>JAQPPZ010000733.1:11200000-12400000 GCA_028583015.1 Wollemia nobilis
AGATGATCCCATTTTTACAATAAAATGGTGTCGTGATCTTATTTTTGTTACACTCAAAGTGGGAGGTGGGTTTGTCGTTACCACCATAATGGACCTGGATCTTCAGATATGAACACTTAGAATCGATGTGATCTTGAACCTGGAACTTGGAACCTTTGTACCTGAAACCTGCACACATGAAAACAAGCAAAGATATTTAGTAGCAGCTGTTAAGATATATCAAACAAAACTAAAATATGCAATAAAATAAGAATAGATAATGAGTGTTTGTATACATGCATAAATATTCAAGCAACATAACAATAACATTCACTTCTTTTAGCCCTCTCAATCTCCTCTCCTCTCTTTTTCTTCTTGTTATATCTTCCTCTCAAATGAGAGGGGTATTTATAGCCTTTGAGGCAAGGTGAGGGGGGGTGATGAGGTGTCCCTAGGTTAGGTCATATGCACCTAAGGTCAACCTATGGAAGGGTGGTCACATGGTGACCAAGGGCTTAGTGTAGGAAAGGGTTTGAGTGGCCAAGGGGCTACAAAGGGAAATATCCCTATTTAAGTGATAAAAACCACTATTTTAGGTCTAAGACTGCCTAAAGTGAGTTAAATGATCCAAAAGGAGTCAATTTAGGTAGTTTTCTCAATATGAAACGATTTAGGTGTCTACACATAGGTTTTATATTGCAAATATTTTATTTGATTTGATAAAATATTTCCCTTGATATATGGCTTCCAATGTAAATAAATTCCTTTGGTTTAACCCTTATAACTCCAAGGAAATAGAGCATATATAAATGGAAATGAGTTTACCTTTCTTCGAGCACTGTTTGACACTAATTTATGAGAAGCTTTGATTGTTGTTCTACGTATATGTCATGGATGCTTTAGATGTATCCCCCAATGGAAGTGCTCTATATTTAATGCATTCTAAATTTGGTGTCTTCTTATCTCTTCCCTTGACTTCGATTGCCTTAGCATTAAAGGCTCGAACACCTTCTTGACTATTGCAAATTGGTCCTTTTCCACTCATATGGCATGAGAGTAATTTTAATATCAAAGAATACTCTTTGACTTTAGTCGTTGATGTCCTTAAATAGGGATGATCTGTCTCTTATGCACCAAGTGGTAAGATCATTACCTTTGAGCACTTGAGTAGAGTTTGGTGCCAACGAATGCTTTGTCTCCCTTCTTGTAACATAAGAACGTTACGTTATTTAGTGAAATACTCGGTATTTCTTCTTAACAAGTGTACTCAATGTGCCAAATACACCAAGCTATTCATGTAACTCCTCCTTGAATATAAGTGCTCTCTTGAATTGAGCGTTGGGGTTTTCCTTGAGTGACAAGTGTCACTTTCTTCTCTGCATGGAAATAAACCCTATTGTTGGTTTGAACGGATCCTTTGAGATATTTTTAGCCTTGCAATCCTCCATCTTTGTCTTCATTTATCTGCACAATATTTTGTAGGGATGTGGAGGAGGAGTATGGAGGTCTTGAGAACCGCTTTCAATGAATGTGCATGGAGTAAGTAGTACTCCAAATGGTGCTTCAACTTTATTTTGCTTTGTATTTGATTTCCACCCTCCTTATGTAGACTCTCTTGCTCTTTAATAATGATGTGTTTCCATGCTTTTGTATGTGTATCTTATAGTTTCAGCACTCTAGAATGTGAGGAGTATAAGCCCTTTGTATGGCTCTCGATTTAGGCTTGGATGAATGCTTACATACGACTACTTCCAGCTGGTTTTTTCTAGCAAGAGGAGTGCCTTTTAGGCACCTTTAAATTTGCCTTATTTCCTTGTATAACTAGATTAGAAATAGTGCACTATCATGTATAATAGTTTTAATACAATATGATCTTGTTGCACTTTATTTTGCACTCCTCTTTGTTGATCATAAATTCTGGTTTTTTTAGGCAGAATATTGAATATAGGGGTTTTGAGGTTGTCACTGGATTAGACACCTTCCCCTGTTAGCTTTGATATTTAATAAATGAATCCAAGCTTGTAACCATATGATAGAAGCTATTTTTTTTCTTTTTTTTCTTGTGCTTTGAACTTGAGACTCACCAAGTCTCGTTTGAGGCTTCTTTTGATGCTCTTATGGTGGTTACATTATTCTCCAATGCTCAAAATATATAACTGATTTTATGGCTTCCTTAGACCACTTCAAAGTTGCAGATCACAGTGCATTAACAGTGTCTATACACACTTTGACGAATTCTATTTTTGTGTCCTTCTAATGAAACACAAACAATAATATTTGAGAGAAAAATAATAGTGCAAAATGAATCTAATAATATTGCACTAACAATTTCACCTTATCACTCCAATTAACTCAAAATTAATGCACTTAAATAATTTACTGCAACTAATCAAGAATAATCTGAAATGAATCTTCAAGAATTATTCTAAAATTTCTTTATAAGCAAGGTAATAGGAGTTAGTATTCATTTTCTTTCCAAAGTAGATGATAGGTAGTTAATATATAGTTTAATATTCTGAAATCTAATCAACCTCTAAAGTGCAAATGAACCTTAAAGAATATTTTCCTTTTGCACATTTGAAGACTCTTAATTCAACTCTCCTTTTTTCAACTTTACTCCAATCAGGGTGCTTAAATAGATCTAAAATGTAATCCACTTAATGAATTTACTTGCACCAATAGTTTCTTACCTTTTTCTTGAAAGCTCTTTTTGCCACTTCTATAGAGGAAGTAGATATTGGTGTCTAAGATCATCAAGTTGTCTTGAGTAAGATCTTGCAGTTCTCTGTAGGCTTCCTTGAACAACTTCATCTTCACCAAAAGATGAACTTTAACTCTCTTTTATGATCCTAGGTTTTTGGTGGCTTGTTATCCTCTTGTAATCTCCTCCTTTTTGCTATAGATTAGAAGAGATCTTCGATTATAAAGTGGTGCCTTCTTACTATGAGAGGCAATCTCCAAATCTCCTGGATTTGGTTGACTTCTTCTGTCTGAATCTTCCTTCAGACTTCTTTTTGAATTTTGACTTCAAAAGGATCTTATTATCAAGATTCTTAATATCTTGAGGTATTCTATGATTTGGCACTCCTTACCAAATTCTTATTCTTGGGCTTCTTGTTGGATGTTGACAATTGTCCCAAATCTTTCACTATATCCAATATTGAATTTCTCCAATGAGTTCTCCTTGGAACTCCTTTAATAATTTCTTTAGTAAGGATCTCCAAGACTTTTACTAGATGCTTTTAGAGGCCTCTCCAAGGCCTTGCAACTATCTTCAACCTTCTTCTCCTGGAAGTGTTGGTCATGAGATCTTCTCCTATATCTCTGATTTTTATGCCTTTGTATTTGAGCGGGACTCTCCTAGTCCTTCTTCATCAATGAGATCTTCTCCTGATCACTTTTGCTTTAGGTGCTAGATTGACTATGAATAAAATACTCCTAATATTTTTGTAGGAAGATTTTCCTACTCATTGAATCTACCTGTTCCTACAAAAAAGTATTAATATTGAAATCTACTTCTAAATCATGTACTCCCTCCTAGATTTTTCTTTAGGATCAAGGCTTCTACGGACTTCTCTTCAGTACCAAGGCTTTTGTGTTCTTTTCTTCAAGGATTCTATGGCCTTCTCTTCAATGCTTTTGTGGCCTTCCCTCTGGATCAAGGCTTTTATGGCCTTTTCTTCTGTATCAAGGCTTATGTGGCCTTTCCTTCTTGTGAAGTTTCCAATCTATCAATGGAGATATCTTGTCTCTAAACTTCACTACAATTCTGCTCCAAAAGTCTCTTTTGTAGTGTTCTTCTCTTGCACCAACTAATCTCTACACTATGAAGGCACTCTACACTTAGGGAAACGAAGTTGAAATCTCCTAGATTTTTGTTGTAGGAGGTGTCCCAATCATATGAGTATTAATTTCTTGCAATAAAAAAACCTTCAGGTTAGTTTCTCTAGATATATTAAATGGGGTTCACTAGTTGATTAATCAACCTAGTGGATCAAGTGTTGAGTCCTAGTCTTCACAATTTTTCCCTTGAAACTTTGTGGAAAGACTTTAGTAATATGCAATCTCAGTATTTCAGAATTTTAGATTGTCAGAGTTACTATATTAGTAACTATGATTATTACCTCATTTAGGTAATTTGTAAGATTCACCTAGGGTAGAGTTTATTTACCACATGGTAGATTATTTTTATTACCATTGTAAATGTCTTTTACTATTTACCTTCTACTACGGATGATTATTCACATTGTTACGTGAATAATATTTGTTAATAGGTTAGTAGGTTAGTTGTTAGCTACCTTTAGGGTTAGGCAACTTATAACACATTAGTTAGCATTACATTATTCTAAAGGCTATTCATAGCCTATTGTTAGCCTATTTAAACACCATCTAATTATCAATATCAATCCTATGGTTTATGCATATTTTATTGTCTTGTGCATTTGCCAACATTGGCATCAGAGCCACGAAGGGAGGAAGCAAAGCGCTGGGTAATGTAGGAGAGACAATATTATTTCAATCTAGACAAGGCGAGAACTCTCGTTCCACGTGTTTCATGGAGGGTTTGATTTATTTGGTTTTTTTATTAAATATTTTCCTATCCTAAGATTGCTTGTTTATTTTTTTGCCTCACCATATCGAGCCCACAGAGCCTCCGATAAGGCAAGCAATTGGATGGCTAAGAGAGGGTAGGAGTACCCTCCTTAAACCACCCATTGACCACCAGAGACAAGCCTCCGATGACCAATGAATCAGGACCACCCTCGCGCTGTCGACCATCGAAGATACATCTCTGACAATGGTGCATTGGTTGATCGCTCCATGAGGGTAGGATAGCCCTCAAGCGTTCGACCACTAGAGATACATCTCTGGCAGTGGAGCACCAGCCAACCGCTCCATGAGGGTAGGAGTGCCCTCAGGAGGTCAAACATCGAAGATATATCTCTGATGGTGGAGCACCGATCGACCTCTCCATGAGGGCAAGAGAACCCTTAGGTGGTCGATCAAGGTGTTCAGGCAGGAGTGCCCTGATACCTAGCTCACGGGTAGGAGCACCTAAAACCTAAAACTTCAACTCACAATCTAACAAGATGACTACAAGGCACGTAGATCAACATGGCATATGCATAAGGACACATGGTAGTTTACAGAGATTTTGATATCGGGACACATGGCAATTTGAAGGGGTTTGCAATTGTTGAGTGGTCAAAAAAAAGATATGGCGGGTTGGTGATTGCCTATAGGCAATCAATAAATAAGGGTCGCACCCTTGTTTTTATACCACCCACCATCCCACATCACGAGCGATGTGGGATAAAAGGGTGTAATTTTTTTTTTAAAAACACCCTTGGCACGCGACTTAAAATTTTTTTCGTGCGCCTTGCTTCCCAAGGGCTAGCCTAGCCCGACCGGTTTATCGGGTTGGGCTAATGCCACCGAACCCTTGGGGTCAGGGTTTCGAACCTTGTCAACGCTACTAATAAGTTTTTTTTTTTTTTTCATGAAAATATTTCATATATTTTTTAATGATTTAAATATAAATTTTTGTTTTAAATCAATTTTATTTATTAAACTTGATTTATTTTAACAAATATTTTATTTTTATTATTAAGTAAAATGTTTTGATTAATTTTTATTTAAAATTTAGCAAATTAAAATAAAGTATAAAGGACCTATTTTTGCAATTTTCAAAACAAATTGAGCTTTTGTTTTCTCCCAAAAAGGGGATATAAGACATCTAAAAGCATATTTTTTTTGCAAAATTAGGGTACCTAGAATCTTCTCAAATCTTGTTACTTTAGCAAACAATGAAGGATCAAACTTGAATTCCTTTTACCAAATTCTAACACAAGGAGACACAGAAATTTGCAAAACATAAAGTTGAAATTGCGCATTTGTTTTCTCCAAGGAGGGATATAAGACAAAATTGCACATTCTATTTTTTGCAAAATTGAGAAGCAATTAAAGACCTTGGGTCCACTAAAACCAAGTCATTTGTCGATTGGTTCTGGAAGCCTTTCAAATGTGGGTTGTGTGTCAACTTGACTTGAAAGGAGTGTTATTTTTTTAATTTTACAAAACAAAGGGGGGAAGACAAGAAATTGTATTTATTTTGCAAAATTGTAACACAAAGTGAGGAGCACTTAAAACAAAATCAAAACTTGTTAATTTTGCAAAACACAAAAAGAAAGGCAATTGTTTTATGCCACATTATTTGCAAAATTGGAAAACAAGAGGAGACATAAAATATCAAATTTTTGCACAACACAAATCAAAATTTTGTTGCAAAAGTTAAGTAAATAAGGTGCATTTTTGATATTACTCGACACCTTCATTTCAAATTGGAAAAATTAGGTGCATTTTCGGTTGCATCCGACACCTATGTGATAAAAATTTTGTGGGCATTCTTTTTTTATTATTGCATTATTTTTTGTAATTATAAGTCATAAAATCAAGAACATTTTTAAAATTAATTGTGGGCATAACCCAAAATTTCACAATAATTTGTGTAATTAATTTGCACAAATATAAGACATTTGTAAAATTGATATTCTCTCCTTAACAAACCCCTGATTCACTCTTTTTTGTTTGGCTCAATATCCTCAAACTGATTATTCCTCTTTAAAAGGATTTTTATGCAGGTTTTCATTAAATATATTTTTGAATGAATTTTCTTTCACCTCTTATTTGTTTGGCTTAAATATCCTCAAATTGATCATCTGTCTTCAAAGATTTTTTTAGGCAGGTGCCATTAAATACCACTTAAGAGTGAAATAAATATCATCTTAGTGCAATTTTATAGAACCTTTATCATGGCAACTATCAACAAATACTTAAATGATACACAATTGCTTAAAGGTCCTAACTATTCAGCATGGAAAACTAAGATGAAAGCCATCCTGAATATAGAGGAAATGTTGGATTTAGTAGATGACACTGAATCAAGACCCACATCAGCAGGAGCAGATCAGAAAGAATGGGATAAAAAGAACAATCGTATTCTCATGTTGATCCTCCTAGCTACTACTGATGAGATCCAACCTCACATAAGTGAAGCTAAAACTGGTAAAAATGCATGGGATGCCCTTTGTACCATTTTTTAAGGAAAGAATCAATCGATTGTTCTAAACCTTCAAACACAACTTCATACACTCCATATGAAGTCAGAATAATCAGTAGAACTATTCCTCTGTAGAGTGGCAAAATTGAAGTCAAAGCTAAATACTTTAGGAGCCAAAGTAAAAGATACTATTTTGACTTCAGTAATATTGAGGGCTCTTCCCAAATCCTATAAGATGTTAATCACATCCCTTAATATATCTCAAATATCATTCACCTTTGTGGAGTTGGTCAATTTTCTTCAAAGAGGGGAATAAAATTCAACTCCAAAGTGATGAAGTGTCGAACAATGCACTTTACTCAAACAATCAAGGTGAAAAGAAGAAAGGAAACTTTCGAAAGGGAGGATCATATTCAAAAGGTAAGAAAAATAAAACTCAAAAGAAGTTTTTCTCACATTTTAAAAAGGAAAACCATGACACCAATAGATGTTGGTTTAAAAACAAGCAAAACAAAAATGGCAAAGGCACATCACAAAAGCAATACAAAAACAATAGTGCTAGTGAAGTGTATCATTCTGGTTCAAAAAGAGCACACAAAGTGCTCATGGCTAAGACATTATTATAAAAGAGAAACAAATTTGTCATCCTAAGCAAGCACTTTTTCCAAAAACTCTTTTTAGGCTTCATAAATAGCATAAGTTTTTGTTTGAAGTACTAGCAATAAAGGGGTGATTTTATCTCTTTTTAGGCTTCATAAATAGCAAACTCTCTTTGTTTGAAGTACTTGTAAAAAAATGGGGGAATTTTATGATGTAAAATTTGCCGAGGAGGCAATCTTTGTAAAAACCTTCACAAAGCTTCTTGAGTTGCACATCTTTTGCAATTTAGTGGGGATAAACATTTCTTTTCATACTTCACATAATTTTTTGTAAAAAGGGAAGAAGAATTATAAGGGTGCATTTTCAACAGCGATCGACACCTTAGTCACACTTCTTTCAAAAATTCCATTACAACATGTTTTGCAACAAGGGGGGAACTTATAAGGGTGCATTTTTGGCAACAATCAACACCTTAGCTACCTTATCAAAACTTTTGCAAAATCATATTATAACCGAATGAACCTCATATAAAGTGATCTAATCTACTACACCTAGCGATTGCAGCGACTGGTTACCAATACAATTCGGTTGGATGACAAGATTACAATAATGACATTCATTGATGTGAAGAAAAAGTGAGGAATGACCCACTTTTTGCTTAGAGCAGCCACAGCACTGTGATAGAGCTCAAGCCAGAGCAAGAACCAATAGATCAACATTTTTTTTACTGTATTGGGACAATTATATAAATTACCCAAATAAAGTAATTGTTGACAATTTTGTCACATTGCCTAGAGGGGTAGTAAAATCAAAATTTTTGTAAAGTATTTCTTTTAATTTCATGAATTTGTTCCCTTGTTTTTTAGAAACAACATTTTCAAGCATTGCAGCAATTTTGGCTTTCATCGCCATCCCCCTTGTACATAGAATGAAGATGAAAGAGCTTCGCTACTGAGCAGGCTAAGAAAAAAAAGCTTCGCAAGAAAAGGAAGATAGCTTCGCCAAAAGAAAGAAGTAGGGGATGAAAAGAGCTTCGCACCCGAAGCATTTCAAGCAGCTACTTCGGGCGAAAGTTTTGTGAAGCGGCATTCGAGCAGTCCAAAAGAACAGCTTCGCCGAAGAAGGAAATTCTAGATCGCGGTCCGAGTTTGCTAAGGCGAGAAAACTACTTCGGGCCCGAAGCATTTCAAACAGTCACTTCGGGCAAAAATCTTGCGAAGCAGAAAGAGCGCAAACATTTAAAAGTACTTCACCAAAAAACCGTCGAAGCACCCACTTCGGGCCTCCCCACCAGCGAATCATTTCTACTTCGTCGAAAGTTGTCACGAAGCATCTGCTTCGGCTAGCTTTCGTGCGAAGCATTTTCACCCGAAGCGGTAGCGGTCGTAAAGAACGAAACATTTTTCGAAGGCAAGAATGCGCTTCGGCCGAAAAACCCCCGAACCGCAGTTTTGAGGGAGGATCGCGGTGAAGCATTTTGAAGACTCACTAGCGAAGCATCTACTTCGGGCGAAGAACCTCGACGAAGCAGTTTTGACACGTCTCTCCAGCGAAGCAGTGAGAAATGAAGAACCCCACCTTGAGGAGGAATACCTGCTTCGGCACTCGGCACCCCCGAAGCTGCCTTGCGAAGCTCCACCATGCGAAGTGTAAACCAAGAAGGAAGATCTGCTTCGGCTCAAGTCCATTGCGAAGCGGAGTTGCGAGAAAAAATCTAGCGAAGCGCTTCAAGGGCACACACTCCAAGCCGGGTATTTTTTCGAGGCAATCAAGTGCCTCATAAATGCATTTTTACGTGCCCGATAAGACCGCTGCTCATTTTTGGCAATTGGAAATGAGGTATCAGTTCCTAAAGGAGAACCCGATGGGCATGGCGGCCACTTGAGCACTGCACCCAGAGGCCAAGGACGTTCAGGCGGCTCATTAATGCATGTTTCCCTGGCTGACCCGATCGTAGCTGCTAGTTTTGGTAAAGGATTTGAGAGCTCAGTCACGAGAGCCGCGAAGAGCCGACTTCTCAGGTTTCGAGGATGTACTCCTCCATTTTGTGCATTGATGGCTCAGAGGGTCGGGTCCTCTATAAAAACCCAGGCATTGTAATGTAAAAAAGGGGGGGAAACTTTCTGCTAAGAAAGCTGCTGTAACTTGAATCCCTGCGATTAATACTAAAGAGCTTTGAGCCTAATTTCTCTCTTGTATGCTGCCTTATGTGTTTATTTCTTTTATCTCTTTCTTCATTTGCATACTGTAATTCTGCATTCTGGATTTAGGTGTGCGATTGGGGACGGAACCCCTAAAATTTTCCCGAAGGATACATAGGAGAGGAAAACGTTGTATTAGTTTTCTTGTATGCCGCTTGTGGATCTTGTTTCTGTCATATTCACTTTGTCCTAATCGTCGTAACTCTGAACTCTAAATTTTGACGAAAGGGGAGGGTAATCCTGGAACTCATCCAGAGGATACATAGGAAGGTTAATATTGTGTTCTTTTGTTTTATTCTTGGTGTTTCTTGCTGCTGTTTCAAGCTATTGGCCAGCGATCGTGCTTCTCGTTCTTTCCCACTTTAAATTATCACATCTCTTCCCTTACTTCTTTTTATTTCTTTCTTGCACCCTTACTATTTTATCTCTTTCCTGCACCCTTATCTTAAACACCAAAGTAGTTTAGTATAGGAGCCGGCCTTTCTTCGGAGATTGGCACGAGGGGCATCTCTTCCCTTCGGCCTTTCAATGTTGGTCCAGGTCTAGGGTGCGTACACTTTCCCAAATCCTTTCCTGGGCAGATTTGATGACCAATAGTTTCTGGCACGCCCGGTGGGACCCGGTCAGTCTCACCTTGTGAGTGGTAGTGAGAGTCGATGCTCGTCTCATTGCCAAAAGACTCTTAGCATCTGGCGACTCTGTTTAACCGAGAATATTTAAGTCATAGAGACCGGTACCTAAGTCTGTGCCTTCATGCAAACAAGATGGAGAGTTAGGAATAGAGGAGAGGAAACTGAGTTCTTTGAGCTTGATATTGATGCCTTCGGGGAACGTTCTAGGTTGGTCACCCCTGAGTCACTATTGCATGGAACATCCTCGCAAGAGGCCGCTATTGATGAACAAGGATTAACTTTGGATAGTACAGTGGCTAGCTTTCCTCCTAATCCTCCCAACTCACCGAAGCATCCTAGTGCCTCCATTCACATTAATTATCCTATTAGCAACCAAGGAGGAGCTTCGAGAATTCTTGTTTCTCAAAATCTAGGAGTAAATATGGTGCAGCAGCAACAACAACAACAACAACAAATGCAGTAGCAACCACCGCCCAGATTGTTCCCAGCATGGAATTCTTTGGGACCACTAAATTTAGCGGGACAAGGGCAAGTTCCACCTATTGCTATGAAGAAGATCCCAACGTTCGATGGAACTGGGAAGACTGCTCTAGAGCATATCCAAGACATAGTTTCTCTGGCGGTGATTCATGACATCATAGAAGAGCGAGTTATGGTAAAGCTTATGGTTCTATCTCTTAGAGGGAAACTCCTCTACTGGTATAGATCTTTACCACCCGATACTATAACGGGATGGGACCAGTTAGTCGGACAGTTGATGCGAAGCTTCAATGAGTCCATTGATCCATCTTCTCTTCTGCATCAGTTCACAACAATCCAGAGACATCCACAAGAAGAGATCACTGATTTCAATGTTAGGTTCGCTCGAACCTAGCAAAGGATACCAGTTGGACTTCGACCAACTGACGAAGCTACAACATACTATTTCCTTCGGGCTTTCAACCCTGATATCAGTGTCATGGTAAGGTATTCAAACATTAATACCTTCCCCGAGTTATACGAGTTAGCCCAGAGAGCGGAGATGGATCTAATAGCTATGGGCAAGCTTCCCCAAAGGATGTCGATGCCCATACTTCCCGATTTCCCTCAATCCTAGTATGCGAGCATAGCCGCTTCGTAGATCTCTGCAACCCCCGCATACCCGATCTCATCTTGGAACCCGAATCCCATTGTATCACAGATCGCCACTCCATAAATCCATTTTCCTACATTCCTGGTTTCATAGCCCACTGTCTCTTCGGCATTCCCTATATTTCCAGCACCACCTCAACACCCCGCCCTACCTCCAATACCAACGATGGCTCCATTGCCACCTATTCCTAAAATCGATGATATGCAAGCCAAAATACTGCAAGAAGTTCAGTCTCTGAACTCCACAGTGTAGACTCTATCTAATGACATGACCATTATGAAGAAGAAGCAAGCGCAACACGAGTTTCTATCGAGAAGGTCGTATCCTACACCTGCGCTTACTAAAGATCAAGCGGTCCAGCAAGGGAGAGCATCGACAAGAAATGTCGTGATTGATGAAGCTCCGAGCACTTTCGATTACATACATTGGTGCTCCACGTGTAATGACCCTCATGAAGAAAATACCTGCATGTTGCACCAACATTATGTGCAAACGCTGGCGAGTAGTAGTCATGGTGGTCAAGTCAACATCATCAGGCAGATGGATCAAAACCTAGTAATTGGTGAAGAAGAGCAAGTTGCAGTCCTTACCAGAGGAGGAAAAAGGTCGATAGAGGTAGATGCTACTCAAATGGCTCCTTTAAAGGTGCATGCTCACCATGAGAAGGGACAACAACCTTCTCAGGTTCCTAGCGAAGCTCCTCAGCCTGCACCAGCCAAGGAGAAGGCCCAACAGGCCCTTGCAAATCCACCTCAGGTGGAAACTAAAGAACAAGCTAGAGAGAAGCTCAAGCTTCCTTCGCTGACCAAGCGGCAAAGGGTCGAAGCTACGGAGCAGTATCGCACCAGGTACGAGACAAAAAGAGAACCTGAGGTGCCTAACTCCCTAGCTTACAATATAGTAGATGAGCTGAAGAAGATTCTAGCCAAGATCAGTCTGTATGATGCACTACAACTACCCGGTCAAGTGGACTTGCTGCAAGAATCATTGAAGATGACCAAAGCAAGAAAAGTAGCACCACTTGCCCTAGTGTAGACCCTATCCACATCCATCATGGGGAAGAATTGGCCACCTCCATTCTACATGTCTCTACAGATGGAAGGGTATGTTGTACACAACTGTATGATTGACTCCGGGGCCGCGACAACAGTCATGCCCAAGGCAGTGTGCGAAGAGATAGGGATGGAATATACGTGAAGTAGTCATGACATGCTCCAGTTGGATGGTACTCCCATGAAGACTGTAGGAGTGATTAAGGATATACCTATTCGACTACACAAGATGCCTCAGGTCACAGTTATACAAGAGGTGGTGGTCGTCGACTTGGAGCCATATTTCAGTATGTGCTTATCAAGAGAATTTACGGTGAAGCTGGGAGGATATCTATCCATGGATTACTCGCACTTGGAGATCCCATTCAAAGGGAAGAAGGTAAAAATCTACAATGAGAAGCCTTCTACCTTCCTTGTACAGAAGATGTTCGAAGAAGAGAGCAGCGATCCTGTGCATGCGATAGTGGAGGAAATAGAGCAAGTGGACCTGATCGAGGAATCCCTCGCACAGTTAAGTTGTGAAGATGAGTTTTCATTGGCAGACTTTAATGCCATGATAGAAACCGAGATGGGATGTTATGCCATCGCCAAGCCTGAGAAACACATCAAGTCAGAAGATAAGGTCTCTGCCCAAGGCGAATTATGGAAATTATTCTTCGATGGCGCCCGATGCAAAAATGGCGTCGGGGCTAGGGATTCTTTTAGTATCACCTTCTGGAGAGCAGAAGGAATATTGTTACCGGTTGGTGTGGAGTTGCACCAACAATGCAGCAGAATATGAAGCATTATGCCTAGGACTCAAGAAAGCAAAAAAGTTAGGCATAAAGCATCTCCAAATCTTTGGAGACTCAGAATTGGTATGCAATCAAGTCACCAACAAGTGCACTTCAAAGAAGCACTATCTCAAGTCATACCGTAACAGGGTATGGGACTTGTTTGACCAGTTCGAATCTCTCAATCTGTAGTCTATTCCATGAGAAAAGAATCGACATGCCGATGTTCTAGCATCCATCGCAGCCAAGTACTCTCCAGCAGAAGACATGGTGCATAAGCCCAAAGCTGTGAGGATGATTTACAGGCCCTCTATCCCAGACAGAGATCTGCATTGGCAAGTTTTTGATAGTGATGAGCAGATTGTGAATTTTATGATTCAAGAAGCAGCCACGGTTGAGAGAAGAAGCCCTGATGATGAGGAATATGATGGGCTAGTTCAATTGAAGAATAATCATGTACCTAAGGGATTAATTACTCTTGAGAGCCTCTTTGATCAGAATGATCGGGCAGTTTCTCATAGGATCAAGGTCAATGCGAAGCAGTATCAGGATTTGGAACTTGAACCTAGAAAAGCAATAAAAGTTGGAACAGATTGCACTTCGGAGGAGCTAGAACAGATCCGATCTCTGTGCAAAAGGTATCCCGACATTGTGGCATGGTCTTATCAAGACCTAAAGGGATATGATCGACAACTGATCCAGCATACAATTGAATTGCAGGAGGGGATCAAACCCTTCCGACAAAAGCAAAGGCCTGTAAATCCGAAGATCGAGGTCCTGATGAAAGCCGAGCTCCTGAAGATGCTCGAGGCAAAGATAATTTATCCCATTAAGCATTCCTCTTGGGTGGTGAATCTAGTCCCAGTTAGAAAGAAGAATGGAGATATACGATTATGCGTGGACTTTCGCAACCTGAACCAGGCTTCTCTCAAAGATCACTACCCTCTCCCATAGATAGATCAAATCTTGCACTCAGTGGCTGGGGCTCAGTGCTTCTCCCTACTCGATGGCTTCTCAGGGTACAATCATATCTGGGTTAGGGATGAGGACCAGCATAAAACCGCATTCACGACCAAGTGGGGAACATTTGCTTACCAATGAATGCCATTCGGCCTTTCGAATGCGGGGGCCACCTTTCAGAGAGCCATGGATCTAGCTTTTGGTGAGCTCTTGAATAAGGTTATTGTTATCTATTTAGATGACATGACCATCTTCTCCCGAAGGATGGAGGATCATCCTTTTCATCTACAATAGGTATTCAAAAAATGTCGAGAGTTTGGCATTTCAATCAATCCAAGGAAGTCCATATTCGCGGTCAACGAAGGGAAGTTATTGGGGCATGTGATATCAGAGAAGGGTCTCATTGTAGATCCTGATAGAGTTGAGGCTCTATTGAAGCTCCCACTCCCAGTGAACAAGAAAGGACTTCAATCCTTTTTTGGCTAGATCAACTTCGTGAGGAAGTTTGTTCCAGATTTCGCCCAGGTCATCAAACCGATGTCCAAACTTTTGAAGAAGGGCGTCGAATTCATCTGGATGGAGGAGAGAAAAGAAGCATTTGAAGAGATCAAGGCCCGAATCGCTCAGGCACCGGTCCTGACCAACCCTGACTACAACCGGGATTTCATCCTATATGCCATAGGAGAACCTAAGAGCTATGCAGTCCTAACACAAAAGGGGGAAGATGGCGAAGAGCGCCCCATCGCGTTTCTAAGTCAAGTGATAAACCCCCATGAAGAAAAATACAATTTCATAGAAAGGCAGGTGCATGCAATAATGAAGTCTCTTAGGAAATTCAAGCAATTCATTTCCCAAAGTCGGGTTACAGTCTTTGTCATTCACCCGGATGTGCGCAACTTCATTATCCAAGGAGAATTGGGTAGCAAAAGAGCCGGTTGGGTCAGCAAGATACAAGAGTTCGACATCGAGATCAGACCCACTAAATTGGTTCGCGGTCGTGCATTGTGTCAAGAACTGGCGAAGAGCGTAGCGGCCGAAGTGACAGCTTGCCAGTGGGATGACTCGCCAGTGGAAGGATGCTTCACAAACCAGGAAGAGGACGAGAAGGACTGGGTCGGTGAGATAGTTGAATACTTCAACACCGGTAGATGTCCTTCGCATCTAAATGCTTCATAGTGGAGGCATTTTAGGATGCGGTCCCTTCGATACACGTTGCGCCCCGAAGGCCTATTTTTCAAGAACATTGATGGCGTTCTCCTCAGGTGCATAAAAGAAGACGATAAGAAGAGAGTCCTGGGAGAATTTCATTCAGGGTTGTCTGGAGGTCACTTCGCAGGAAGGGTAACGACATTGAAGATAATCAAAGCTGGTTATTATTGGCCTACACTCTTCATCGATGCCTTTGCGGTCTGTCATCGATGTGAGCAATGTCAGAAGTTCACCGGCCGAAGCAGAAGTGCTCCTATGCCTCTCCGATCGATACAAGTAGAAACTCCCTTTCAACAATGGGGGTTGGATTTCATAGGGGTCATATCGCCTAACTCCTCCGTCGGGCATAAGTTCATCCTGACCATGATCGACTACTTCACCAGATGGGCCGAAGCAGTTCCCACGAAGCATGTTGATCAGGAGACCGTCATCGCCTTCCTTGAGGGATTGATCACCCGGTTCGGCATCCTAGAAGCAATCGTAACAGACAATGGTCCCGGGTTTTTAGGCGCTAAAATCAATGAGTTCCTCTACCAATATGGGATATACCATAAAGTTTCCTCTAATTACTATCCATAGGGTAACGGCTTGGTAGAATCTACCAACAAGACTCTGTTAAGGGTGCTAAGAAAGCTCATAGAGATGAACAAAAGAACTTGGCACCTTCTTCTAGATCGGGCCTTGTGGGCCGATCAGATTTCTATCAAGAAGTCAATCAAGACATCACCTTACGCCCTGGTGTATGGCAAGGAGGCCATCCTACCAACTCATGTAGAGATCCCTGCGTTGCAGCTGCTGGACGATGAAGAGGAAGTTGATCCTATGGAAAATAGGCTGGCTTAGCTTCTACAGATAGAGGAAGATCACGAGAAGGCTTACCAGAGCTTCGCTAAACATGCCCAGATCACCCGAGACTGGTTTAAGAAGAAGTCCTCCGACCGCACTTTCAAAGTGGGAGATCTAGTATGGAAGTGGGATTCTTGGAAGGCCAAGCCTGGAAATCATGACAAATTGGACGCATTCTGGGATGGACCGTTCGAAATCGTGAAGGTAAACTCGGCCAATTCTTTCATCCTCAAGGATGCAGATGGCCAGGTATTGCCAATTTCTGTCAATGGTCTTCATTTGAAGACTTTTCATCACTGAAGATGTAAAAAAAAAAAAAAAATGTTCGAATTTTGCTTTTGTACATAGTTTTTTCATTCCTGTATATATACCCTGCTTCAAGATCTCCGAAAGGCTAAGTGTCACAGTGACAAACTCCAGTTTCGCTAAGCATAGCCAGAAGCTCCTTCGGGAAGTTTTGATGCGAAGCAACTAATGCAAGATGCTTCACAGTGAAGCACTTTAGCTTGGAGGGAGTCGTCGAAGAACCAAGCAAGAGCACGATGAAGGCATAAGATATGCTTCGCAAAAGAAGATCGAGCGAAGCAGTTTTCGAAGGAAGGTCTAGCAAAGCATTTTTCAAAGAGAACGAGCTTCGGGGGGCTAGCCTTCCGCGAAGCAAAGTAGTGATGCAGCGAGGGAGAATTACTTCGGGCCCGAAGCATAGAAAATCTACCCACATCGGAGGTTCACCGCGAAGCAGTTTTAGCACCGGTTTCACTTCGCCAACCCAATGGCACGCGAGACAAGAAGCATTTAAAACGTGTCTTGGGGGACGCACCGATGGCAACCTAGGGGAGTGTTCGGGGCAAACAATTTTAATGCTAAGGTGGTGGAGCGCATCCTGAGAGAATTTTGTTGCGAGAAAAGTTCGTGCCCGGGTACGAGGTGGCAGAAGGTTAAGTTCCCGATACAGGGGAAATCATCGAACCACATGGGCCCGTGTACCACGCCGCCGCAGAGCCAATCAAAAGGCACGGCAACCTCCTCCGTCCGAAGCGTAAATTTAATTATGGCAGGTGCCATAAATTAAGGTAGTTGCCTTTTAAGGCTATAAAATGCAAGGCTCAGTGGTAAGAGGGGTGTTCGCCAACTGCTAATGCAAGATTAAGAGCCCCACTGTCACTCTGCAATTCTTCCACCCTTCGCATCGAAGTCCTTCGCGTTGAAGCCCTCTGCATCAAGGACTCTACCGCCGCCCATATTCACAATGGGAAAGAAAAACTCTAAGGAGAAGGGGAAGGAGCCTGAGGTAGCAGCCCCGAAGAAGGGCAAGGAAGAGAAAAAACATACACCTAAGAAGATCAATCTCAACCCCCACCCAAAAAGCAGCCGGTGGAAGAAGGAGAGGATTCTAAAGAGGAACAACTTGAAGAACCACCAATTGATGGGTGGGAGAAAATTTGGGACACTGAACTCTCAAAGAGTGTGGTCGAGCTCCGATGCACTATCGAGTTTATGACAAGCAGACTTTCCCCGGAGAGCAAGAGGGCTATCGCATACTATTCTCAAATTTACTGGTATCTGACCCCGCCCGCTCACCATTGTCCCGAGTTAATCTGTGCCATCGCAGAACTACCAGCCCTCCTCCAGGCAGGTGTTGGATGCTGCGGGCCATAAATTGTTTTCAATTTTAAAAGAAGATGTGCAAGCAACCTTCGCGTCGCAGCAGGGACCGCCCAAGGGCTATTCCGTTCGCAATGTCATCCTGAGCGAACAAATGGAGAGATTCACTACCTCTACCTATATTTTGAAATTCCTAAGAGAGAACCTCAAGAATGGGCTCCCTTCAGGCAAGCTGCCCCAGATGCCCCTCCCCCTGATAGATTTCAAGAGCACGGATATCTTCTCCATCATTGCATGGGTGGCGGGCCTATCGACCGATTCTTCGGTGCACCCCTGGCAGGTGTCTTTGGCCGAATGTATTTCGAGAGGGGAATTCTATGCCCCTGATGCTTCAAGGCCGAACACCAACCCAGTATTCTTCGATTGGGTAGAATGGGTGGCCCGAACCTTGCACACACGGCTTACCAGCATGAAGAATTCTGGGATGGGCCAGTACTTCGCACCCTGCTCTTTCCTTGTTTGGTTGTTTTTCTACCATGTACATAAGCAATTCCCCCACATTGCCATTTCTTCGAGTGGCAAGGATGGAAATCCTCTACCTGTGTACCAGTGGACTCCCCTCCTATTGAGGGTAGAGTCTTATTATTCTTTTAATCAACAATTCTTGGGACCTGCTATGCATTTGTTGAAGGGTTCTTGCCCTCGGGTGCCCCTCAGTTTGAGAGACAGAGTGGTAATGGAGAAGAAGGGAGACATGTTTCAACTGACACAAGGACTTGTGATTCACCTATTCGGCTTCACAGGGAAAGCCCTTCCTACTGCCTGTCTACCCCTTTGAGTACCAGTTCGCCTTAGAGGTCGCTCGACAGAGCGACGCCACAAATGTCATCTATGACCACGGTCAAAAATGGGTGCACACCTATGACTTCCCCTTCAAAATGGGGGTAATAGAGGTGTTTGCCCTAAAGCAACATGTTTTCCTGGAGGAGAAGCTTGCCAGCTTTGGTCTACTCTAGATTCCTCAGAGGTGGCTCTACGATCCCTTGGGAGTGATGAGGGACCACCTCAGATTCAAGAATTTTCATGTCTACCCCCACCCAAAAATTGTGGAGCAAAGAAATAATCCCAATGGGAAGGATCTGGAGTGGCATTTAGAAAGGATGAAGACCTTGCCTCCCTGGCATGAGTTCTACCCCATGGAAGTTGAGTTTGATCATGTTCAGCATCCTTTCCCAACCCCAGACTCCACTTTTTGGAGGAAGATGAAGGACGATCTAAGGGAGGAATTGAAAGATTGGGGCATGGAACAACTAAAAGAATGGTGGAAAATGAGAGTTCATCGACAAAAGATGAAATCATATGGACTCTTGGAGATGGATAAGGACTTCGTGGTCATTTATGAAGCCAATGCTGGGACTTGGAAGCCCACCTCCTTCATCGACTTCATTCCCCCAAGTGCCCCAGGTTTGGGCGAAAGCCCAAGGAGAGATGATGATGCTTCGGAGGAAGAAGAAGAGGAAGAGGTCGAAGCTACACCACAAGAACCGCCTCAGGAGCTGGTGGAAAGCCATGACACAAGTGCCGTAGGGTCGGCACAGTCATCAAAAAAGAAGAAAAGAAAGAGGCAGGAGCAAGCTCAAGTGCCTCCGACCCACCCGAAGCGACCCCGCACGAAGCTCCCAAGTGTCTCTGCTGGACAACCTGCGACCGGCCCAGCCAAAGCAAACATCGAAGGGACGACGTCACCAAGAGCCGAAGCAACCCCAGACATGGATGTCATCGATGTGGAGGAACTCCTCCAACAAGAAGGGGTCCCCGAAGAAGAAGTCATAGAGGTCACGAGTACCGAAGTTCAGAAGGAGCAAGAGCCGGTCACACAGGAAGTCACTACTGCTGCTCTGCCAGGTGGGCATGAAGGTACGCACTCTCCACCCTTTGCCCTGGTTTCTCAAAGCATGTCCCCCATGGTCCCGGCTGTGAGTCCCTAGCAGTCTCTCCCACCCTCGCAAAGTCAATCACCTCCTCGCGCGTTGCCCATTACTACCTCAAGTTTGTCTTGTGATCCCGTTAGCCCCACTCCATTCGAGTCATCTGGCCGGGACAAGTCTATTGGTACTACCTCACCTACCCATGCCACTATCCCCTTGGTTCTTAGTCAGGGCAAAGATAGTACCCCAACGCCGAACCCCGTTCCTTATTCCCCTGTTACACATGGCATCGTCCCTTTCGCTGAAGCTCCCATCACACCCATCGTCGAGCCTACTGGTGAAGCATCCCCCATTCATTCCTTGTATTTGTTCACCCCTTTGGCTGGAGATCCAACCTCATTTGAATCAGAGATGTCCTTGATTAAGGAATGCCCTCTAGCCGAGAAGCTGTTCCAGGCCCGACAAAATACCGAAAAGATGCTGAAGGAGGCCAGGAAAAAGAGAGGGCGCTCTCTGGCCGAAGTAGAAAAATGTGCCATTTTTGACCTGAAGGGCGGAAAGCTACATAAAGTGAAGAAGGTCCCTAAGGTCCAGAAGCCTCTGGATGAGATGACTCCAGTAGATTATGATTATCAGGAGAAGACCAAGGACCTGGAGCACCTAAATGTAGATAATGAATCTGCATCCATGCATGTAAGAATTGAAACTTTTCGAGCGCATGCGAACATCGCCAATCAATGCAGATTTGAGGCTGAGAGCGCCAACATCAAGTTGGAAGAGGAGCTAGCCAGGATCCGCTCCAAGCTGGAGGACTCAAAAAAGCAGTGTGAGCAGATGAAGAAGGAAGTAGTTGCCTTGAAATAACAAGTGAGACAACTGCAAGGTGCAACTAAAACTCAGAGCCAGATACAGGCCGAAGCTGATCTGAAGGCCAAAGAATTTGAAAGTAAAATCTTGGAGATGCAGCAGTAGTTGTACGAGAAGGAGAGCCTGGAGCTCTTTGACAGAGGCAGAATCAAAGAGATCCGCTCACACTTGCTAAAAAACTTCAGATCTCGGGCCTCCAGTGCCCTGTCAATTTTGACCTACATCATCGAAGCCCAGTATGTCGCTGCTCAAGAAGGGCCGATAGTGGATGAGGTCATCCAAAAAATTAGAAGGTGACTCAAATTGGCTTTTGAGGTCCAAAGTGTCAAATATCAGGACCTGCAGGTCGCCGCAATGAGCCGAACCGCCAGAGATTGGTCTACAGCTCAAGCCACGGTCCGCGCTTTCTTCTCCAAGGTGAGGAAGGCGCAGAAGGCGAAGGACCTCCTGGATGTATTCGAACAAGAGCAGCGTACATCACTGGGCTATTTCCAAGACCTCTCTTCATTAGGTTTCTCGAGTTTCATGAATGAGGATGGGAACCTGTTGACCAAGGAAGAGCTCAAGCCGGCTTGGCTACATTTTGAGAGCGATGTCTCAGAGATAGATGGCTGGGAGGAGCCAATTATAGAAGGACAAGTCACAAATTTCATTCTGAGACATTGCAAGATCACGGCCTGCCTCAACGATCTAAGCACAAGAGCCAAACATGCCGACATAGGGCAAATAGATCGGTTCCATGTTTTGGTAAAAGCGCTACAAGACCGAGAGCCTTTCTCGAAAGGCGCCTGGGCTCACGTTCGTCGAACCATGGAACGCATCCGCGATCGCCTTCTCCCATCGCCGCAACAGGAAGCCTCGCCAGAGGAGGAAGAAGAGGAAGGAGAGGCAGAAGAAGAAGAAGAAGAAGAAGCCATGGAAGCACCCCCGAAAGGAGAGAAAGGAGAAGGGTCTGGAGGTAACTCTGGCCCAACGGATCAAAGCTGAGGGTTCTTCCACCGAGATGAACTCGTTGCCCCGTGAGCCACCAAGAATGTTGACAATTTTGTCACATTGCCTAGAGGGGTAGTAAAATCAAAATTTTTGTAAAGTATTTCTTTTAATTTCATGAATTTGTTCCCTTGTTTTTTAGAAACAACATTTTCAAGCATTGCAGCAATTTTGGCTTTCATCGCCATCCCCCTTGTACATAGAATGAAGATGAAAGAGCTTCGCTACTGAGCAGGCTAAAAAAAAAAGCTTCGCAAGAAAAGGAAGATAGCTTCGCCAAAAGGAAGAAGTAGGGGATGAAAAGAGCTTCGCACCCGAAGCATTTCAAGCAGCTACTTCGGGCGAAAGTTTTGCGAAGCGACATTCGAGCAGTCCAAAAGAATAGCTTCACTGAAGAAGGAAAGTCTAGATCACGGTCCGAGTTTGCTAAGGCGAGAAAACTACTTCGGGCCCGAAGCATTTCAAACAGTCGCTTTGGGCGAAAATCTTGCGAAGCAGAAAGAGCGCAAACATTTAAAAGTACTTCACGAAAAACCATCGAAGCACCCACTTCGGGCCTCCCCACCAGCGAATCATTTCTACTTCGCTGAAAGTTGTCATGAAGTATCTGCTTCGGCTAGCTTTCGTGCGAAGCATTTTCACCCAAAGCGGTAGCGGCCATAAAGAACGAAACATTTTTTGAAGGCAAGAATGCGCTTTGGCCGAAAAACCCCTGAATCATAGTTTTGAGGGAGGATCGCGGTGAAGCATTTTGAAGACTCACTAGCGAAGCATCTACTTCGGGTGAAGAACCTCGACGAAGCAGTTTTGACACGTCTCTCCAGCGAAGCAGCGAGAAACGAAGAACCCCACCTTGAGGAGGAATACCTGCTTCGGCACTCGGCACCCCCAAAGGTTCCTAGCGAAGCTCCACCATGCGAAGTGTAAACCAAGAAGGAAGATCTGCTTCGGCTCAAGTCCATTGCGAAGCGGAGTTGCGAGTGAAAATCTAGCGAAGCGCTTCAAGGGCACACACTCCAAGCCGGGTATTTTTTCGAGGCAATCAAGTGCCTCATAAATGCATTTTTACGTGCCCGGTAAGACCGCTGCTCATTTTTGGCAATTGGAAATGAGGTATCAGTTCCTAAAGGAGGACCCGACGGGCATGGTGGCCACTTGAGCACTGCACCCAAAGGCCAAGGACGTTCAGGCGGCTCATTAATGCATGTTTCCCCGGTTGACCCGGTCGCAGCTGCTAGTTTTGGTAAAGGATTTGAGAGCTCAGTCATGAGAGCCACGAAGAGCCGACTTCTCAGGTTTCGAGGATGTACTCCTCCATTTTGTGCATTGATGGCTCAGAGGGTCGGGTCCTCTATAAAAACCCAGGCATTGTAATGTAAAAAGGGGGGGGAACTTTTTGCTAAGAAAGCTGCTGTAACTTGAATCCCTGTGATTAATACTAAAGAGCTTTGAGCCTAATTTCTCTCTTGTATGTTGCCTTCTGTGTTTATTTTTTTTATCTCTTTCTTCATTTGCATACTGTAATTCTGCATTCTGGATTTAGGTGTGCGATTGGGGATGGAACCCCTAAAATTTTCCCGAAGGATACATAGGAGAGGAAAACGTTGTATTAGTTTTCTTGTATGCCGCTTGTGGATCTTGTTTCTATCATATTCACTTTGTCCTAATCGTCGTAACTCTGAACTCTGAATTTCGATGAAAGGGGAGGGTAATCCTGGAACTCGTCCAGAGGATACATAGGAAGGTTAATATCGTGTTCTTTTCATTTTATTCTTGGTGTTTCTTGCTATTGTTTCAAGCTATTGGTCAGTGATCGTGCTTCTCGTTCTTTCCCACTTTAAATTATCACATCTCTTCCCTTACCCCTTTTTATTTCTTTCCTGCACCCTTACTATTTTATCTCTTTCCTGCACCCTTATCTTAAACACCGAAGTAGTTTAGTATAGGAGCTGGCCTTTCTCCAGAGATTGGCATGAGGGGCATCTCTTCCCTTTGGCCTTTCAATGTTGGTCCAGGTCTAGGGCGCATACACTTTCCCAAATCCTTTCCGGGCAGATTTGATGACCAACATTAATAAGGGTGGATGTTAGAGCTACTAAGTTATTAACTATTATTATTACCTCATTTCGGTAATTTGTAAGATTCACCTAGGGTAGAGTTTATTTATCGCATGGTAGATTATTTTTATTACCATTGTAAATATCTTTTACTATTTACCTTCTACTACGGATGATTATTCACATTGTTACGTGAATAATATTTGTTAATAGGTTAGTAGGTTAGTTGTTAGCTACCTTTAGGGTTAGGCAACTTATAACGCATTAGTTAGTGTTATATTAGGATAATATATTTATATTATTCTAAAGGCTATTCATAGCCTATTGTTGGCCTATTTAAACACCATCTAATTGTCAATATCAATCCCATGGTTTATGCATATTTCATTGTCTTGTACATTTGCCAATAGAGATTTCATTCAGTCCTTACTTGTGGCTCTCCTTAATTCCACCACCAAGACTCTTCTAAGTTTTTTTATAGTGACTGGTCCAATGGCACGTTAGGTTCTCAAAAACTCAAAGTCAATAATAATAGTGGTTTCCCTATTGACCTATCGTGGCTCTGATACCACTATTAGCTTTTGATGTAGCATGTAATGGGAGATAGCAAATACAAGATACATAATAACATAAAAAAAAGTAAATCTATGAGATGACTGAAAATATACTATAAATAGAAATTATAGAGATGTTTACAAAGGTAGATGAGAAGGAAATGAACACTCCATGAATACAGCTACAACTCAAGAATAGGTATTGAACATATTACACCCCATCACACTTCATGACACTGCTACATCATACCACTCTGGTCTATATGACTATATGAATTATGACATATTTGTTCTATACCTATGGCCCTTTATATAGGAAATAAGTTCCTTGGCCAACACTCTACCTAGATGTGCAAGGGACAACTTGCACATGTACAGCTTGCACTTTGACATGTGTGCATTTATTGCATTGCATGTAGTAACAAGATAACTTCTCCCTAAAGTAATCTAATGTCCTAAGTATGTACCAATAAATGTACATTTACATTATCCAAATGATGTAATAGTCTATTTCTAACAAAAATAATCTCAATATTTCTTGAAATTGAGATTTCTTTTAGTCCTCACTTGTGGCTCTCCCTATTTCTATCACCTAGAATCTTTTGATATTTTTTTACAGTGACTGGTCCAAAGGTGTGTTAGGTTGACAAACAAACTTAGGCTCATTGATAATTGTAGCTTTCCTATGGCTAGATCTACCGTAGCTTTGATACCACTTTTAGTTTTTGATGTTGTATGCAATGGGATATAGCAATAACAAGATGCAAAAACAATAATATGAAAGAAAGTAAATATACAATATGATTGGAAATATACTATAAATAGAAATGATTAAAATGAATACAATGTAGCTATGGAGGAAATGAACACTCCATGAAAAATCATACTAGACTACATTACATCCATCTCCAATATGGGTGAGTTTATCTAAGCCCTATGATGCACCCTCTATGACACTGTGCTATATGTTTTCTTCCTCTATCTCTATTATTATGACAATAATACCATTAAATAGGAAGATAGGTTCCTTAGCCAACACTCTATCCAGTTGTGCAAGAGACAACTTGCACATGTACAGCTTACACATTGACACTTGTGCATTTATTACATTGTATGAAGAAACTAAGTAACTTCCCCCTAAAGTAATATAATGTTCTAAGTATGTATCTTGGTAGATACATTTACATGGCCCAAATAATGTAATATGATCTTATTTCTAACAAAATTGAACCATTGAAAGTTCAGGGTAAAAGAAGAAAAAACATTGATTTCTTTTTTTTTTTTGTGGAAAACATCCCAAAAGGGATGCCACTTTCGGGTAAGACCCAAGGAGGTAGGGGTATCCATTCTGCAAAAAACGCCCAGGACTCGGACCTGGCCTACCACCTTTGACATACTCAAGGAGCAAACAAACACACAAAACCAATTTAAAAATAAGTAAATAACAACAAAAATAATAAAATAAAATAAAAAACATGCTCCTTGAGTGTGTCAAAAACAAAAGCACAACCAAACACGCACAATAAGATAAAAGAAACCACAACACAAACCACATAGAAAAACACAAGAACCACATAACAAAACACAAACAAGACAAAAACAACAGAACACTACAAAGACATAACCCAAAAAAAACATGAAAAATAAACACAACCAAAACCTAAAAAATTAAAAAAATAAAATAAAAATAAAAATAAAAAACAACCAACAACAGACAATAAACAAAAACAAAATACATAGAAAACACTCACACATAAAAACACGAAATAACACAAACAAAGAGAAACCCAAGAACAAGAATGAAAAAAACACAAGAACAATAACAAAAAACATAAAAAAAAAAACAAAACAAAACAACAAAAACACAAGAACAACAAAAAACAACACAAAGAACACAAAAACAAAACAAAACAAAAGAACCCACCCACCTTAAAAAACTAAACAAAAAAAACAAAAAAAAAAATGAACAAAACAATGACCTATCTAGACCAGAAGACTATTAAGGCAAGAATCAACAGAGGAAACAAAATAAAGAATAGAATGAGCTAGGGAACTAAAAAAAACTGAATGAACCAAAGAGAAGCAAAAAAAAAAACAAGAAGAAACTAGGTACCTTCGAACTGGAGCCATCCAAAGAAATGATAGAAAGAAGAGCTTCCCTAATTTGAGAAGCCCACCATATAGGAGGGTGGCCATAACAAGTAAGATCACCTTTGTCCAAAGCCCAATTAGCTAAAGCATCAGCACTCTTGTTTTGATCTCTAACCACATGATTGTAATCAACTTTCAAAAATCCCATCTGGATTAACTGAATCTTCTCAATAATTCTTTTTATTCTCCAATCCACCTTATGATTCTTAGAAGGAGTCTTCAAGAGATTAATCATAAGTTGAGAGTCGGACTCAACTAACACCTTTTCCCATCCAACCTTAGTAGCCTCCTGAAGGCCTCCGAGGATACCATACCCCTCGACAAGGTTATTGGAAAGAATACCCAAATTCTCAAGCAAAAGTAAAAACCAGGGAGCCATCTGAAAGTCTACCAATTCCTCCCACATCGGCTTTTCCAGGGTTCCCTCTAGAGGCTCCATCAGTATTGACTTTTCCAAAATCCTTAGGAGGAGGTTGCCAATTTCTAGTCCTATCCATCTTACTAATACTCACATTCCCTTTAAGTTGGTTGCCCTTAGAAGGTTTAATCTTCAATATTTGCATCACTTGATCCCATATTTGGTGGGAGTTTTGGGGGTGATTAAGGAGTTGATGGACTGATTCAACTAAGTTGGCTATGGTCTTTTGCCAAATATAGTGAATATCCTTCCTATCTTGATTAAAAATTTGGTTGTTCCTTTCATTCCAAATATTCCAAAGAAGAATGGTAGAACCCATCCAAACTAACTCGCCTAATAAAATGATCAACACCCTCTTGATTAGGCCAATCCCTCCAAAGTTGTTCAAAAGTAAAAAAATTGGACCACTCGTAAGCCAAGTAAAGTGGCCATTCTCCTCCATAGCTCAGAGGCTAAAGTACACTCAATAAAAATATGGTTGATATTTTCTACATTCTCTTCACACATTTCACATCTAAAAGGGCCATGAAAACCACGCTTCATAAGTTGCTCACCAATAAGCACCCTACGATGCAATAAAAACCAATTAAATAACCTCACCTTAGGCCGGAGCTTTTGAGCCCACAATCGAGAAAATATGTTAGAAGAATGGTTGGGATTATTATGGCATAAGGTCAAATAACCTTGAGCAACTGAATACTCACCCTTAGTAGTGTTGTTCCATCCAAAACAATATTTTTCATGGGACCAAGAGAGGGATCTCATATGAAGGATGCCTTGGATATCTTGTCTTTGCCTTTCTGGGATTTGAATAGGCCAGTCCTCAATAGGGATCCAATATCTACCAACCTTTGAATTACCGAGTATGGTACCGACGATAATTAGCCACCTTTATCCAATTAGCTCGGTGAAGCTCCTCCATCCAAGGCCTCCAATCGGGAAACCGAGTTATCAAAGGCTTGTGACCATCCCAAGAATCTATCCAAAAATTTGCATGTTGACCATTATGAATGATCCAAAATAATTTTTTCTTTATCAAATCCTCACCAGTCTTAAGAACTGCTAAAATGGGAGAACCTTTGGTAGGAAGTTGATAGCGAACAAGGTCTTCAGGACTTTTGTTCTCGAGCATATTTAGCACGAAGATTATTGGCCCAAAGAGCATTGGGGTTATGCAACATCCTCCAATATAATTTAGCAGCTAAAGATTTGTTGTTATTAATTGAAGACCGGAATCCTAACCCCCCTTCACTCTTAGGAAGACATAAAGTATCCCATTTCACCAAGGCCCATTTTCTTTTCTCCTTAGTACCACTCCAAAGGAAACGATGACTGATTTGATCCAATTCTCGAAGAACAACCTTTGGGATATTCAAAATGAAAGAAACATAAATAGGAATAGCTTGAAGGACTGATTTTACCAAGGTGATTCTACCCCCAGAAGAAAGCCACTTGTTGGTCCACTTTCCAATTTTCTTCTTGACTTTGTCCAACAACCAATTCCAATCTTTATTTTTCTGCCTTTGAATATTTATGGGAATACCTAAATAAGTGATTGGAAGAGAGGTCTTCTTATATCTTAATTTATCCAAGACCATGGATTCTTGTCTAGCGAGAGCGGTGAAAGAAAATAACTTTAGATTTGTCTTCATTGATCAACTTCCCGATAGCCTTAGAAAAACAGCTAATGATTTGCTTAATATTAGAAGCTTCCTTAACTGTAGCTTTACCTAAAAGAGTAGAGTCATCCACAAATTGAAGATGAGAGATAGGTCTAGCTCCATGAGCAATGGTAACTCCCTCAAGGGTTTTGTTTTCCCTCTTTTTGGTTATAGTCCTACCCAAGCATTCAACAAGAATGATGAATAAATAAGGGGATAGCGGGTCACCTTGCCTAATACCTCTGGAATCTGGGAAAGACTGAGAAGGCCTACCATTGATAAGAACTAAGTAGGAAACTAAAGAGATACATCCCATAATCCAATCCATCCAATCCTTAGAGAAACCAAATTGCCTCAAAACTTTGATAAGGAAGTGCCAATCCACTCTGTCATAAGCTTTGGATAAGTCTAACCGAATGAACATGGAAGGAGAATTTTGCATATCCATGGAATGGATGGCTTCCTGAGCAAGAACTATCTCATCTACTATTTGACGTCCTTCCACATAACCCCCTTGCTCTTGGGAAATAATCTTATGCAAAAGAGGCTTCAACCTTTCTGCCATGATTTTAGTAATGATTTTGAGAAGAACATTACATAAAGCAATAGGTCTAAAAGCTGAGATATGATCAACCTCTTGAGCTTTTGGAACAAGAGTAATATAAGTTTTATTGATAACCTTCAAAATTTCTTTGGCTTTCCTGGCTTCTTCCACCACCTCTAATAAATCAACATGAAGGATATCCCAGAACTCTTGGTAGAACTCAATGGGAAAACCATCAGGACCCGGGGTTTTCCCTTTTTGCATTTTAAAAACTACTTGTTGAAGCTCATTGATAGTAACAGGAGCAGTCAAAATAGAGTTCTCCTCAGAAGTGATAAGAGAAGGGATTGCTTGAAGAACATTATGTTGAGAAGTTGAGTCAAGAGGAGTAGCAGCAAAAATATTGGAAAAGTAATCAACAACAATAGAGTTCATGCCATCCCAAGTATAAACAACATCTCCAGAATCTGATTTTAAGGAAGAAATAAAGTTGTGAGATCTTCGAGCTAGAAGAGATTTGTGGAAGAAATTTGTGTTTCGATCTCCTTCTTTGAGCCATTGAATTCTAGATTTTTGCTTCCATAAGATTTCTTCTCTTTTTTCCCATTCCTCTAACCGAGTTGTGAGTTTAATTTCATCTACACTTCTCTTCTCTGTGAGGCCATCTAAACGGATTTTCTTATTCAAATTTTCAATATGAGCAATAACTTCATATTTTTTTTATGAACATCCCCAAACTCTTTCCAGTTCCAAGTCTTGATTTTGGATTTAATGTATTGCAGTCTTTTGGCAAAACAGAACATCTTAGTCCCATGCCTAGGTTTACCTTCCTTCCACCATTGTTGCACACGAGGTCTGAAGGAAATGTCTCTAAGCCACATTAATTGAAAACGAAAAGGAGAGAAACTCACATTGGTTTTCCACATTTCCACCATGACTGGCCAATGATCCGAACCAGCATTATTAAGAGTCTTCACTTTAGGAATGTGACCATGGATTAAGAAATTTTCGAGAGAGCAAAAACCTATCCAATATCTCCATTATACAAGCTAAGCCTTGCCTTCGTTAGACCAAGTCATAAGGCCATTATCTGGTTGGATATCCACAAGATGGAGGTTTGCAATATATTCGCTCATGAGGTCAGTGCTTTTGTCCAAATTTCTATTTCCCCCTCTTTTCTCATCTAGAGAGAGGATGGTATTGAAATCTCCTCCGATCAAGATCCAAGCTTTAGGAAAATGAGAGATAATATGAGTAATATCCTTCCATTGTCTTATTTTTTCCTCCAAAGAAGTCGGAGCATAAATAGTAATGCAGAGCATAATCTGGTTGGAATGTCTACTTTGAATAGCTATAGCCAACAAACCCCAACTGCCAACCATATGGTGAATAACTACCTCTTTTGGGTCCCAAAGACAAGCAATGCCACCCGAAGTCCCTTGGGAACCGAGGGAAACCACTTTTCCAGCTGGCCAAATTTTACTGGCAATTAAGTCCATATCCTCCATTGACATCTTTGTTTCTTGAAGGAAAACAAGATGTGGATGATTTATCTGAATCATTCTTCTAATTTCATTTTGTTTTGAAAGACTCCCTTTGAGTCCTCTAATATTCCAAGTGATGATCTTCATTAATACCAGGGCTAAAAAATGTGGGAAGGGCATTAATCTTACCTTCCTCTACAAGATTTTCACCTTCTTTTACCATATGATATTGATTGGTCTTGCGACCTACTTTTTTATTAGAATCCATCTTCAATTTTTTTTTCCCTGTTTCTTGACTTATTCCAATTGAATCTGAGATGGCTTCTAACCTTGAAGAATGCTCGTACACAGCCAAAATTTTACTAGATGGTTCAACGGAGTCTATATTGGGACCTACATTATTTGAAGTTTTGACATTTGAAATATTGTTTTTCTTGTGTAAATTTTCTCCTTTTTTTTTCTGTTGAAAACCTTTGATTTGTTGGTTTGTCTCTGAGTTCTTCCCTTCATATTTAAATTGTGTTTCTAAGATTTCAGTTTCCATTATTTCCTCTTCCTCACTTGGGACATCATTTGTGGAAAGGATTTCAAACATATTAGCAGATGACTTTGATTGATCCTTCATAACTAGTTTTTTTTTAGTGTTCTTCTTCTTAGGTATTTGGAAACCTATTGAGTTTATATCTTCTTTATTTTGATCAAGAATTTTATTTGGGCAAGCACTGGCCAAATGACCATATTCATGGCAAATTCTACAACGAAAAGGAATGTTCTCATAGTCCACTACTTGCTCCCAAGTGTCTTCCCCAAATTGTAATGTGATCTTTTTAGGTAGGGGTTTGTCAAAATCCATTAAAACACAAATTCGAGCATAAATAATATGTTCAAAATTTTGAGTACAATCAGCAATCATCATAAAAGTTCCTAAAGAGTTTCCAATTGAAGAAAAAATAGTAGGATTCCAAAATTCAATAGGGAGGCCAAAGAGTCTAACCCACACGGGAGCTATAGAAGGCATCTCTTCTTCGGATTTAAATTTAGTATGCCAGGGCTTCATGAAAAGCCCTGCCCTTCCAAAAAACCAAGGACCCCCTTGAAAAGTTTTCTCTCTATCTTCATTATTAGCAAATAAAACAAGAAAATAACCATTTGGATAAATAGATATTTGTAACTCACCTTTAGTTTTCTAGCTTTTTGCAGCCCAAACTTTGAAAGCAGATAGACTCGGACGAAAACCCACGAACCGACAAATTAGTCCTCTTTTTTCCAAATCTTCAATGCCAGTCTGAATGTTACCCATATCAAGCTTAACAATAGGAGTTCCATCAGCTGCTTTAAGACATCCTGACTCTGTTTTCCTGGGATCAATCTTAGGCATTCTTAGAGGTTTATGGGAAGCCCTAATATTGATATTAGCATTGGGCTGAGGCTGTCCACCACGAAGGGCATCCCTAAAATTCATTTTTGGGACTGAGTCTTCGAAATTCTTACCCTTGATAGGGGTTTTCATAGTAGAATTATTTTGTGGGTGCACCTTAGCACCAGATTCACTTGAGATATGAGCCATTTTTTGATCAACTGCTTGAAACTTGTTTCGTGATCTCTTTAATCCTTGCCCTAGACGTCGTGGAAAGGTATGGTTTTCACTTTTATTTTGTGCAACAAATTGGAAGCTGTTGTCACTCAAGTTCATAGTATGATCTATTGAAAGACAAATTTCTAACCCATATTGTATCCCCTGCAACATTTCCTACTAAAATATTGAGCATAAACCACAAAAATATTGGCCGCTAGGGCCCGAAGGCCCTAAAAACCAACCTCCGGAGCTGCTTGCACTCAACCCAGATGAAACCCTCGCATAGCCACTTGCCAAATATATCGTTCACACATAGGGATGCGCTAGGATCTGTGTTGCTCCAAATGATATGAAAATTTGTGGAGATGTTCTAGGGTTTTTCAGGCATCTACCCTCAAAATTTTAGCTCAATCCGAGTCCGGATGAGTGAGATATGGCCGAAACGAGTTCGGTAGTTTGGGCAATCCTGTGAAAAACGTCTCGCATTATTTTTTAGGGTTTTTCAAACATTGATTGTTTTAAATTTGAAATTTATTGCTTATACTTGTCTCATATACAAATTAAAGGGACAAAAGGAGTCCAACCATAAAGTCCTGAAAAATAGAGAACTTCATCAAATTGAAATGTGCATATTTCGATAGGGAGAAATAAGGTGAAATAGGAATTGATCATTATATTAACATTATCTTCAAAACATGAGAGAATCAAATCAAAAGTACATTTAAATCAAGCACTTAATCAAGACCATAATTTCAATCACTTGGGAGATATAAGGAATTCTACAAAACCTAAGATTTGAAAAGGTTTTATCAAGTTAGTTCACATACTCTAAACTAGGGAGTCACAAGGTAGACTACTTCAAAGGTTCTATCAAAAGTATTCTCAAAATACTAAAGAGCTAAAATAATTCTATTGATTTGTCATATACTGCAAGAGTTGAAGGTTAGAACTCGAAAGTCAAAAGGATTGGAAGACAATAAATACTACAATTTCTTAATATAATGGACAAATTAGAAAGGACATATCATTAGAAGGCACACTACAAAAGGATTAAATATCAAGATACATACAATATACCATATCAAATATGTAAAATTACTTCCAGCACAAACAGTCCTACAAGTCAAATTGAAAAGAATATTTGGTATATTGATTTCGGTGCTAGTCATCACATGATAGGAAATTTACAATGGTTTGATTGTCTTGAAATCACTAATAATTATAGGTTGAAAATTGTATATGGCAAAACCTATCTTATACATGGATATGGGTGTGTAACACCTAGTAAATAATTTCCTAATTTTATGTTATATAATGTGATGTATGTTATTGGATTAACATCTAATATTATTTCAGTAGCCAAGCTAGTGATGCAGGAGCATCCAGGGCAGCACAGCAATCTTGCATCACCAAAAAAAATAAACAAAAGAAACAAGCAAAAAAAGTTCTAAGTTTGAAAAAAATATGCTAAGGTTCAAAGGTGTCACGATATCGCGACATAAAAGTTGTCGCGATATCGCGACACCATCAGCATAACGACGGGCGCAAACTAAGTTGTCACGATATCGCGACACCATCAGCATAACGACGGGCGCAAACTAAGTTGTCGCGATATCATGACATAAAAGTTGTTGTGATATCGCGACACCATCAGCACAACGACGGGTGCAAACTTAATTGTCGTGATATCGCGACATAACAGTTGTCACGATATCGCGACACAATCAGCACAACGACGGGCGCAAACCCAAGTGTCACGATATCGTGACACAAAGGTTGTCGCGATATCGTGACACCTTCGATCAAGGGCGGAAGCAAAACTCAAATGTCACGATATCATGACATAAAGGTTGTCGCAATATCGTGACACCTTAGAACAAAGCAAGAGCTAAAATGCAGATGTCGCGATATCATGACACCTCGACAAAGAAGGTCGAAGGGCGAAAAAGTGTCGTGATATTGTGACACATTGGTGAAAAAGAACCAAAGGCAAAAAAGTGTCGCAAAATCATGACATGTCGCGTTTTCATGACCTGGCTAAGAAAGAGAAGGCAGGTTTTCATGGATTGTTGCAAAACGACAGTTGGCAGTTCCAGAAGCTGTTAAGGAAGTTCCAGGAAACCGTTGTAGCGGTTACAGGGACGGTTGCGAACGGCGTTTACAGCAAGAATCTGTGATGATAAAAAGGGGATTTTTTGAAGGATTACGGAGGCTGGGGAGACGAAGGCTGTGGCTTCTTTTGGCATTTTTCTTACTGTGTAATTTTTCATGGTTCCAAATTGTAAAGCTTTCCATGCTTCGAAATAAAATTGCGTCTTTTGAAATAAAATTGCGTCTTTTCTTTGTTATTAAAATTGGCTCCCCATCAAGTGGTATCAGAGCAGTAAGATTCTAAGTGTGTGAGTAGAGCGCCGAACGTGAGGCAGCTTGCACCAGGATCTAGGGTTACGGGTTCTGAGAAACAGTGAAGCAAAATGTCATCGTGAAGAAATCGTGGTGCTGGAAGGAACGTGGTTCCTGAAGGAGACTTCCGAGCATTGCAGAGGCAAGTGCGGGCCCTACAGGAAGAATTGCGTAGAGGAGTAGAGCCAAGAGGATAAGACCAAAGCGATGATGAAGCTTGCAGAGTTGATGATCCGTATGAAGAGGAAGAAGAAGCGATGAGTTCTGCAGAAGCTCGCATGATTAAAGCCATTTCTCAAATTGGAAAAAGGTCAAAGATAGATGTATCCACATATTCTGGAAATTTAAATCCAGAAGAATTGATAGACTGGATTAATGACATGGAGGAATATTTCGAATATGAGGAAGTTGAAGATCCAAATCAAATTAAATTTTCCAGAACAAAGTTGAAAGGCCATGCTGGCATATGGTGGAAAGGAGTGCAGTTGGAAAGAAATTAGAGAGGAAAAGAAAAGATCACCAGGTGGGATCGACTGGTTGAAAAATTGAAATGGCAGTTTATTTCGGCATATTACAAATTAGATCTGCTGAGAAAAATGCAAAGTTTGCACCAGTCCAGCAAGTCTGTTAAAGAATATACAAAGGAATTTTTTAAAATTTCTATCAAAACAGGTCATACATAAGCAAATAAAGAAAGAGTAGCCCGTTACATTAATGGGTTGAGAACCAGCGTGCAAGAAGAATTGAGTTTGGTCCGAATGAGCACCATTGAAGATGCTTACCAGTTTGCTCTGAAGGTGGAAGAGAAACTGAACCGCAGATTTGACAGCAAACAAAGAGGAAGAGGTCGTGGTGGAAGAACCAGTGGAGGTAAATATGATGACCAAAAGCAGACTGGTGAAACCAGCAATCACCAGGAACAGAAGGAGGAGAATGCTTACCGACCTCATAATCAGAACAATGATTATCAAAGGGGATGAGGTAGAGGTGGACGTGGATATGGCAGAGGCAGATTTCGTGGAACCTATTTCAATTGCAGAGAAGAGGGACATCGATCATATGAGTGTCCCAAACACCAAGAAACACCGAATAGAAGGCCTGAAGGTAATGCCAGAGCTGCGGTTATTGAGGATGGTGTTGAATCTGAACACTCTAAAGAAGCAAAGCAAGGAGAAGTGATGATCATAAGGAGAACCTTGTTGAACGAAGAGAAGGAACCAGATCAACGAAAAAGCATGTTTTGCACGAGGTGCAAATGTTCAGGTAAAATCTGTAATATTATTATTGATAATGGTAGTACAGACAATTTGGTTTTTGAGGAAATGGTAGCTAAGTTAAAGCTAGAAATAAGACAGCACCCGCATCCATACCGGATTGCGTGGTTGCAGAAGGACCATAGAGCATTGGTTAGTGAACAATGCTTGGTCAAGTTTCAAATTGGAAGATACCAGGATGAGGTCCTGTGTGATATTTTGTTGATGGATGCTTGCCATTTGTTGCTGGGAAGACCATGGAAATTTGACAGACGTGCAGCGCATGATGGGCATGCAAATACCTATTCCCTAACAAAATACGGAGTACGCCACAAACTGAAGCCATTGAAGGAGGTTGAGGAAAAGGTATGCAATAATGCTAGAATTTTTTTAGTAGATGGCAAAAAAAATTTGGATGGTCTAAAGAGGGATTCAATGTGTTATGCATTAATTCCTATTGTAAAAAAAAAAAGAAACTACTGACATTCTAGCAGAAGTTACACAGCTGTTAGCAAAATTTCCTGATATTATATCAGACAATGTGCCTGAGGGTTTGCCACCAATGAGGAAAATTAGTCATCAGATTGACTTAATGCCAGGATCTAGCTTACCCAATAAGGCCGCCCATAGAATGTCTCCTATAGAGAATGAAGAGTTGAACCGACAAGTTTAGGAATTATTGAGGAAGGGTTTGATTCGAGCAAGTTTGAGCCCTTGTGTAGTGCCAACAGTACTTGCACCAAAGAAGAATGGTGAATGGCGAATGTGCACTGATTCCCAAGCCATTAATAAAATTACCATTAAATATCGCTTTCCATTACCCAGAATGGACGATATTATGGATTGCTTGAGTGGAGCTAAATACTTCACTAAGATTGATTTGAAGAGCGGATATCACCAGATACGTGTTAGAGAGGGTGACGAATGGAATACATCCTTTAAAACCCGATAGGTTTTGTATGAGTGATTATTTATGCCATTTGGATTGACTAATGCACCTAGAAAAGTTCGTGATAGTTTATTTGGATGATATTTTAATTTTCAGTAAAACATTAGAAGAGCATTTGATACATGTTCGAACAGTTTTTGAAAAACTGCGTGAGGAGCAGTTATTGATTAATATACAGAAGTGCAGTTTTGTACAGAAAGAGTTGATTTACCTGGGATTTGTCATCTCAGAGGAGGGTCTGAAAATGGATCCTGAAAAGGTGAAGGCTATCATTGAATGGCCTGCCCCACGAAATGTAATAGAGGTAAGATCATTTCATGGTCTTGCAAGTTTCTATCAAAAATTTATTAGACTTTAGCAGTATTTGTGCGCCCTTAACAGAAACTATGAGAGGGGATAAGAGAGAATTTAAGTGGACTGCCAAGGCAGGTACTAGTATGGACATATTGAAAAAGAAAGTGGCAAAACAGCCCATTCTGGCACTTCCAAATTTTAATAAAGTGTTTCAGGTTGACTGTGATGCCAGTGGCAGCGCCATTGGAGCTGTATTGAGCCAAGAAGGTAAACCTGTTGCATACTTTAGTGAAAAATTGAATGATGCTCGCAAGAAATATTCTGTTTATGATCAAGAATTCTATGCTATAATTTAGGCTCTTAAGAAATGGAGACATTATTTGCTAACCAAAGAGTTTGTTTTATATACTGACCATCAAGCTTTGCAGTATATAAATAGTCAAGGTAAACTTAACCAGCAGCATTTGAAGTGGGTTGAATTCTTGCAGAGTTATACCTTTGTACTGAAGCATAGAAGTGGCAAATCTAATAGAGTTGCAGATGCCTTGAGTAGAAGGCACAATTTGTTGATGGAAATGAGAGTGCAAGTTGTTGGGTCTGATGAACTCAAGATTTTATACCCAGCAGATCCAGATTTTGCAGAGGTATGGACGGCATGTGTGTCTCCTACTACTATGGATCGTACTAAGTGGTTAGACTTTATGATCCAATATGGGATGCTGTTTCGACAGAACCAGTTGTGCATTCCACGAAGTTCCATGAGGGAAAATTTAATCAAAGAGAAACATAGCAGAGGACTAGCAGGGCATTTTGGTCAAGATAAGACCATTGCTCTCGTTAGTGAGAATTACCATTGGTCGCAGTTGCAACCGGATGTGACCAAATTTGTGCAGGGTTGCAGAGTGTGCCAGATGGCAAAAGGAGTTAGCTAGAATACAGGAATGTACCAGCCATTGCCTGTACCAGAGAGACCGTGGGAGGACATCAGTATGGATTTTGTTCTTGGTTTGCCAAGGACACAACGTGGAAATGATGCCATTTTTGTTGTTGTTGACAAGTTTTCAAAGATGGCTCATTTTATTCCATGTCAGAAGACAAGTGATGTTGTTCATATTGTAGGCTTGTTTTTCAGGGAGGTTGTGCGCCTTCATGGTCTACCCCAAAGCATTGTCTCGGATAGAGATACCAAATTTGTGGGTTATTTTTGGAGAACCCTGTGGAAGAAGCTGAAAACATAATTGAAATTCAGTTCTGCTTACCACCCGCAGACTGATGGACAGATCGAAGTAGTCAACAGAAGTTTGGGTAATCTTCTACGATGTTTGGTAGGAGATAAACCCAAGGGATGGGATCTGATTTTACCATAGGTAGAGTTTGCTTACAATAATTCTATCAATCGTAGTACTAGTAAATCCCCATTCCAGATAGTGCATGGGAATAGCCCGAGAAACGCTTTTGAGTTGAGGCCGATGGATAAGGGTGACAAGCGCAGTGCTAAAGCTGAAGACTTTGCAGCACACATGAAGAATTTACATGAAGAGGTACAGTAGCATATCAGTCAAATGAATGCTACGTACAAAGCCAGAGCAGATCTGAAGTGACATTTCAAGGAATTCTAGATAGGAGATGAAGTCATGGTTCATTTGCGCAAGGAACGTTTTCCTACCAAAACCTACAATAAGCTAAAAATGAAGAAGTTTGGACCATGCCGGATCATAGGTAAACGAGATTCAGGCAATGCCTATGAAGTAGATCTACCGAGTGAGATGAATATTTCACCCATCTTCAATATTTTAGACTTGGTTGAATATCATGCAGGCAGTTGTAGCGAACCACCCAGTCCGGATCTGTGGAACATTCCAGCATCCACTCCAGACAAAGAAGAAATTGAAGACATACTCGACACTCGCGAAGGCAGAAGTACCCGAAACAGGAAATATTCAGTGTATTTGGTCAAGTGGAAGAACCGACCTATCGAAGATGCCACATGGTTGTCCAAATCAGAGGTTGATCGTCTGGGTTTTCCTCTGATCATCCAGAAGTGAGGATCACTTCTAAACATCTACCTCGGGTGTCTGATGCAGGAGCATCCAGGGCAGCACAATAATATTTCATCACAAAAAAATACAAACAAAAGAAAAAAGCAAAAAAAGTTCTAAGTTTGAAAAAAATATGCTAAGGTTCAAAGGTGTCGTGTTATCGTGACACCATCAGCATAACGGTAGGTGCAAACTAAGTTTTCACGATATCGCGACATAAAAGTTGTCACGATATTGCGACACCATCAGCATAACGGTGGGCACAAACTAAGTTGTCACGATATCACAACATAAAATTTGTCGCAATATCGCGACACCATCAGCACAACGGTAGGCACAAACTTAATTGTCGCGATATCGTGACATAACAATTGTCGTGATATCATGACACAATCAGCACAACGACGGGCGCAAACCCAAGTGTCACGATATCCCGACACAAAGGTTGTCGCGATATCGTGACACCTCCGATCAAGGGCGGAAGCAAAACTCAAATGTCACGATATCGCGACATAAAGGTTGTCGCGATATTGCGACACCTCAAAACAAAGCAAGAGCTAAAATGTAGATGTCGCGATATCACGACACCTCGACAAAGAAGGTCGAAGGGCGAAAAAGTGTCGCGATATCGTGACACTTTGGCAAAAAAGAACCAAAGGCAGAAAAGTGTTGCAAAATCACGACATGTCACGTTTTCATGACTTGGCTAAGAAAGAGAAGGTGGGTTTTTGTGGACTGTTGCAGAACGACAGTTGGGAGTTCCAGAAGTCGTTAAGGCAGTTCCAGGAAACCGTTGCAGCAGTTACAGGGACAGTTGTGAACAGCGTTTACAGCAAGAATCTGTGATGATAAAAAGGGGATTTTTCGAAGGATTGTGGAGGCTGGGGAGACGAAGGCTACGGCTTCTTTTGGCATTTTTCTTACTATGTAATTTTTCATGGTTCTAAATTGTAAAGCTTTCCATGCTTCGAAATAAAATTGTGTCTTTTGAAATAAAATTGCATCTTCTCTTTGTTATTAAAATTGGCTCCCCATTAGCTAGTAGAAAGCAAAAGGATGGTTGATTTCAGATACTTAACTGGTATCAATATGTGTCTCATCATAAATCAAAATGAGATAGAAGCTACTACATCAATCCACAAATATATATATATATATGCTCTAGAATCCATTAATACTTCACAAGATATTGTTCTAATTCAAAATAATACTAATGCATTTTCTAAGCAACTGATTACAGAAAATGAAGAACCTATATATCATAAAAATAGACGAGGATATAAAAGATTCAAAATTAAAAGGGTGAGACGACGATAAAACTATGGACTGCTTGGTTTTCTATAAAATAAAGAAGAAGAGAAAGGACTTGATTAGGCTAAACAATATTCAAAATATGAAGATCCATATTGAATACTAAAGTCTTCAATACCCAAATAATGTAATACAGGGGGGTTTTGGAGTATATTACATTATTGGATACATGCTAATGTACCACCTTGGGTACATAACTAGAGTAGGATTTTGCCTTAAAGTAAAGTTTGAGTAGTTACTTCATGTAATTTAATAAATGCACATGTTTTAGAATGTGCAATGATGTAATTGTGCATGTAGTCCACATGTACATGAGTCATAGGGTAGATGAAATGCCAAGGGACTTATCTCCCTACATATATGCCTTTGAGGTAGAAGAGTGAGTGATGTATATAGAGAGGTGATAGAAGATACAATAGTGACTAGTTGAATTAGTTAGAGTTATTACAACGTAGTTCCTTCATGTATTTATGGAGTGTTCATGTCATCCATTATATCACATTGTACTATTTTTGTGAGCTTTCATTAATAGCATATTTCTAAGTTATTGTAGAAGTTTATCTTATTATTTTTCTGCATATTATAGTTACATTATCATATACTTATCATTGCTTTATCACTTTACATCTTGTGGTTGTATTTCCTTTAATTTTATATATATATATATATATATATATATATATATATATATATATATATATATATATATATATATATATATCAAAAGCTAGCATCCCCCCTATATTACATTATTTGGTTATTGAAGACTTTAATCTTCAATCATGATCTTCATCTTGATCTTCAATCTTCAAGTGATCTTGCAATGCATGTGATCTTCTTTTCTTGTATTTGTTTCATCATCTTGAACTTTGGATTCACCCAATGTTTGCATTGACAAAAAGGCTACTTAATCCAAATTCCTATACTCTATATTTTAGAATACTTAGGAAAAAAATTAATAGTTTCATCTTGAAAAGTAAGCTCTTGAGAAAAAACAATCGAATCTAAAGCATATATTCTATTTTTGATTGATCATATAGCCTTTGTTAAATTTTGATTTTTGATGATACATTTATTATGATAATTTATACATTTGAATTCAATTTATCTTCCACTTTTAACCAATTTAGTAACTAAAATGATATTGGTTGATAATCCTAGAACATACATAACATCTTCTAGAAAAAAGTTTGAAAATGGTATACTAGGTGTCACACTACCACTTCCATGAACTAGATATCTCTTATCATCTGCAATCTTTAGAAAATGATAAAACCTTGATTTCTAGACACTCAAACCATTGTAAATTACCAGTCATATGATGACCAGATCCTGAATCTATATACCAAAGATCTTTATCTATTTGAATGGTTTGATTAGATTCACATGACACTATCTTGCTTTTTTGATAAAGAGTATGATGTTTCCCATTAAAAATATTTTATTTTTGAACTTTTCCTTTTATGAAATATGTCTTTGAGTTTTGATAATGCTTTCTATGTTGAAAAATTCCTCTTGATAACTTATCCATTATTGTGCATTTTGAAGTAGACAACCTTATAACTCCTAAGTTTAAATAATAAATAAAAAATTTCAAAGTTTGTAATTTAATTCCTATGGAGTAGAAAACCTTAATAAATGAATTTTGTAAAGTTATGTTTTCCTAATTTTTGAGGTTGAAATCCTTTTATCTCCCAAATACTTAAATTTACAAATATTCAAAAACTTATAATTTTTCAATTTTCTCAAAATTTTGAAACTAGAAACAAACTTCAAAAATCTTCAAATTTGAAAAATTTCACAAAATTAAATATCCTAGTTGCAAACCTTATTACTCCAACCTTATGAAAATTTTAGACACTAAAATCACGTCATATTGAAGAGACTACCTAATTGGACTCTTCTAGACCATATGACCCACTTTGGGCAGCCTTAGGGCTAAAATAGTGGTTCTTACCACTCAAACAGGGCACATTTACCTAAGCATTTGGGGTCGTCCTACCCTGAGATGACCTCCAATTTGGGGTCGTCCTACCCTGAGATGACCTCCTAGGGTCGTCCTACCTTGAGATGATCATAGGAAATTTTGGTCAAAAGTCAAGCGGGACCCAGCTGGCACCCAAAACTACTAGTTAGATCCCGTGCATGATCCCAAGCCATGATTTAGCACTTTGCATGAGCCAAAATAGAAAAAATCACATGCAATTATCAATTTGCATGAAATTTTAAAGATAGGCATTCGCTTTTCTTAATGCGAACTACCTCTTTGCTTTTTCATGCATGGGTGCTTTCACCATTTTTAGCTTCTCTCTAGGAATTCTATAAAATAGCACTCACCCCTCAATTTTAATAGTCCTTGATCTTTGAATTTGTGCAATGAAGTGCTACCAAATTCAATACACAAAGTTCAAGCAATGAAGTGCTGCCATTGCTAATCCCCAAGAGTCCTCCTACCACTAAAAACCATGCTACTGGACTGCTACAAGGATTGGAGACAGTGCTTCCACCTTTTGTGTGAATCAAATATTCCTACTTTGGTGACTGATCAAGACCCACTAAGTCATTCCCATGAATGCACCAATCCATCGACAAGACCATAGATCAAACCTAGACATCACCCCTGACTTGGCCTTGAAAATACAGTTATAAAATAGTGGTCATCTCGATCCGAGATGGCCCATAGGCAAGGTCATCCTACCCTGAGATGGCCTCTAGCAGAGATCAATTTATTTGCTTTCTTCTTTTAGTAGGGTTTAGCATAGCATATTTCTTACTTTTTACAGTAGTTTACATTTTTGTTCATGCATTTGATTTGATTTTATTTCAGTATTCATTATCATTACATCGAGCCCTATCTCGAAGGGCTCTGCAGGTGCTATTAACTACTTTTATTTTTTCTTGTGTGTAGATTATAGGTTTTCATGAGGACCAAGGAATGCAATATGTGAGCATTGAGCTCTAAGCAATGGTTATGAAAACCTGCTCCTACACTTGTGATTGTGAGAAGACCATTCAAGTGCACCTGGATATTTTTATGTTGTAATTCATTGTATCAAATTGGGTAGCATCCCCTCAGAGGGGACTTTATTGTAACACATTTGAAATCAAATATTTAATACAAAAGGGTCCCATATTTTTATCGTCTTATCATTGTAATTTTAGTTATCTATATATTGCTATATTTATTTAGTTGTATGGTGCATGATTTTCTAGCATATCATATGGTGATCATGGTGGGACCACCTAGTCCCTTTTTAAGCCTTTTGGTGGATTACTGATAAGTTTTTGCATCTTACAGGTACCCAAAAGTAGTTGTCTTAGGTCAAAGCAAAAGTGGGATGAAAACAAAGTCAACAATCTACATCGGATGTAGGCTATCAAAGTAAGTTGTTATATCCTTATTTTCCTATTTTCCATAAAGAAAAGTAAAATTTTCCAAATTACTAGAAGGGATTATAGAAGACTTTAAGTTTTTAAGTCTCTATCTATGATCATATCTAGGTTAGATGACCTCTATCTATGGTCATCTCTATTCTAGATGACCCCTATCTGTGGTTATCTCTAGGTTAGACAACCTCTATCTATAGTCATCTCTATGCGAGATGACCTCTATCTACTACTACTTTGGTTTGCTTGCTTGGTGCCTACTTAAAGGCTAATCATTCATATAGGGTTTTTGAACATTAAACATTTTTTTGCATTAGTGAAGAATCATCATATGCTCTTTGGTTTATTTACTTTTGCAAATATTAAAAGGAACCCCACACACTACACGATCTATTGTAAACATCGATGAGTTGGATTTCATCACCAACCATCGATCGAGACCAGTGATGGTGGGCTTCATCTCCATCCATTGGCTCACACCATAGCAACCTTAGTAGCCCCAAGCGAGTGGCTTTCTAGATTTCATCACTGGAAAGTCCCCTACTTTTGGGTGTACCCAAAGTAGGAAGGATTAGCAAGCCCCTTTACCATAGGGCTTTTCAAATAATTAGTGGATGCAACTATCATTCTTGTTCATGCCCTAAACACATGGGTTAAGTGAAAGCATGGGTATGCTAGTAGTAGAACATTAGATAGCATGACCCCTTCTAGGGTTCTTTATTTCCATAGGTTTACCTTGAGCCATATCCAGTGTAGGAAGCCACTTTTTGTCATTTGAGTTATATTCCTCGATAGGGGGTGTGCTCAAACTACCTTTAGTAGATTTTTATTTTTTTTACCCTTAGATTTCATAGGAATAGGGGTTTCAACATCAAAACACACTAAAAATAGTAATAGGAATCACAAGAAAATTTTAAAAGAGATAAACACATTGTTTGCTTGTTTGTTTCTTTATTATTTGGCTTAATTCAGACCATGGTAATAACATGCAGCCAAGCTCGATCAAGGGCTAGTACTACTAAAAACTTGCAAGGAGACATGGAACATCTCCAAATCAGTCTAGAGGATATGGCCATTCCTGAATGGCATCCTATTTTTTTAGAGAATCTAACCTTTAGGAGATCCCTATTCAGGATGCATCTATAGGTCCTCAATATGATCAGAGTGATGAACTTCCTAGTCAAGACACCTTGCATGCTTTCTCTAGATAAAATCCTCAACATATAGGGGGTCCCATTTGGTAGGTACCATGAGTTTGCATTCTAGCTCACTCTATCCATCAATCAAAGCATGAACAAGAGTATACACCATGGCCCAACCTAGATGAGCAAGACACTCCACTTGATCACCCATGGATGAGTCAAAAATATGCTCATCTAGATAGGTATGACACTCATCATCCTAGTAAGACAGCCACATCAACCCATACCTTTCTTGTAGATGAGGAAGAGGAAGACCTAGATCATCCTCCTACTCGATATGAAGAGTACTTCATGCAAGCATATTGTGCCTCTACATCACTCGAGTACATAGAGCTTACCTTTAAGCCTGAATATCATGTCAATGTAGCCTCCCTTGATCATGGGAAGTAGGTGGTCAACCCTTCTAGGGTTGAGAAGTAATTCAAGCCCATTCATATCAATACGAGGGCCAATCAACCCCACACAACTGATCAGATAGACCAAATACCTAGGCAAAACATAAATAGACAAGAGTAGCTACACCAACTATGATTGGATAAGCTACGATTGGATCAGAGGTACCTAGATCAAAACCAATTAGATCAGAAAAGGTTGCACCAACATAGGTTACATCAACAATAGTTACATCAAGAATAATTGCAAAAGGTATTACATGAGGAGGTTCCTACCCCTAGTACCTATAGGTAGCAAATCCATCAAAGGTACCTTGCACAACATCATAACCTACCACCTAGGCCAAATTAGAACCATCCTCCTCATGTACCCATCCATCACCATAGGTCTCAACAACATCAACCGAACAATCATCAATAGGAGTATGAGGTCTATGAGGACTTAGAGTTAGATTATCAAGAATAAGGGTACCTTGAGTCACTCTATGAGGATATGGTTGATGATCACATTCAACCACCTCACCCCAATAGACATATTTTACCTCCCCCTCTTCAAGGAAAAAGGTGGGTAGATGAGATCATATCACCTAAAGCTTACAAGCTACTTACAGATCATATCAATTCATTGGAAAAGCAAGCTTCAAGAATGGGTTATCAAAAACCCACATTGCATCAACTATGCAACCAACCACTTCACCCTTCTATGCCATGTCCTCCATATCCTGAGCATTTTGAAATGCCAAAATTGGATAAGTTCAAAGGAGATGAAGATGCTCAAGATCATATCACTAGCTTCATGAATGTGTGCTTTCATATCTAGGATGATGATGCCCTTATGCTTAGGATATTTCTCATAACCCTAGTTGGGCCAGCTTTAGAGTGGTATAATCATTTACCATGACACAACATACACTCCTTTGAACAATTGGAAAATGTATTCTTGGAACGCTTCTCATTCAACATTAGAAAGAAAGCAACATTGACTGACCTGTACAACCTCAGGAAATTTGATGAAGAGTCAATCATGGATTATGGTAAGTGGTGGAGAGCAATCATCACAAAATTACCATTTACCTTGCCTACCATAGAGCTCACTCAATTTTTTACTAAGAGTTGTTCAAAATAGATCTCACTTTTACTACAACTCCAATAGTACAACACATTTGAGGAAGCCCTAGCTCAGGAAAAGGTTATTGAGGACATCAAGGTCCAAGAGGGTGAGATCAAGCCCCAAAAAAGGAGTGGAACAAAAATTCTAAAGGCAACTACACACAACAAAAGTTAACTCTAATAAATCAAGTTGTCTTAAGTATCCTAGGGCCTTCACAACAAACTACACCTCAACCACCTAATTATCAAGTCCAACCCCCACCTATGTAGTATAATGCTCAACCTCAATAGAACCAATGGATGAATCAACAATATCATCCTCCTCACTAGTACATACCATTGCCTGAGTCATTGGCATCACTCTTTCATCGATTATGTGAGGCAAAGGCCATCAATCTACCTGAGGTTCGACAATCAGATCTGAATAAGCCAAAAGATAAAAATTATAGAGAGGATTTACATTGTCTCTATCATCATCAAAATGGTCATGACATTCAAACTTGCTACACATTCAAGAACCTTGTGCAAGACATGATAGAGTAAAATGAGCTTCAAATCGATAATCCTCTCACTACAAACAACCAAAAGATTGGCATATTCCAAGATCCACTACCTATGCATGGGGGCCAAGCCAAACAAACTAGGTAGGTGAATGAGATACATATAACCCCACCACATCAAGGCTTTTTTGGGATGATTAACATAGTGACAAGGAACTGAAGATATCCGAATCAACCTACACAACCTGTAGGTCCAACCAATGTTCCTTCAATATCATAATAGTTGCCACAACCAACTCCAATCCAAATTCCCCCACCTCACTCGATGCTCATGATAAGAAGTAGACTTACTCAAAGTCTAAATATGACATAAACAAAGCTTTCCATATACGAGCTAATCCAATAGTCAACTCCACATCAGGAGGCTCTAATGGAAATTCTAAAGTCAATTGAACTACAACCACAGGACCCAAACTCTTTCAACAATTTTGTGGGGCATGTTCAAAAATGCAAGGAGCCTATTATAACATTCCATGATCATGAAATCAAGCCAATACCCACTGACATAGTTGATCCCCCACTACATATCATTGCTAGTGTGAATAAGATCCCTTATAAATGGGTCTTGATAGATACAGGTTCCTCCATTAATATTATTACCACTATTGCACTTCAACATCTTAGTCTTCCATCATCACACATTGTAGCATCTACATTCACCCTTCAAGCTTTTAATGATGCTCTATGCTCCACCATCAACACAATAGTCCTCCCTATTTAGGTTGGGCTAAAGATAATTCCTACATTGTGCCACATCTTGGAGGGTGCAATGTAGTACAACATACTACTTGGTAGACCTTGGATCCATGATATGAAGTGCATCCCTTCCATATTGCACCAATGCATCAAGTACATCCATGAAGGGTAGGTTCATGTAGTTCCTATAGACTTAGAGCCCTTCAAGTTTTGCAATATGGTCAACCATCCGCAAGAGTCTACCTTACCTTTGATGCATCTGGACATCCGACCTAATGATCCTATCAAAGGTCTAGATCCCTCACCACAACCATCCACCAATCCATCACCATCACCCCCATCCTAGCCATCACCATTGGTCTCTTCTGATATTCCTTCTTCATCATTGGATCCTCCAAGTAGGAATCCATCAAAGGCACCAATTGACAAAACCCCATCATCCATATCCACCATTTTTGAAGTAGCCCTTCCAAATCCTATGGATGAGGAAGAATCCCTCATGGACATGGATGATTCATCCCAACCTACATCCCCATCATCATCATCCACCTTCCCGTAGGTCACAATCCACATGACCAATCCAGGACTCACTGAGTATTTGGTACAGAATGTTACATTTACTCCCCTCATCAAGTTAGTGCAAGACATAGGTAGACCTCACTAACCATCACTTCCCATCGGTACCATTGTCCCTCTAGGGTATCCTCCAAATCAGATAAATTTTATCTATGGGGGTTTTGACATTACCTCAGAATCATCTCCTATGATAGAAGATGATGAGCCATTCTTAGTAAATATCAATTACATGTCAAACCTAACCTTTACCCTATGGTACTTCTACCACTACCATTGGCACAAAAATGGTCTTGGTCAATATGAACAAGGTCTTTAGACCCCTTACCAACCATAATATCAGCTACCTATAGATAGGTTTAGCTTAGGGTATTCTATGCATATGTCAGATGAGCTCCTTGTAGACTCACTCCAATGCCTTACCATAGGCTTTGAGGATGAGATTGATGAGAATGAATACATTGATCTTGGCTACATTCATCTATTGAGTGATCATCTTCCAATCATGATGATAACTATTGAGCCCTTTGACTCTTCTAATGAGGCATCTAAAGAAAATGAGGATGAGATAAGTTTAGAGTATCTCAATCCTAGCCACATTCAATGGCTTAGTGATTAGGTTCACATTGACCCTCTTTCATCCTCTAATCAAGAGCATACGAGTGGTTGGATCTCTGATGATGAGCCTAAAGAAGAAGAAGAGACCAATGAACAAGAAGAGTCTAAACTAGGTGATAACCTTAGGGATAGTTGGATCAAAGAGGATGGTGAATCCGATCAATATTGTGATGACATGTCTATCAATTCATCTTACCAAGAGTATGATGCAATATCTATTACTTCAGATAGCTCGAAGGATGAATCAACTACTATTGAGCCCCTCAATGATCTTGATGAATTCTACCTTCATCTATTCCCTAGGAGAATGTCCATTTTATGATAGCTTCTTCCACCCAAATATCCTACATTATTTCTTGCATAGGCCACACCCTATCATTCCACCACCTTCATAACCACCCTCGATGCATTTGTAGCCACCCATATTTGATCAAATCTTCCCACAAGAGAATGGAGATCATCCACCAACCATCAATATGATCTCCATTGACCTCACCACACCACTCCACTACCTAAGTGACCCTTCAAAACCTTTGCACCTCAACCATGAGGCCATTGATTTTGATCACACCATATTTCCACCATCACTCTCAAAGTTCTTACCCTATGAAGAAATGTTACAACCATTTCATTTCTCCCAAGAGTCATCTAAAGATGTTTTTCAAGATGAGATCAAACCTGATGACATGATCGATTCTCCAAATCTAGTTGATGACATCCATTTGATCCCTACACCTCATCAACTCGAGGAGGGATCCCATATATCAATTGAGGAAATAATTGATGTAGATATCAACACCGATTCCATAGTTCCTAAAAATATCAAGTTGGGACAAAGTCTATCCCTTATGAAACAAGCTGATTACATAACTCTCTTGATAGAGAAGAAGGAGGCTTTTTCTTGGTCTTACAAAGATATGTTGGGTCTCAACCCAAATCTGGTTATGCACAACTTAATGCTCGATCCAAAAATTAAACCAGTCAAGAAAAAGCTCCGCAAGATGCATCCAAAAATAGCCTTAATGGTTAAATATGAACTTCAAAAGTTGTTGGATGTAGGGTTCATTCAACCTATCGACTATCCTGACTAGGTGTCCAACATGGTCCCTATCAGGAAACTAGATGGGAAGATTCACATATGTACTGATTTTTATGATCTTAATAAAGTGAGTCCAAAGGATGAATTCCCACTCCCAAACATTGATGCACTCATTGACATGACTTTTGGTCATGAAATGTTGTCCCTCATGGATGGTTTTTTGGGTTACAACCAAATTTGAGTCAACCTAGAAGATCAGCCCAAGATAACTTTCACAATGCCTTGGGGGATATTTTGCTATAAAGTCATGCCATTTGGTCTTAAAAATGTTGGTGCTACCTATCAATGGGCCATGACATACATATTCCATGATTACATGTATAAAATCTTGGAATATTACATGGATGACTTATTGGCCAAATCCCTACATCATGAGCACATCGATGTTCTAAGAAAAGTCTTTGATCACCTCATAGAGCATAACGTATGACTAAACCCCAAGAAGTGTGTCTTTGGAGTAACATCTAGAAAAATCTTGGGTTTCATAGTCTCTAAATGAGGAATCAAAGTTGATCTAGCTAAAGTCAAGGTAATCCTAGAAATGCTTCCCCCTACCAACCTTAAGAAACTTCATAGCTTACAAGGGAAGGTTACATCTATCCGATGCTTCATAGCGCAACTTTTAGATAAATATCGATCAATGAATCGATTTTTACAAAAGGGGGTCACCTTTAATTGGGATGATGAGTGTCAAAAATCCTTTGATGAAATCAAGCAATACCTAGCATCTCCACTAGTGCTAGCTCCACCTCGACCAGGTGTGCCATTCTTATTATACATATCAACTACTAAATTTACCTTAGGGACCATGTTGGCCTAGAAGAATGAGGTAAATAAAGAATAAGCTATTTATTACATCAGTCACACCTTGGTCAGCTATGAGCTCAAGTATGCATACATTGAGAAGCTTTGCTTAGTAGTAGTCTTTGCCACAAAGAAGCTTCGACATTACATGTTAAATCAAACAATGTATATCATTTCTAAAGAAAATCCTTTATGGTACATGATGAGTCGAACATATCATAATAGTCATACCACAAAGTGGATAATATTGTTGATAGAATTTGACCTCGAGTTCATAAGTCAAAAATCTATTAAAGGTCAAGTTATCACTGATCAACTAGCAGAGGCTCCTCTCCAGGATGATAAGCCTCTTACAATCGAGTTACCTGATGATGGAGTCTTCACATTATCAGACTCACTAGAACCCGAAGAACTAAAAAATAAAGCTGATATGATGCTATTCTTTGATGGTTCTAAATGTGAGCAAGGGGGTGGCACAAGAATCATGTTTTTCACACCGCAAGGGGCTCCTATTCCCATTTCATTTAAACTTGATTTCTCATGCACCAATAACAATGTCGAGTATGAAGCCCTTCTTTTGGGTCTTCAAATAACTATCACCATGAACATCAAGAAGCTCAACATCTTTGGTGATTCCTTGCTCATTGTCAACCAGGTTAAGGAAATTTACCAATGCAAGTGTCCAATATTGAAATCATATAAAGCCCTTGTGGATAAATTATTAACTAAATTTGAATGGTATGACATCGAGGTAGTTCCTCATTCTTCCAACCATTTTGTGGATACAATGGCTTCCTTGGGATCCTTAATTCTATAAAACCCATCAGATGATGTCACTACTATTCAAGTCAAAATGCTCTCTCAATCCATAATCTCATGAGATACTTCTAAAGATGAGCAAGATGTCCACATGATTCAGATTGAACCAAACCAAGATCAGTTCTCTCAAATACATGACTTTTTGAAGCATGCATCCTAGGGGTCCTTGGTCCCATAGAGTCCTTTTGATAACACCATGACCATCTATCTCAAGAACATATCCCAATATGCATTCATGCGAGATGAGTCACAAAAGGAGCAAGTAATTCATTTAGTCAAAACTCAACCATATCAAGATTGGTTCGCTCAATTGAAATATTTCCTGAAGCTTGGTAATATTCCTTCGAGATTGTTGCATGCCGCCAAATGAACATTCAAGAAAAAAGTGATAAAATATGTCTTATTAGGAGATATACTTTACCATCGAAGCTATGATGGTCTTCTCCTTCATTGCTTAGAGCCCCAAGAATCTACTTGGGCAATCTCTCAAGCTCATGATGGTACTTGCGATGGCCATTTTAGTGGTATGGCTATCACTAAGTGCATCCTCTGAATGGGTTATTATTGGCCCACCATGGAGAGAGACTATTGTGCTTATGTCAAGAAGTGTGTTAAATGTTAGCATCATGCTAATCTATCGCATGTACCTTCATAGGCCTTACAATCGATACATTCATTATGGCCTTTTTCATAGTGGGGTTTTGACTTAATTGGAAAAATCTCACCCCCTTCATTGGGCCATCACACATTTATTCTAATAGCCATAGAGTATTTTACCAAATGGGTGGAAGTAATTCCTCTTACCACTATGACTAGACCTCGCATCGTGGAGTTCATATTGCATAACATCATATGTCATTTTGGTATCCCATCAAAGATCATCTCAGATAATGGACCTTCATTTAAAAACAAGGATATGAGAGCATTGTGCACCAAGTACAACATACAACATAGCTTCTCAACACCTTATTATCCATAGAGTAATGGTCAAGTAGAGGCATCAAATAAAATAGTCATTGCCATTCTTAAGAAAACTATCAAGGATAATCACAAATATTGGCACCTTCAACTACCTCTTGCATTATGGGCTTATAGAACTAGCATTTGGACACCCACTAGGGCAACTCCATTTTCACTAGTATATGGCATTGAGGCCATCATGCCCTTGGAATTAGAAATTCCTTCATTGTGCATTTCATTACAAGAGTTCATCGATGATGACACTACATGACAAGCTCACCTTGATCAATTGACCCTTCTTGATGAATGATGCGTTAACGCTCTCGAGCACCTTCATGTTTATCAAGATCACCTTAAACGAGCTTATGATATGAAATTCCATCTTAGGGACTTTAAAGTTGGGGATCTTGTGCTTAAAGAGAACCAATAGAATTCAAACTTGTCGCCCCACTTGTGGGATAAATTTGTGATAAATTGGTTAGGCCCATTTATCATCACATAGAAGATAGGGCTAGGGACTTATCAGTTAGCTTCTCTTAAGGGTGTTGAGGAACTTGAACCTCTCAACATTCTCCACTTGCAGGTATTTCATGCATGACACACAATGCATAAAAAAATAACAAAAATAATACAAAATCAAAAATCACAAAAATATTGCATTGCTTACATCATGCATTACATATTATTGCATTTCATTGATTAGTTGCATTAGGCATATTCATTCATTGCACTTGCATTAGATTATGTCATTCTTGCATTACTACACAGAGCACCATGCTTGTATGACTATCATGAGTCTTAATCAAACATTTTTCCTTATCATCATTTGCACTTTTTCCTTGTGATATTTTGATTATTAAGGGGTCCTCGTAAGATAGGGTAGATATCAGATGACCATCAACAATGATGTTTAGATGGCCACTAACTATTTTATGCACACCTCTTAGTTTTCAAAATCTCATAAGGAAAACACACACATCCACTATCATATACATCCACATTCCCTCATATTAGGTGTTTATGTTTTTTCCCTCACCTAATAAGTTGTTATAGGGTGTTCAATAGGGTTTTTTGATCATTCAACCATTCCTAGTTTTCTTTTCAGATTTTGTAGAAAGCTATCTTGATTTTTGAAGGTAGGGTCTTGCTTTGATAGTACCTTGTATATCTCAAAATCCCAACACAAATTCACACATTAAAATCTGATTTTAAACAAGGATGACACTACAACGTAGTCCTTACCCCTTAAGAGAAAGGTTTCCCTTGCTCATCCTATTATGTGCATGGTCTAGAATGCTGATAATTGAAAAAAGGACAAGCTCCCCCTACCCAAAGCAATAAAATCCCTTGCTCCTCCACAAAATGAGCAAGTATCCCTAAAAAAAAAACAAGAGTGGTTTTCACCACTAAAATAAATCCCCTTGCTCCTCATAAAAAATGAGCAAGTATCCCAAGAAATAAAATTAAAATAAAATAAGGGGGTAATGAGCTTGAATCCCTAGAATCCTCAATTATTCAAAAGCCATGGGGAAATATCCATTACAACAATGGGCTCTAAGAATCAACCTAGCAATGGAGTAGTCTTACGCATGGTGATATGTCTATCACATTAGCGACCTTCTTTTGTATAGACCAATGTCAGCTTGTGGATGAGCTAGCTTTTGGTGGCTTGTATTGCCTAGTAGTCTAGTCCAACTAAGTCCAAAATTAGGATAATGATGACCATAGGGTGATCTCCATTACAATAATGGGCTCTAAGAGTCAACCTAGCAATGGGGTAATCTTATGCATCATATTAATGAATTCACTATGCACACACAAGGATATTGAATATCTAGGTCTTCCTAGCAGATTTTTATCTTTTAGAGTCATGTATAGTCAGTATACAACTTTTGATTAGTCAACTAGGGTGTTTGAGTCTCATGAAAAACCTTGTTGTTCCCTTATGACCTCTTACTATTCCCCATCCATCATTTACATTGTCTCATATTACATATGGTTGGTCTTCAAATGTATGACTTTTGTGAAAAGGTTAACATTTTGATTGATGACTTTTATACATTTTGTGGTGCTCACACTTAGGTTGTTTTGCATCTTAGATTCATTCATTATGTTTAAGCATATAAACATAAAAATCAAATTTTGCATCATCATGTCATTAGTACATAACATACATACATACATCTAGGCATACATTCTAGATCATTAACATCAAAAACATACTACAAGTGCATCTAGGCATCCATCTATGCATACATACTACAATATCTAGGCATACATCCATCATCCATCATCGCATCCATAAATGCATCCATGCATGAAATAAACACAAGAAATAAAACACATGATAGGCCACAATAAAAGTCATATCATATATATATATGGTAAACTAGTACATCATGATACAAAAATGCTTGTAGGCTACAATAGAGTGGGTCCTCGAACCTCACACTCAAAAAGAGAAGTACAATCCATAAGTCCATGTCAAATGAGGCTTGCACCCCTAGTCTCACCACCACCCTTAACCTCATCCCTATGAGGCTATCCTAAACCACTAGTTACTGAAGTCTTTGGTCCACCTATAGACCTAGGAGCTCGTAGCCTCACAGAAGGTTATCCAAACTCGCTACATCAACTTCAATGAGATCCTCCTACTAAAGAGTGAGTAGGTAGTCAACCACCAAGTAGCTCTACCTGATCCTCCAAATCCTAAATATAGGTCCCATCAAACTAATTTCGAGCCTAATAGTCACCTAATAACACTCATAATCTATCCACCTCAACTTGTAGCCTTGTTGCATCACTTGTAGCCTAGCTACCTATCCCTACTAGTCCCTACATAGCTATCAAGGCTACCACCTGAGTCTATAGAGCATCCCACTCTACTATCCTAGCTATCACCTGAGTCCATAGAGCATCTCACTCTACTATCAATCTATCAATATCCTCTTAAGAACTCTACACCTAAGCCCTTAGGGTGTCCCTCTCCTTAGAGAATCTCCTCCACTACTACCTCCCACTATCCAACTGGCTCTATAGCAATGCCACTATGGTATCCCACTCTACCAACTACCATCATAAGCTCTAGACCTACTCCCTGAGTAGAGCATCCTCATCCTAGGGATCCTCATCATCCCCACCCTCATCCTATGGATCACCTCTCCCAGAGGTCTCCTCCCACTCCCCCTCCATCCAATGATGCACTCATCACTCTCCTAAGTCTACCTCATCCCTTGAGCCCTCCTCTACCATAGCTCTAGGCTACCCACCCATCGGTCTACCACCCTACCATAGCCATGTGACCCACCATGCATCATACTCTATAATCATGCCTAGGTCCTCTACCCCTAGATCTACTAGTAATTGATCTACCTCCTCACCCACCAACTCCACTCAAGGCCACTCAAGCTACTTCTCATCTATACAATATTAATATATGATGGGCTCATCAGGTACATCCTAATGCACCCCAAACTATCAAGTAACATGAGAGTACTAGAAGTACTCCTACTCTATGCCATGGTGATTGACCACCCATCGATCACATCTAATCCACCTCATCTACTCACCTACCTCTATCCATATTAAACAATCCATGTATGACCACCATATGATATGCTTCAACCTCAATCCATCAAAGGAGTCACTATAGTGTTGAATCACACCTACAAAATAATGACTCCTATCTCCTCCTCATCCACCTCCATAACATGGCATATCCAATATCTTATTTGCTATAGATCCCACATCGCCTAGAGTAGCCCATTCATTCTCCACCCAAATGTGCTCCCAACCCTAAATCTAAAGGAGGAAGTTATCACCCAAACTAGATTGACCCCACTAGTAGATCTCATAGAGCTCATCATATAAGTGTGCAAGTAGTGCTATCCCCCAACTCATAATCAATGGCTCCTCCATAATGCACTCAACCAAATCCTGAACCAACTCAAGAAGGTTCCATGGGAACCTCACTCCTGAAGAGTTAAGTAGAAGTATGTTCGACATGAGTGACATCACCACTACATATCTCGATGAGAGGATGTCTACCTCATACCAATGCTCCACAAGCACTCCACCACTATCCAAGTTATATTGTGCAACCTCCCAGTCCTTCACAAACACCCTCTAGAGCACTCTACTCTATTGGCTAATGTGTGAAGAGACAATGGTGCATCCCTCAATCGAAACATAAAGAATCCTATAAATATCCTCCAACATCACTATCATCTCACTAGTCGAAAGATGAAAAGTGTTGGTCCAACTATCCCAATGATCTACCAAGGCCATCAGATAGGCTTAGTCTGCATAGATTGACTCCAACCTACTACCTACTTAAGGTCAATGGTCTCGATCAAGTCTCGATCAACATCATAGAGTGCATCATGTGCTCTCTCAAAAATAGTGGTGAATCTATGTCAAGCCCTCAGAGCCTAAACAAATCAATTGCACAATAAAATCAACCACATAAAAAAACTTCACATTCAAGAAGGTCATCTCGGCTAGATATGACCTCCAAGCAAGGTCATCTCAAATCGAGATGACCTCCATAATGATCATAAATTTGATCATTGATTTTCAAACAAGGTCATCTCACCTTGAGATGACCCCCAAAACCAAAAGAGGGGTCATCCTACCTTGAGATGACCCCAAAAAATTGGAGCATTTGCAATCAATTTAAAATAATGAAATTAAAAATTGCAAAAACAAATGCATAAAACTAAAACAAATTGAATCCTACACTACATCCTAATCTACGGTGTGGTTCATTACCTTAAGTTGTTAGGTGATGTCCATTTTCCAATTTACTTAGTGAGGTTCATTTTATATTAAGAATTGACAAGTGATATTGAGGTACTTACTTTCCTCGCTCTGGCTCCTTCGCTCATCGAAGACTCAGGTTGCTCCATGGCCAATATTGCTTCACTTTTTGGTAGCATTCCATTTCGTAAATCACTCTCCTCTATGTCTCTCACTTTTCTAATTGCGAAATATGAAAATAACATCAGAAAATAAAAAAATTTACTTTTATTTTTAAAACACATGGGCAAACATCTGAGATGGTTGTGTGGAGCTGCCCGACTATATCTGATCGAGACGACCATACTTTTGCCAAAAACATAATTAAAATAATAATGGGTCACAGTCACCGAGGTCATCAAGAGATAGGCCCTTAAAATTTGGTTATCAAATGGTTAAACCCAAATTCAGTCATCTTGGTCAAGTGACTCATCACTTTCATCATTTTCCATCTCCTCTATCGACTCATCGCTTGAGGGGGTAGTCATATAATTACAAAATTCATAATCAAGTCAATAATCAAACACTCAATCATGCAAATTGCATTCGTTCAAGAATCATTGCCAAAGACAATCATGCACCCTCCTTGCTTGGGGCAAATAAAAAGTAAAAATTTCAACCAAAAAAATGCTTGGTACACCTAAAGCCTAAAGCTCCATAGACTAAAATATTTTCTATCCATAGCATGAGAGCCTGGAGCTTTGTAAACTAAAATTTTGTTTACTTATGGTTGAAAGTGTACCAAGATCAAGTACACCTAAAGCCTAGACTAAAATTTTATCTGTCCTCAATCGAAAGGTTTACTAAAATTAAATCCATCAATGAGTTGGAAGCAATGATTCAAAAGTGCATGCTCTTTCCATGATTGGGGCATCTAACATTGATTAGGTTAATGAACAACCTTAATCAATTTGACCATTTTAGTCTTCTATTTTTGCTTCGCGTTGTGCTTTCACACAACGCATCCCAAAAAGGGGCATCTGTAGACACTAAAATCATATCATATTGAAGAGACTACCTAATTGGACTCTTCTAGACCATATGACCCACTTTGGGTAGCCTTAGGGCTAAAACAATGGTTCTTACCACTCAAAATAGGGCACATTTACCTAAGCATTTGGGGTCGTCCTACCCTGAGACGACCTCCAATTTGGGGTTATCCTACCTTGAGACGGTTGTAGGAAATTTTGGTCAAAAATCAAGCGAGACCCATCTGGCACCTAAAACTACCAGTTAGATCCCACGCATGATCCCAAGCCATGATTTAGCACTTTGCATGAGCCAAAATAGCAAAAATACATGCAATTATCAAATGCATGAAATTTTAAAGATAGGCATTCACTTTTCTTAATGCGAACTACCTCTTTGCTTTTTCATGTAGGGTGCTTTCACCATTTTTAGCCTCTCTCTGGGAATTCTATAAAATAGCACTCACCCCTCAGTTTTAATAGTCCTTGATCTTTGAATTTGTGCAAAAAAGTGCTACAAAATTCAATACACAAAGTTCAAGCAACGAAGTGCTACCATTCCCAATCCCCAAGAGTGCTCCCGTTGCCAAAAACCATGCCACTAGACTGCTACAAGGATTGAATACCATCCTTCCACATTCTGTGTGAATCAAACATTCTACTATGGAGACTGATCCGATCTACTAAGTTGTTCCCACGAACGTACCAATCCACCGACAAGACCATAGATCGAACCCAAACATCGTCCTTGACTTGGCCTTGGAAATATAGTTACAGAATAGTGGCCATCTCAATTCGTGATAGCCCAAATTTAAGGCCATCCTACCTTGAGATAACCTCTAGCAGATATCAATTATTTACTTTCGTATTTCAGTAGGGTTTAGTATAGCATATTTCTTGCTTTTTATAATAGTTTACATTTCTATTCATGCATTAAATTTGATTTTATTTTAGTATTCATTATCATTACATTGAGCCCTATCTCAAAGGGCTCTACAAGTGTTACTAACTACTTTTCCTTTTCCTTGTACACAAACTATATACTTTCATGACAACCAAGGAACGCAAGATGCAAGCATCGAGCTCTAAGCGGCGATTACAGAAACTTGTTCCTACAATTGTGATTGCGCTAAGACCATTCAAGTGCACCTAAATATTTTTATTTGCATTCATTATATCATGGGTAGCATCCCCTCAGAGGGGACTTCATTGTAACACATTTGAAAGTGAATATTTAATACAAAAAGGCCCCCATATTTTTAATGTCTTATCACTATGTTTTCAGTGATCTATATATTGCTATATTTATTTAGTTGTATGGTGCATGGTTTTCTAGCACATCAAAAATATTTTAAAAAGAATGAACTTTAAAATTAATAAACTTATATCTCCATTAATCTAAATTAACTTTAAATAGTCCTACTTATCACTCCACTTTCCTAATAATTTAAATATCTCCTACTTTAACCTTATAGCTCCTAATAAAACTTATAAAACTTCAAATAATAATAATCAAAGCACTTTAGAATACCTAAAACACTTTGATTTTATAATTGACTCCCAAACATGTTCATGTCTTGTCTTCTATATTCATTGTTGTTGTTGCTAGGGTGACTTCATATTGTGTTTTCCTAGCTTAGAAATTGATTTGTAGGTAGCATCATATTGATTAAAATTCATGAGGTGTTGAGTTGTATGGCAAAAAAAATTGGATTTCCTTCCAAAATCAAATGAGTTTTCAAGAAATGTGCGACCATTTCATTTCATCATGCTTTAATGCTTCATGTTTTGTATTCAACGTCTCCTCTAGTAGGGCTCAATCATTGCATTTTTAACAAGACACTAACACTTTGTATTCACCTTTGAAACTTTGTGTCTTCTAATGTTTAAAGGTGAAAACCCTGGATACTACAATGGATATGAATGGTTTGTTTCACTTGGATTCACTTCTTGGTGAAAGTGAGCTACCTATTATGGTTTGGCTTCACTGTTGAGTGGATTGGATTCATGGTTGCACAATAAATAATATTATTTTTAGCTAAAATACTTACCTTTTACTTGTTTTTCTTAACTGCTAGTCACTCTGTAGATATTTTTCTTTTGCTTGTATATGCTTTGTTATTGCATGTGTTGTTGCAGGTACAAAATACTCTCACTAGATTCTCTTTGTCCTCCAACCTTACACTTCATCTACTTCTATCTTCTGCTCTTTATTGCAAAAATTGACTAGTTGCTTTGTTCTTCAACGTTAAAAATATTTCCTTTGAGCTTTGAAACTTTACTGCATTACCTTGTTGTCTTGGCATGCATGCTATCAATCTTATTTTTATCTTGTTATCTTGGCTTGCGTGCTATCAATATCAATTTTATGTCACTATCTTGGCTTGTGTGTTAGCTTTATATCCAACATACTTGCTTACTATGCTACCAAGGCTTTTGGCTTGTTGACTTCCTTTCCTTGATTACTTAGCTTGGATGTCTTATTATCCTCATAGGTTGACCTCTACTCTATTTCACGTTCTTTACCTCTAAAAGTTAAGTTCTTCTAAAATATTTCTTTTGAAAAACCTTTGAGATCCATTTTCACTAAAACCAATTAGGCCTCTTCCTATTCTCTATAAGATCTTCCTTATACTTTATATAGGCTTATTTCCTTCTATATTGGCTTCTTGGACCAATGTCAAGGTCAATGTGACCTAAAAAAATTTCTTATTGTCAAGGTCAAAATCTCTATGAATTGAGATCTTGCCTTATCTTCTTACTACCAATGTCAAGGTCTGTAGGACCTTAAACTTATCCTTATATCAAGGTCAATATCTTTGTGACCTAAAACATTTCCTTATGTCAAGGTCTATCTCCTTATGACTTGAATGCTTAATATTTATTGATCCACTGCTTGAAGTAAGCTTACTTTAGGATTGATATATCTATCTCATGTTTCTCAATATATGATATATCTTTCTCCTATTCAACTTTATTACTTTATTAAACCACTACTAACTTTTTTGCTATAAATAGAAGATGAAATTCTTCTCTATCCATTGTAGGAAGCTTCTCACACTTTTGTTGTTGCTTTCTCTAAAATCAATAATGTCTTAGGTTGCACCTAAGAACTCAAATATTTAATGTCAAGGTGACTTGGATGTCCCTAATATCTCTATCAATGTCAAGGTGACTTGAATATCCCTAATTCTTCTATCAATGTCAATGGTTGGGTATGTCCCTAAATGATCAACTATCTCAAATTTGATATGCCTTCCAATATAGTTCAGTCATGGTCTTCACTAGTTATTTTTTAACCATGGAAATACTCTAGCCTTTCTACTCACTATGACCTTACAATAGAGTTTGAGTCTTACTACCTTTAAAGTAGATAGACTCTAAATCAATTTTATCAAACTGGACAAAATTAATTTTTACAAGTAGCTAAATTAATTCTTTCAACCTAAGCAAGTGATAGTTCTGATAGTATATCTGATACCACTGATTAATTTTTAAGTATTAATACCACTACAAATATCAAATATCGAATATAATATAGCCATAATCTAATAAGATCAAGATAATGATATGAGTAGAATAATATGAGAAAATTAAAATGTATATCAAGGCTAATAATATATCAAATAACATTCAATAATAAGTAGCAATATGAATGTAAATAGTCTGAATCATACATGTACTAAGCATGTTGAACAACTTACAATATTAATTTCTTAAAATGTATGCAATCTTTATTACACCTCAAAAGTATATGATAGTAATAATCTTGATTGTTCATGATATATGATTATAGAGTATTATGTCCATAATATAGCCACAATAATGTGACTCTTTGGATACTTGATTATTCCTTTCCATATGCCAAGTCTCATGACTCTTGGCTTCTCTATATGACACTTGCATACTTGATGAACACTTGATTCTATATTTTATGTACACCTATACACGAATCTTACACTTCTATAACTTCCACACTCTAATCTAAGAGACTTGTGCACATCTTTATATTACATATTTGAACTCTTAAATATAAGACACTTGTGCACATTGACTCAACTTACACTTGCATACTAACTCATATGACACTTGTGCATTTCCTGCACATTACAACTTTACATGACACTTGTGCATTTCATGTACATACACACTTACATAAAAGGGGAAATATAACTCACACTCTAAATTGACTCAACCCTAATCTATTATTTATAATTGTACCATGAAGGTACCATGGGGGCACATTAGCATGTACCAAATAATGTAATATACTCCAACAAGTTGGGTATTATTGACCTAACATGTTTTTTGATGCTTACCAATGAGTAAGAAAATGTGATAAGTGTAAGTTCTTCATCGAAAAGAGGATGAATGATCCCATTACTTTGAATCCCATAGTAGAATATGAACCATTCTCCCAACGGAATAGCATGATTAACCCACCATCAATTATGGATCACAAATGAATTTTTACTGTCACTAATTATTTTACCAAATGGACTAGAAAAATCCACCAATAAGAACTTTATTAGGATTTTGAAGAGGATTGGTTTAGAGAATCATAGACATTGGCACCTCCATCTTAGAAAACGCTTATGGGAAGATTAATAATCTAAATGAGGCTATAGGATGTTCACCTTACACCTTAGTGTATGGCGAGGTAAGATTGCCGATCTCCATAGAGTTGCCAACACTATAAGTACTTCATTAGCTAACACTCCAAGAAAACTAGAGTAAAACTAAAAAAACACTAGGGTATAGTTTAAAAATCATTTGATAAAAAGGAAACTCCTCAAAACATTAATATTGGTTATTGGATACTCAAATGGGATAAGATACAAGTAAACCAAGATGCCACATTAAGTGTGATTCCTTCTAGATTTAACCTTACATCATCATAGTCTACAAGATAAATAATTCATTTGATCTCTCAAAGCTCAATGGTTATGCATTATCAATCTCATTCAATGAGATCTACTTGAAGAGTTACCTAAGATCATAGTAAGAAAGATACCATTGTATATATATATCATATTTAACATGATATTTTTGTTTTATTTTATAAAAGGGTTTATTTTTGGAACACTTGTTCCACACCATTGATTAGGAATATTCCTTTACTCATGGGATCATAGAAATTTAAAAAATTATAGATATGTGAAGTTGCACATATAATCCATGCTATTGAAAAACAAAAGCTGATCAATATCAATGGTCCACATGATTCCAAGAATTCCAAGTGGAAAAATTTCTTCTCGAGTAGCAACAACCATCAGATCATCAAAGAGAGAAGATTTATGAGTCATTTGATCCATGGGGATATCTCTTACATATGTATCATACTTAGCCAAATTTTATTCCTTATCTTATAAAGATATTTTTAGGGTAGTTATTATATGACATTGATGATCACACATGGTGAGTGTATGCTCATTCAAGAGTTGTTAAAGAAAGGCTTGAGGTCAAAATAGCACAAGCCATCCAATTAAACCATCAATGAACAACATTATATTTTAAGATAAAAAAACAAATGGATCCTTAAGATAGTGATAACCATATGATTATCCAACAAGAAAGGCCATTAAACTATTTGATTAGTGTATACTTAAAAGGGTCAAGGTATCTTCTCACTAAATTTCAATGGAGGAAGAATGAATTCATGTAGTGAGAATTCAGTGCTGATAAATATGGCAGTCTCTTCATGTTGAGAGAAAAAATGAATGCACATGACATGAATTCAATTCTAGAAAAGGTGGTGATCTCTCCCCATTGGCTTTGTAGAAGGAGATAATGAATTCACATAATGAAAATTCAATGCTAGTAGGTGTCCCAATTTTCAAGAATAAAGTCTATGTAAAGGCATCATGCCTTCATTTCTTTCTCACCAAGTCTCAAGCATTCAAGTGAAGGAGAGCCCCCAATCTATAAGAGAGAAATTTTACAAGTGTATAAGTTTTTAGAGGATCTAATAGCAACCATGGAGACAAGAAGGAAGACTATTGTCATGCACCAACCAACAATCAAAGTAGACTTATCCACCATTTATTCTTTAGAGGTAGCTTTGGCCTCTCTCTCCACCTTAGAAAAGGAAGCACCATCTCAAGCCCTACAAGTTGTATTCCTCAAATTAGATAGGGATATAGTGGATAGGGTAGTTTTAAGTGATATATTTGTCAGATAACAAACACATACTAACAACTAGGACTCATGCAAGATGTCCTCTCTTGAAAGGAGATTCATGATCTCCCCAAGGTTCGGGTGAGGTTGGTCTAACCTAATAATGTTTATTAATATTTTGATTCAAAGGAAAAATAATGAAATATGGAATATTCAGGGCCTTTATGTAGCCCTCATAAGGGTATTATTACTTTCAGTTTTTATTAATTGATTGTCTTGACATGAAGAACTTAGGGCTTTGCTTAATTGTACAGTAAATCATGAAGATATGAGCATTTAACATCAAAATTCACACAATAAATTAATAAAATACAAATATTTTGAGCTTGTTGCCTTAGAATTATCAAAGCATTTCAGTCATTTATTTATCTAAAACTTACAGAGATAAAATACAACATTATGAGATCAAGCTTCAAAAATGAAAATTTTTCTAATCTACTCCTGATTTTAACCGTTTTCAAAGAAAATGTAAAAAATAAGGGTCAGGGAAAGAAAATAAATCAAGTCATGGTGAATTCACATCTTTGCAAGGGTTTTGTTGAAGCCTCTAATTCCAAATTAAACCAATCTCAGCCTCGACCAGTTATCACACAATCTAAGACCAAGATGGTGCCATCTTCAAGGGAAATGAAGCAAAATACAAAAATAAATTCAAATGCAAACACCATCAACATGCGTAGATTGCATCAAAAATCTCCATATTTTGCATTGAATTAAAATATTCGAGAATTACAAAGTTTCAGAATGGCTAGCTATAGGTGATTGTCCTCACAAGTTTCTAAATACCACAACAAGGGCACAAATGCTCCTCAAACTAACAAAGAAAATATGAAATGCCTAAAATTCTATCTTTCAAATTGCATTTTACCCCTAGGAATCGGGGTTCAATGGCTATTTATAGCCTTACATTATCCAAATTTCATTTGTTTCATATTCTTATTTAGTTACCCTTTCGTATCAATTGCTTCTGTAACTATTTTTGCAACTGTAGATCTTCTACGACTTTTTGTCATCTAAAATTTCTTCAACTTTTGCCTTCTGGTATTATGCTCGATTTCTTTTGTTGCCTGTAAATTAAATGATAAACCAACATTAGTTCTTGTGGTGGGAATAAAAAATTAAATTTTTTGTTATTATTATTATTTATTTGTTTTATGATCATTTTATTCGTGTATTTATTTATTTTATTTAAAACTCATGAGGGGGTTTAATTACTCATTGGAGGCCTTGGGGACTCTTGTTTGGCGGAGTAATCAAATAGGATGATGATTTCATTGCATGAAATTGATCTATGAATTTAGGAACAGATATGACAGGTCTTTTTAATCAAATAGGGTCAACTTAGGACAACTTAGGACTTTGGGAATGGTATAGGAATCTCATCATTATTATTTTTTATATAGGAGCCTATCTTCCGGAGGGCATAACTTTTGATCCGATCGTTGGATCAGCTTGAAATTTTATAGGGAGCTAGATATAGAGGTGGAAAATGATGTGACTAGGTCCTTAGGACCTAGATCGCTATTTCTAGGTCTTTTCTAGATTTTTTGGGCCCTAATTCCTTCATCTAATGCCTCAAAAATAGATTTTAGTGATTTTGCAGAAGTTTTTTCCAAGGGGTATTTCGACTTTCATAACTTTATATTTAGACATGTTTAGCTGGTGATATTTGGTAAGATGCCTAATATGGGCGTTACAGTGGTGCTTTTGAATGGTTCCTTAATGGATAGGAATGAATTCCTAAAAGAGGTTATCAAAGGGATTGATCACAAAATCCTTAAGCTCTAAAAACTAATATGACAATGGTAGGCCTCTGGAATAACTTAACCTTCTAATGACCTTGAAAGTTGAAAATTGACCATTACAAATTGAATATTTGACCCTTATATCTCAAGACCTTCCAACATTTCAAAACTCTTGGTGTAGTCAAATTATCAAAACATTCGAGGCAAGCAATAAAATCCTCAAAAAAATTGAATGGGTCCCCAATTGGGGTACATTGTGCAGTGGCAACTACAGGTAGTAGACCCCAACTTGTCAAAAAATACCAAGAACCTAAAAGAGAGAGGTTTCCAAGGATTTATTATCAGGGCTCTTGAATCCTTTGGGGTAAGGATATGGGCTTGTTTTTTGTCTCGGTACATGGTGTTTCAAGTCCATAACTGCAACAAGTTGGTAGATGCATGTGTTGAACTATACGACTCTTAGGCTTAGGAGGTTAGATCAAGTGATGGAAGATTTATATTTTTCTCATTGTGTATGTTATCTATAAAATGTTGTTAGTAGAGTCAAAGGGCCATAGGATAAATTTTAAGAGCATATTCAAACACTAAATAACCATTTAGGATAAATTAGGATTTCCAAATTATGAATGCAATACTTAAGATACATCATTACCAAAGTTTATCCCTCAATATCAAAGCTTCCAATAAAACTGCAAGGGATGCTTTAAGCATGTTGAAATTCATTTTTTATTTGGATGTTTGATTCCAGCTCAATTGTGTGTTATATACATAATGAGGTACACACCCAAGAACGAAAGGGTGATTTTTTACTTCAATGGTTTTATCACTAACCAAATTCATGAGGGGTTGTCAAAATTTAAGAACATCCTTGTTTTCAAGTTTTCAATATTTTTGGCCTATTTAGTTTTGTACCAAAATCCTAGATTTTATTAAATCTTAAATCTGAAGCTAGTGGATAACTCTAGTCATATGTGGCCAATTTCCTTTTGGATAGAGGTCCTTAGTATATCCTCTTCATATTACAGTTTTATTGAATATTTTTTGGTTCCAATTCTTATGGCCATGAAAGGATAGAGACCAAAATGCATTTAAGTGTCTGTTGGTCCAAAATCTGCCATAGGAAAGGATTTTACAAGTGCACCCTAGACCCGGCCAACATTGAAAGGCTGGAAGCAAGAAATGGCTCCCAGACCAATCTCCAGAGTGGGCTGGTTCCCTTCACTACTCTAAAATCTGGTTAAAGATAAGGGTTGCTGGAAAGAAATTGAAATATTGCAGAAAGAAATGGGAAATATGGCCACAAGCCGAAGTGATGGGATCAGAAAAACAATAGTAGGAAACTACAAACGTAACAACAACAAGTAACATAAGGAATTAGCTTAATCCTCGCATAATCACATGCAGCAAATCCCTCCAAACCCACATTCCAGAAATCATACCCTGACCGCAATATTTAAATCCAAAAATAGAATTTAAATGTAACAGCAATGCAGGAGTATGAATGCTATTAGAAATGCAGAAAAATAGAAAAGAAATTCACCCCATGCAACGCTTGAAAAATTTGAAGTTGATCCTTTTATTCTCGCAAATCCAATTCCAGTCTCTAGCAGCAAGTTTTTCCAACCTTTGTAAATGAGAATTACATTGGTTTTTATAGAGGTCCGTCCTCTTTGTAGCATTAAAAATGCGCCACCACCCCTCTCGTGATCTACAATTATGCATTGGAAATTACATACACGATCCCCTTAATTGCAGCAAAAATTAAATACAATTAGATGCTAGCGGTCTTCTTCATTAAATTCATTTTTTTAAAATATGCATGAAACCGTTACGACAATCCACGAACAGCAGCCTCGAATGCATTAAATATTCAATCTTGGTGGCCTGGGCACGTCTTTTACTTTGAATGCCTTGGAAATCCGCAAATCATTAAATTCGGGTTAGCATTAAATCATCGAAAATCAAAAAAATCTCCTCGGCCGTTCACACTGTGCTTTGGCGGAAAACAGTTGGAGGTCACAAAAATGCGACGGGTCACGAAATCGTGACATGTTTTAACTCCGTACACTTTGACCACCTTTGACCCGCAAAAATGGCACCTGTAGCGATATCGCTACGTCTTCGGCTTCCTTTTCTCCATCGCTAGCTTATCCACGCAAAAACGGCACATGTAGCGATTTCGCTACGTCTTTTGGTCGTTGGCTCCTTTCTTCGCTTTGCTCCACGAAAATGGAACATGTAGCGATATCGCTACATGTTTTGGGCACTTTGTACGGCTTCATGGACGGGTCGCGAAAATGGAACACTTCTTGCCCTTTGCATGTTTTCTATTCTTTCCTTATCAAGAATTTGCTATGCACTTGAGTCATTCAAGAATTTCAATCAACGCGTCATGAAATCGCTGTCATCTCCTTGTCTTTTGTTTGATTCTCTTCGCACTCCGCCTTGTCGCCCAGAACTTGCAGCGAATCGCTACATTTTCTATGCCTTTTGCGAAAATAGTCAGCGCATCGCTACCATTCTTGCATCTTGGACTCTTTGTAAATAAACACCCCGAGCTTTAGAATATGCAACCTTAGAAATAAAATAGCTTACAACTTGGAATATGCGGCCTTAGACACCTCCCTTAACAATGCTCGGCAAAAATGTGCAGCGCATCGCTGCACTTTTGAACACTTAGACCCTTGAAGCCAAACGCCACGAAAACGGAACATGTAGCGATATCGCTACATGTTTCGGGCACCTTGTACGGCCTTGCTGACGGTCCGCAAAAACATAACACCTTTTGCCCTTGAATGCCTTCAATTCTTCCTTGTCTCCATTTCGCTACCAATTTGAGCACTTAATCATTTTTTTAATGAGGCATCATGGAATTGCTACCATTTCCATGCTTTTTGATCAATTTTCATCCCTTGCATGATTTCGTTGCATATTCATGTCAGTTGGCCTTATTGTTGATATTGCAGCGAATCGCTACAACTTACTGCTCTTTTGCTTCTTGGACCAAAATGGCCGCGATTTTGAAGCATGTAGCGATATCGCTACGTTTTGCTCCTTCCGTACCAATTGCCACTTTGCCATCGTGAAAATGGTACATCCGCTTTGCAAGACCTTTTCAAAAATGCAGCGCAGCGCTGCCATTTTACTCCTTAGACTTTCTCTGCACCTATCATGCAGCGCATCGCTGCAATATTTGTACTTAGTCTTTTTGCAACCCACTTGCAGCGCATCGCTGTCACTTTTGTTTAGACTCCCTTTGTGACCGACGATCCGCGACTTTGCAACATTACAGCGCATCGCTGCAACCTTTTAGCCCTCAAGCCTTTGAACCGCCCTTGTCGCGAAAATGCTACGGGTAGCACGTCGCTGCAACTTTCCCATGGCTTCCTCTTCTTAACAAACATGCAGCGAGTCGCTGCAGCTTTTAACCTTGAGTCTTCGAAGCCAAACACCGCGCGAAAATGAGACGTCGGCGCATCGCTGCAATGTTAACTTTGTGTCTTCGACAGAAATTTTTGTCGCGATTTTGCGACATTTTATCGCTCTCACTCCTTTGCTTTTTTCAAACCGCAAAAACAGAACATGTCGCGATATCGCGACAGTTCTCTTTGGCTACATGCGTTGACCGCGTTGACCGTGATTTTGCGACATGTCAGCGATGCGCTGCAACTTTTGCTTTGTGTCTTCGGCTGGACTTTTTGTCGTGATTTCACGACATTTTGTCGTTGCTCCTCTTTTGCCCGCTGAAAGTCACGAAAATGAAACACGTCGCGATATCGCGACGGTTCCGCCCAACCTGCCTACGTTGACCAAGTTGACCGCGATTTCGCGACATGTCAGCGAATCACTGCAGTTTTTGAACTTAGTCAATTTCTACTCATTTTTTCTCCTTTTCCATAAAAGCTGCATCAAAGCTGATATCAAAGGTCAGATTTTCAACAATACACTAATGCATTAATCAATGAGAATCAATGTGGCAAAAATGCCAACAGTGTCTAACCTTTGAATTTTATAATTTAGACTCAGAGGGGATTGGTAATTTTTAAAGGACTCCACCACATTTAGGCTCTTTATATTCAACAAATTAGTGTGCCAGTTGCCTAAATATGTGTCAAATAGAATTTTTTCCATAGAGATGATGAGACAAATGGATACAATTTATATGGTATATGGGAGCAAGAAAGGAAAGGTTGGCTTTTACAAGCCTCCTTTTAGCCTCGATAGTGTGACACTGGTAAAAGGAAATTTATCCTTTTCCTAGGAAACAAGTTGAAGGATCTAGGGTTGGAAATTATTGAAGATAAATAGAACTATGACCCCAAGGGTGAGTTCACTTCTTGGTTGATGAGCATAAAAATCTCAAAAAAAATGGTTCATGAGCCTGGGATGGATATTGAAGCCCATTGAAACCCATTTGAGGGGGCAATAATGTAATCAAAGAAATTGATTATAAATCCAACACAAAATACAAAGTCTTATGAAACCTTTTATCATAAAAGGTATCAAGAAAACCCCAAAACTTGCATTAGCTCCAAAAATAAGTAGATCTTAAAGGAGGAGCATTGGAGCGAGGAGAAGATTAATGTAAGGTGAAAGGTTAGGTAGAAGATTATAAATATTATGATATCTTATGGAAATCTAGACAAAGATGATATATTCAATGATTTATACAATCAATAACACTAAGATATTGAGAACACTCCAACAGATGAAAGTAGTGAAGAAGAAACACGCATTGATTTGGGCTAGATAGTAATAATGGTGGAGTCATTGATAAAGAAATATATAATATTGAAGAGACTCCATAAAATTCTAGATAAACCCCATTCATGGCCCCTACCCATGCACCTTCTTCCATAATAGTACCTCCCTAATAAGCATATCAACATTTGATGCAACCAAAAAGTGAAACAAATTCAAACAAAGCCAAGCACAAGCACTCAGGAAAGCAATAGAGGAGATGAAGATCCTAAATAAAAAGGAAAAAAATTATTCTAAGAGATATACCCTCCTATAGAAAATAAAAGGAAAGAGGATACCCCAAGGCACATAAGCCCCTTCCCCTCCTCCAATAACTTCTCTAATTATTTCTATTTTAGCACCCAGCACTACGATCACATTGACTAACATTCCTTACATTATTTTGGTTAGTACCTCCATTTTGACAACACTCCTTCTATTGTCCTAGCTATATGTTAGATTTTGATGTAGTATGCAATGGGAGATAGCAATCACAAGATGCAGAATAATATGAAAGAAAGTAAATCTACGAGATGACTGAAATATGCTATAAATAGAAATGATGGAAATGAATACAATGTAGCTATGGAGGAAATGGACACTCCATGAATAAAGCTATTGGACTACATTGCACCCATCACCAATATATGGTGATCTACACAACACTATGCTACTACCTACGAATATGCTACAAGCTTGTTATAAGCTTGTTACAATGAGGCCCTTTTTATATAGGAAGATAGGTTCCTTGGCCAACACTCTACCTAGTTGTACAAGGGACACCTTGCACATATACAACTTGCACATTGACACTTGTGCATTTATTACATTGCATGAAGTAACTAGATAACTTCCCCCTAAAGTAATCTAATGTCCTAAGTATGTACCTAGGAAGGTACATTTACATGACCCAAATGATGTAATATACTCTATCTCTAACACCCCCATGTATTACATTATTTGGGTATTGAAGACTTTAGTCTTCAATGTGGATCTTCTTCCATTGGATAGTGGAATTTGTATTCTCCTTCATTGCTTAATGTGATCAGGTTCAGCAGGTAATTTGTGTCTTCATATGATGCAAAGTAAGTTGTAGCTGAAGGTTCTTCTACCTTTTGTATGTGTTCAATTGGTTTAGTCTTCATGATGCCATGTTTCTTTCTAGCATGTCTTTTCTTCCTTTTCCTCCTCCTATGATTTTGCATTGGTGCTGGTGGAATTTCTGCTTCATGACAAGTTAGTCTATCATCACAATAATATTGTTCTTTATTGCTAGCTTGTTTCTTGTTTTGAGTAAGTACAAACACAATTAATGATAGATAAACCATCAGACACTCTTCTGGTGAGAATATAACCAATCTTTGTGAGTTCCACCATGTTGTGAAGAGGATTTCATGAAGATAACCAATCAATGTTGTAAAGTTACCTTCTTTGGCTTCTTTAAGAAACAAGGAGAATTTCTCTTTATCGCTAGTGGATAGATACTTGTATCCTTCTAGAGTATCTATTAAGTTTTGAGAGTAGAATTCTACTTCATGGAATAGTTCTTCATTATTGAAAGCTTTTCTCAAAATTTCATCCATGATAGATCTTTGAAATAGTGATTCTTGCTACTCCTTAGAATTGAATTTGATAGAATCTTAGTAGTCTACCTTATAACTCCCTATATTAGGATATATGATCCCTAATTGAAGTATATAAGCTTGATTTGATAAAACCTTTATTAATCCTTAGGTTTGTAGACTTCCTTATGTCTCCCTAGTAATGAGAGTATATATATACCTAATGGAATTTTAGGTTTTGTAGAAAGCTTATATCTTCCCAATGGATTTAGAACTTGATAATATTTGGTAGATGCTATTATTATCAAGTTTTGTAGAATGCCTTATGACTCCCTAGTGATTTTGGAATATGATATAGTGCTTTTGTAAAATGTAGTTCAATTTTGGGTTGATTTTGTAAAGTTTTGTAAATATCAAAATCAACTTTTCTAACACCTTATTACTCCTATTGAACTAAGCACTTTTCCAATTTTGAAGAGGTTTTAATGTTGGATTTCTTTTGTCTCTTTTTGTGAAATTTTGAGACAAGAATATTATAAATTTCCAACCTTAGAAAAAACCTTAATAACCTCTTTTAATATCCCTTAGGATTTGATTTTAGTGTTTCTAATTTTCAATAACCTAATTTGGTGTTGTAACCCTTATAACTCCCAAATATAGAAAATTAGAACACAATAATATTTGCAAATATTATAAATTTGATTTTTCCAGTAGTAACCCTTATTACTCCAATATTTAATATTGCAAATATTTAATTAATTTGATATCTTAATTCCCTTTTAATTTTTGCTTTCAATATGTTTGATTTCTCTAAGTTTCAACCTTAGTATATAATCCTTATAACTCCCAAGAATGAAATCAAACTATAATGGGAATTATTCCTTACCTTGCAACGTTGATGTCCACAATTTTCAGCATAGTATTCGGGCATGAATAATAGTAGTGCCAATGTATTTTGCCTTGGATGCTTCAACCAATGGATAGCCTTGGATTTCTCTTGGTTTTGGAGCTTGAAGAATGGTGCCCAAATTCTATGAATTTTTGGCTCCTTTTGACTAGAGCTTTAAATGCTCTTTCACTTTCCTCCACGCTACAATTCAGCCCTGTGTGAAGTGCTTTGAATGGATATGCGTGCTTCAAACTCCCTTGGTCATTGAACCCTTTAAATGGAGCAAGAATATTTGTAAATATGACAAGTGGCATGGCAGTTACACTTCATAGGTGCTTGAGGAGTAGATGGGAGTTACTAAGCACTTGTCTTGCTCCTGTATGTAACATATGAGATGTTACAGTCTTCTTGGTGAGTGCTTGACTTCCTCTTCCAAGATGGGCGCTCCTAGAATCTTCCAACTTTGGACAAGTGGTACTCATATGAATGTAACCTCTTCTTTATTCTTTGTAACTTCCCTTGGTTGAGCGCTTGAAGTAATCCTTTATTTCTTGGATATTATGAATGAAGATGGTACCTTAGGAGGTTTGTGCCAAGTGGTACTTTACATGTAACTCTTTGTTATAATGCTCCAAGATGAATGATATACCTCCTATTCCCTTTCGTATGCTTATTCTTTTGCTTGCTACATTTCTTGGAGAGCAAGCAACTTCTTTCTTTTGTAGGTGCTTCGATGAGGACATTGGATGGTGCTAGTTGTGATGTCCCTTGATTCTATGGAGCTTCCAATGGTGGTTCTATAGCTGATCTTGGTGCTCCTATTGGTGGATGTTTTTCTCCAAGCTTGAAACCTTGGATTTAGCACCTATTCTTTATACCTTCAACGTGTTGATTTTGTCCTCCTTTCCATGTTGGTTTTGATGCCTTCTTTTCTCCCTTTTTGAACCTATTATGTATTTCCTTCTTTGTAGATAATATTGCTCTCAAATATGACGTTGTTCTTTCCTTGTGTTGTCCCTTGAAGGCTTGCAGGTTCGACTATCCAGAATGGAGAATATGTGAGCCTTTTGAGAGGCTCCTTTGCTACGCTCAGAGTGTGCTAGTGTCCAAATGTTTTAACCTTGTATAATGTGCCTTTGTGGCACCTCAAACTCTACCTTATCACCTACATAAAACAACTTAGAATGGTGCAACAATATGTAATAATTTTGGGATATAAAAACACCCCTTTTGCACCTTTTTGCACTCCTGATTTTTTGATTTTATGGCAGATTTTTGGAGATGTTCTTCTGAATATGCAACTCTCCTTTTTTGTTGGTTTTATGAACCCAACTTATAACCACTTTTGTAGATGCAATATAGCACTTATAGTGCTTTGAATCTGAGACTCACCAAGTCTCGATTTGAGGCAATCCTTGCTGATTTTTTGTGGCTATTTTCTTCTCCAAAACTTGGAGGATTGAGCTGATTTTGGTGGCTTCCTTTGGCCACTAAAAGTTGCATATTTTGGTGCACTAATGGTGTCTTTAGACACTTGATGCTAATCTGATTTTGTGCCCTTCTCAAGAACACAAACACTAAGATTTTTGAGAGTAATATAGTAGTGCAAATGAACCCACTAATATTTCACTTTTAATGCACTAACAATCTCACCTTATCACTCCAATAAACTCTCAAAATAACTTATAAGTGCACTTAATCAATTTACTACAACTAATCAAGAATAATCTGAAATGAATCTTCAAGAATTATTCTACAATTTCACTACAAACAAAGTTGTAGGAACTAGTCTTCTTTTTCTTTCCAAAGTAGATATTTGGTAGTTGATAGATAGTTGTAATTTTGTAATCTAATCAACTCCAAAGCTAATGTGCAAATGAACCTTAAAAGGAAATTTTCCCTTTTTGCACTTTTGAAGATTGTAATTCAATTTTCCTCTTTTGCAACTCTAATCCAATATAAGGTGCTTTAACAAATCTGATAAGTAATCCAATTAATGAATCTACTTGCACCAATAGTTGCTTACATTTTTTGAAAGCTTTTGTAGCTCTTTTGTAGCTTCTGTAGAGGATGTAGATCTTGGTGTCTAAGATCACCAAGTTGCTGCTTTGAGTAGGATCTCACTACTCAGTTTCTTCTTCACCAAAAAGTGGTCTCAAAATTTATTTTATGAGCCTAGGTTTTGGTGATTTGATCCTTCAAGAAATCTTCTCCTTTTGCTATAGATTTGGAGAAGTCTTTGTCTCTAAAATGGTGCCTTCTTGCTATGAGAGGTAATCTTCAAATCTCTCAAATTTGGTAGGCTTCTCCTATCTTCAAGTCTTCTTGTCGAATTATGACTTCAAGCAGGATCTTCTTCTCAAGATTCTGAATGTCTTGAGGTCTTCTAAATATTCTTCTAATATTTGGCACTCCTTGCCAAATTCTTCTTCTTCTTTTGGGCTTGTTGTCGGATGGTGATAATTATCCCAAATATTTCACTATCTTCTGTAGTGAATTTCTCCAATGAGTTCTCCTCGGAACTCCTTTGATGATTTCTTTAGTAAGGCTCTCCAAGCCTTTTATTGGATGCTCGTTGAGACCTCTCCAAGGTATTTTGATCTTGCAACTTCTTCTAGTCTTCCTTGAGATCTTTTCTTCAACCTTCTACTTCTGGAAGTGTTGGTGGTGAGATATTCTTCTAGATCTCTGATTCTGCTGCTTCTGGATTTGAGTAGGACTCTCCTAGTCCTTCTTTCTTCCAAGAATGGAAGTTTCTTCAATGAGATCTTCTCCTGATATCTTTACCTTCAATTTTGCTTCAGGTGTTGGATTGATTCTGAAGAAGATACTCTTCCTAAATTTCTTGTAGGAAGTTTCCCAACTCACTGAATCTCCTTTCCCTACAACAAAGTATTAGTACTAAAATCTAAATCTACTTCTAAATCAGATACTCTCTTCTAGAGTCTTCTTTAGGATCAAGGCTTCTATGGCCTTTTCTTCAGTATCAAGGCTTTTGTGGCCTTTTCTTTAGTATCAAGGCTTATGTGGCATTTTCTTCAAGATCAAGGCTTATATGGCCTTTTCTTCTAGAACAAGGCTTTTATGGCCTTTTCTTCTAGATCAAGGCTTCTATAGCCTTTTCTTCTTATGTGAAGTTCTCAATCTAGCAATGGAGATCTCCAGTCTCCTAACTTCACCATGACTCTTCTCCAAGAGTCTTCTTCCATAGTATTCTTTTCTTGCACAAGGAACTAATATCTACACTATGAAGGTACATCGACCTTTGAGCAACGAAGTTGAAATCTCCTAGATTTCTATTGTAGGAGGTGTCCCAATCATCTAAGAATTAATTTTCTACAACAAAAGAAACTTTGGGCAATAGTTAACAAATTCTAGATATCTTGAATGATCTTCACTAGTTGATTTGTCAATCTAGTGGATTGAATGTTGAGTCCTAGTCTTCACGAGTTTTTCCTACAACTCTGTGGAAAGACTCTAGCCAAATGTAATCTCAATATTTTTAGAACTAATATTTCTTTCAGTCCTCACTTATGGCTCTCCCTAATTCTACCACCTAGACTCTTCTGAGAGTTTTTGATAGTGGTTGGTCCAAAGGTGCATCAAGTTGACAAAAAACTCAGGCTTAATGATAATGGTGGTTTTCCTACTGATCTACCATGGCTCTGATACCACTATTATATTTTGATGCAGTATGCAATGGGAGATAGCAATCACAAGATGCAAAATAATATGAAAGAAAGTAAATCTACGAGATGATTGAAATATGCTATAAATAGAAATGATGAAAATGAATACAATGTAGCTATGGAGGAAATGGACACTCCATGAATAAAGCTACTGGACTACATTGCACCCATCACCAATATATGGTGATCTACACAGCACTATGCTACTACCTACGAATATGCTATGAGCTTGTTATAAGCTTGTTACAATGAGGCCCTTTTTATATAGGAAGATAGGTTCCTTGGCCAACACTCTACCTAGTTGTACAAGGGACACCTTGCACATATACAACTTGCACATTGACACTTGTGCATTTATTACATTGCATGAAGTAACTAGATAACTTCCCCCTAAAGTAATCTAATGTCCTAAGTATGTACCTAGGAAGGTACATTTACATGACCCAAATGATGTAATATACTCTATCTCTAACACTATATTCACTCCCATTTCTTTTGATCCCACCATCCCTACCACTCTCATTATTTCTCAACCCATTTAGTTGATGAGCTTATTTCCCCCTCTAATGGCTACTCCATCCCCAATTTTGTTCTCCTCACTCCCTCTTCCACCCACATTTGTTCCCATGGCCTAATGGGTCATAATTCTATTTTTTAGACCTTTGATCCCAATTTGTCTATTCAAGGGAAACTAGCAAGCTCCTATGAGCCTATTTCTATCTCTAGTCCATTGCAACAATCCCAATAATTTTAGAGCCAAAAAATATAGTACACACAAAATAAGGAGACTAAAAGAGTTAGGTGGCCCATGACCAAGAGAATGAGAAGTCATTATGATCCTTAGGAAAACATGATATATCTCACCCACTTGACCTCTTCTTATTTCAAGGCTAAAGCACAAATGCAAGAATAGTATTATCAGGTGGTAGTTGCAAGGATCACCCTCCAAGATACCCAAGTTACATACATGGTAGAATTCATGAAACGATATGGTAAGGCTATAAGCCATGACTATCTATTCTTACAAAGGAAGTTATAAAAGAGGGAGAAAGATCTTGAAAATGTCAAGACTACCCTCAAGGATGCCCAGCTAGAGGCTAACTCACTCAAAGTTCAAGTAGCCCAGATTACTAGCCAATTGGATTTATAAATTCCAACTTCCCTCCTGGATGCAAAAAGGAGCAAATCACAAAGCCTTGCCAATCAGATCACTACCTGAGTGTCCCATTTTAATAAGGAGAAGGATATTTTACAAAATGAACTAGAAGAGAAGAAGAAGAAGAAGATTGAAGAACTCAAACAACAATCAGGATCTATAGGGATTATTAGTGGGATCTACCAATCTTACTAGGAAAATATTGCTAAGGTAGCTACCTTACCCAAACAAAAATTGGTAGCTACAAGGATAAAAGATAGATGTAGTGGCAGAAAAAGTAATAGACTACCTGGATAAATAATGGACTACACAGTAATGTAAGACCCAAATAAGTACCTGAATAGGACACTGTAAATTTGAAGAGTCATATTGACTTATTAATTCAAAAGGTCCTTCCCTCCCCTTGAACATTAGATAATACACTCATTTTTTAGTAGGATTACATCTAGTTTTTCATGTAGAAAAATAAATATTAAACAAATTTTGATGCATGACCAAGTCCTCATACTTCGAACATTGTAGCTCGAGTGATCAAGCCACCAACAATGCTTGAGGTTCAAATTCATGAGATCATAGACAAAGTGAAAATTTTCTTTCATGATGACCAACTAGAGCTTCAAATATCCTATAGATAATTCAAGAAAATAGAGCTACCATCCAAGGACAAGTGGGAGGATATCAAGTCCTTGATCGATAAACTATAATAATCTTTCATTATTTTTGTAAATCCTCTTAGTATTTTTAAAATTTTCCCATTATTCTTCATTCTTTCATTGATTTAGTACCTAATGGATGAGGTGATGATTTTTTTTGAGTCGTTATCTTCATTGAGAAAAATATACCCCATAAGTTGCCAAAAGTATAATGGAATTTCACTACACCTAGGAGGAGTTATCCTCGATTATTTTTGCAAGTCAACATCAGTAGGAAGCAGGTCAACAAGATAAGATAAAAGGGGAAACAAGAGTGAAGCACACCATCTATTTTGAAAAATCTACCATGGGTGCTAATTTTACATGGATAAGCCTTGTTAAATTCTTGATGCCATGAATATCATCAATCTCATTGATCAACAACAAGAATTAAATTAGAGAAGTTAAAATCCATAGGACTCTTTGATGTTGTGGTGACCATTGATCATGTCGATTTGATGGTGAGCGTTGATTTCAAGGGAGATTAGTAGATGGAAATTGTAGATTAAAGATACAACGCCAAATAGAAATAAAGAAATCACAATAAAGGAATGCAGAACAGTTGTACAAAATGAATGATTTTTATTAATCAATGGAGTTTAGAAACTCCTTTTAAGTACAACAGGGCTCGTAACCCTTTTCGTGATACAAAGTTACAATTTGTGCTAGGGTTCTCCGAAACCCTAGCTGGCACAATGTGGTGGCGTCTCCGAAGAATGTATCCTTAACCTCAACGGAATGAGTGGGCTTCGTTGTATCCTTTGGCTCGGACCACTCCAGCTTAAGCAGCCGCTATCAACAAATCAGATCTACCACTAGAATCCCGCACACATTAAAATTATCAAAGAGTTAGAAACTAATAAGAGGGCTCCACTGTGTGAGCCCTCGTAAACAGTCTAAAACCCTAGATTTATGAAATAAAAATAAATAGAATGCAGAATTCAACAAGCAGATTAATACATAAAGAAAGATTACTTGCTTTAGACGAATCTATACATTTTCCTGTTAACGCGGTGAGACCAAGCGGCGGTGATGGATGCGGCGAAAGGGTTTAGTTCAGACTTAGGGCCGTAGAAGACTCGAAACGACTCACTCGGATTAACAAGCAATAGCCAACTCCGGACTTAGATAGGGAAGATAAGTAGGTTTAGCCGAAGAGATAGATAGGGTTTGAGCCATCAAGGTGACTCAATTTATAATCTACTCTTAGGGCACACTTTAGGGTTTTAACGACACTTTGAACGTGTGGCTAAGATTAAAGTGGATCCAAGGGTAGAGAATAAATCTAGGTTGTGAAACGGATTAAGATGGATGGACGGATGAGATTAAATGAAGGATGGACGGCTCAGATTAAATCACTTAAACTTTATTTATATATATATTAAAATATATTAAAATATATATATAAATATTAATTTAAATAAATTTGGGGATGAAAAATGGCGGGAAAAGTGAAATTGGGCCAAATAATGGTGGGAAAGTGTGGATTTGGGCCAAATAATGGCGGGAAGGATGGATGACTGACACGTGGCCGGCAGGAAGGTATAGATGACTTACAAGTGGCCGGATTTTGGTGTCTACAGATGCCCCTTTTGAGCCGCTTTGTGTGAAGACACAATGTAGCACAAAAACTTAAGACACCCGAAAAGGCTGGATCGGACGCAACTCTCTCTCAAGACTAAAGCACAACTTTGAAGACCAAAGAATAAAAGAATATTTAAAATTTTTCAGCTTACTCCCTCAATTGGCGAGCGAGAATGGTTCTCACAAGCCAATTGGAAGAAATTCGGAAGATAATGAACCGTTTTTGCCCCAACGGTGAAAAAAAGGGTTGGTGCATGCACCATCTGTTTATGTCCCAATAGAAAAGGGGTTGGTGTACAAACCAGAAAAGAATATGATTGAAGACGATATGAGTGATGTGAAAGATGGACCGTTTTCTCCCCCAACGGTTATAAAGGGATTTTTGCCAAACTCTAAATTCCATGATCATGTAAGATGAATTCCACTATAGGAAAATTAGAAATTGATAACGGATGCCCCAACTCCCGTGTGTGAATCCATACCGTTGATGAAATTGCCTTGTTGGCGCCATTGATATGCAGAGATGAAAGATGCATGAAAGAGTCCAGTAACTCGGAGATGCTCCTAGTGACCGTATGGATAATTCCTCGGGTCGGAACCAATCAACCTAGGTAGCCACAATCTCTAGCAAGACTTAAAATAATGACGATATGAAAGATTGTCCATGTTTAAGGCCCCATGAACTAGGCCATCAATGACAACTCGTTGAGCAAATTAATCTTGGTATGAGGTCACTTGAAAAGTAGAATACCCAAAATTGATTTCCAATTTTCAAACAATGAAATAATTGATGATGATAAATGGTAAGTGTCCTTATGGTGGTTTAATCCTCTTACCGAATTGCATGGATTCAAATCCGCCGCAATCGCCAAGGTGATAGAATATACCACTAGATACGAGGTTTACTTTAATTTGATTTGGCAAAAATATGCATGATGAAAGAAGGAATGAAATTGACGATAGATCGAAGAATTGATGAATGTGGTTAATTTTGTGAAGGTTTTGAATATTTTTAACCCAATTTGTAAAACAATGATGAATGATGCGCTTTTTGAGCGAAATGACAAAATTTGTGTCCAAAACTCGTTGTAACCTTCACAAAATGTTTTATTATGATAAGAAGAATGGATGAATGCAATTTGATGAAATTTGGAGGAGGTAAGCTTCAATTTTGTAAGTTTTGTTCCTTTATTCAATACTGACACCAAACGCCGGTCTGCGTTTGTGGTTGGCAGAGACGCCCGTCGGTGTTTAGGCGCTCTGCAGACGCAGGACTGCGTCTGAATCCGCCATGAAATGCCCTACTGCGTTTCAGGGCGCCAAAATCAGCTATTTAAACAGCTTTCAACGAGAATTTCGCTCATTTGTGCGTTCGAGCTTAAGAGAAGTGCGTCCGAGGGAGTGGAGGAAGTGGAGTGAAAGGTTGTGTGGGAGAGTGAAGCACGCGGGAGCTATGGCGGAGATGGGAGCGGACGCGCCAGTGCAGCCAGCTGAGGTATTTGTTCATTTAAGCAAGTACTTATTATGTGTTTTTTTTTTTTTTTTTTCGAAAAATTTGTAACAAATTTTTGTTTTGTTGTTTTGCAGCTTAGGGTGTTAGAGGCACGACACCGATTCTCCCCTATCATTCCGGGGATGAGGAGGTCGTTGTCCCAGGCAGACTGGGAGATATTGGAGGCAGTGGGACTAGCGGAGGCAGCCCGGTTGGAGGTAGTGAGTCTAGGCACACCACTAGGTCTAGGGCTCCTACTAGGTCTCAGGGGTCCTCTTTTGATGGTTAGCTTAGTGCTTAGATGCACTCTTTATGAGCCTTGGTGCTCTATTGTATATTGTAGCCTTTTGGCATTCATTGTACAAGCTTTGACCTTTATACATATATATATACATGGCTTTTATTTATTTGGTGTTTTACTCTCTTTTGTGTGAATGCCTATGTTTTTGTGATGCATGTTTTTATATGTTTTAATGTTTTTGATGCATATGTGATGGAATGGAATGCAAACTTATAGATGATTAATGCGAGACTAAGTATATAACATACAAATCTATGGATGATTAATGCAAGACTAAGTAAATGATATGTAAATCTATGGATGATTAATGCAAGACTAAGTAAATGAAATATGCACTAAGAAGCACTCATACTTTTAGATAGTTAGATTTAGCCAACTCTTATCATAATTGTTTAATCAGGGGCACCGAACTTGGTGGCTTGTGAATGGATGACGTATGGAATGACATGAATATGGAAGAAGATATGGAGGGTGATATGGAGGTTGATATGGGAAGACTGCTTTACAAAGACTCAAACATGCTAGTGGTATCAAACAAACTTACTAACACCGCCTAATTCAACTAGGACCAAATGTGTGTGCATGCGAGTTCATTAACCAAATCGGAAGCATGGTAGTGACTCTAGGCAATCAAAAACCTGTGTGTGTGCAAGTGTGTTCATTAACCTCATCTTGCATAAATTAGGTAACCCTATTATGGAGAAGACCCCGAAGCTAGTTTGTCTGTATGAGCATTCAGAGGTCTCTTTTGAGGAGAGACATGTCGCCACACAATGAGTATACTCCACTACCAGCCAAGCGTCTATAGCCCCGGTGAAGGTTAACTCCATAGTCCATGTTGTTTTTGACCTTTGTAAGCCTTGGGGATGACTACCTATCCGTCTGATCGGACAAGTAGTACGATCCTTACAACTTATTTGGGATCGGTGGTGTGTGAAAAATGTTCATTTCCTTAGAGCTTTGGGGAATCGGATTCTCAACCGAAGTATGATGAGAATTTTACCCTATCCTTACTACTCGGTTTATATTTATATTTTGTGATTGCTTGTGATAGTGGTAAGAACCACTGTTTTATGGACTATGTTTGCATGATAGGACAAACGAGGATTACCCTTTTCACTTCAAGGCACAACCCAAGGATGGTGTTATCTCTCTTTGACACAAGATGTTTTTAAGATGTGAAAATGTGATAGGTTCAAGACCGCTTTTGAAATCATTTCCCAATACTCAAGATTTTATTTAGTGTAATTTGTGATATGGCCCTAGAGAACTTTGACATGCATTTCGAAGTTTGCTTAAAACACTAGGAATGGCTGAGTGACTCAAAACATTTTGGCAATGTAAATATGTGCAAATGGAAAATGGGTGTACGAATGACAATTCGGTTTGATGGATTTTATGAAGGTGCCCCCGATTAAGGCAACATGACTTTTGCTTGACCAAATTTTATATCCAAAAGATAGAATGGTCTCTAACATGATATGCAACTATGGCTGAAAATGAAATGTTATGGTTTTGAATGAGATGTATGCACATGAAATGCAATGTTTTTGAATGAGATGTATGCAACTAACAATGAAATGCAAATTCTTTTTATTTTATTTGTTTTTTTTTTTTTTTTCTTTTTTTTTGTTGTACAAGCCATGTATATATGTACATATAAAATTCAAACTATGCGTAGAATGCCCTCAAGTGTATAACATTAAGTGGTTCGGGTTCTTCCTCTCCCTCTAAACCGGCAAGTCTATAAGTTCCATTACCCACTCTTTCAAGGGACCATATATGGACCTAACCAATTAGCCGCGAATTTATCTCGAAGATGCGGCAATGCATTGGTGTTTTGTTGATTCTCTTTAAGGACAAGATCCCCTACTTGAAATTCTCTTAGATGAACTTTGGCATTGTAAGCACGTTTCAATCGGTCTTGATAAACTCGCAAATGCTCTAAAGCATTGATTCGTTTTTCATCTATGAGTGTGAGTTGATCAAGACGTGCTTGTCTAGCAATATCATCATCGATAAATTCCTGCAAAGAAATTCGCAAGGAAGGGATCTCGAGCTCAAGAGGCATGATTGCTTCAGCTCCATAGACCAAAGAAAATGGCGTTGCCCCAATGGGAGTTCTCGATGCTTGTTCCGTAAGCCCATAATGCCAAGGGGATTTGTGTATGCCAATCTTTATGATTTTCTTTAACAAGTTTCTTAAGAATAGCAATTATGGTCTTATTGGAAGCTTCAACTTGTCCATTGGCTTGTGGGTAGTAAGGAGTTGAGAAACTATGTTGGATATTATACTTTTCGCAAAGAGCTCGAACATCCTTATTCTTAAAAGACTTGCCGTTATCAAAAATAATTTTAGAGGGAATACCAAAACGACAAATGATATGGTGAAGTATAAACTCCACAATTCTAGGACCTGTCAGATCGGTTAGAGGAATAGCTTCAACCCACTTTGTGAAGTATTCAATGGTCGTAATGATGAAAGTATGTTGTCCCGAAGAGGCAGTGAAATCTTGCCAATTAAATCGAGACCCCATTGTGAGAAGGGCCAAAGGCTTTGGATGGGGCAGTAAAACTTGTGATGGTATATGGGTTAAATTAGCGTGTTCTTGACACTTTTTACATTGTTTAACATATTTGCAACAATCTTGTTCCATAGTGGGCCAATAATACCCCATACGTAAAATACGCTTCGCAATGGCCATTCCACTAAAATGACCACCACAAGTACCATCATGGGCTTCAAAAATAGCTCTATGTGTTTCACCTGCTTCTAGACAAAGGAGGAGTACTCCATCATATCCACGTTTATACAACACATCCCCCAAAAGAACAAAACGAGCTGCCTTTTGCTTAAAACAACGACGGGCAATTCGAGACAAATCATATGGGAGTGTTCCAAACTTGAGGAAGGCTACTATCTCACTAGACCAAGGCTCATATGGATCCGAATGGATAAAGCAAACATCTTTTTCATCCTTAGACTCAGCACGGACAATTGCAGACTTAGAGATTGTGGAAATGATTAGGGGCCGTACCTCTCCAAGGGAGTCCTTTGGAATCAATGATCCAAGAGAGGCCATGGCATCCGCAAATCTATTAGTCGAACGAGGCAAACTAGTGATCTCATACCAATCAAACTTAGAGAGCAACTTCATTGCTACATCATGATAAAGCTTAATGGTAGGTTCTTTGGCTTGGTATTCTCCTGTAATTTGTTTAACCACGAGTTGAGAATCCCCAAATATCCGAATACGCTTAATGCTCATAGCTATGGCTGATTGAAGACCTAAAATTAAGGCTTCATACTCGCTGTATTATTGGTGCATTGGAAGTCTAGTTTGAATGATAAAGGGATGGGAATCCCTTGAGGTGTATGAAACACAACTCCAAGCACCTTGACCTTTCGCGCACTTAGAGCCATCAAAGAATAGCGTGATGTCAACATCTTCCTCCGGAATGATGTCCTCTTCTTGTTCAAGTGATAGCAAATACCGAATCATCTCGGAGCTCAATAATCAAAGGATGATCACTAGGTAGTGGAGCTTCCGCAAGTTGATCGGCTATAACTTGACCTTTAACGTATTTTTGGCTAATGAATTCAAGATCGAATTCGGTAAGCAACATTATCCATTTAGCGGTACGAGTGTTATTATAAGTGCGAGACATCATATAACGCAGAGGGTTTTCTCTAGCTATGACATATGTTGTATGGCTAAGCATATAATGACGAAGTTTCTTAGTGGCAAAAACCACCGCTAAGCACAACTTTTCCACATAAGCATATCGGGTTTCATAGCTTACCAATGTTCGACTAATATAATAGACAAACTTGCTCACGATTTTGTTCATTCTTTTGTGCAAGCATTGTCCCTAAGGCAAAGTCCGTTGCTCGAGATATAAAGATTGAAAGGGACCCCCGGACGAGGCGGAGCTAAGACCGGCGGAGACGCTAAGTACCGCTTGATGTCATCAAAGGCTTTCTCGACACTCATCTCGTCCATGAAAATTGTACCCCCTTTTGTAGTAGGTGGCAAAATGGCCTACATTTATCGTAAAGTTGTGCAATAAAGCGACGGATTGAATTAATCTTTCCTTGCAAACTACGCAACTCCTTCAAATTAGTTGGGGGACACATTTCCATAATGGCTTTGACCTTGTTTGGGTCCACCTCAATACCTCGTTTAGAGATAATAAAACCTAGGAGTTTGCCTGAGGTAACACCAAAGACACATTTCTTAGGGTTCAACCTTACTTTATGCTCTAGAAGTCTATCAAAAACTTTTTCCAATACATCAAAATGCTCTTGTCGAGTTTTAGATTTTGCCAATAAATCATCCACATAATCTTCGATAATCTTATGCATATAATCATGGAAAATATAAGTCATGGCTCGTTGATAGGTTGCACCTGCGTTCTTAAGGCCAAAGGGCATCACCCTGTAACAAAAAGTTCCCCAAGGTGTGGTAAATGTTGTTTTGTGTTGATCTTCGTGGTTTATTCGAATCTGGTTGTATCCCGAAAATCCATCCATGAACGAAAGCATTTCATGACCAGCGCAGTATCGACAAGAGTATCAATGTTTGGAAGAGGAAAGTCATCCTTAGGACACGCTTTATTTAGATCTCGAAAATCGGTGCAAACACGTATCCCCCGTTAGGCTTGCGAACGGGTACCATGTTAGAAAGCCACTCAGGATAATCAATCGGGACGACAAATTTAACATCCAGAAGTTTTTGAATCTCCGATTTAACTATGAGGGCCACGGTAGGATGCATTTTCCTAAGTTTCTGTTTGACAAGTTTAGCATCTTTTTGTAAGGTGAGGTTATGGACAACCAAATTAGGGTCTAGGCCTCGGCATGTCTTTGTAAGACCATGCAAATATCTCCTTCTTCCGCTTGAGTAGAGCAATCATTTGCTCTTGTTCCTCCGATGATAGACTTTTAGCCGCTTCACAATTTGGGTGCCATCTTGGTCCGTACTAAGGTCTACATCGATAGTTTCTTCAATAGACATGTGGGAACCTTCCTCAAGCCGATGGGGAGTAGGGATCGGATTTATGTCATCTAAAATGTCATCAAGCTCCCGTGCCTTGCTCTCGTCTATGTCTCGCTCGGAAGACCTCTTGGCTTAGAAGATGAAGGTGAATGTGGAGGTGAAGGAGGAATGTAGTTGGCGGAAGCCCTTAACAATTCCTCGGAAAGGATGAACTCGAAATAGATGGAGGAGATGAAATCCGATCCATGTCAATCGAGCTTGGGTTGATCGGGATTGGCTTATCCGGATCATATGGATTATGGAGCGGTGTGAATAAGTCTTCAAAATTCATTGTCGACTTATGGAAGAAAGGATGGGCGGAATGGAAGGGAAAACCGGTGAAGACCTCGTAAGACCCGAAATGCAAAACAACATAGTTTTTCAGCTTTTTTTTTTTTTTTTTTTTTGTAGTTTGAGTTTTTTTTTTTTTTTTGTAGTGGTGAAAACCACTATTACACACATACATAAAGCAATAAAGTATTTTTATATATTTTGATTTTTTTTTTTTTTTTTTTTGGGAATTTTCTGATTTTTTTTTTTTTTGGTAGTGGTGAAAACCACTATTTTAGTATATACATATAATACAGGTTTGGATTATGGCTTATGGATGTGGCGGAGGGGGTGGTTCACCTCGTTCTTGTGGAAGAAGCAAGCGAAAGATGGCCTCTTGGAGAGGGAACAATTGGAGATAAAACTCGTCTTGTTCAAGTGAGGGGAACAATGGGCGCCGACTCTTCTTCGGATTCATCACCATTTGACATGACGTCAAATTCTTCATAGGCTTCATCTTCGGATTCGTCTGGGTGGAGGATTTCTTCTTCCGAATTAAGATTAATGCTTTGAAAAGCTTGTTCAAAAGAAGAAAGGGATGGAAGTGGTTGGTAGCCCGCACCAAAACGCTCGATGGGTCTCTCGGTATGGCATATCGATGCGTTCGGCTACCCCCTTGCTCGTATCGACCTAGGCCAAATTGCCGCCAATTATGTCTGTGGAAATAGCGAGAGGGAAAACCCTCCATCCTTTCGATATTGGCAGTGGACCGGATGCTTGGGTTCTAGTATGGTGGTAGGACTAGAAGATGACTCTATTCCCCCATATACAAAATTAATGGAATTTGGCATAGAACCCATGTTATAAACCGATCCAATGGATAAATGTTGGTCATGTGGACGACCAAAATCTTTAACTCGCTTGCACATTGAACGGTGTGATGTGGACATCTTGGATGGCATACTCACCAATACCTGCATCAGTTAGATGGACCTTGACTTGGGAGGGAGATGGACTAGATGATGGAATAGAAGAATGTGGGATAGAAGAATTGGAAGGATTTGGTTGGGTTGATGCTTCACTGACTTGTGAAACATCAGCTGGTGATGGTTGGGAAGATGGAGGAATAATAGGTGATGTTGAAGAAGGTGTAGAAGAAGGGGGTAATGACGTGGAAAGAGATGATTGGTCATGGCCACATGTGCATGTGGTCACTGATGAAGAAGAAGGAAGATTAGGAGATGAAGAAAGTGGTGAATGAGATGGAATAGCGGAAGAGGAAGATGGTTGCGATATGATGGGTAGCCCCTCAAGAATGGGAGCTTTAGAAGAAGATGGTATAGAAGAAGTAGATGGGGTCAAGAAAAGATGAGTGGATGGCAACACAATCTCATAAGGATTTGAGACATAGTTGCAATGTTTGAAGGGTTCAGTGTCAGCAGGTACACAATGAACCTCGTCCCTCATATACATACTTCAGACATTGATGCAAATATAGAAGGGACACATCTCATCTCCCTAAGCCAAGGCCGTCCAAGCAATACATTGTATGCCATGGACCCTTCCAAGATGTGAAACAAGGTATGCAAAGTTCGGGCCCCTACCTCAATGGGCAAGATAATCGTGCCAACCGTGGAAGATAAAGCATCATTGAATGCTTTAAGAGTAAAAGTCGACTTGGTGATAAGGGATGGCGACAGCTCTAGATGACTCAACGTCGATGTTGTAATGATATTGATTGAGGAACCGGTGTCAATTAAGACTCTCTTGAATGGCTTGTGATCGATCTTGGCCATGATATGCAAGTGGAGGATCTATACTTTCGTTGACAAAGGTTTGATTTCAAAATCATAGAAAGTGATGGAGGGCTCCATGCATGTTTGAATACTCCCCACAAAGTTGTTGAAGGCATTAGTATCTTGAGTTTGAAGCTCGATTGACTTTAATATTTCCATTAATGCCTCTCTATGCGGGGGAGATTGTTGAATGAGGTCATAGATCGATAACTTGGCAAAAGCCATTTTTAAACTGGTAGTTAATCGGCTACTCAATGACATGATGGGTCGTTGGCATTGAGTAGAATGATTTAGCGGTTGTTGAGAAGTACTAGCACGTCGTTGGGTCACTGTTACCCGAGGTGGACCGGGAGTTTGTACAGTGTGGTCGTGGTTCAGCCTCGATTTGGTTGGTTCGCCCTTTGACCTCGGGTTACTACGTTAATAGTACCCACAAAACCTTGGTATTGTTGTACATGGTTGACTTGATTAGGAGGAGTTACCTGAGTTACTCCCCCTGAAGTTGTTGGAGCTTCCTCCCGATGTGGAAGGGGTGTTTGAAATATACCAAGATTTTGATTTTGTTGGGCTAAGGGGCTATCCAATTTAATGGCTCCAATCTCAATAAGATCTTGGATCACATGTTTGAAAGTCGTACAATTATTGATATCGTGCCCATTTTGCCTATGATAAGGACAAAATAGGTACTCCTTGTAATACTTCCCCCTTCTAGATGGTTCTAAAGGTTTAAACTCAGGTAAAGTTAACTGATTTGTGCTATATAACTTGTTGAATATGACCGCATATGGTTCATCTAAAGGTGTGAACTGTCGCTTGGGACGATTTTTTTGCCAAGGTCGAGTTTCCATGGTTGGCCCAAGTATTGTGAGCTGGTTGAGGAGGGGCGGGTACCGCATGATAAGCAATTAGTTTTGGTTGACTTTGCATTACTTGGGCTGGCTCACCACCACTTGATTAACTTGGTTAACATTTGAGGCTGTACTAGCCTGTGCTTGTTTGTTTTGGCCATAATTATTATTTCGTTGTTGGCCCTTTTGTTGCCATTCTTTTCTACGGGGTTTTAAAACACCCTCTTGGACTTTAATGTCTTCTATGATACTTGCTTGGGCCAAAGCCTCTTCAAAAGTCCTGTATTGTTGTAATTGGAGTAACCAAGAGATAGGTTTTAGACAACTCCGGGTGAACATTTTGGTTAACTCCTCCATTGGTAGGGAGAATGGCAATTTATTAATGATAGCCCTCCAACGGTTCCCAAAGTCATAAACGAGTCTCATTGTCATGTTGCTTGAGCTTGTATAAGTCGGACAATGAGACTTTCCTTTGTACATTTAGGGAGAATCGTTCTAAAAATAGATTAATCAATTGCTCGTAAGCATAAATGCTATGGTGAGGTAAATGATTGTACCATTGTACAGCATCTCCTCCTAATGTCTGAGGAAAAGTTCTAAGCATAAGAGCGTCATTATTTTGGATTCTAAAGCAAGCATGCATGAATGAGCTCACATGTTCATGAGGATCCTCAGTTCCTCAAAATTTGTCAAACTTCGATAATGTGAAATCAGTCGGATATGGCGATGAAGGTACCGAAGGATGAATTGGTTGATTGATCAATGACCTTAGCATAGGTTTTTGACTAGATGATCCAAGCATGTTGAGCATAAGGTTGTCAATCTGTTGTTGCATAGCATGGAGTCGAGAATCTTCATGAAAATTTTGATTCGTTTGATGATTATGATGATGCAATGGAGGAGTGGAAAAATGATGAGATGGGATGAAATTGCCTGGATTAGGCGGTGTGGAATGGACAAGTTTTTGGTATGGATGATACCGGAAAGAAGGTGATTGGGGTGAATGATGAACTGGACCGGGTTGGGAGAAAGGTGGGGTAGGAATGGACACCACCGAAGATTGGGGTACCCGTGTGGGGCCTGAGATAAGAAAAGCTGGCTGGGTAGAAATTGGTTGGGGTGTAGGATTTACTACGATAGGTGGTTGGGCATTTTGTTGCTCGTTGTTGCTAAAGCAACTTGTCGAGGTACTCCCTAACCTTATTAATTTCTAACCCAAGGGATGTGGGATGATTGGATGAAGGTGGAGGGCAGACTGCCATGGTAGTCACAGGAGACCGCATAGCGGGGGCAATGAAGGTGGTCTGAAGTAGGCGGTACCGGGAAGAAACAGGAGACTCGTGCCCTGTGTAGGGTGAAACCATAAATGGTTTGGGAAGAAGAGGGTTGAAATTGGTCATGGCTAGAGGAGGTTCCACCAGACTCATAGAGAGAATTGGTGTACACCCGGGTAAATGGAGGAGAAAGTGGTCGGGAAGACACTACATTTGTCTCCAAAGGAGGACAATTGAGCATCCGGGAAGATGTTGGAGATGAAGCCGACCGAGCAGATACAACATTAGCCTCAAAAAAAGGGTTAGTGTAGACCCGAGTGAAACCAGCGGGTATGGTTGATGCAATATCCTTGCTGAAAAACAAAATCTTGCATAGGGGAATCTTGGATTGGCTCAAGGACATAACCAGTGCCATCTCTTAAGTGAGTTTGCACTTGGGCCATATCAATGTGGGTAATATGACAGGAATTGTCTTCCTCCATGGGCATGGCCATGCGATAGACGATAGAAGGACGTGAAAGACCTGTCGGCGAACCTGCCTGAAATTCACTAGGATAAGTGGCCATGTTGGTGGTGGATACGTTCTGTGAATTATTCATTTGATTATTTAGATTTAACATTTTAGATTGATTCCTTGTTAAGACCATAAAGCAATAAATCTAAAAAAATTCAGAAAAGAAGAATGCAAAACTTGAATGATAAATTTACACTAAAGAAATTATCAGAAAACAATCACAACCTAGGTTTCAACCAATGTGTCTTACTCGCGGTTAATTAATTATTTTCTCGATCTTAATCTATAGTAAATGTTAAGTGTCCAGTTTATGAGTTTTGCATGTGATCTAATCTTGAATTATTCACAAAAAAGGTAAAAACTATGGCTAGGAAAGGACAACGAGATTCTTACTCGGTGATGAAATCCAGCAAGTTTGCTCAGGGGTGACCCATGGTGTCTAAGGCAGAAGTTTAATGGATGGAGATGAATTCCACCGTCACTAAACTCCAAGCAATACCTGGTGATGAAATCCAGATATTACTGTTTAAAATGCAATATGAGATGCAGTGAATTTTATTTTAAGTGTTTTAGTTGTCTAATGTATACATACAAAGCTATAAATCAAAAGTTCTAATGATCTAAGCAAGAGGCTACTAAAAACATGCCATTTCCTCTGAAAAAGTGGAGTACACCGTTTAAAACCCCCTGCCTACCAATGATATCAGATATCAAAGGAGCAACTAGAAGGTTCGTCCACTTCTCTGCCTGAAATCACCCAATGGCAGGAGTACTATTGACATCCAATCAATAGTCCTACTTAGATAACTAAAACAGATAATTCGTAGCTATTCTAATATGCAGCTAGGTATGCAATTTTTTTTTTATGCAAGCAACAACCAATAATGCAATGCAAAAAAATGTAACTAAAAATGTAACAAAAAAAATGTATATACAGCTTAACTGTTCTTTTCCAAATTACTTAGTTTTTGTTCATTTTAAAGCAATGATCTGAAAAAGAAACAGAATACGACAGAAAAACCAAAAACGTAAAAAGTACAGTTTAACAAAGAAAAAAAAAACGCACTTACTCGGAAGCCTACGCTTTTTATGTAAAACTGCCTTCAAACGCCCAAGGGAGTTTGCGTAGGCTGAAACGCACCTCTGCGTTTCAGATCGGACTTCCAGATGTCGCTCTGTGTCTGCTGCGTTTTTTGCAAACTCCTCAGAAACCCTAGTTTGCTGGAACAGCGAATTTCACGATTTTCAGAACCTGCAAAATAAAACAAAAACAGGAATAGATCAATAAAGCAAGTATTAAAAACATGAAACCCTAGGGGGTCCCACCGTGATCGCAATTTGTAGATTAAAGATACAACGCCAAACAGAAATAAAGAAATCACAATAAAGGAATGCAAAACAGTTGTACAAAATGAATGATTTTTATTAATCAATGGAGTTTAGAAACTCCTTTTAAGTACAACGAGGCCTGTAACCCTTTTCGTGATACAAAGTTACAATTTGTGCTAGGGTTCTCTGAAACCCTAGCTGGCACAATGTGGTGGCATCTCCGAAGATGTATCCTTAACCTCAACAGTATGAGTGGGTTTCGTTGTATCCTTTGGCTCGGACCACTCCAGCTTAAGCAGCTTTTCCTGTTAACGCGACGAGACCAGGCGGCGGCGATGGATGCGGCGAAAGGGTTTAGTTCAGACTTAGGGCCATAGAAGACTCAAAAGACTCAGGATTAACAGCAATAGCCAACTCCAGACTTAGATTGGAAAGATAGGTAGGTTTAGCCGAAGAGATAGATAGGGTTTGAGCCATCAAGGTGACTCAATTTATAATCTACTCTTAGGGCACACTTTAGGGTTTTAACGACACTTTGAACGTGTGGCTAAGATTAAAGTGGATCCAAGGGTAGAGAATAAATCTAGGTTGTGAAACGGATTAAGATGGATGGACGGATGAGATTAAATGAAGGATGGACCGCTCAGATTAAATCACTTAAACTTTATTTATATATATATTAAAATATATTAAAATATTAAAATATATATATATAAATATTAATTTAAATAAATTTGGGGATGAAAAATGGCGAGAAAAGTGAAATTGGGCCAAATAATGGTGGGAAAGTGTGGATTTGGGCCAAATAATGGCGGGAAGGATGGATGACTGACACGTGGATGGCAGGAAGGTATAGATGACTTACAAGTGGCTGGATTTTGGTGTCTACAGAAATGATGCAAAAATGCAGGCCATTGATTTCATTGAATCAATAGTGAGTGTTGATGCCTAGTAAAGTGATCAATAGAGGTCTTCAAAGCCTCATAAGCCATTGATTATTCATTCAACAACCCATGCCACTTCATGAAGCTATCAATAAAATAGTTAGAAGATCTTAACTATTAATTGAAACCCAAGACACATGGTAAATGCATTGGTAGTCCATGAAGGTTTGAGTTTTTATCCCATCAAGATACACATCAAAATAAGGTTTGTCATTAATATTGGATAGGTGGAAAATCCAATGGTCCATGGGTTTTTGAAGAAAATATTAATACATTCATATTAAAAAGTCTTGTGAGCTATCCAATCCTAATGATCGATAGCAGTGTCACCCTAAAAGCTTTTCATAGATTTTGAAAGCAACTCTACCATTGGTTAAAGCACAATGATGTCAATGGTCATATATTTATTCTTTCATCCTTACTAGCTCATAACAACCAACCATATGGCAACCTTACAATCTTCCCATTGCTCATTACAAGGATGATTTTCAATCTTAGATAAGTGGAAGATTAAATGACTTTTAAGAATTGGAGGAATATATAGATGGTGTAAAAATTAAAAGCCTATCCAAAAATTTGATCTCAATGATCAACAGTTTGAGAAGGAATATGCAGATAAAAAGAATATCAAGGGAAGATCTACCAACTGTCTGATTAAAGGAGTAGTAGGCTAATCTGATAGGCCATGATTTTGAAAAGAGTGGTAACATCCTTTTAAAATTTTCCACCAACCTTATGCTCACTCATGGAATATGACGTCCATGGCAGGTAAACACCTTTACTACAGGTACCATCGAAGCATGATCTTTCAAAAAAAGGTATTTGGGATCATAAAGACAACAAATATAGAAAATCCTCAAGTCCATCTACCTGAACTACTTAGACATGGTATCCTAGTTGAAGTGGTTGGCATTTTAAAAATGGTAGTTATAGAGGGTATAGATCCAAATACCTTGAGCGCATCAACATTGATTCCCCACTCAATTATGGGAGGAAATTTTGAATTACTTGTACAAATTTTAGAGGGAAAATCCCTAGTGTTTAGTAATATTTTATTATAAATAGTAGTTTCAAGTTAATTGTTAGGGATTGGAATTTACTGGCTCATGTGTAATATCTAGCCTTATTTGTAACTCCTTTCATCTTTCGTCTATGTATTAGTCTAGATTTGAACCTTGATTCATTTTGTTGCAACCTACAAATCTCTTTTAATCTAATCTCTATAACAAGAAGATAATAATATAATAAGTTGTGGCTATTTTTGATCTACTATATTTCTTGTATGCTCTTATGTGTGAATGCTTTATGTGAATGATTAAAACTATGTTTATTTAATTGGTTGATAACTAGTGATGCATGTGCTTATTATGTTCTAGTGATACATATAAGATAGTAGGGTACCTAGGAATAGATATTTGGGGATATATTATTATATTGTATAAGGGTTGGCATGGGCCACACATAACCCAAGGTTGATTGTATTATAATATAATATTATATTATATTATATTATAATATAATATAATATTAGTAGTAGGCTCTCCAAAGTAGAATAAGAATATGGATATATAAAGAAGAGATATTTGTCATTGTAATCATTCATATCATTGAAGAAGAATCTTATGTAATTGTCATGCCCACGAAGTGGCCTCTCATATTGGGAGATCTTGTGGAGTTATTCCTTCCTTAAGGATTATTATTGGTGTTTCCCTACCTTAAGGGTATTATCTATCTCTCTCTCATTTGTGGATTGTTATTGTTGATAATGTATTGTGGATGAATGATTTGATATTTCTGCATATTGGTGAATGGTTCATGTTTAATAATAAAAGTTATGCAACAAGTGGTATCAGAGCAATGATTTTGGCAAAGTGGGGATTTTTGTGTGAAACCCTAGAATTAGGGCAATTTTTTTGGAAAAAATGTCTCATCTTTCAGGAGCCATATCTCTGCGCAATTTTATCTGATTCAAGCGATTCTTGGATCAGATTGTGTAGAATTTGAAGAGATTTAAAATGAGTGGTCATATGATGGAATATGAGCAGTATTGAGGGAGATACAACCTTTTGAAGTTAGTATCCAGAACAAGGATAGTGACGAATTTCATAGATTTTTTATGGAAAAACGTCTCATCTTTCAGAAGCCATATCTCTGCGAGATTGTATCCGATTCAAGCGATTCTTGGATTCGTTGGTGCAGAATTTGAAGATCTTTAAAATGAGTGGTCATATGAAGGAATCTAAGTAGTATTAAGAGAGATACGACCTTCTAAAGTCAGTCATCTGGAATAAGGGTAGAAACGAATTTTCAAGTCACAAATTTTTCAAAAGACGAACTTTGTTTATTTTGGGTAAGCAAAGCAGTTGCACTTTATTTTGTTTGGAAGAAAAATGGCAGATCTAATTTTCTATGTCAAATTTTAGCTTCAAATCAGTGGAAAGATATTTATTTCCATAAAACCCTAGTTTGCATTAGGGCATGATATATATTTTCATGAAACCCTAGATTTGAATTATTCGGAGGTGAACTTATGGAGCTAGAAATATTTTCTGGAGAAGATGATATTGATGTTAGGGAATGGTGGAATACGTTTAGGTCTCCATATCATAATATTTCTTTTGAGAAATCCTTCCTGGATATATGTTTTAAAGGGAAAGATTTGTCTTGGTGGATAAAATTTTGTAAAGAAAGGAATAATGAATATACTTGGGATGAAATAGAGCATGAATTCTTGAGTATATGGGATCCATATTATATAGATTACCTAATGGATATCATTGAAGATGATGAAAAGAAACTACAGGAAACTCAAAATGAGCGAAATGCAATAAAAGGAGAATGTGAAGTTTTAAAGAAACAAGAATGAATACTATGAAAAAGAAATAAAATTACTCAAGAAGAAAGAGGAAAAGGTCGGGGAAGATAAAAAAGATGTCGAGTATGCGGACAGAGGAAACCATACCTTTGGTAGCAAATAAATTAAAAAGAGGACAAAGGAATTTGTTTGAATCTAAAAAATCTATTATGCGAGTTCATGGAAGCATTCAAAAGGAACAAGTTATTATTTCCATTGACCCTGGTAGTAGATATAATTTTATTAATATTGCTTTGGCTAAGAAGTTGCAAGTTCAAGCAACAAAAATCAAGGACATATAGCTAGAGGGTGAGAATGTTCAGATTTTTGAAGATTTAAAGATCACCATGGATAAATATGTTTTACATTCAGATTTCTATGCTATTGAGATGGATGATAAGGATATTGTTCTTGGTTATCCTTGGTTAGATTCTTTGGGTACTGTTAACATTAATGTGCAAAAGAATTTTATGAAGTTATGGTATAGGAAAAAGAAGATAACATTACAGGATATTTCTCAGCTTAAGGAGCAGGGATCCAAGGAAAATCAAGAAGCGGTTGTAGAGAAACAAATTGAAGAACCTAAAACAAAATCCAAGAAGGCCGTAGCAGCAAAAGAGTCCATGGAAGAAGTAGCAGAAATTGATTCGATGGAAATAATAGTAACAGAGTCCAAGGAAGCTTTGATAGAAGAGCACAAGGACACACCAAACAAAGAGAACATGAAAGAACAATGTGTAGAGGAATTTAAAATAATGGAGCCAAATGTTGAGAAGTCAAATAAGGTAGAACATCAAGTAAAGGTTGCACCATATCACCATCCACACCACCATGAGCGGAAACAATATTGGAGACATGGTTCAAGGCAACAATATTATGGTTCTACATGTAATCAGCAGGGCACCAACTATGGCAGTGTTTGGCAAAGAAAGCATAGTGATCATGGTTTTCAGCATGGTTCATCAACATCAAGGAACAAGTGGACCCATCATTCAAGTTATCAAAATACAGCAATAGAAGCGTGGAGCCAACGAAGCAAATTTGGATACTCAAGTAACAAAATGGCATACCAGCATCATCGGGTTTCACTTGGATGGATGGATGATCGAGATTGGTACCAATTGCTAACATTGCTTAGAAAATCATTCTATCAAATTTCTTCATATGTTTTGAGGACGAAACATTTGTAAGGAGGATGGCATGGTAGGGTACCTAGGAATAGATATTTGGGGATATATTATTATATTGTATAAGGGTTGGCATGGGCCACACATAACCCAAGGTTGATTGTATTATAATATTACATTATATTATATTATATTATAATATAATATAATATTAGTAGTAGGCTCTCCAAAGTAGAATAAGAATATGGATATATAAAGAAGAGATATTTGTTATTTTAATCATTCATATCATTGAAGAAGAATATTATGTAATCGTCGTGCCCACGAAGTGGCCTCTCATCTTCGGAGATCTTGTGGAGTTATTCCTTCCTTAAGGATTATTATTGGTGTTTCCCTACCTTAAGGGTATTATCTATCTCTCTTTCATTTGTGGATTGTTATTGTGGATAATGTATTGTGGATGAATGATTTGATATTTCTGCATATTGGTGAATGGTTCATGTTTAATAATAAAAGTTATGCAACATAAGAATTGTTTGATCTTGGCACATTACCTCTTTTATAATAGGATTTTATTTTTGTAATCTATCTCTCCCTTTTTCTTTAATACATGTAAGTAGTTTAGGAGAGCATTGTGTCAACAATCATATCTGATAAGGAGTTGGTCTTAGTAAAATGTTAGAGTTTGACCTGTGATTCAAGTCCCACACTCGTAGAGCTTCTTGCTATTTTGATTTGTGCAAGGCATGAATGTCAGGAACTTCTAGAAATTGTATTAGATGGCCATAACATTTTGAGTTACCAATAGGAATTTCAAATGTAATCATTAAAAATTTCAATATACATATATAAGGGATTTTAATTATAGTAATAGATATTTTTGAAATGTACTTAGAGGAAATAACTTTCCCTATTTTATTTAGAGAACAATTATTCGTGCATAATAGAACTTAGAACATAACTTGATCTAGTTGTTGTAAAACCCCCTAAATTTTATTTGATATTTTTGTAATCATAAATATATTAAACAACTACATTCTCAATGTAAGCATGATTTCTTATAGTCCATAAAACCTCTATAAAAACCTAGATACCATGCCAAGAGTTCCATTATCCTTGGTCACATTAGTCCTATGATGGTTCAAACACTCTAAAATATCTTAGTATGGTAAGGGTTTCAAATATAAAATTATTGCATGGCCTCCACTAGATGCCACCATTACATAGGTCAAAGATGAAAGTGCCAAGAGAACCTTCCACTCTCCTTTAAATCCCAAACCAAAAAAATAAAAATGAGGGATGCACTAATGAACCTTAGCTTATATATATAACATATGAGGCATTTGGTCCTAGGTCTAATTTGTGTACCTTATCAAAATACCCTCATCCCCATCAATTAAGGTTTAACACATGTATGATTCAACATGGGATGAAATCTCACTTGGTCCTCCCTCCTCTCATTCACAACCTTAGAAAATAATTAAGATAACTCACCTTTCATAGGCTTATAATTGAGGTTAAAGTGAAATCGGGTTTAAGATATTTTAGTTCTTTAACAAGGGATTTTTTCCACTCCACATAAGGTTCCAAAGTAGGATTTCATTCAACTCATATAACCAAGTAAAAATTATGCTATAAACAAGACCAAAATCAAGATCAAGTTACAATGTAAGTATTAATTTTAAAATGGAAACAATATTAGTTTATCAATTTTATTACAACCAATCAAGCATATATATTCCCCCCATAATGTATGATCTAGTGTATCTCTATGGTTAAGAAATATTCTTCAAAATTTCTCTCATCATCTAGAATACATCCACTGATCTTCAAGAGCTCAACTTCAATCCTTTGCAATTTCAACAAGCAATTCTTTGTTGGATGTCCTCCCCTATTATAGTATGCACAAGTGGTATTCAACTTTAAATACTTAGTCTATCCCTTGAGTCCTTAGGTCTTATCCCCCTTATATTTGAGTTCCTTTGTATAATATTGTATTTGAGGAGTCCCATAATAATTGTGCATTGCCACTTGAAAATGAACTAGGAGAGAAAAAATTTGATCAAGAGTAAGAGTCTTTTGAGATTCCAAGAACATAGGAATCATATGAACCATTAGGTTCAACACCTCCTCCCTATCAACTACAGTAAAAGGGCATATTTTCCATGATTTAACCTATTGATCTCATCTTCCCAAAAGCATTTTGATTGTCATCCTTCCATAGCATACGATAACACTCAATAGCCCTAATGTCCCATAGATTATCAAGCACTTGTTTGCTTGTAAAGAGAAGAGGCATGGTTTGAACTCATTCCCTTATCTTTCCCATGCATAGCATGAACTACCACACCACACCAAGAAACAAATACCTACATTAACCTTCAAAATTTTATTCATTTATTTTCAACTCAACAACAAACAACAAATTGTTTCCATTACCTAAAATATGCTCACGATGAGTTTCAAACTAAGGCTTATCATGATAAAATGTTTTAACTTCTAGCCTCCTAACCATAGTGGTTTCCCTACAAAATGCATATAAAAGCATCCCTTCTTTGTGAATAAGGGTGCTACACGCTCTTGTTCACATGGATGCCAAGATAAAGCACAAGGGCAGACAATGTCTTTTTACAAATTTAAAATTTTGATGAAAAACATCTAATCTCCATGGTAACATGTAGATCAATAGTTTGAAGAACTTTCTTCAAAGAAAAACAAGGTTTTTTTAAAATGCTTTTGGGAAGGAGAATTTGAAGATAAAAGCTCATTGAAGAGACTTAGATAAAATTATCCTATAATTTGGAAGAAAAATTAGAGGCTTCGAATAGCGCATCTGCATGACTAAGTGAGGTAGCTCCATACCTACTCTATTACCATATTTGAAATCACAATATTTCTATAAATGAACATAGCAATCGATCCACTCAAATATTATATAAAAAGTGAAAGAAAAAATGAAAGAAAAAAATAGACATAGAGATTTGAGGTTCCAATAGGCACCATAAATAATCATTGTACAATATGTAGATTATATTCACTTCACTTTAATGAATAAATGAGAAGTAGAAGGGGGTGTTTGTGTCAATACCAAAACCCTAATTACATAATTAAGTTCAACATAAGCTAGCATAACAAGTGGGCTTGGGGTTAATTACAAGTTATAAAGTGGGTTTAACCATACCATGTCCGATAAGGCTTACATAATAAAATATTACAATATATTAATACATTGTATAATGAATTCCCTTAGGCCTATCAATATTACATAATACAATGTTGACCTTGGCCAAGAATTACATTATACTTTCAACTCTTTGGGCTTAGATGGTGTTACAGGTCCCATGGGCGCTATCATCATAGACAGTCTAACAATTGATAACTTTTATTTTGGCCTTAACATTCTATATGGGGTTGATGCTAGGCCCTTTTATTTGGCTCACAACCTCTCTTCCAACTTTGGTGTAAAGCATAATTCTTGCCTAAGGATTCCACTAGAGATAACTCCATCTCTGAGCAAATATGGTAATGTAATCCACTAATATACTTGAGCACTTGATGCTTCTCATAAATCCAATGCATAGGTGATTGAAACCTTCATTAAAATCACCAATATTTTGTTGGACAATCTAATTTTTATGTTGGTGTAACTATTAAAAGTGCATGTATTTATCTTTGTATCGGTGTAAGAGATAGAAATGCTCATGAACTAACTTAACACAGGTTGTCCATGAAGTCATTGGTATTATTTCATATTTGAATTTGATACCACTAGTTTCCCATGAATAGACAATTAACTTTGACATCCTTAATATTATAAACACAATTTTATTAGTCTATAAATCAATTGGAAATATAGTAGGCCTCAAGTTGTTGAAGCCAATAATTTAATTCTTTGGTATTGATTTGATCTAAGAATATAGGAATATCAAATTTGGTCTATGTATTTAGAGGGTTGTGGATCTAGAAAGCATAGGGTTGGAAATTATGTATGGGGCTTCCATATTTATCATGAGATTTTGTAATCATGCAAAAAAAAGGCTTCTTTGTTTGTCTAAAGCATATCAAATCAACTTCTTGATGTCCTACATTTTGATCTTTAATTGTGTGATTGACCTCTCCATTTTTGACATTCCTTTGTAGGTGTGATATGCTTTAGCATATTTTAACATGGAACTCAATGTTACACCTACTTCTTGTACCATGAGCATGTGTGAATGAGATCCAACAATGAAACTTATTTTATAGTACTATCGTGGATAAGGATATATACAAAGAAGTTAGGTAAAATGAGGAAAAATATAAGCATGAAAAAGTGCTTTAGTACCACTTGGTCTGAACAATGAGGCCTAAGATGTGGTGGCATAGAATACATCTCATAGAGCCAACTAATGGTGTCTACAAGTTATGTTATAGGAGGTTGAGAACAATGATATATTTCTTTTGAAATGATGAAGAGATACACCTCATATAAAATAATAAACATAATTATATATGATTATGCATGTACACTACATAATATAAGGTACATTAATTAAATATGATGTAATTATAGAAATATTTAATATAATGGTATGGTACTACATGGTGCAAGGCACTTTATTTTACTAGGAAGGTAGAAAGGGCCTATAAAAAAGGGATAAAAAAGAGAATAAAACCAAGTAGGAACTAAGAGGATCAAGAATACTAAAACAAGCTTTAAACAATATATACATAAGTTACGAGTTTGTTGAAAGAGGAACCAATTTAGCTTCCAACTAATAAAGAAGTAATTTTAGAACAATTCAAAAATAACCTCATCTTCTTCTACATGTGGTGCCAAATTTTGGATGGACAGATAACTAAGTTGGTCCTACATAGATAAGTGATAGGCATTTGGGTCTACAAACTCTGTTAATAGTCTTTTTTAAGAGGATGGCATATGGAATTGGTGCCTAGAGCTTCAACTTTTGAGCCTTGGTGCTACTCAGGTTTGGGCCATAAAATTCATAGTGTCATAGTGTGGCTTGGCATTACCTTATTTGATGAAAATTCTAGATATGTGCCAATGTCTATGAGTTGTGATGGCTTTGACGTCATGCTCCTAGGGAGTTGGAAGCAACTAGATAGCTCAAGTTTGTAATGGAAGAAGATATTAATAATAAAAATAATGCATGCATAAAATAAAACAAGTGAATGAACCAATGGAATATTAACTTAAATGAATGCTCAAGTAATAACAAAGAAAAAAATCTAAACCAGTTTTGTGGAAAAATAAGCTAATAAAAAAAAGAGAACATTATCTTGGGAATTTGAACCTATATATTATCACCATCAAAAGGTCTACAAAGGAGTAAATATTAATACGAGAGCAAATATGCTCATGGTTAAATTGAGAACTAGCTCACACCAACTTAGATGTAAAATAGGAAGATGGAAGAGATCAAAAGAGGAATGGAAGGGGAGGATATGTACCTTTTGTACATTAGGGTAGTTGAGATAAAGAAGAATTTTATTTTGGAATGAAAGACATATAGTGATATTCAAACTAGATATGTCAATACTCGAGCAATGGAATCAATGCAAGATTTGTTTGAAAAGGAGAAATTAAGGGAATTTATCATCAAAATCATTAACAAAATATCGACATTACAAAAAAAATTAGGTCAAATTTTATAGTTAATAATCATGATTATTTGTAAAAATATTGTTCCATAGACTACTTTTGACCTCATGGAGGTTAAAACCCTTCTTTTTTATCCATATAAAATGTAAGTTAAGTTAAAATCCTGTGTGGTATGATTGTTGCACACTTTATCATAAAATACTTACGGAGTAAATGTTTAATGATTTGATGTGTGTTTTTTTTTAATATTACACTCAGTATCCAGATTAAATAAAAAAAAGTTTTAGTGAATTATGAGTAAATGTTTCTCATTATAAAAAGGTTCAAGTCTTCTAAATACCAATAGCCTTCCTCATGATCTAAGGTTGCATGGGCAACATTAAACAAAAACTAAAGGGTAAAATATAGCACCAAATTTCAAGGTGGCATCATGGCCATATGATAATTCTAATCTTGGTTAAACATATATTAAAAAATGGAAATGAATAGAAATCAATAATTGCAAGTGAAGAACACAAGCTTATATTGAGAGGGGGGGTGAACAAGTATAAGACCTCTTTTTACTTTTTCCTTTATACTTCAAAACAGTAAAGCAATATACCCAAAGCAATATCAAAGCAATGCACAATATCATCCACAAAGTGACACCAATTTTAACGTGGTTCACTCAGAATGGTTTGGCTACGTCCACAAAACTTTTCTCTAAAATTTATCTCAAAGTTCTTTGGGAATCCTTCCAAATTACAATGTTTATGAGCCTCGGCCCAAAGGAGATACCTTCCCCCAATCAAAATTTATGAGCCTCTGCTCAAAGAAGATACCTTCCCCCAATCAAAATTTATGAGCCTCTGCTCAAAGGAGATACCTTCCCCTCTGCTCTGGAAATGATCCCTTAAAATATCAACTACCTCTACCTCTTGCCAGCACGTGGAACTCCTTTCCACCAAAGACCTCCTGTCCTCAATGCTTAGCCTAAGAGACCTCTGCCTTCTATGATCACGTCCATAGCGACTCAAGAACTCTGTACCAAACATAGTCGGTCGGTCTAGTACAAGTCATTCTCTGTCTGTCAGATCTGTCCAACTCTTGAACAAATCAATCCTCTTCATACAAGCATTCTCAAAGACTTGCCAAATCTGTCCTCAGGTTCTTCTCATAGAACCAAAGCACCTCTGTCCTCAAGTTCTTTGATAGAACTATCAAACTCAGCTCACAAGTCCTCTGCTAGGACTCGTCCAAATCTGCTCACAAGTCCCCACCGAAACCTGTCCAAAACTACTCACAAGTCCCCACCAGAACCTGTCCAAAAACTTCTCACAAGTCCCCACTGGAACCTATCCAAAAACTGCTCACAATTCCCCACCTGTCCAAGAACTGCTCACAAGTCCCCACTGGAACCTATCCAAAAACTCAGCAAGCTCACCAAGAAAAACTTTCTTAGTAGAAAATCACAAAGTGAATTGTTAGAGACCCAATGTGATTTGTCAAACTCATAGAAGCATAAAGAGAATTGTTAGAGACTCAATATGTTCTATACTCAAATCCCAATCTCAAAACTCAACTCAAATCAACTCAGCTCAATCTCAATCTCAAATCTGAAAACTCAACTCAATATCTGAAATGGATAGGATAGAATGTTTTCTTTCAAGAACATGAAACCCCAACAATTTCCAACTATGCAAAGAATCACATAACAATGATACTCATGTTATTTTCACCATCAATTAGGGTTTCAACAACAATGCTCATCAAACAACAACGCCATTCAACTCAACATCAACCTTGAAGCATTCAACCAATCATCACAAGAAAAGGAAACAAGTAGAAATCCTTTTCCCTCCAAAGATATTTGAACAAAACAACCACCAACACAATATCACCAAATGCAAAGAATAACTTGCTCAAATCAACTCAATGGAGTAAGCCCAATATCATGAATCAAGTAAAGCAATAACTTGATCAAACAACCTCTATGGAAGCAACTCAACCATCAAACTCAAAATAGCCAACCAAGGGTTCCACCAACTCAATGCAAGTAGCCAGACTCACAAATATAAACCCTAGTGCACAAAGCTTCCACTATCTCAAACCAAAAATTATGCATTCACCAAAAACTCTCCTTAAGGATAACAATGCATAAGCAGTCTTCAACAAACCAAAAAATAGGATTTACACCTAGCCAGAGGATACCTAGTAGAATACCTTTTCACTCCAACCTTATTTTAAAAAACATACACCAATCATACTCATAAGAAGAATGTGCCCATACCTTATTGGAGTAGAAGATAATTGAACCTTCAAGTTGTCACCACACACAACTCTCAAACTTCCAACCAAGTTAGGGTTAGAATAAAAAGAAATGAGCAATAATATAAACTTCCTTTATTACACCTTTTAGCTCCACTTCTTTAAACACAACCACCATAACATGCCAATAAATCAACAATCACAGACTCACACCTTATACCTCCATTTTTAATTTTACCATAGCAAAGAATAATCTTAAAAATACATCCAAAGAAATATGCCCTTAAGCTTTTATTCAATGCTAATCACAAAAGCCAAAACTCATAAAATTTAATCACACCTTATAAATCCCTGTCCAAGAAACTTCGAATTTCGTGGCATAAAGACATTTTAATAAAAACGTGTGTTACTCTAGCAAAGCACCCCCGCGAGACTCGAAATGGTGACCTCCGCCAATGCAACGCCCAACAACAGCCTTCGCTACCACTAGCCCACGCGGGCTACGAAGTTCACAAGTGAACTTCCCTCCACTTCACCCTCGAAAAAACTCCCGAAGACTTTTCAACCGCACGTGCTTCTAAGTCTTCCTTCGATCGCAGCGAATACAGAGCACAAACACCGCAAATTGCATTCGGGGAATTTCGAATTCATTAGCCTTCCAACCTTAGGAGTTGGAGAATAAATAGTCTCTTCGAAGACACCTTGACGTCGGCGGAAATAAAGACCATTTCGAAATTAATCAAAAGTCTTTTCAAAAAGGGTTTAAAAACCCTTAAATAATTTTAATAAATTAAGAATAAAAAAAGGTTTAAAAACCTTTAAGTATTTTTAATAAATTAAAAATAATTTCTCCCTTAATTAATTAAATAATTAATTAATTAAAACCTTGAAGGGTTTTAAATAATAATTAAATAAATAATAAAGAGAACCTCCATTGGTTTTAATAAAAACCCTATCCAACTTGGTTTTAATAAAAACCGGTTTGGTTTTAATGAAAAACCCTTGCCAATGGAATCTCTCCGGATTCTCTTAAAAATATTCTCTTGGAATCTTCCACCTTTGAAGCCAACGCATCCTCTTAACATTAATGCCATTTCCTTTTGACATCAATGACAACTCATAGACAAGAAGCTAGGATCTCAAACCCAAAATTGCCAACAAGAAGTAGCATTATGAGACAACTTTATGCATTCCCATGTTGTGAGGACAAATAATTCAAAATCTCCAAAAGTATGACCAAGTATGATTATTTTTTCCTGTGTAAAGAGGAATCCATTAAGGGATGTCTTGTTTCTTGTTGTTAATATTATGGATGTCAATGATGGAGTTAAACTAATCAAATCACATGGTGTACCACACCTCTATGCTCCACAAAGGTTTTTTTAAATAAATAATGTTATTCATTGGGACATGAGACTATAAGGGATACTATCACATGTCAAGGATATTCTTTAGAGAGGAATTTTTTCACTCATCACTATGTTATAACCTTGCAATCAACATAAAGTTTTATAGTCGATAAAACCTCTATAGAAACCTAGATACCATGCCAAGAGTTCCATCATCCTTGGCCACATTAGTCCTCTGATGGGTGAAACACTCTAAAATATCTTAGTATGACAAGAGATTCAAATACAAAATTCTTTCATGGCCTCCACTAGATGCCACCCTTACATGGGTCAAAGATGAAAGCGCCAAGAGCACCTTACACTCTCCTCTAAATCCTAAATCAAAACAACAAAAATTAAGGATGCACTAATGAACCTAGGCTTATTAATGCAACCTATGAGGCCTTTGATCCTAGGCCTAATTTGTGTGCCTTATCAAAATACTCTCATCCCCCTCAACTAAGGTTTAACACATATATGATTCAACATGGGATGAACTCTCCACTTGGTCCCCCCTCCTCCCATTCACAACCTTAGAAAATGATTAAAATAACTCACCTTTCCTAGGCTTATAATTGATATTAAAGTGAAATTGGGTTTAATATATTTAAGTTCTTTAACAAGGGGTTTTTTCCACTCCATGTAAGGTTCGCAAGTAGGGGTTCATTCAACTCATATTATATCATACAGTGTCAGCCTTGGCCAAGAATTAAATTATACTTTCAACTCTTTGGGCTTAGGTGGTGATATGGGTCCCATGGATGCTAGGACCATAGATAGTCTAACAATTGACAACTTCCATTTTAATGTCAAAATTCTATATGGGATTGATATTAGGCCCTTTTATTTGGCTTGCAACCTCTCTTCCAAATTTGGTGTAAAACATAACACTTTCCTAAGGATTCCACAAGAGAGAACTCCATTTCTAAGCAAAAATGATAATGTAATCCACTAATATACGTGAGTACTTGATGCTTCTCATCAATCCAATGCATAGGTGATTGATACCTTCATTGAAATCATCAATGTGTTGTTGGATGATCTAGTTTCTATGTTTATGTAACTGCTAAAAGCACATTTATTTATCTTTGTATTGATGCAAGACATAAATGCTCATGAACCAACGTAACAAAGGTTATACATGAAGTCATTGGTATTTCGTCATCTTTGAGTCTATTACTACTAGTTTTCCATGAGCAGACAACTAACTTTAACATCCTTAAGATTATAAACACAATTTTTTTAGAGTCTATAAATCAATTGACAATATAATAGGCCTCAAGTTGTTGAACCAATTATTTAATTATTTTGCATTGATTCGATCTAAGAAGATAGGAATATTAAATTTGGTCTATGTACTCAAAGGGTTGTGGATCTAGAAAGCATAGGGTTGGCAACTATGGATGGCGCTTCCATATTGATCATGAGATTTTACAATCATGTAAAAAGAGGGTTCCTTTATTTATCTAGAGCATATCAAATCAAATTCTTGATGTCCTAAATCTTGGTCTTTAATTGTGTTATTGATCTCTCCATTTTTTACATTCCTTTGTATGTGTGATATGCTTCTATGTATATTTTAACATAGAACACAATGTTACACCTTACTTTTTGTACCATGAGCATATGTGAATGAGATACAACAATGAAATTATTATATAGTACTAATTTGGACAAGGATATATACAAAGAAATTAGGTGAAATGAAGGAAAATAATAAGCATAAAAATTTTCTTTAGTACCATTTGATCTAAACCATGAGGCCTAGGATGTGGTGGCACAGAGGACATCTCATAGAGCCAACTTATGGTATCGACAAGTTATGTTATAGGAGGTTGGATGCAATGATATCTTTTGTTTAGAAATGATGAAGAGATACACCTCATATGGTACAATAAACATAATTATATATGATTATGCACATGCACTACATAATATAAGGTACATGTATTAAATATGAAGCAATTGTAGAAATATTTAATACAATGGTATGACACTACAGGGTGCAAGGCACTTTATTTTACTAGGAAGGCAGAAAGGGACTATAAAAAAGAGACAAAAAGGAAAAGAATACCAAGTAGGAACTAAGAGGATCAAGAAGACTAAAAGCAGTTTCTACAACAAGTTTTAAACAATATACACATAAGTTACGAGTTTGTTGAAAGAGGAACGAATTTAGCTTCCAACTAATCAAGAAGCAATTTTAGAACAATTCATGAATAACCTCATCATCTTCTTCTACATGGTGTCAAAGTGTGGATGGACAAATAGCTAAGTTGATCGTATGTAGAGAGGTGATAGCCATTTAGGCATGCAAACTCTGTTAATAGTCTTTTATTAGAGAATGGCATGTGGAGTTGGTACCTAGGGCTTGGCAACTTTTGAGCTTTGGTGCCACTTAGGTTGGGACCACAAAAATCATAGTGTAACAATGTGACTTGGCACTAGCTTGTTTGATGAAAATCTAGAAATGTGCCAAGGTCTATGAGTTGTGATAGCTTTGGCATCATTCTCCTAAGGAGTTCTATGCAAATAGATTGGTCAAGGTTGTATTGGAAGAATATCTTAATAAGAAAAATAATATGTGGATGAAATAAAACAAGTGGATGAACTAATGGAATATATATAGAGAGAGAGGGTTACCCTTTCCCTTTTACATTGACTTACTGACAGGAAGTTATTTGGTGTCATCGATATTTGAACCTTGGTATGGGCTATATCAACTACTTGTCTCAACGATTGAACCAAGGACCCATTGGCAATGTTAAGGTAAAGTACGATTTTTTTTTAGGGGTTTGAACTTGGGTTTCCTGGATGAAAACCCAAGGACTTACCACTACGGTATCCCTCTCAGGATGAACTAATAGAATATTAACTTGAATGAATGCCTAAATAACAACAAAGACATAAAAGCATTTGTTAAAAAAAAAATCAAAGAGGTTTTGTGGAAAAAGAAGTTAAGAAAAAAGAGAGAACATTATATTGCTGAATTTAAACCTATATATTATCACCACCAAAAGGTCTACATAGGAGCAAACATTAATAAGAGAGCAAATATGCTCATGTCTCAGTTAAGAACTAGCTCACACCAACTTAGATGTAAAAGAAGAATATGAAAGAGACCAAAAGAAGAATGAAAATAGAGGATATGTATATTTTGCACATGAGAGATAGTTGAGATGAAAAAAAAAAACATTTTATTTTGAAATTCAAGATAAATAATAATATTTAAGCTAGATATGTCAATAGTCTAACAATAAGATCAGTGCAAAATTTAATTAAAAAAATAAAAATAAAAATTATTATCAAAATTATTAAAAAAAACGGCATTACAAAAATAATATTTAAGTCAAATTATATAATTAATATGTTTTTTTTTTATAAAAATTGTATACTAATATTAATTAAAATCAGGAATATACAAACAAAATTAGCCCAAAGGCAACAGTACTAACATATAAACATCAGCCACAAACTAAAGAGAGTGGCATAAAACCCTAATAAAAATAACCAAATGACTATAAAAGTATTTACAATATATATACATGTCCAGAATTAAATACAGACTGTAGAAGATGAGCAGCAGAGCCGGAGGGTCAAAACTCTGCAAAAACCAAGTGTCAGCCATCCGTGAAGTGTAAATTATATATCTGAATAAACAACTGTAAATAAAACTGTAACAATTGCACCTGAAGGTATCCATCCATATTAACCTGTAGAACCTGAAGTTGGGGGAGCACCATCGGATTCTTGGATCTGAACTTTGATTTGAAAGCAATAAGAACCCGAGCAACCTGAAGCAAAATTTTAAATCTGGTGAGTCTCCTCAGAGACTCAGTAAGAACCCTCGTAACACCACTAAATAACTCCTCATTTCTGGATAACCATATAAACCATAAAACCTCCGTAGAAAAGAGCATCCAAAATTTATTATAACAATGATGAAACTGAGGGATAAAGCCAAAAATAATATAATGTCGAAAGTGTGAATGATCAATATTCCATCCATGTAAATCAGAAAGAAATAACCCCCATATCTCACGAGCAAATAAACAGTCAAAGAAAATATGCTCAACAGTATCAGGCACCCGACATAAAGAACAAACAATATAAGTCTTAGGATCTTTACTGATCGGTAACCTCTGCAACAAAAATAACCATCGAAAACAAGCCTTTTTAGGCTCCAACGGACTGTGCCAAATGTGCTGAAAAATGTTGTACACCTGTTTGTCAGTAAGAGTAAATCTCCATCTAGTATTAACATGATTTACGATACCAGAAACATCATAAAGCAAGTGATACAAAATTTTTGGTTTTATACATCTCAATCTGGTACCATCCTGCCATTTGAAAGCATCAAAAAAATCCATCTCATTATCAATCAAAATCAGATTATTGACAACCATAAAAGAATCTCGTAAAAGTGAATAAGTCCGCCACTGAGACTGTGGAAGATCATACTTAGCACACAGAGATTCCCATGTCATAAAAGAACCATTAATCAGAACATCATTAAACGTATTAATGCCTTTAGACGACCATTTCTTAGCAGAGCAGCCAGGAGTACGAGCAAGAGACCTATTACTGTGCCAAATATTCCACCAAATAGAGCTGCTTTTAAACAACAAAACAATCTCATGCCCAACAACTTTAGAAACCAAAATTTTATCTTTAACTAATTCCCAAGCTTTCCAAATACTACGAAAAACAACTGAACCAGCAGGTGTAATAGGAAATTTACCAAACAGAATATCCGTAATGTGAAGACCTTTCCAAAATTTAGCATTCTTTGGGACAACATTAGCTAAATTATGACGCACAAGAACTTTCCAGGGTTCATTACCTTCAATGCAATTCACAATCCATTTAACTGACAGAGCAATGCCTTGTAATTTAAGATTTTTAAGCCCCAAACCACCCTTTCGCTTATCAGTTGTACACCAATCCCAATTGACAGAATGGCGTTTACCGACTCCCTGTCCATCAGACCACAAAAAATGTCGAATATACTTTTGAATAATATTAACTTGATAAGCAGAAAATAGCCAAGCAGAAGCAAAATATGTAGTGTAAGATGACAAGATCTTCTGACAAACTTGAATACGACCAGCAATATTCAAGTGGAGTTTATTCCACTTGCTAAGTTTCCCAATCACCTTATTTTTCACCCAATCCCACATACTCTTAAGGCAGGGATCAACCGCAAAGGGGATACCAAGATAACACACCTGTTTAGAAGGACCCCCCAAGGAATATTAAATCTAGAAAGCCACTGAGGAGGACTGTCATCCCAACTTAAAAGAATAGACTTAGGCAAGGAAATCTTAGCACCAGAAGCACTTTCAAAGATAGACAGAACATAGAACAAATTATCCATGTTATCTTCTTCAAGCGAAACAAAAATATTAGTGTCATCAGCAAACTGGACATTAATAAGATCTTCCCCATTAGGAAGTATAAGGCCTCTAACCTTAGGAAAGTACACAGAATGCCTAAGCAAATAGAATAAGGCATCACTAGCAATGACAAAGAGGCTAGGGGCCAAGGGACACCCCTGGCGTATAGATCGCTGAAGATGTATAGGATTAGATAGGGAGCCATTAATATCAATATAAGTGACCGCATCCATTAAAAGAGTCTTAACCATCCTACAAAAATTAGGAGGAAAACCAAAAGCATCCAATACCATAAAGATATACTCCCATTCCACACGGTCATAAGCCTTTTCAAAATCAAGCAACAAAATACCAACATTTTGACCAGATGACCGAGCCCAGCTCATGGCTTCCCAACACGTTATTAAATTTTCTAAAATATACCTGCCTTTTATAAAACCAGTTTGAGTAGGACTAATAAATCTTTTCAAAACATTTGTAAGACGTAAAGCCAGGACTTTAGCAAGAATCTTATAAGAAACATTTAACAACGTAATGGGACGCCAATTTTTGATGACAACCTTATCACCACCTTTAGGAAATAACCTAACAATACCAGTATTAATGTGTTGTCCCAAAGAACCCTGTTGGAGAGCTTCAAAATAGACATCAAAAAGATCATCACATATCCAGTCCATATTCTTTTTATAAAATTCAATCGGTAAACCATCATAACCAGGCACTTTATCACTGTTAATGGCAGTAATAGCAGCCCTTAGTTCATCTTTTGAAATGGGTTTATCCAATTCAACAAACTCTTGATCAGTGAGCTTTTTAGGCAGAATTTTTTACAGAGTTCCCTATTCATCTGTCGCTGATTATTATCATCTGATGAAAAAATATCATTGTAATATTGATAAATTAAGTTCTGAATGATAACAGGATCAAAAACAAGTTCATCACCATTCCAGAGAGCTTTAATAGTTTCATTCAAGCCTTTTTCTCTAATATATTTAAAGAAAAATTTTGTGCCTTTATCCCCATATTGAAGCCAATGCAACCTAGCCCGAATCTTTTGCCCTTGAATTCTTTTAACTTGAAATCTCTTCAGATCATTTTTAAGACCAAAAACAATTTCTTGCCAAACCACGCTATGCGAATGTGACTAAAAGTTAATTTTCAGAAAAAAAATATATATATATATATCATGCAGTTTTTTCTCCTGAAACCGAAAATCCAAGGCCTTTTTTCCCAGATTAGCATGGAGTTTTTTGTAAACATGTTTTAAAAGACCTGTGAAGTAAATGTTTAATGATTTGATGTGTTTTTTTTTTAATATTAAAGTTAGCATTCAAATTAAAAAATAGCGAGTGACGAATGAAGGTTGCTCATTATAAAAGGTTCAAATCATCTAAATACCAATAGCCTTCCTCGTGACCCAAGGTTGCACGCCTAACGTTAAAGGCTAAAATATAGCACGAAATTTCAAGGTGGCATCATTAGGCATATAATAATTCTAACCTTTATTAAGCATCTATTGAAAAAGAGAAACGCATGGGAATCAATAATTACGTGTAGCATTATGAGAGCACTTTATGCTTTCCATGATGTGTCGACAAATATTTGAGAATCTCCAAAAGTACGACCAGGTACGGTTATCTTATTCCTGCGTGTAAAGAGGAATCTGTTAAAGGATTATTTCTTTTTAGTTGTTAATATTGGGGAAGTTACTAATCAAATCAAATGGTAGAGCCGACCTCAACGCTCCACAAAGAAAAAAAAAAAAATTAATAAAAAATGATATGCATTGGGACGTGAGACTATAAAGGATAGTCTCACATGTCCAGGATATTCTTTAGAGAGGACTTTTCCCACACATCCCTATGTCATAACCTTGTGATTAATATAAAGTTTGAATACTATTACATAAAGATTAAAGTTTTTAACTAGGTGTTTTATAAAAAAACAGTTTTTTATTTAAAATTTTAAGATTTATGTTTAAATTATTGTATAAGGGATGCATTTTAAAAAAAAAAAAAACGTATTTTATTTTAAAAATTTTGTTCCGTGGAATATATTATGGTGATATGTCTTTAGGTTTATATTAGGATTCCTTACATTGTTAACTAAAAAATTTACACGTCCAAAAAGAGATAAACCAATTGATAGTCATTGAATTTTATTTGGGGGTGCCTTGGTTCGTCTTCTTGAAGGGTCAAGGTTTTATTGACTTTATCTTTATAAAACAAGCTAAAAATTATAAAGGTTACCTATTAATTCAATTTTAAAAGAACAAATTTATCCAAGATCTATAATATATCCTTTGATACAATATACATTAACATTAAAGGAGGTGCTTGTCATGTATAGATGTCATGTATTATTTCTATATAAAATGTAGAAACCTTACCTTCTTAGATTAAAACCTTATATCTCTAATTTAAAAGGATGTTCTTATATAGAATTTAATCAAAAGAGACTTTCTTTAAAAGACAAAATGTAATATATATAAAAGCTTTAGCAACAAAAGTTTATGGAGATTAATAATCGGTAAAGTACTATGGCAAGAAGTAACTCAAGATAAATATTTAGGTACCTTGTCATTTGTAGATTGGATTAGACTATAGAATAAATCTGATTCAAAAGCCACAATTATTTGAAAAGCATTAGTGAAAGCTTGTCCATTAGTTGGGAATTTCTTGGCTTGGAAAATAGGGAATGGAAAAGAAGTAAGAATATGGTTAGGAAGCAAAGGAGACTCTTAGCTTCCATAAAACATAATAGATCATCTCCATAGACAAGAAAAGACGGTATTGGTGCAAGTGGCATCAATAAAGAATACTAATTTATAGAAACAAGGATGGCTAATAACAGAAGAGCTAACACTAGGAGGAAATGATGCACATATTTGGCATAATTACACAAAAGAATTGGAAAGAGCAAATACAAGACTAAATCAATAAATAGACCACCTAATCTGATCCATGAATCAAACAAGTGGACAATACATGGTTAGAGAAGGATATAAGGTAAGATTTGACAACAACACTAAGGAAAAGCTTTTGCGGTAGAGTAGAACATGGACGGTAAAAGCTCCCCTAAAAACTAAAATCTTTGTCTCGTTAGCTCTAGTCAAAAAAGCACTAACATGGGATGCTCTTCAAAGGAGTTCTTGGCAAGGACCAAGTCAATGTGTCATGTGAAAAAAGGAAGAAGAAAGAATAGACCATAATTTGGTTCACTACCCTTTCGAAAGACAAGTGTGGAATTTCATTCTGCCTTTGACTTAGGGAAAGGATAGTGGCCTGTTATGAATCTTTCAGATAGCATGCAACAGTGGTTCAAAGAAAGAGAATTAAAATATTAGAGATGTATCCCTTTGATAGTGGGATGGGGCTTATGGCTAGCTAAAAATACCAAGTTGTTTGAAGGTAAAGAAATTCCAATGATTCCGGTACAAATGCATATTAAATTTATTTTTGAAAGTCTAAAAATCTCTCCAAAACCAAAACTAAGTAGGCATATAGAAACACTAATAGTGGATCCTATGAAGCCATGGACCTTCTTTTATGGAGCTTACCAAGGTAGTCTAGGTAGGTGTGGGGTAGGGGGAGCACTTAAATAAAGGTCATAAGATCACTTTCAAGGTAGGTTTAAGGAAAAGAACAAATAATATGGCATAATGAAAAGCATTGATCCTCTTGATGAGAATAACAATGGAACAAGGAGTTACAACTTTACATATTTATGGAGATTCATAACTAGTGATAAGTTGGGTTGTAGATGATGTTGAGATTATGGAGATTCATAACTAGTGATAAGTTGGGTTGTAGATGATGTTGAGATTATGGAGATTCATAACTAGTGATAATTTGGGTTGTAGATGACGTTGAGATAAAAAAAACCTGCTCCTTGGTCCTTTCTATGAGCATGTGAAATTATTAGAATCTTTTGTAACATAAATTTCATACAAGCACATCTATAGGGAACTAAATTTAGAAGCATATTTTCTTTAAAAATATGGTTTGAACCTTCTAACAAACACTTAGCAGATGGAAGAAGTGGTCAAAGAACTTGAGATTTTCTCACAATCCTCCTCTTATTTTTTTTTTTATTTGTGGAAAACATCCCAAAAGGGATGCCACTTTCGGGTAAGACCTAAGGAGGCAGGGGTATCCATTCCACCAAAAACGCCTAGGACTCGGACCTGGCCTACCACCTTTGACATACTCAAGGAGCAAACAAACACACAAAACCAATTTAAAAATAAGTAAATAACAACAAAAATAATAAAATAGAATAAAAAACATGCTCCTTGAGTGTGTCAAAAACAAAAGCACAACCAAACACGCACAATAAGATAAAATAAAACACAACACGAACCACATAGAAAAACATAAGAACCACATAACAAAACACAAACAAGACAAAAACAACAGAACACTACAAAGACCTAACCCAAAAAAAACATGAAAAATAAACACAACCAAAACCTAAAAAATTAAAAAAATAAAATAAAAAACAACCAACAACATACAATAAACAAAAACAAAAAACATAGAAAACACTCACACATAAAAACATGAATTAACACAAACAAAGAGAAACCCAAGAACAAAAAAAAAAAAAAAAACACAAGAATAGTAACAAAAAACATAAAAAAAAACACACAAAACAACAAAAATACAAGAACAACAAAAAACAACACAAAGAACACAAAAACAAAACAAAACAAAAGAACCCACCCACCTTAAAAAACTAAACAAAAAAATAAAAAAATAAAAAAGAAAAAAAAATGAACATAACAATGACCTATCTAGACCAAAAGACTAATAAGGCAAGAATCAACAGAGGAAACAAAAAAAAAATAGAATGAGCTAGGGAACTAAAAAAACTGAATGAATCAAAGAGAAGCAAAAAAAAAAGCAAGAAGAAACTAGGTAACTTCAGAACTGGAGCCATCCAAAGAAATGATAGAAAGAAGAGCTTCCCTAATTTTAGAAGCCCACCATCTAGGAGGGTGGCCATAACAAGTAAGATCACATTTGTCCAAAGCCCAATTAGCTAAGGCATCACCACTCTTGTTTTGATCATTGACCACATGATTGTAATCAACTTTCAAAAATCCCATCTAGATTAATTGAATTTTCTCAATAATTTTTTTTATTCTCCAATCCACCTTATGATTCTTAGAAGGAGTCTTCAAGAGATTAATCATAAGTTGAGAGTCAGACTCAACTAACACCTTTTTCCCATCGAACCTTAGTAGCCTCCTGAAGGCCTCTGAGGATACCATACCCCTCAAGAAGGATATTGGAAAGAATACCCAAATTCTCAGCAAAAGTAAAAACCAGGGAGCCATCTGAAAGTCTACCAATTCCTCCCACATTGGCTTTTCCAGGGTTCCCTCTAGAGGCTCCATTAGTATTGAATTTTCCAAAATCCTTAGGAGGAGGTTGCTAATTTCTTGTCCTATCCATCTTACTAATACTCACATTCCCTTTAAGTTGGTTGCCCTTAGAATATTTAATCTTCAATATTTGCATCACTTGATCCCATCTTTGGTGGGAGTTTTGGGGGTGATTAAGGAGTTGATGGACTGATTCAACTAAGTTGGCTATGGTCTTTTGCCAAATATAGTGAATATCCTTCCTATCTTGATTAAAATTTTGATTGTTCCTTTCATTCCAAATATTCCAAAGAAGAATGGTAGAACCCATCCAAACTAACTTCCTAATAAAATGATCAACACCCTCTTGATTAGGCCAATCCCTTCAAAGTTGTTCAAAAGTAAAAACATTGGACCACTATAAGCCAAGTAAAGTGGTCATTCTCCTCCATAGCTCAGAGGCTAAAGTACACTCAATAAAAATATGGTTGAGATTTTGTACATTCTCTTCACACATTTCACATCTAAAAGGGCCATGAAAACCACGCTTCATAAGTTGCTCACCAATAAGCACCCTACGATGCAATAAAAGCCAATTAAAGAACCTCACCTTAGGCCAGAGCTTTTGAGCCCACAATCAAGAAAATATGTCGAAAGAATGGTTGGGATTATTATGGCATAAGGTCAAATAACCTTGAGCAACCGAATACTCACCCTTAGTAGTGTTGTTCCATCCAAAACAATCTTTTTCATGGGACCAAGAGAGGGATATCATATGAAGGATGCCTTGGATATCTTGTCTTTGTCTTTCTCGGGATTTGAATAGGCCAGTCCTCAATAGGGATCCAATATCTACCAACCTTAGAATTACCAATATGATACCGACAGTAATTAGCTACCTTTATCCAGATTAGCTCGGTGAAGCTCCTCCATCCAAGGCCTCCAATCGGGAAACCGAGTTTTCAAAGGCTTGTGACCATCCCAAGAAACTCGTCCAAAAATTTGCCTCGTTGACCATTATGAATGATCCAAAATAAATTTTTCTTTATCAAATCCTCACCAGTATTAAGAACTCGCTAAAATGGGAGAACCTTTGGTAGGAAGTTGATAGCTAACAAGGTCTTCAGGACTTTTGTTCTCAGCATATTTAGCACAAATATTATTGGCCCAAAGAGCATTGGGGTTATGCAACATCCTCCAATATAATTTAGCAGCTAAATCTTTGTTGTTATTAATAGAAGACCGAAATCATAACCCCCCTTCATTCTTAGTAAGACATAAAGTATCCCATTTCACCAAGGCCCATTTTCTTTTCTCCTTAGTACCACGCCAAAGGAAACGATGACTGATTTTATCCAATTCTCGAAGAACAACCTTTGGGATATTCAAAATGGAAGAAATATAAATAGCAATAGCTTGAAGGACTGATTTTACCAATGTGATTCTACCCCAGAAGAAAGCCACTTGTTGGTCCACTTTCCAATTTTCTTCTTGACTTTGTCCAACAACCAATTCCAATATTTATTTTTCTCGCCTTTGAATATTTATGGGAATACCTAAATAAGTGATTGGAAGGGAGGTCTTCTTATATCTTAATTTATCCAAGACCATGGATTCTTGTCTGGCAAAGCAGTTGAAAGAAAATAAATTTAGATTTGTCTTCATTGATCAACTGCCTAGTAGCCTTAGAAAAACAACTAATGATTTGCTTAATATTAGAATTTTCCTTAACTGTAGCTTTACCTAAAAGAGTAGAGTCATCCACAAATGGAAGATGAGAGATAGGTCTAGCTCCATGAGCAATGGTAACTCCCTCAAGGGTTTTGTTTTTCCTCTATTTGGTTATAGTCCTACCTAAGCATTCAACAAGAATGATGAATAAATAAGGGGATAGCGGGTCACCTTGCCTAATACCTCTGGAAGCTGGGAATGATTGAGAAGGTCTGCCATTGATAAGAACTAAGTAGGAAAATAAAGAGATACATCCCATAATCCAATCCATCCAATCCTTAGAGAAACCAAATTGCCTCAAAACTTTGATAAGGAAGTGCCAATCCACTCTGTCATAAAATTTGGATAAGTCTAACCGAATGAACATGGAAGGAGATTTTTGCATATCCATGGAATGGATGGCTTCCTGAGCAAGAACTATCTCATATACCATTTGACGTCCTTCCACATAACCCCCTTGCTTTGGGAAAATAATCTTATGCAAAAGAGGCTTCAACCTTTCTACCATGATTTTAGTAATGATCTTGAGAAGAACATTACATAAAGCAATAGGTCTAAAAGCTGAGATATGATCAACCTCTTGAGCTTTTGGAACAAGAGTAATATAAGTTTTATTGATAACCTTCAAAATTTCTTTGGCTTTCCTGGTTTCTTCCACCACCTCTAATAAATCAACATGAAGGATATCCCAGAACTCTTGGTAGAACTCAATGGGAAAACCATCAAGACTTGGGTTTTTCTCTTTTTGCATTTTAAAAACTACTTATTAAAGCTCATTGATAGTAACAGGAGCAGTCAAAATGGAGTTCTCCTCATAAGTGATAAGAGCAGGGATTGCTTGAAGAACATTTTGTTGTGAAGCTGAGTCAAGAGGAGTAGCAGCAAAAATATTGGAAAAGTAATCAACAACAATAGAGTTCATGCCATCCCAAGTATAAATAACATCTCCATAATATGATTTTAAGGAAGAAATAAAGTTGTGAGATCTTCGAGCTAGAAGATTTTTGTGGAAGAAATTTGTGTTTCGATCTCCTTCTTTGAGCCATTGAATTCTAGATTTTTGCTTCCATAATATTTCTTCTCTTTTTTTCCATTCCTCTAACTGAGTTGTGAGTTTAATTTCATCTGCACTTCTCTTCTTTGTGAGGCCATCTAAATGGATTTTCTTATTCAAATTTTCAATATGAGCAATAACTTCATATTTTTTTTATGAACATCCCCAAACTCTTTCCAGTTCTAAGTCTTGATTTTTGATTTAATGTATTGCAGTATTTTGGAAAAACATAACATCTTAGTTCCATGCCTAGGTTTACCTTCCTTCCACCATTGTTGCACACGAGGTATGAAGGAAATATCTCCAAGCCACATTAATTGAAAATGAAAAGGAGAGAAACTCACATTGGTTTTCCACATTTTTGCCATGACTGGCCAATGATCCGAACCAGCATTATTAAGAGTCTTCACTTTAGGAATGTGACCGTGGATTAAGAAATTTTTAGAGAGCAAAAACCTATCCAATCTCTCCATTATACAAGCTAAGCCTTACCTTCTGTTATACATAGTCATAAGGCCATTATCTGGTTGGATATCCATAAGATGGAGGTTTGCAATATATTCTCTCATGAGGTCAGTGCTTTTGTCTAAATTTCTATTTCCCCCCTTTTCTCATCCAGAGAGAGGATGGTATTGAAATATCCTCCGATCAAGATCCAAGCTTCAGGAAAATGAGAGATAATATGAGTAATATCCTTCCACTGTCTTCTTTTTTCCTCCAAAGAAGTCAGAGCAAGAGCATAATTTGGTTGGAATGTCTACTTTGAATAGCTATAGCCAACAAACCCCAACTGCCAACCATATGGTGAATAACTACCTCTTTTGGGTCCCAAATACAAGCAATGCCACCAGAAGTCCCTTGGGAATTGAGGAAAACCACTTTTCCAGCTGGCCAAATTTTACCAGCAATTGAGTCCATATCCTCCATTTACATATTTGTTTCTTGAATGAAAACAAGATGTGGATGATTTATCTGAATCATTCTTCTAATTTCATTTTGTTTTGAAAGACTCCCTTTGAGTCCTCTAATATTTCAAGTGATGATCTTCATTAATACCAGGGCTAAAAAAGTTAGGAAGGGCATTAATCTTACCTTCCTCTACAAGCTTTTCACCTTCTTTTACCATATGATATTGATTGGTCTTACGACCTAATTTTTGATTAGAATCCATCTTCAATTTTTTTTCCATGTTTCTTGACTTATTCCAATTGAATCTGAGATGGCTTCTAACCTTGAATAATGCTCGTACATAGCCAAAATTTTACTAGATGGTTCAACGGAGTCTATATTGGGACCTGCATTATTTAAAGTTTTGACATTTGAAAAATTGTTTTTCTTATGTAAATTTTCTCCCTTTTTTCTGTTGAAAACATTTGATTTGTTGGTTTGTCTTTGAGTTCTTCCCTTCATATTTAAATTGTGTTTCTAATATTTTAGTTTCCATTATTTCCTCTTCCTCACTTGGGACATCATTTGTGGAAAAGATTTCAAACATATTAGCAGATGACTTTGATTTTCTTCTCCAATTCATCTTATGATTCTTAGGAGTCTTCAAGAGATTAATCATAAGTTGAGAGTCAGACTCAACTAACACCGTTTCCCATCCAACATTAGTAGCCTCCTAAAGGCCTCTGATGATACCATACCCCTCAGCAATGATATTGGAAAGAATACCCAAATTCTCAGCAAAAGTAAAAACTAGGGAGCCATCTGAAAGTCTACCAATTCCTCCCACATTGGCTTTTCTAGGGTTCCCTCTAGAGGCTCCATCAGTATTGACTTTTCCAAAATCCTTAGGAGGAGGTTGCCAATTTCTTGTCCTATCCATCTTACTAATACTCACATTCCCTTTAAGTTGTTTGCCCTTAGAAGATTTAATCTTCAATATTTGCATCACTTGATCCCATCTTTGGTGGGAGTTTTGGGGGTGATTAAGGAGTTGATGGACTGATTCAACTAAGTTGGCTATGGTATTTTGCCAAATATAGTGAATATTCTTCCTATCTTGATTAAAAATTTGACTGTTCCTTTCATTCCAAATATTCCAAAGAATAATGGTAGAACCCATCCAAACTAACTTCCTAATAAAATGATCAACTCCCTCTTGATTAGGCCAATTCCTCCAAAGCTGTTCAAAAGTAAAAACATTGGACCACTGTAAGCCAAGTAAAGTGGCCATTCTCCTCCATAGCTCAGAGGCTAAATTACACTCAATAAAAATATGGTTGAGATTTTCTACATTCTCTTCACACATTTCACATCTAAAAGGGCCATGAAAACCACGCTTCATAAGTTGCTCACCAATAAGAACCCTACGATGCAATAAAAGCCAATTAAATAACCTCACCTTAGGCTAGATCTTTTGAGCCCACAATAGAGAAAATATGTCAGAAGAATGGTTGGGATTATTATGGCATAAGGTCAAATAACCTTGAGAAACTGAATACTCACCCTTAGTAGTTTTGTTCCATCCAAAACAATCTTTTTCATGGGACCAAGAGAGGGATCTCATATGAAGGATGCCTTGGATATCTTGTCTGTGCCTTTCTAGGATTTTAATAGGCCAGTCCTCAATAGGGATCCAATATCTACCAACCTTAGAATTACCAGTATGGTATCAACAATAAGTAGCCACCTTTATCCAATTAGCTCGGTGAAGCTCCTCCATCCAAGGCCTCCAATCAGGAAACTGAGTTATCAAAGGCTTGTGACCATCCCAAGAATCTGTCCAAAAATTTGCCTGTTGATCATTATGAATGATCCAAAATAAATTTTTCTTTATCAAATTCTGACGAGTATTAAGAACTGCTAAAATGGGAGAACCTTTGGTAGGAAGTTGATAGCTAACAAGGTCTTCAGGACTTTTGTTCTCAGCATATTTAGCACAAATATTATTGGCCCAAAGAGCATTGGGGTTATGCAACATCCTCCAATATAATTTAGTAGCTAAAAATTTGTTGTTATTAATAGAAGACCAAAATCATAACCCCCCTTCATTCTTAGGAAGACATAAAGTATCCCATTTCACCAAGGCCCATTTTCTTTTCTCCTTAGTACCACTCCAAAGGAAACGATGACTAATTGTATCCAATTCTCGAAGAACAACCTTTGGGATATTCAAAATGGAAGAAACATAAATAGCAATAGCTTGAAGGACTGATTTTACCAATGTGATTCTACCCCAAAAGAAAGCTACATGTTGGTCCACTTTCCAATTTTCTTCTTGACTTTGTCCAACAACCAATTCCAATATTTATTTTTCTGCCTTTGAATATTTATGGGAATACCTAAATAAGTGATTGGAAGGGAGGTCTTCGTATATCTTAATTTATCCAAGACCATGGATTCTTGTCAGGAGAGCAGTGAAAGAAAATAAATTTAGATTTGTCTTCATTGATCAACTGCCTAGTAGCCTTAGAAAAACAACTAATGATTTGCTTAATATTAGAAGTTTCCTTAACTGTAGCTTTACCTAAAAGAGTAGAGTCATACACAAATTGAAGATGAGAGATAGGTCTAGCTCCATGAGCAATGGTAACTCCCTCAAGGGTTTTGTTTTCCCTCTTTTTGGTTATAGTCCTACCCAAGCATTCATCAAGAATGATGAATAAATAAGGGGATAGCGGGTCACCTTGCCTAATACCTCTGGAAGCTGGGAATGACCGAGAAGGCCTGTCATTGATAAGAACTAAGTAGGAAACTGAAGATATACATCCCATAATCCAATCCATCCAATACTTAGAGAAACCAAATTGCCTCAAAACTTTGATAAGGAAGTGCCAATCCACTTTGTCATAAGCTTTGGATAAGTCTAACCGAATGAACATGGAAGGAGATTTTTGCATATCCATGGAATGGATGGCTTCTTGAGCAAGAACTATCTCATATACCATTTGACGTCCTTCCACATAACCCCCTTGCTCTGGAAAAATAATCTTATGCAAAAGAGGCTTCAACCTTTCTGCCATGATTTTAGTAATGATTTTGAGAAGAACATTACATAAAGCAATAGGTCTAAAAGTTGAGATATGATCAACCTCTTGAGCTTTTGGAACAAGAGTAATATAAGTTTTATTGATAATATTCAAAATTTCTTTGGCTTTCCTGGCTTATTCCACCACCTCTAATAAATCAACATGAAGGATATCCCAGAACTCTTGGTAGAACTCAATGGGAAAACCATTAGGACCTGGGGTTTTCCATTTTTACATTTTAAAAAATTCTTGTTGAAGCTCATTGATAGTAACAGGAGCAGTCAAAATAGAGTTCTCCTCAAAAGTGATAAGAGAAGGGATTGCTTGAAGAACATTTTGTTGTGAAGCTGAGTCAAGAAGAGTAGCAGCAAAAATATTAGAAAAGTGATCAACAACAATAGATTTCATGTCATCCCAAGTATAAAAAACATCTCCAGAATCTGATTTTAAGGAAGAAATAAAGTTTTGAGATCTTCGAGCTAGAAGAGATTTGTGGAAGAAATTTGTGTTTCGATCTCCTTCTTTGAGCCATTGAATTCTAGATTTTTGCTTCCATAATATTTCTTCTCTTTTTTTCCATTCCTCTAACTGAGTTGTGAGTTTAATTTCATCTGCACTTCTCTTCTCTGTGAGGCCATCTAAACGAATTTTCTTATTCAATTTTTCAATATGAGCAATAACTTCATGTTTTTTTTATGAACATCCTCAAACTCTTTCCAGTTCCAAGTCTTGATTTTGGATTTAATGTATTGTAGTATTTTGGCAAAACAGAACATCTTAGTCCCATGCCTAGGTTTACCTTCCTTCCACCATTGTTGCACACGAGGTCCCAAGGAAATGTCTCTAAGCCACATTAATTGAAAACGAAAAGGAGAGAAACTCACATTGGTTTTCCACATTTCTGCCATGATTGGCCAATGATCCGAACCAACATTATTAAGAGTCTTCACTTTAGGAATGTGACCATGGATTAAGAAATTTTCAGAGAGAAAAACCTATCCAATCTCTCCATTATACAAGCTAAGCCTTGCCTTCGTTAGACCAAGTCATAAGGCCATTAGTCAGGTTGGATATCCATAAGATGGAGGTTTGCAATATATTCGCTCATGAGGCCAGTGCTTTTGTCCAAATTTCTATTTCCCCCCTTTTCTCATCCAAAGAGAGGATGGTATTGAAATCTCCTCCAATCAATATCCAAACTTCAATAAAATGAGAGATAATATGAGTAATATCCTTCCACCATCTTCTTTTTTTCTCCAAATAAGTCAGAGTATAAACAGTAATGCAAAACATAATTTGGTAGGAATGTCTACTTTGAATAGTTATAGCCAACAAACCCCAACTGCCAACCATATGGTGAATAACTACCTCTTTTGGACCCCAAATACAAGCAATGCAACCAGAAGTCCCTTGGGAACTGAGGGGAACCACTTTTCCAGCTGGCCAAATTTTACTAGCAATTGAGTCCATATCCTCCATTGACATCTTTGTTTCTTGAAGAAAAACAAGATGTGGATGATTTATCTGAATCATTCTTCTAATTTAATTTTGTTTTGAAATACTCCCTTTGAGTCCTCTAATATTTCAAGTGATGATCTTCATTAATACCAGGGCTAAAAATGTTGGGAAGGGCATTAATCTTACCTTCCTCTACAAGCTTTTCACCTTCTTTTACCATATGATATTGATTGGTCTTGCGACCGCTTTTTGATTAGAATCCATCTTCAATTTTTTTTTCCATGTTTCTTGACTTATTCCAATTGAATCTGAGATGGCTTCTAACCTTGAAGAATGCTCATACACAACCAAAATTTTACTAGATGGTTCAACGGAGTCTATTTTGGGACCTGCATTATTTAAAGTTTTGACATTTGAAAAATTGTTTTTCTTGTGTAAATTTTCTCCCTTTTTTTCTATTGAAAACCTTTGATTTGTTGGTTTGTCTCTGAGTTCTTCCCTTCATATTTAAATTGTGTTTCTAAGATTTCAATTTCCATTATTTCCTATTCCTCACTTGGGACATCATTTGTGGAATGGATTTCAAACATATTAGCAGATGACTTTGATTGATCCTCCATAACTGGTTTTTTATGGGATTTTCTTCTCCAATCCACCTTATGATTCTTAGAAGGAGTCTTCAAGAGATTAATCATAAGTTGAGATTCAGACTCAACTAACAACTTTTCCCGTCCAACCTTAGTAGTCTCCTGAAGGCCTATGAGGATACCACAACCCTCAGCAAGGATATTGGAAAGAATACCCAAATTCTCAGCAAAAGTAAAAACCAGGGAGCCATATGAAAGTCTACCAATTCCTCCCACACTAGCTTTTCCAGGGTTCCCTCTAGAGGCTTCATTAGTATTGACTTTTCCAAAATCCTTAGGAGGAGGTTGCCAATTTCTTGTCCTATCCATCTTACTAATACTCACATTCCCTTTAAGTTGTTTGTCCTTAGAAGATTTAATCTTCAATATTTGCATCACTTGATCCCATCTTTGGTGGGAGTTTTGGGGGTGATTAAGGAGTTTATGGACTGATTCAACTAAGTTGGCTATGGTATTTTGCCAAATATAGTGAATATCCTTCCTATCTTGATTAAAAATTCAATTGTTCATTTCATTCCAAATATTCCAAAGAAGAATGGTAGAACCCATACAAACTAACTTCCTAATAAAATGATCAACACCCTCTTGATTAGGCCAATCCCTCCAAAGCTATTCAAAAGTAAAAACATTGGACCACTGTAAGCCAAGTAAAGTGGCCATTCTCCTCCATAGCTCAGAGGCTAAATTACACTCAATAAAAATATAGTTGAGAGTTTCTACATTCTCTTCACACATTTCACATCTAAAAGGGCCATGAAAACCACGCTTCATAAGTTGCTCACCGGTAAGCACCCTATGATGCAATAAAAGCCAATTAAAGAACCTCACCTTATGTCAGAGCTTTTGAGCCCACAATCGAGAAAATATGTCAGAAGAATGGTTGGGATTACTATGGCATAAGGTCAAATAACCTTGAGCAACTGAATACTCACCCTTAGTAGTGTTGTTCCATCCAAAACAATCTTTTTCATGGGACCAAGAGAGGGATCTCATATGAAGGATGCCTTGGATATCTTGTCTTTGTCATTTTGGGAATTGAATAGGCTAGTCCTCAACAGGGATCCAATATCTACCAACCTTAGAATTACCAGTATGGTACCGATAGTAATTAGCCACCTTTATCCAATTAGCTCGACGAAGCTCCTCCATCCAAGGCCTCCAATCGAGAAACTGAGTTTTCAAAGGCTTGTGACCATCCCAAGAATCTATCCAGAAATTTGCCTATTGACCATTATGAATGATCCAAAATATTTTTTTTTATATAAAATTTTGACCAGTATTAAGAACTGCTAAAATGGGAGAACCTTTGGTAGGAAGTTGATAGCTAACAAGGTCTTTAGGACTTTTGTTCTCAGCATATTTAGCACAGAGATTATTGGACCAAAGAGCATTGGGGTTATGCAACATCCTCCAATATAATTTAGTAGCTAAAGCTTTGTTGTTATTTATAGAAGACCAAAATCATAACCCCCCTTCATTCTTAGTAAGACATAAAGTATCCCATTTCACCAAGGCCCATTTTCTTTTCTCCTTAGTACCACTCCAAAGGAAACGATGACTGATTGTATCCAATTCTCGAAGAACAGCCTTTGGGATATTCAAAATGGAAGAAACATAAATAGCAATAGCTTGAAGGACTGATTTTACCAATGTGATTCTACCCTGTAAGAAAACTACCTGTTGGTCCACTTTCCAATTTTCTTCTTGACTGTGTCCAACAACCAATTCTAATATTTATTTTTCTGCATTTGAATATTTATGGGAATACCTAAATAAGTGATTGGAAGGGAGGTCTTCTTATATCTTAATTTATCCAAGACCATGGATTCTTGTCTAACATAACAGTGAAAGAAAATAAGTTTAGATTTGTCTTCATTTATCAACTGGTTTTTTATGAGTGTTCTTCTTAGATATTTGGAAACCTGTTGTGTTTATATCTTCTTTCTTTTGATCAGGAATTTTATTTGGGCAAGCACTGGCCAAATGACCATATTCATGGAAAATTATACAATGAAAAGGAATGTTATCATAGTCCACTACTTGCTCCCAAGTGTCTTCCCAAATTGTAATGTGATATTTTTAGGTAGGGGTTTGTCAAAATCTATTAAAACACAAATCCGAGCATAAATAATATGTTCAAAATTTTGAGTAACATCAATAGTCATAATAAAAGTTCCTGAAGAGTTTCCGATTGAAGAAAAAATAGTAGGATTCCAAAATTCAATAGGGATGCCAAAGAGTCTAACCCACACGGGAGCTATAGAAGGCATCTCTTCTTCAGCTTTAAATTAAAATATGCCAAGGCTTCATGAAAATACCTACCCTTCCAAAAAACCAAGGACCTCCTTGAAAACTTTTCTCTCTATCTTCATTATTAGAAAATAAAACAAGAAAATAACCATTTGGATAAATAGAGATTTGTAACTCACCTTTAGTTTTCCAGCTTTTTGCAACCCGGACTTTGAAAGCAGATAGACTCGGACGAAAACCCACAAACCGACAAATTAGTCCTCTTTTTTCCAAATCTTCAATGCCAGTCTTAATGTTACCCATATCAAGCTTAACAATAGGAGTTCCATCAATTGCTTTAAGACATCCTGGCTCCGTTTTCCTGGGATCAATCTTAGGCATTCTTAGAGGTTTATGGGAAGTCCTAAGATTGATATTAGCACTGGGTTGAGGTTGTCCACCACGGAGGGCATCCCTAAAGTTCATTTTTGGGGTTGAGTCTTCGAAATTCTTACCCTTGACAGGGGTTTTCATAGTAGAATTATTTTGTGGGTGCACCTTAGCACCAAATTCACTTGAGATATGAGCCATTTTTTGATCAACTACTTGAAACTTGTTTCGTGATCTCTTTAATCCTTGCCCTAGACGTCATGGAAAGGTATGGTTTTTACTTTTTTTTTGTGCAACAAATTGGAGGAAGCCGTTGTCACTCAAGTTCATAGTATGATCTGTTAAAAGACAAATTTCTAACCCATCTTGGATCCCCTGCAACATTTCCTGCTAAAATATTGAGCATAAACCACAAAAATATTGGCCGCTAGGGCTCGAAGGCCCTAAAAACCAACCTCTAGAGCTGCTTGCACTCAATCCAGATGAAACCCTCACATAGTCGCTTGCCAAATATCTCGTTCAGACATAGGGATGTGCTAGGATCTGTGTTGTTCCAAATGATATGAAAATTGGTGGAGACGTTCTAGGGTTTTTCAGGCATCTACCCTCAAAATTTCCCTAATCCTCTTATTGAGGATCATATTAGATATCTATTAATAGCAAAAAAAAAAATTGAAAGGGAAACTTGCCTTTATTTTATAGAAAGACAGGTTTCAAATAGAGTTTATCTCCAAAATTGAAACTTGAGTCCTCTTTAGCTTTTAGACTTAGGTATGTCATTCTAGAACTATGATTGATCAAGAAGTTGTTCCCGATTTTAGTCATGTTATTAGGATTTTTTTTTTATTGTAACTTAATCGTAACATATTACAGTAGGGAGGCCAATACTCCTCTCAATTCAATTTACTAACTTCTAGATAGGATGTAGCTGAAATTATTTGGGGTACTTCATACCCATAGCATTGTAATTTTTTTTCATACTCAAAAATAAAAATTATAGATTTTCTTTATAGTTGTTCTAGGCCTTCTTCTGGACCTGGGTTGATGTTCTGCATAGACATTTGGGGTGTGCTTCCATACCACCCTTTTTTTTTTTGAATGATGCACTCTTATTTATTTTTAATAAGATCAAGTCACTTTCTTTCTTTATTTTTTTCTTTTTTTGATACATAGGAGAGTTGGTTACATCCACACTATTTTTAGTAATTGCCAAGTGTAGGGTTCAAACCATAGGGGTTGCTCCCAACAAGTCTATACCACCTCATTATTGTTGACCCAACATGAGGAGGACCACCGATCGCTCGAGATTCATACCATCGTCATCAATATGGCGTGCACTCAAAGAATTTAAATTATACTATTAACTTTATTACAGGTATGCCCCCGAGGTTTGAACCTAAGGTCTCTTCTTGGTAAGACAGACAATTAACAATCCACCTAGTCTTTGGGGGCTAAACTTTGGTTTAGGGTGGGCACCAAAGAAACCCTTAGACCCCCGACCACAACCAACAAGGAATGAATTTTTTGTGTATCTGAGGAGGGAGTGGGAATCGTACCCGAGTTGGCCACAACCAACACCCTTTGTTAAGTTTCCCACTATGATCAACCAAATCACCCACTCAAGCAGATTAAAACTTTTGTTTAGGGTGGGCACCAAAGAAACCCTTAGACCCCCAACCACAACCAACTAAGAATGAGTTTTTTGTGTATTCGTAAGAGGGAGTGGGAATCATATCCGGGTTGACCACAACCAACACCCTTTGTTAAGTTCCCCACCGTGATCAACCAACTCACCCACTTAAGCGGATATGATTTTTTGTTGAAAGACATCAAGTCACTTTCAACAAAAAAAAATTATAATTTTTTTCCAAAGAAATATATATATTTAGTTTATGTTATTTTTTTATAATTTTATTTAATAAATTTTATAAATTAATATTTTTTTTGGTAAGTTAAGTTTATATACAAACTGGGTTTTTTAAGAGGATCCCAAAACCTTATAACAAAAAGGGTTGTAGCACCGAGTTCTTAGGCATTGCCTTAGTACATGGAAATAAACATAAACAGAAAGGAAAAAAATAGAAAAAACCCTTGATCCAACAGAGAGACCAGATTCTAGTACCAACTAGTGAGACCCACATCACCAAAGAACACCATCCTCTCATTGTTGTCAGTCTGGGATCCACCCGAGGGTGGATACAACACACCTTAGATCTTCAAAAAAACTCCCCATTAGACCACAACTACACGTGAGCAAGCCTTATGGAAGGTTGAGTCCCACTCAACCCGCAACGGGAAAAGTCAAAAAAGCATTCCCGTCCAGACCCGAGTAGGGAGAGCGGGAAGACCAAGAATAGCCTGAAACCAGATATCCTGCCCGAAAACCAGAAGCAAGAAATTTGAGTTTAGAAATTTGGAGAGGATCCCCGCCTAGGGATGACCCGAGATGCACCCCAAGGTGTAGCAGAGTAGCAAGCAACCGCGCGAACAAAGCAACAAGTAGCAACGAGATACAGTCCAAGGCACAACAACGGGATAGCCTGGGAAATGGCATCAGGACCCTCAGAGAAACAACAACAGGAAGCCTCCACTTGAGCCTATGAAATGGAGCAACACTACTGGGGATATCTATAGGCCAAGATATCCCCGTGCAAACCAAGTTGAACTATGAAGATGCTGAAAGGAACTAAGGACAACAACAACAAACACAAAGAAAGGACCCTCGAAAGCCAAAATAGAAGGAGGTAGGAGAGACCACAACTGCAAGCGCACCAGTCTCCACCCCAAGACCAGATAATGCAGAAGAAAATCCCAAGAAATCCACCAGAAAGCACTAGGTTCCCACCATCCTTGCTCACGAACAGTTCTAAGGAACTAGAACAACTCAGGAACAGGATGAGGCCCAACCCCAAGGCCAATAACATGCTCTGAGAGTCCACCGAGAAGCTGAACCAAAAAATAGAAGCCCCTGAACAGGAAACCCAAACGAAAAACTTGCGAAGCCCAAGCGAAAAGCGACAGTAGGAGCAAATATGAGATCCTCGAAATCCAAAATTGAGGGAGCCAAGGGTTTGCATGCAATGATCATAGGTCCCCTCCCCAAGATCGAGATATGCAACAAAAAACCCTAAGCACCCTAGCAGAAAGGACCAGGATCCCCCATCCTTGCACACGAACAACTTTAGGGAACTAGGATTGGGACTGGGAACAACTCAAGCACAGGAAGAGGCCCACCCCCAAGGCCAAGAAAATGCCCAAAGCATCCACCAAACAACAGATCTAGCAAGAAGAAGCCTCCGAATAGGAAATCAAAAAGGGCCCCACCTAAAGGAATGAGACCGCCAACAACCAAAGGCATCCCAAAGAGGAGTCATTGACAATGAGGAAACTGGCCTCCCATACCGATCCCAAAGAAGTGAGGCCCTCGCAGGATGCTCCATGAAGCAGTCAAAAATCCTACCTGCAACCACCACAGACCGAGAAAGCCTTGGGAACCGGCTCCAAGTAAAAAAAAACCCGTGAAAAAATCCCAAGGGAAATCCTGAGGGAGATCGGGGAAAGGATCCCGAAAACATGCAAGAAACCCTAGAAGAACCTTGGGATGCACCACGCTAAGGACTCAAGTAAAGAAACCCCGAAACTACTGGGAAATGAGCAAAAAGTGGACAAAGATCTCCCCCCAAAGAGATCATCTGCTACAAAAGCATTCCCAAAATGGGATGACCCGAAATGAAATAGGAACTGGGCAAGAACTAGGGGAGGGGGAGCAGGGAAAGGGAGCAGACCCTCCCCCTCTCCCCTTCATCATTTTACCTTATCAATTGTATAAATTAATATTAGTCTTTCACAACGTAAGTATTACTATTTTTTTTTTTTTGGAAGGTTAGATTACATTAACTTATCCAGCGAATTAGGATTTATAATAACTACATCTAATCTATGTATATATTTAAATAACTAAAACAATTAAGATTTTGATGTGTGTTTTCTCCATTAACACTAAAATATGCCACCAAATGTGAAGGTGGGCATATACTAATTCTAGCTTTGGAAAAGAGTAATTAGTGGGATGGCACGTAGATCCAATCTTGTGAAGACAAATGTTTCAAAATCTCTAAAAGTACGACTACGTGCGGTAATCCATTAAAGGACGTTTTGTTTCTCGTGGTTAGTGTTGCTAACGTTAGTAATGGAAATGACCTAAATGGTGGTCCTCGCGACAGGACTGAAGCACACGTGGCTGACAACCGACGGAACCCTTAAAGGTTTCCGTTGTTGAAAGGCCGTTGATTTTTTCTTTTATGCCGCGAAAAGCGGACGTGTTAAATTTGTGTTTGATATGTACTTGACTTTTTGGTTTCCTCATCGTGTAAACAAGACTTAAATAAATATATATATATTTATTTTTTATTTTTTATTTTTAATAATTTTAATTAATAAATATTTTGTATTAGTTGTAAATTAATATTATTTAAAATGTTTTTTTAAGATTTAGTTATTGTGATATTTTCATCCCATTATTAACTTTTTATAGGGGAGAGCTTAATTTATCAATAGGAAATTTAAATTAATATTTATTTAAAATATATTTTTTGTTAGGGTAGTATGAGAAACCCCCACAACCGATGCTTATGGTTGGGCATTCTTATCCCAACCATGACCTTTTGTAAGGTCAAAAGCTAAGTTCATCAATAGAGGCTAAACATACAACCATACACACACCCACAGGTTTTTATGAGGGGTCTTGGTCCCCTCATACTAAGTGGGATTTGAACCTTGGACCTTTTAAAGAGAGGTCAAAGCCCTTACCACCTCTATCCTAAGGTAAAATTTGGTTAGACAAATACCCCGAGAAACTAGCATTGTGACCAGTTATAGTTGTAGTTGTCTCATCCGAGTATACCATGTGGCACCAGTCACAAGACATTGTTATATGAATATCACAGGGTGGGCGCAAGAGGAATGGACCCTGTGTTGATCTCTACCAGTACATAGTACATTCACCAACTGCACCACATATTCGTAGGGTGAACGAGGAGAATGGAGCTTGGGTGGATTTCTAATAGCACACAAGACATTCACCAACTATGTTACAAGCAAATATATTTATTTAAAATGTTATTAACACAAAACATTTATATTTAACATTTATTTTTTTATTTTTATAAAAACTTTAGTATTTTAAATTTTATTTTGAGAATTTTTTTAAAATAAATTTTGAATTCAGAATTCAAGAAGTGTTCAAAGGGTCAAAATATACTTGAAATTACCCCAAGGGCTAGGTGGATTGGTAAGAGTAGGTTTGGCTGGACACTTACCAAGAAGAAACCTAGGTTCAAACCTTGGGAGAAGCCAACAGTAAAGGCAGTAGTCTGATTTGAATCCTCTGAGTGCATGCTAAATTAAAGACGACGATACGAATCCCGAGCACTTGGTGGTTCATTTCACGTCAAGCTAAATAATAATGAGATGAAATAAGTTTGGTGAATGCAGCCTCTATGGTTTGAACCCTACAACAATAATATGAATCCCGAGCACCTGGTGGTCCATTTCACGTCAAGCTAAATAATAACGAGATAGAATAGGTTTGGTGGATGTTGAACCCTACGACAATAATATGAATCCCGAGTACCTAGTGGTCCATTTCACGTCAAACTAAATAATAACGAGATAAAATAGGTTTGGTGGATGCAGCCCCTATGGTTTGAACCCTGTGCTTACCAGCTACTAAAAATAGTGTGGTTGTGATTTGACCTTGTAACCAGTGGTTCAAAAAGGAAAGGCAGTTACCAATTCTTCTATATATAAAAAAAAATAGTGTGAATGTATCCAACTCTTCAATTAGAAAAAATATATATAATTAAAATTTATATTTATATAAAAAAATTAAAAGTAATTCTTTATCAAATGGTCTTTTTTTAATTTGATGTTTTGCTTTTGTTTTATTAGATTCTTTTGATTTATAAAAATTATTTTTAATTAGATAATTTTTTATTAAGAATGTTGATTTTTTTTAAATTAAGATTAAAATAATAATAATGTATTAGATTGCAAAAAATTATTTGTCTAAGGTTGAAGTGCACATAATTAATATGAAATACACAATTATAAATTTGAAAATAACATATCATAACGAGATAAATTATGCTTTTGTAAATCAAATTTTATCTATCTATTACGGGCAAGTGAGTAGTTTAGTTGGTGTGAGGTGGCCAGTTTCGGTCTACAATTCATATTGCAAGTTTATTTAACTCTGGTTCAAATCACACTGGCTACAAAGAAGAGGTTTAACACCTTGGGGGCATACATATTGTAAAGGTAGTGTAAGCCACTTACATTATCGGTGATGTGACCCGAATTCAATCCCCATGGTGGATGTGTATAAGAAATATTATTAAAAAAAGAGAGGTAGTGCACGCCTAAATCAACAACGATGTTATAAAACAAAGATGGTATAAAACTTGAGCGACCAATGATCCTCCTCACATCGGATATAGGCTTGTTGGGAACAACGCCTCTGCATTACTAAAAATAGTATGCATGTAACCAACTCCCTATGTATAAAAAAAATTATATCTATCTATCTATTTATTTTGTATGAATTATGTAAACTATTCAAATGGACTCTTAGGATTGTGATAAGATAATAGTGTCTTTAGGTCCCTTTGAGCGAGATGATTTCTCTTATGTTAGTCTTTGCCAAAGGAAGCTATGAAATTTTTTTATCGGGTTTTGATCTTTAGAGACTCAAAGAAACCCTTTTCAAAGAAATATATGCTACACATTAGTATACTCAATTACTTTTTATTAAAAAAAATTATTGCAAAAGACATATTAACACAAATAAACCAATACTCCAATAAAAAAATCAAATTTTAATAAAAAATAAAAAATTTCAACATTTTAAATCTTACAATCTTATGTCTAACAAGAACATTTTCTTAAATAAATGTAAATAAAGTTTTATATTTAATTCTTGATATTGGTTTATTTGTGTCCATGTCTTTTTTTTTTTTTCTTATTTTAAAAAATAAAAATGGAGTTCATTAAACCCTATACTCTCATATTTACTAATAAACATTTTTTTTTTATATTTTTTATATGTCCATTTTTTATTATAATACATGATAAATTACATTTATTTAAATTGCACCATTTAACTTTTTCAAAATATTTTTATTAATTTAAATCTTAGTTATCAAATTCGTTGAATTTTTTAAATAATAAAAAAAAACTGAATATAAGAAGAGTATAAAAACCCTAAAATTAATTATTAACAATTGAAAAATAAAACCACATAAAATATCTCAATGGATTTAGTACACGATTTACTGTGAATAATTTACTATGAATATGGAGTGTCCAATTTAGAGCGAAGATCCTTTAAATAAATTGGGAATGAGTGGCAGTTCATATATAAATATAATAAAATCACGTAAAACTCACCGCGCCCTAGAGGAAATATTTATAATCTTTGAGAAAATTTAGGATAAAATAAGAGCAGTGATTTTCGAATCGCAAAAAAGTTATAAATGGTAAAATGTTTTACCTCTAAAAAATAAAATATATATTAATGTGAATGTGAAAGTGTTATAATTTTTTTTTTTTTTTTTTTTTCAGATTTATTTTTTTGCATAAATTATGTTCGATTTTATTAGCACTTGAGAATGAATTTAGAAAACTTATAAGTTATTTTTTTAAAAACTTATTGATTTATCTGTTAAAAAATTAGCAGGTTTAGATAAAGTTATAAAAATATTTATATTTCAAAAATATTTTAAAATATATATTTCAAAAAAAATATTAAAATCAAATATTATAATTTTGTATTTTTAAATTTTATATAATTATTTTTAATTTTATAATAATCGAATTTTATGTCGAATTTTATTTTGAATTTTTAAACATGGGGTTTTTTTTTCGAACTTAAAGAACGTCGAACTTGAATACGAACTCGAACTTGATAACTAAGATTTAAATATAAATATTTATTATATATATCAAATAGTAAATAATTTTTTTGGATTTGGATAGTGTAAGAAATCCCTACGACCAACGCTTTTTAACTGAGAATTCTCATCTTAGTCATGACCCTTTATAGGACTGAGAGCTAAGCTTATCAATAGAGGATTAACACACATCCCCACACACACTCCGTAGTTTGAACCTTGGACCTCCTGAAGAAGAGCCAAAGCCCGAACCATTGTCCTATTCCCAAGATAAAAAAATATTGGTTAGAGAGAAACCTCTAGAGCCACTTATAAATATGATAACTATCAAATTCATAAATATAGTCACTTATGGAGGTTTTTTAATCCACAACTGAGTCAAGTGGCAATGGCTGTATAGGGTTTTAAGCCAAGCAACGACGACTTTGGAGGGTTTTCAATCCACAACCAAGTCAGCCGATGGTGACTGTAGAGGGTTTGAAGCCAGACAACGACAATGAGGTAAGTTTTGGCATATCTGATTTAGTGCTTTAAATTATTTAGGTTTTAGGAAAGTTTGACAGGGAGTAAGAAAGAACATATCAGTAGTATAGGGGTGGTTCGATAATGAAAGAAGAGAAACAACAATTACAAGAACAAGTAGAAACCACAAGACAATTGGTCTTCGTGAATTCACATACTATTTCAATCAATGAAGCTAACGAAACACAGGGATTGACATATCCACAAGCAATAGGGCATACAATAATACTACCATCTAAGACACTCGAAGAAGGAATGGAAAAACCTATATGTCAATGCAAAACAATATTGGAGAATAATAAGGTATCGACAATCTCGAACAAGGGTAGCAACAATGAAAATGACTAATAAAAAAATAACAGTAAAGAATATTCTTTCACATAAACATGTGGAGAACAAGGAACAATCAAAGGCACTAACCATTGTCAAACAAGGAGATCAGTCAGAAACATAGGGGATAAAATAAAGAACACAAAAGATACAGAGGCAAAGTGGCAACACACAAGAACACAGAAGGAAAAGCAAGCAAGGATAAAATAATAAAAAATGAAAGCAATAAAATATTAAGCGCGGAAAGTGCAGGTCACTAAAATGAGTTTCAATATAGGGAAGAAATTTATAGTCCCACAACCACACCACTCATGTGGGCACCAAGGCTTTATGTGAAAGAGCTAATGGAGGTGAAATAGAAACTTGAGAGCAAGGAAATGAGGGAGAAAATAAGAGATACTAAATTAGATGAGGTCATAAACATCAATCAAAGGCTGAAAAAGGAAAACAACCAACTCAAGGAGCAAGTATCAAAGCTATAAAACCTTATGAACATGGGTCAATGTGAATGATATGTCCTAAAACAAGCCATCCACTCCCCAATCAATGATACAATAAAGGTGGAAAAAAGGAATGCAGGACAAATAAAAGAGGTATGAGAAACACTCCAAAACATAGAAACAAGAGAAAATGAGCTACAAAATGAATTAGCAAAGGCAAAGTCATGGTCTCAAGTAGTAAAAGAACCAATCAATCAACAAAAATATTTGATAGAGAAGCAAGTACAAATTCAAATAACAAAAGAGAAAGACATGAGAAGTTATCAAACATAATCATCAAAGGGTTAAAATATTATGGGGATAGGGAAGATACAAACCGTTTAACTAGGGACTTCTTGTCAGATCAGTTACAATAGAAAGGTCAGATCAAACAAGCAGGCATTATTGGTAAGCTGAGAGGAGGCAGAGATAGGTATATTCAGGTCACATTGATGAGCTATGAGATAAAACAAGGTTACTTAGAAACAAAGACATGTTGAGAGGGTCACAATTCTATTTAGATGACGACCTAACCTTTCTACAACAGGAAGAAAGAAATAAGGAATGGTAAAATGTGAGGGCAACAAGGAATGAAGGGAGATGGGTATATTTAAGAAATGGAAAGGCGTACACCACATCTAAACAAGCTAAAAAAAATAGGGAGTATGGCCCGCCCAGGAGCATCTTATGATGGTAAGTTGGAACTGTAGAGGTTACCCTTGAAGAATAGGACCCAGGTTAGGGCCCATTGCTAGAGACAGAGATATAATCATCCTGATAGAAACACATGAGCATGATGAATGTAGGACTCCAAACTTTTTGGGATACAAGAAAATAGCAATATGGAATAAAGCAGTAGAAAATGGTAAGGGGCAGGGTGTATTATGATTTTAATAAAAGAGGAGTGGGATAGGGTTATTAAAATTGAAAAAAAAAATGAAAATAAATAGTACATTTGGATAAATATCCTAGAAAATAAGTCAGTTATTATTTTTCTCCCAATAATTCTAAATTCTATAAGAAACATGACCTTAACAGAGAAGACCCATACTCCAAAAAAAAAAAAAATGACATATAGTAAGTTGGGGGAGATTATATTAATTGGAGACTTCAATGCAAGGACAACAAATAAGTAAGCTAACATTCTAGTAGGTAACAAAGATATTGAGATTAATCCTCTTTAGATGCTAGAATAGGAAAATCAGCAGTGGACCAGGACTTCAGAATATGAGCATGAGGCTATCACGCAATATGGAGAAGAGTTGTTAGGTCTTTGCCACATACACAACTGGGTTATTTGCAATGAGATGAAAGGTTGGAAAAATTTAGGAAAGTATACATGCAAAACATATAATGGACAAAGTGTAATAGACTATGTAATATGCTCATAAAATTGCATACCAAAAATAGAGGAGCTAGAAGTGGAAGATTCTCCAATGGAACTTAAGTCAGATCACAACCCAATTGTTATGAAACTTCAAATGCAAGGAGATAAACCAAGGGGAAAACATGCAAGGCAAAACAAACTTCCTCACAAGGGTACATTTTCTAAATAGAAGAAATTGACAGAGTTTCAGGGTAGCATTGAATAACAAGTTACAGAAAATGGAAAGAAAGGGACTACCTCACAGTAATATAGGTTACAATAAAAGTGAATGATTAATGCACGTTATCCAAGAAGCTCTAAACAAATGCAAGAGATCTAAACCTAGAAAAAAATAAAAAAATAGTTTTCCAACCAACCCATGGTTCGATGGAGATTGCAAGGAAGCACGAAGATTACTAAAGGAACCAACGGGTAAAACAAGAGCAAACAAAAAAACATATGAGAAACTGGTAAGGGCAAAAAAACAAGAATGCACTAGAACAAGGAGGAAAGAACTTATTTACTTAGGGAAGCATGAACCAAAGAAATTTTGGAAGGAACTAAGCGTGAAAATATGCAAATTGAAAATAACATAACAACTAGTCAGTGGTTGGAGTATTCAAAATAATTGTATGAGCGTAGTAACTAGTAGGAGACACCCCCTACTATCATTGTCAAGAAAGAACTTTTCACAAATGAAGACATTATTCAAGGGATAAAAAATTTAACAACTGGTAAAGCCCGTGATATAGACAATCTTCAGGAAAAACATATAAAATGGGGGTAGATAATCTTGCACTGAATATCAAAGAGATTTTCAATGAGGTCATACAAAATGGCTTCCCTACAAAATGGACAACTAGCTTGACCATTCCTTTGTTTAAAAGTGAAGATGTAAATAATACCTCAAACTATCGAACTATCATGATCAACCCCCTATTTGCAAAGTTATGTGGGAGTATGATAGAGCATAGGATTAAAAAATTGGTGGAAGAAAAGGAAAAGAGAGCAAAGGGGCAAGCGGGTTTTAGGCCCAAGCACTCAACTATTGATTATTGTATCATGCTTAAACACATAGTGGAAAAAATATGGGACAAAAAAGAGGAGGCTTTCTATTGTTTTGTAGACTTCAAAAAGGTATTTGATACAGTGCTAAGGAAAAAATTATGGAGCAGAATGGAAGAGCTAGAGGTTCCAATTTACTATAGGGCAGTAGTTCACAAATTGTATGAGCATGTAAAGGCTAGAAACATAATGCACGAAGGGTTCTTTGAATGTTTTAGGAGTGACATAAGCATCAAACAAGGTTGTCCTCTATCTTCGACATAATTTGGGTAGTACATTGACAAGTTAGAAGAATGGATAAATAAATTTGAGGGAGAGGGTGTGCACTTAGCCAAATATGTGGTAAAACTTCTCATGTATGCAAATGATATAATTTTTGTGGCCAAAACAACTAAAGATCTAGAAGATCACCTTTAGGTTCTAGAACTCTTTTGTAATGAAGTTGGGATGCAAGTGAACAAGAGCAAAACAAAAATCATGATTTTTTTAGAAAAGAAAAGAAGTAACATCTCGAATTTCAGTTTGCAGCAGAACCTCTTGAGGTAGTGCTAGAATACAAATATCTAGGCATAGAAGCTCAAATGGAATACATGTAGGATGAAAAGAACTCTAAGTGGTTGGAGAACACTATATGCACTTCAAAATCGGTGTAGAAATATTAAGTTGTGGGATTGGAAGACCACAAAGGTCTTATTTGGCCTACTTGTCACATCGATTGTATTGTATGGTTGCGAGGTGTGGGCCATTGGTACGACAAATACAAATTGGAGACAAATAAATAGGATTCAAAAACGTCTAGTTACAATTTTTTTTAGAATTAAGGCCACAGTCTTTTATGAAATTATTCTAGCTGAAACTGGAATGTTCCCTTTAGAGACAATTGCTATGACCAAGTTGTTATGTTACTTGAAAAAATAGAAAACATAAAAAACAACAAATGGCTTAAGGCAGTTAGGGACGAAGAGCTGCATAGGCGGAATAACACATGGATGAAACATTGGAAAATAAACATAAATGAATGCCCAAATTTTAACAAAGACATAAAAAAATATGTGAATGAAAAGTTTAGAAGTGAAATGTTGAAAAATGCAAGCAAGAAAAGACAATACTATATTGCAAAGTTTAACCCAACGTATGACCATAAGAAAAAAACACATATAAGCGTTGAAATCAAGTGTAGGGAAAATCCTCATTGCTCAGATAAGGACTAGATCTCATAGGCTTAGACGTGAAACATGGAGATGGACAACACCCAAGGAACAATGGGAAGAAAGGATATGTATTCTATGCAACACAGGGGCAATAAAAATAGAGTAACATTTCATCTATGAATGCCTTTCGGACATCCGTGGCAAATACAAAGAAATGCTTGGAAAAGGGTCTATGATAGAGTTATTTGAAGATAGTAAAATAAAAAATGTTGGAGAGTTGCTAACCCAAATATGTTGGAGAAGGAACAACCTTCTGAGGATATTAATGGTCATATGATTTGAATAGTTGTGTTTCCATATTTGGGATCCCATAGTTCATGTTTGGGTCTCACGGACGTAATTAAAAATTTTCATTTCATTTCATATTTGTTAATGACTTTTGAGCCTCCCGCTCAAATTTCATTAACGATTGCATGCAACCATTGTCGCATGGGATAGACTTGATCAACCTATGCCCATGACTAAAAGATTTAAAATTTTTGTGATACATGGTGGATGACTTCGTGTTTGCAACTGATAGAGTTGGACGATACACGTAGATGGCACCTGCTTCCCATTGAAAATCTAGCGCCTGCTTCCCGTTGAAAATTTAGCATCTGTTTTCTATTGTAAATCTGGTGCCTGCTTCCCGTTCAAAATCTGGCGCCTGCTTCCCATTAAAAATCTAGCATTTGCTTCCCATTCAAAAATTAGCACCTGAACCCCAGTTGACCAGTTTGACTGTGCATACCCAGGTTGACTGCACACATGGCAAAATTTTTGACTAAAGATCTTCATAGTTTTCAATGGCAAAGTGGAAACTATTTTAAATAAATAAATAATATTTTTATTTCCCGTGGATTTTATTTTTTAGTTGTTAATCTTCTCTTTTGTGAGCTGTCTAAATTTTCGTACATAGAAAATATTACGGATCTAGAAAAACAGCCGAGAAGATTTGTTTTAGTCCGACAAGTACGTAAAAAATAAAGTTGTGCAGTCTTACTATTTTAATCCACGTGTTAAAGATTTCAACAGAGAGAAATCTGGTAATGTCAATAAGTGGGTGTAACACCAATTGTCTTAATTAGATTTGTAATGTAACGTGCAGTGATGGTTGTACGTAGACTTTAAGACTACTGGTAGTAAGGAAAAGCGTTCTGTTTGTAGGAATGGGTGGTCAGAGATTGTCAGAACCTGTAGATAATTTTATTACTATTATCTACCAATTTCAAAAATTAAACTGTAAATGCCACATGCTCTATTTAACAGGGTTGTGTGCACTTTGTAACACGACTTCTGGTCTAGTAGCTTTTGGTATTGGGGCTCTAGGTCCTCGAACTTTTTGGCTCAGGCTTTTGGCCTCGGTGGGTTGATTCACTGACAATATTTATTGACCTATGTGACACTACGAGATTAATATAGAAATTGTTTTCAAATGCACTTGTGTATATTTAGCCCTGGTTGGATTACATGTGGCATTGGCCCTTGGTCCACCTTGCCTTACCTCTTGCAACTGTTCCAGCTTCCGTGTTACGTCTCCTCAATTTTTTCCTCATGCGACTGCAGTGAATCACTTGCCATTTTTATTTTGGCGCAATTGTATCTCTTTTTTTATTTTTAATTTTGCATTTGATTTGTGGTTGCTGTTTTTATTTTTTCCCCTTCCTCTTTTCCTCCAGGTTTAGTTTAGTTTAGATTTATTTTATTTTATTTTTTAGCTTTTATTTTATAGTGAAGTTTTTATTTTTATTTTATTTTTAGTTGTTAGTATGCAGTTTTTATTTTTAAGATAGTTTAGTTTTTTATTTTTATTTCTTCGCAGGTCTGCAGTTTTGTTTTTATTTTTATTTTTTTTATTTCTCTGGCAAGTAAGTACAGTGTAGTTTTTATTTTATTTTTAATTTTATTTGCAGTTCTATTATTTCCGTTTAGGTTTTTTTAAGTCTTTATTTTATTTTTATTTTTATTTTTTGGAAAAAATATTGCTTATATTAATACAGGAAAATCAAAACACAAGACATCGTAGTAGATTACAAAATCTGCTCAAGAACATCCAACTATCTAACTTGTCCTCAGCATAACAGTCTTTGAGATCTTTGATTATAAGCCTCTTAAAGGCTCTACATTGGAACTGAATATCAATAACAATATTAGACACAATCCCAAAAACAAAAATAGCTTCATCTCGAAAAACTAAACTGCATCTCGCCTTCCAAATAACATACAAAGTCGTTGCTTTGATAACAGTCCACACCCCCCTAAGATGCTGAGGGCAGCCAAAGGCATCTCCCAAAAGAACCAATTTCCAACTCCACCTATCACCTAAGATAGGATAATAGGTCCACTTCAATATTTTCCAAACTTCAATTTTTATTTTATCGGCTGTAACTTTTATTTTTTTGTTTAGGTTGTTCGTTCTTGGGAGCTGTTATTTTAGGTTAGTTTTATTTTATTTTTTCGGTTGTAAGTTTTTTTTTAGCTTACATGTTTGTTGTTGGATATTCGTGTTTTCTCGGCAGTAGTAAAGTTTTTTTTTAAGGGTTGTTTTTTATTTTATTTTTATTTTTGTTTCTATGAGAGTTGGCTCCCTCCAGAGGTTTCTTCCTCTTGGGCAGTCCCACACGAGAGAAATAATCCCATGTTGGTGCTGTGCGTGGGTGCAAGTGTAGACGTACATTTTTAGCCATCAACAGTTTTGGCACACCCGATGGAATAGATCTGCATTTTACTCTAAAAAATTTGTACAGATCAAATTATATTTTAAATCAGTCTAGACTTGGTGGTTGCTCTTGGCTGTTATCTACTTGGTGAAGCGTCTTTTAATCACCTGACGACTCTGTTGAAAGAACCGAGTCCAATCTGCCTTACTTTATGTTCTTCCAATTTTTGGAAGGTCTTTTACTCTCGTGTGTTTCAATTCTGTGGGTCCATGGTAAATCTGTTGGGTGCAGATTTTTAGGATCTATTGAAAATCTGCCAATGTTGCTGACTCTGTGCCCAATGCTAATGCCACTTGGTCTTTTGGATTCTTTTCACATTGCAGACATGTGTCCCCTGTGAGTCACCAAAATGTTAATGAATTTTAAGCCTCTTGCTAAAATTCATTAACGATTGCATACAACCATTGCTACTGATCAACATGTGCCCATGACTAAAAGATTCAAAATTTTGGTGATACATGGTGGATGACTTCGTGTTTGCAACTAATGGAGTTGGGCGATACACGCAGATGGCACCTACTTCCCATTGAAAATCTAGCTCCTGCTTCTCGTTGAAAATTTGACGCATGTTTCCCATTATAAATCTGGCGCCTGCTTCTTGTTGAAAATCTGGTGCCTGCTTCCCATTCAGAAATTAGCGCCTGATCCCCAGTTGACCAGTTTCACTGCGCATACCCTGGTTGACTGCGCACATGACACACTTTTTGACTGAAGACCTTCACAGTTTTCAATGGTAGAGTGGAAACTATTTTAAATAAGTAAATAATATTTCTATTTCCCGTGGCTTTTATTTTTTAGTTGTTGTTAGTCTTTTCTTTTGTGAGCTGTCCAAATTTTCGTATATAGAAAATCTTACGGATCTGGACAGACATCCGAGAATATTTATTTTAGTTCGAAAAGTACGTAAAAAATAAAGTTGTGCAGTCTTGCTCTGTTTTAATCCGCATAGAAAAAATTAACGATTTCAGCAGAGAAAAATCTAGCAATGTCAGTAAGTGGGTGTAACACCAATTGTCTTAATTAGATTTGTAATGTAACTTGCAGTGTTGGTTGTACATAGACTTTAAAACTACTAGCAGTGAGGAGAAACATTCTGTTTGTAGGAATGGGTGGTCAGAGATTACCAAAACCTACAGATAATTTTATTACTGCTATATGCCAGTTTCAAAAATTAAACTATAAATACCACATGTTCTATTTAACAGGTTGTGTGCAAATTGTAACGTGGCTTCTGGTCTAGCAGCTTTAGATCTTAGGGCTCTGGGTCCTCAGACTTTTTGGCTCAGGCTTTTGGCCCTGGTGGGTTGATTCACTGTCAATCTTTATTGGCCTATGTAACACTGTGAGATTAATATAGAAATTATTTTCAAACGCACTTGTGTATATTTAGCCGTGGTTGGATTACATGTGGCATTGGCCCTTGGTCCACCTTGCCTTACCTTTTGCAAATGTTTTTGAAATCTGTTTTATTTCTATGTGTGTTGCACTGCGTCTGGGTGGATTTAACCGAGACTGTTATGGTTGTATATTGTGTATATTTAGCCCTGGTTGGATTGCATGTGGCATTGGCCCTTGGTTCACCTTGCCTTACCTCTTGCAACTGTTCCAGCTTCCGTGTTATGTCTCCTCAACTTGTTCCTCATGCTACTGCGGTGAATCACTTGCCATTTTTATTTTGGCACAATTGCCTCTCTTTTTTTATTTTTATTTTTGCATTTGATTTGCGGTTGTTTTTATTTTTTCCCCTTCCCCTTTTCCCACAGGTTTAGTTTAGTTTAGATTTATTTTATTTTATTTTTTAGCTTTTATTTTATAGTGCAGTTTTTATTTTTATTTTATTTTTAGTTGTTAGTATGCAGTTTTTATTTTTAAGATAGTTTAGTTTTTTAATTTTATTTCTTCGCTGGTATGCAGTTTTACTTTTATTTATATTTATTTTTATTTCTGTTTTTTATTTCTCGGGCAAGTAAGTGCAGTGCAGTTTCTTTTTAATTTTTATTTTTATTTGCAGTTCTAATTTTTTTGTTTAGGTTTTTATTTAGTCTTTATTTTATTTTTATTTTATCGGTTGAAGTTTTATTTTTCTGTTTAGGTTGTTCATTCTTGGGAGCTATTATTTTTAGGTTAGTTTTATTTTATTTTTCCGGCTGTAAGTTTTTTTTAGTTTATAGTTTTTTTGTTGGATGTTCGTGTTTTTCCGAAAATAGTAAAGTTTTTTTAAGGGTTGTTTTTTATTTTATTTTTATCTATGAGAGCCGGCTCTCTTCAAAGGTTTTTTTCTCTCGAAAAGTCCCACACGAGAGAAAGAATCCCATGTTGATATTGTGCGCGGGTGCAAGTGTAGACGTACATTTTTAGCTATCAACAATATTCAACATTACAATCTATTATTGTGATAAGACATTTCTAATTATTAGATTATAATTTTTTTGCATTTAGGATAAAACTTGTAATCACTTAACTTTCATTGTTTCACAACCACTTAACTATCATATTCTTGAATTTAAAAAAAAACAAAATACCTTTAAAAAGATTATATATGATTTTAAGAAGCCATTGCTATCAAATCTGCCTCTATTTGGGCAGTTACTCAGGGTCACAGGGGGATAATTCTTGAATTTGATTCTCAAATTCTGGTTGGAGCTCTAGACTGCATGAGGAACTTTTCGTTGAACGCTTGGAGGTTGAGGATTATGGTTTCTCAAATGAAGAAATTATGAAGGGAATTAGATGATGTGATTCCCGTATATGTGAGCAGAGATTTCAACAAAGCGATCAATTTTTTGGCTAAGATGGGTGCTGCGAAAGAGGTAGGGGTGCAGCTGCACAGTGACATGCCTATTGCAGATGAGGTGATTAGGTAGGGCCTTGAAAGATCCTTGAGACAATGATCAATGAAAAAACTAAGTATGGTTTTTGTCGCGATTTCGCGACCTGTTGCGCCATCGCGGCCATTGGCGAAAAGCTGTCGCGATATCGCGACATGTTGTGTCGTCGCGGCTGCTGGAGAAAAGTTGTCGCGATATCGCGACATGTTGCGCTGTCGCGGCCGATGTGGGAAAATTGTCGCGATATCGCGACATGTTGCGCCGTTACGACCGCCGAGGAAAAGTTGTCGCGATATCGCGACATGTTGCGTCGTCGCGGCCAAGGGAGGAAATTTGTCGCGATATCGCGACATGTTGCACCGTCGCTGCCGCCGAGGGAAAGTTGTCGCGATATCGCGACATGTTGCACTGTCGCGGCCGCTGTGGGAAAGTTGTCGCGATATCGCGACATGTTGCGCCGTCGTTGTCGCCGAGGGGAAGTTGTCGTTGAAAGATCCTTAATACAATGATCATTGAAAAAGCTAAGTATGGTTTTTGTCGCGATTTCGTGACCTGTTGCGCCATCGCGGCCATTGGAGGTAAACTGTCGCGATATCGCGACATGTTGTGTCGTCGTGGCTGCTAGAGAAAAGTTGTCGCAATTTCGCGACATGTTGCACCATTACGGCCAAGGGAGAAAAGTTGTCGTGATTTCACGACATGTTGTGTCGTCGCGGCCGAGGGAGGAAAGTTGTCACGATATTGTGACATGTTGCGCCGTCGCTGCCACCGAGGGGAAGTTGTTGCGATTTTATGACATGTTGCACCGTCGCGGCCAAAGGAGGAAAGTTGTCGCGATTTCACGACATGTTGCGTCGTCGTTGCCGTCGAGGGAAAGTTGTCACGATATCGCGACATGTTGCGCGACATGTTGCGCCGGCGCGGCCAAGGGAGGAAAATTGTCACGATTTCGCGACATGTTGCGTCGTCGCGGCCGTTGGTGGATAGTTGTCGCGATTTCGCGACATGTTGCGTCGTCGCGGCCGTTGGTGGATAGTTGTCGCGATTTCGCGACGTGTTGCGTCAATGTGGCTGCTGCTGGATTTTTGTCGCGATATCGCTACATGTTGCTCCATCGCCGCCAAGGTTGGATTTTTGTCGTGATTTCGCGACAGGTTGACTTTTTTGTGGTCAAAGGAGTCTTGTGTCGCGATTTCGTGACTTGTAGCTTTTTCGCGGATAGAGGTGAAGTTGGTGTTTGTTGCGTGTTTTTGCGATAAGTTGTTGTAACTGACCTATCAGCTCTCTCAACTAGCTTGGTATTGGTTCAAGAGATTTGGATCCAGTGCAAATCTTCCTCTTCTCTTGTAATCATGTGCTTTCATTGTTTTCGGCTAGGATGTATCTTATCCCAATTGTAACTGATCAATGTTTTAATACAAGTTTTTTTCAAATTTTTCAAAAAAAAAAATTCAATATAAATATTTAAAAAATAATATTAAATTTCTTATTTTTATTTATAATATTGAAAAATAATATATATTTTTGAAAGTTATCTTTTAACATTTTATATTATAAATTATTATTATTATTATTATTATTATTATTTTATTTTTATTTTTTTGATACATAGGGGAATTGGCAACTGCCTTTCCTTTTTGAACAACTGGTCACAAGGTCAAATCATATTGCCTCCGGTCATAGCGTCAAATCATGGAGCTACCACTATAACCCCTACCTCGCCTCACAACCCGGAGTGAGGGAGACCCCGATGGCTCGGGGTTGGTATCGCCGTCATCAAGCTGACACACACTCAATGGATTCTAGTCAGATTACTACCTTTGCCTTAGAGTGGGCATGCCCGCGAGGTTTGAATCTAGGTCTCCTCCCAACATCTTAACAATCCATCTAACCTTCGCGGACCATATTATTATTATTGTCTTAATTATTTTAATGTGTTGATGCTATTAAGTTAATAATATGATAATATCAAGGTCATATGAGTTCAGTACTTAGGGTGCAAGTATAAAGTACTCAATCCAAACCTTCATAATTAGAGTGTGGGTGCAAGGATGCAAAGCCATATGGAATAAGAGGGTATAGAAAGGTTGAAATACATCTCAAAATTACTTATGTATTGCCAAAAATGCATTTATGTTTCGTTAATGTGTTGGGTGTGTATTATAGGCACACCATTAAAATGTATCAAGTACACCCAATAAGAACACATTTAAACCACACCATCTAGTAATTTTTTAAGTCCAAATCAATTCATACTAATTAGGTGTCTTTGTTTAATAAAAGGTTATTTAAAAAAATTGTTAAATTTTATAATCTTTTAGATGTTCTATAATAAAAGTATAACTAATTTTTTTCCAACTAATTATAATTGTCTAACCTTTCCTAAAAACTCGTGTTTTTAATTTAAAATTTTTTCAACTTATTTAAAAAGAAGTTACAATTATTTAATATTAAAATATAGTAAATAAAATTAAAAAAATGTTTTATTTAAAATCAAATAAATATTTTTTTATATATCACTTTGGTTTTCAAGATGTCTTTAGGTTTGTCCATCTACCTGTTTTTATCTTGTAGGTAACGACCTTGTTTTTTTAAATGGGTTAAAAAACTTCACGGTTTATAATATTATAATAATTTTTTTATCAATTGTTTTTTAAGGTAAAAACAAGGTTTGAAAGAATTTGTACCTTTATATAAGGTAAATTAACTAGGTATTACATATTAAATAGTTATAGAGCTACTTAGAAACCAATAACTAATATGGAACAAAGAATAAATAAAATATAAGCTAAAAATATAGCTACAAAATGCTACAAACATTGTTGCATAAAACTAAAAAACAATTCTTGAATCAAAACAATTTGTAGCAATCGATCGTATAAAGAGATCACTTCTTTTGGGCCAGGTGAAGACGACCTTCAATGATGTCTTTAATAAAGGAGGCAAGAGCCAAATTGTATTATAATATTATATTCTAATGCGTTGGTTAAGGCTTTAATAGTAAACTAGGGTTAGGGTTATACCCTCCCTAAAGTAGCATTAGAAGATGATTATATAAATAAGGGATATTGTCATTGTAATCATCGTCATATCAGGTATTATTTTATAATCACCTTTGCCCATGGAGTTACCTCTCATCCTGGGAGATCTTGTGGAGTCATTACTTAAGAAATATCATTTGTGTTGCACTATCTTATAGGTATTATCTATACTTATGTCTCATTGTGTGGATTATCTTTCTAGAATATTAATTGTGGATGGATGACTTGTTATTTTTGTATGATAGTGAATGACTTTTGTTAATAAGAAATAATTTCTTATAAGAATTAAAAATGAAATATTAACTTGAATGATTGCACAAATAACAACAAAGACATAAAGGTATTTGTTAAGAAAAAATTCAAAGTAATTATGTGGAAAAAGAAGTTACGAGAAAAGAAAGAACAATGTCTTGTTGAATTTTACCCTACATATGATCATCAAAAGGTCTATATATGAGCAAATATTAATTGGAGAACAAATATGATCATGGTCCAATTGAGGACTAGCTCACATTAAAGTAGATGTTAAATAGGCAAATGGAAGAGACCAAAATATAAATGGGAGGAGAGGAATATGTATCTTTTGCAGGGTTAGTTGAGATAAATAAGTTATTTTAGAATGTGATGTATATAGTGATATTTGAGCTAGATATGTTGATACTCTAGCAATGGAATCAATGCAAGATTTATTTTAAGAGGAGAAAGTAGAGAAAGTAAGAGAATCTATCAAAATCAGTAACAAAAGATCAACATTACAAAATAAAAAATGATTGGGTCAAAATTTGTAGTTAATAATCATTGTTCTTTGTAAAATATTTATCCCATAGACTGTTATTGACCTCATGGATGTTAAAAACCTTCTATTTTATTCATACAAAATATAATTTAAGTTAAACTCCTTCATGGTATGACTATTGTACACTTCTTTTCTTCTTTTTGTTGGATAATAAGGGGTTGTACTCGGGTACCCCATCCTTGACAAATTACAACTCTCTTCTTTAGAGCTTGAGAGTTTACAATAGATACACTTATCATCTCAATTGAGATGCTATAGCTAGAAACCTACATCATTTTACATAAATTGTCTAAATTCTTGATTTTCATTTTTTGGATCTTTTCAATTTTTTGTATGAATACAAATATTCAAGAATTCAACATCCTTCTTGACATTTTTCTATAGCAACCTTCACAATACCAAAACTTCACCTCTACTATCTATGCATTACATCTTAGTAGAGTAATATTTCCAAAACATCGCACTATCATAGTCCGCTTTACCAAATCTGGATTGCTAGTTTCCTTCCTGAAACACAAGTGCAACCACAAAAATTATAATAAATAGTTTATATGAAAACACATTAATGTAAATCAATTAAATTCTTGAGGAGCATGCTACTATGCAAGGAGCTAGGGTTTGAAGAATAAAGGTTAGATTTGATGAGAAAAATCTTGGATTGGAGGAATGTTGCGATGGCATCGGGTCCATCACAAAGCGTGCATGCTAGTGACATTTTTTCATCTAAAAATGATTGGAAGGAACAGGATTTCCCAATGCATGTCGAGAATCATTTGTTAAAGAACAATGGATGTTTGGAACAATGTGAAGCCAGGTCGATTCTAGTGGTTCAACTAGACTCGATGGTGGAATATGTGGAGTATTTAACCAAACATGCGCTTATTGGTAAATTTATGGGCATCCGAATTTCTCTTCCCTTTGTGGAGGCTTGGGAAAGAAAGACTTGGAACCCTGACGATGACGTGGAGGTGATGTTGAGTGCGAATAGCTATTTTATGGTGGTTTTCTCTTGTCTTGTGGATCGTAACAAAGCATTTGAAGGGGGTCCCTATTTTTGTAACCAAGCTAGACTCTTTCTTAAACCTTGGCATGTGGGTTTCAACCCGTCAGAGGAGTGGTTGTCATGGGTTCCAGTGTGGGTTTGGCTCCCGTGGCTCCCATTGGAATTTTGGAGAAACAACATCTTGCATATGATTGCCCTTCTTCTTGGGAAGTCGGTTGGACCATCACAATAGACGATGGAGAAAAAGGTAATTTCTATTGCTCGTATCTGTGTCGAAATTGATTTAAACAATCTTATTCTAGATTCTGTTGAAATATAGTTTGGATCATCTACATGGGTTCAACAACTTGACTATGAAGCTCTTCCATTTTGTTGTCGGATCTATCATGAATACGACCACCTGCAAATAAAATGTCCTAAGTTTGTCCCACCCGTGGCTTCAAATCCTGGGCCCTCTCGATTTGCACAAAATTTGGATAAAGAAAAAGCCTCGATAAAGGAAGGGGATCGGGATAAGGAAGGCTTTGTTCCTGTAAAACCCCAAAATAGAGGAAGAAGGGTAAAAAGAGCCCTTAAGGATAGCCAACTAGATGCTCTGCTCAACCATTTTGAGATACTAGATGATCTTGATCAGTGCATGGAGTTACCTAAAACATTGCTACCTGATGCAGATATAACAGGGCCGAATCAGATATCTCTTCTTGAGGTGGAACCTAAGGAATCAGATCTAGTGGGTTTAAATGAAGAACATATGGCTTTGGCTCTGAGTACAAGTGATATGGTTGGCTCTAGCCTTGGAAGGAAAACTATTTTGGAAAGTGGCACAGATATAGTTGTGCTCTCTCCTACTTAGGCACTGATGCAGTCATCCTTGGACTGCAAAACTCCTACGGTGTTGGGATTGCAATAGAAAACAATTAAAAAAGGTGCTTCGGATAAGAATATGAAGGTGGGTCGAAAGAAAGACCAGGATAAAATTAAGTTAATGGGGGAGACTTTGGTGGATTCAAGCTTGGTGAGAACATTGGACTCCCATTTTTCTAACCCCCATAAATGATTATCCTCTCATGGAATGTAAGGGGGTTGAACATCCCCAGAAAAAAAGTTGTTCGTGATTTGATTCATGTACATTCTCCGGATGTGGTGTTTATTTAAGAGACTAAATTGGCTACTTATAGTATGTTCAATATTACTCCCAAGTTGTGGAGAAGGGGTCAATGCCAGTGTATTGGTGCATGTGGATATGTTGGTGGTGTTGCTTGTTTATGGGATCCGGTTAAGATCTCTCCTCTTACTTGGATTTCCAGCAGATGTTCTATTTCGATGATCGAGCATGATAATGAATTTGGTGAAACCATCCTACTTACAAATGTGTATGCTCCTGTTGATTACAATGGTAAAGTAAATTTGTGGGAGCACATTGGCTTTGTGAGAAGTCTGGCTCCCTTGTACCCATGGATTTTGGTTGGAGATTTCAATTCTATCACTTGTCTGGAGGAGAAACGCGATGGAGTTGATCATCTCGAGCCTTTTTCTTCTATCTTCAGTGCTCATATCCGGGGCCCTAAACTTGGTTGACATCAAGTCGGATAATGGGATCTTTACCTGGCACAATAGAAGATGTGGGGAAGAGTCCATATCAGAGAGACTGGATAGGTTTCTGATCTCTAGTTTTTGGATTGGTAATAACATAAGCTCTAGTTCTGTGATTCTGGAGGGTAGGGGATCTGATCATTGGCCTATCAAACTCTCTGCTCTTGAGTTTGGGCTAAAGAAGAATCCTTCCTTTAAGTTTCAACTTATGTGGCTTCGGGATCCTAAGATTCATGATTTCATGTGAGGTTGGTGGACCAATGGCAAACCTTCTCATGGCACCGCTATGTATTCCTTTATGAAGTGGCTACAATTTGTTAAGCATAAATTGAAGAGGTGGAATAGTCTAAATTTTGGGAACCTTTCCTTGGCTAAGTTGGTGGCTCTTAAGAAGGTGGAAGAAGCTTCAAGGAAGATTAGAGATCATGGACTCATGGAGGAGCTTCTCTTTGAGGAATCTGAGGCTACAAAAGAACTTGCTGAATGGGAGCTGAGGGAAGAATTTTTTTGGAAACAAAAAGCTCGAGTGGATTGGCTTCAGGAAGGGGATAGGAACATGACCTTATTTTTTAACTCAGTTAAGGCTCACCGTAATGGTAACCTAATTTCCTCTCTTGTGAATTCTTAGGGTGCCCTTCTCTCTTCTTTCAAGGAGATTTTAGAAGAGACTAGGAGGTATTTTTCCTCTCTCTTCAAGGAGGACTCCCTCTCAGATGATGAGGATGAAAAGCTTATTCTAAAATGTATTCCCTCGATTGTTTCTAGAGAGATGAATGAGTATTTGATGGGCCCAATTTCCCTTGAGGAGTTGGAAAATGTTGTATTCAAGATGAAAAAAGGGAAATCCCTAGGCCCGAATGGATTCTTGATTGAGTTTTATCAAGATTTTTGGGAGTTAATCAAATTTGATCTTCTGGAGGTGGTCCATGAGTCCCAAAAGAACAAACAGATGCTAAGGGCCCTAAATGCTACCTTTGTGGTGCTTATTCCCAAAAAAGAGGGAGTGAATTCTCTGGATATGTTCAGGCCTATTGCTCTCTACAATGTTGTGTATAAGATCATTACAAAAATTATTGCTGAGAGGCTGAAGATATGGTTGAGCAAAATCATCTCTGAGGAGCAAGGTGGGTTTGTTGTTGGCCGAAAAATCCTGGATGGGGTTGTTATTGCTACGGAAGCTATTCACTCGATGGAAACTTCTAAGGAGAAATCTATGTTCATTAAGTTGGACATGGCCAAAGCCTATGATCGGGTCAAATGGTCCTTTCTTCAAAAATTTCTTGTTGCTTTTGGCTTTGAGGAGGAATGGATTAGATGGGTGATGAGTTGTGTTTCTTCTTCCTCATTCTCTATTCTTGTTAATAATGAGTTGTCGGAGTTGTTTGAGGCCTTGAGGGGATTGAGGCAAGGATATCCTCTATCTCCTTATTTGTTTATCATTATGGCAAAAGGGTTGGGAAGACTGCTCAAGTCTCAGGTTAGGCATGGTCTCATTCAGGGTTGGAAGTGGGATAGCAGTTCACCGCCTCTTTCCCACATTCAATTTTTTGATGATATAACTTTGTTGGGAGTTACCACTACTAGGGAATCTGGAAACATTAGACGGTATCTTGACATATATCTTGGTGCTTCTGGGCAGTTGATTAATGAGGATAAGTCTTCTATTTTCTTCTTTAATAACCCTCCTTTTATTCAAGCCAGGATTGCTCGAATTCTAAGATTCTAGGTTGGGACTCCCCCTTCATTTATCTTGGTATTCCGATTTCATCTCATCCTCTACCTAGATCTTCTTGGCAGTCTATGCTTGATAAGTTTAGAGAGAAGGTGAATCACTGGACCGTCATATGGCTCTCCTTTGTAGGTAGAGTGTTGCTTTTAAAATCTATTGTTCAAGATTTACCCATTTATAGGTGTTTTGTGCAAACAACTCCCTCTCATTTTATCAAGGACATGGATGCTTTGTCAAGACAGTTTTTGTGGTTTGGAAAACTTGCTCAATATAAATGGAGTTTGGTTAGGTGGGATTCTATTTGTAGGTCGGTTCAAGAGGGAGGTCTTGGGTTGCGATAGGCAACTCTTTCTGGGTAGGCTTTGGTTACGAAACTCTACTGGAGATGGTGTACTTCTCAAGATCATATTTGGGCTAAAATCTTATCTTGTAAGTACTTGAGAGGTATTTATGAGGCTGATATCCCTAGAGTCATCTTGGTTGGGAAAGGTTTGATTATCTGGGACACTTTGAAAAGAGGGGCTAATTTAATTAAGCAGGGTTTGTTCTGGATTTGCAAATGGAGGATCGGATGCTCTTTTTTGGGAGGATTCTTGGGATGGCCACCCTCCTATCTTGACTCAATATCCCAGGTTACATTCCCTAAGCATTTGTTTCTTGGAAGCGGGTTGGTCTCATGTGGAGGACTTTAAAATAATCTAGCCTTTTGGTAATCTAGAGATGTACAAGTGGAAAGATCCGTAGGAATGGCCCTAGGGGGATTGGTCGAGGATAGAGATGTGCTTGCTCTTATTCTTACGGGGAGACCCTGCTCTTCATTGAGGGGTAAAGACATTTTGGCTTGGAACCCTGATCCTAAGGGAACCTACTCTGTAGCCTATGGTTATTAGGTTCTTGATATGCAAAATTTTGGGAGCCTCCCTGTCACATGGTGGAAAAAGGTGTGGAACAGATTTGCTTGGCCTAAATGTAACTTCTTTCTCTGGTTGGTCGCTCGTAATAAATGCCTCACTTGGGATAATGTGAGGAAGAGGGGATTTCAAGGTCCCTCTTTTTGTGTCCTTTGTGGTAATAATGAGGATGACTCTTCTCATTTATTTTTCCAATGCTCCCTTGCCAGAGACATTTGGCACCGTTGGTGGAGTTCCTGGAACCATCCTTGTTTTCATGTGCTCTCCCTGGTGGAGTTTTGGAGTAGTTTGGGAAGACCTTCGACCAATACCCCCTTCCTCTAGGTGGCTTGGAATTTGGGCCCTTCTTGCATCATATGGCAGATTTGGCTCGAACGAAACCATCACATCTTTTAGGGTAGATATTTGGTTGTTCAATAGATCTAGCAAAGGATCTTGTGTATGGTTCAGGAAACTATCCATAGAAAATGTGATGTGGATCCTATTTTGGACTCTAGGGAGGAGAAGGTATGGTAGGCCCTTGGTCTCTTTGGGGTTGGTACGGACTCTTCTCACCCTAGAAGGGTTCCCCAACTCAACAAGAAAGTTCGAAGAGATGGTAGGTGGAGGTCACCCCTAGAGGAGTTTTATAATATTTATGGGTCATCCAGGGGTAATCCTGGACATGCTAGAATTGGTGGTGTTGGGAGAGACTCTACTGGCATGGTCAGATTTTTCTTTTCCATTTATAAAGGTGTTCACTCCAACAATTTTATGGAAGCTCTTGCGATTCTCAAGGCCTTGTAGAGGGGGTTTTCTCTTGGCTGGCGTAGGAGCATCTGCGAGTCTGACTCTCAAATTTTGGTTAATATTTTAAACAATAAAAGGTTGGAGGATGTTAATTGGAAGTTGCTATTAGTGGTCGTTAAGATTCTCAAAATTAGTGAAGAGTTCGAATTTATCTCCTTTGTGCACATACCAAGGGAATGGAATGGGGTTGTTGATTATTTGGCCAAAAGGGCTTTTGAGCTTTCGGGTCCTTGGATTATGGATAACTGGGAGAGTCTCCCGGATGGGGACTCTCAATGCCTCTAGGAGTTGATCCACAAGGATGTCTAGACTTAATGTGGTTTTTTCTTGTTGTCTTCTTTGGGTTTCGACCTTGTCTAGTGGTTTTAGCCTATTTTGTTGTTTATTTGAGTCCTAGTTGGGGGCTTCATTGTACTCTGTAATCTTGTATTTTTATCAATAAATTTTTACCCCTTTATTTGAAAAAAAACACATTAATGTTATAAAATAAAGCAAATATTACAAATGAAAAACATTAAAGTAAATCTTAATCATTATTTGATTTAGGCAATCAACATTTTCTTGTCAGCTTCAGCTAAACTTACTACTTCCTCTAACCATGGAAAGGAGAATTTAACTTCATGATCCTCAATCAAAACCCCTCTATTGGTTAGCCTATCTACACATTTGTTTCCTTTCCTTAATGTATGTGTAAACTTGATTTCTTCAAACTCTTTAGCAAGATCTTGAATTTCCATAATTATCTCTTGTATGTTCCATGGAGCCTTTGCTTTCCTCAAAATTGTATTTATTACTATGAGAGAATCACCTTCCATCCATACTTTGTTCCATTTCATTTATTTTCATATTTTTAACCCTTCTAAAGCCGCCCAAGCTTCAACTTCATTATTTGTCTTAAATCCACTATTGAAAGCATAATGAGACAAAATCTCTCCTCTAATATTTCTAATTATTCCTCCTCCTCCTGTTGGTCATAGGATTTCCTTTAGATGCTCCATAAAAATTCAATTTAACCAACTCCACATCTGGTGGTTTCCACTTTATATTCTTTGTGTTCTTTTTGCTTCTCTTGTACCCAACATCATAATTCCATTTAATGACTTGACTCCATCTATCAAGGCTTCAGTTGATTCCATTTAATGACTTGATTCCATATTAGGGATTAGGTGAGTTGATAGGGTTAGTTTAGACTCCTCTATGGCTAAACATATCTTCCTTTTCATTACCTCTAAACTATTTTTCTTTCCTTTAAATATTCTTCTATTCCTTTCTAGCCATACAATCCAAAGTATTATATCTTTTGATATATCCCATATTGTCTGTAAAGCCTCAATTTTATAAGTGCTCTACCATTGCTTTAACCAATCTTCAATTATGCTATTCATCACCATGCATTTACCAAACATATTAAGAATCCATTACCATAGTTTCTAGACTATTGAGCAATGTCCCAAGAGATGGTCTATACTCTCCTCCTCATTTTTAAAAAGAACACATTGAGAGGGGCCATGAAAACCCCTTTTTATAAGATTATCCCAGGATAAAATTCTTCTATGAACTACTAGCCAAACAAACATTTTGACTTTAGGAATGCTTGGGCTATCCCAAATATCTCTCCATATTCTAGTGATATTATTATTTTGTTGGTGCAATACATCATACCCACTTCTTGTTATGTATTATCCCGAGCTATTCAACTCCTAAATCAATTTATCCTTGGCTCACCTTGAAATAATCATAATTGTTACATTTCTACTCAATTGCCTCCTAGCATCAATGTCTTGTATACTTGTAAAAAATCTTCTTTCCATTTGTATCTTCCTTCTCGATCCTTGTACAAAATGTTTGAAATCCTATCACCATATTTGTCTTGAAGCAATCTCATCCAAGGTTTCAAAATTGGATCTAAATTGAGTGGTTTTTTATCACACCAAGTATCCATCCAAATAGAAATTTTTTCTCCAATTCCCACCACCCATCTTAAACCTTTAATAATTAGATCAATAGATTTTTTTAAACCATTTCAAAGAGTAGAACCATTTGGTAGAGAGAATGAAGTAAATATTAAACTTGGGTCATTGGGCTCAACATACTTACTTATAAGAATTGTTGCTCATTGTCTTTGACTCTCTTTATACAATATCTAGATTACTTTTCCCCTAAGAGCTAAGTTTGCATATGTAAGAACTATTAAACAAGGACTTCCCTAGTTTTATCATCACACACCTTTCTCCATTTCACCAAAGGAAATTTTCTTTTATCATGTAAACCTGACCAAAAAAAGGATCGTATAATATAGATTAAAATTTTTCAACTGATTTTGGCATAGTATACAATGACATATAATATGTTGGAATTACTTGTAATATTGATTTAATTAACTACATTCTTCCTGCTAACGATAACCATCTACCTTTCCAAGGTGGTAGTTTATTCTCAACTTTACTAATAACTGGATTCCATAATTCTATCCTCATTCTCCCCTCAAATAAAGGCATCCCTAGATAATTTGTTGGTAAATTTACCTCCTCCATTTGAAGTAACTTGCAAATTCTTGCTTTGATATTAGCTAGAGTGTTAAGGAAGTAAATTTTGGATTTTTTCCTATTAACTTTTTGCCCTGATGCTCTTTTGTATTCCTTTAAAAAGTTATTCAAAGCTCTAGCCTCATTTATCCTTGCCCTTCCAAAAAGAGTTGTATCATATACAAACGATTGATGGGTGATGTTTTTGATGTTATTACTAGCTTTAAGCCCACTTATAAGCGCATATTTTTTAGCCTTCTTTAAGTTCCTATTCAAAACCTCTACCATAATAATGAACAAATAAGGAGATAGAGGATCTCCTTGTCTAAGGCCTCTATTGGCTTTAAAAGATTTTGTTCCTAACCCATTGAACAACACTGAATAAGGAACTGTAGAGACACAAGCTTTAATCCATATAACCCATTTCTTCCCAAATCCAAACTTTCTAAAACTGTAAAAAGAAATTATCATTTAACCCTATCATAGGTTTTACTCATATCAATTTTTAAGATCATTACTTTCTCTTTTCTTGAATTTTTTGAATGTATAATTTCATGAGCTACTATGATCCCATCCATAATCCGTCTCCCTTTTACAAATCCTCCTTGCTCTTCTAAAATATGTTTTTCTAACAATGACTTTAATCGATTCGCCATCATTTTGGAAATAATATTATATGCCATATTACATATTCTTATGGGTCTAAAAGAATCAAACAATTCAAAATCCTTCTTTTTTGGAATTAGGGTAAGATATGTTGCATTTATTTTATAAGGTATGTATTATTTTACCCTAAATTTTTCCATTGCCACCAATAAAGAATCCTTCACTATATCCAAATTATGTTGGTTAAAAGTTATGGAGATCCCATATAGACTTGGGGATTTATCCTTATTAAAAGAGAAAAGAGCTAAATGAACTTCTTCTAGAGTAATAGGCTCCATTAGTTTCCTATTGTCTTCATTCGTTATAATTGAAGGTACATCTTGAAGAAGTTTATCATTAAGAACTTCAGTCTCCTATGATCCTAGAATATTTTAATAAAAATAATTTATCTCTATTCTAATTTCACTTTGATATTCAATCCAAACCCCTTCTATTTATTTAATTCTACTAATTCTTGATGTTGATCTCTATACTATAGCCATCCTATGAAAAAACTTTGTATTTTTATCTCCTTTTAACCAAGTTTGTCTTGATTTTTATCTCCAAAATTTCTCTTCCTTACTCAAAATATTATGATATTCACTAAGCAACTCCATTTACTCTAAGCTTGTATTATTATGATCACCTTTTTAGAATTTTGAAAGTTTATCTTTTAGTTCTTCTTTCTTCTAAACAAAATTTCTAAAAGTGTTATTGTTCCATTTTTTAAATCTAAATGTCATTCATTGATTTAATTTGTTTTGGAAGAGCATACAACCCACCATTTCCTGAATAATTCCATGTTTTGGCTATCATATCAACAAATTGAGGTGGTCTTCCCACATCTGCTCATATTTAAAATATGATATTTTTTTAATTCACTTACCACCATTTTAACTCTTATTGGCTAGTGATCTGAACCAATCCTTGTTAAGGTATTAATTTTATCACAAGTTCCTTCATCTAGCCAATGATCTGAGAGTATGCATATGCATAATTGTTTTGCTATTAGGTTATAGCCTCTCTAATTGTTGGCCCATGTTTAGTTGCCTTCTTCAAACTCAACTTTCCATAGATTATTATTTTGAATAAAAGCTAAGAAATATCTCATACTTTGGGTTAATTTCCTAATTACCACAAATTTTTCATCTAGCTTGGTTATGGCATTAAAATATCCTATGACCATGAATCAAGTTTCTTGGTCTTTATTTCTCATAAAGGCTTCAATCCCACTCTAAACTTCTAATCTACCTAACTAAGTTGTAAGTAGATAAGGATGAAACGAATATCTACGAAGTAGCAAATGGCTAAAGAGGCTATCTAATGCCTAGTTTCATGAATGGTTATATAGGAGGTTCTAGAAGGATTCCAAAAAATTAGAATTTCCCCTATCGCTCCTTCAAAATCCATAGCATCCCATTCACATTTTGTCCATACTGTTTTCATAGTTTTTGAAACTTCTTTTGTCATTTTAGTTTCCTGGATACAAAGAATATCAGGCTTATTACTTAAATAGAGGTCCCTGATACACCTCTACTTTGAGGGGGAATTAGCACCCCTTATATTCCATGAGATGATAATAATGTCTCATTAGGGGCTATTGGCCTTGCCTGCATATTACCAATATCATTTTGTTGTTTGGTAAAGAGAAGTTCAACCAACTTAGTTTATGTTTCTTTCTCTATGTTTGCTCTTTCTTCTCTGGATCTTGCTTGATAATTTGAGGGTTTTCCTCTTTTTTCCTTGCCTATATCAAGAGTAGATCTTATTATTCTATTCCTCAATATTCTTTCACAATTTTTTTCATATTATCTATCCTCTCCTGGTTCTGCTACAAAAGATTTTGACTTCTCCTCCTCATTTTATGGTATTTTATTATTAATGGCATAGGTATTAACTTCTAAAAATCTATTTTATTTACCAATATTTTTCTCTTGAATGGTGCATGATACTTCAAGAGAGTCTTCAAAATATGATGAGACATATTCCTTAGGTTCATTAAGATTTTTCTTCCCTAAATCATGATCATACTGAATAGATAGTTCCTTGTTAATATGTTGAACATGTTGTATTGTGTCCTCTAAGTTTTGATCTACTTTTTATTCATAGGCTAAAGCCTTAAAAGAGTTGGTATTTCTTCCAATATCCTTCCTTACTAGTCTCCACTATTTATTTTCTTTCATTTTTCTAGATCTATTTTTTGAAAGTTGAAAACCATATTCATCCATATCCATTTGTAAGTTTATCTTACAATTTTCTACATATGATTCAGTTGGGCTCTTCTTAGGGCATTATCTCTCAATATGCCCCATCTCATGACATATTCTACATCTAAAAGATATGTTTTCATAATCTATGGTTTGGATCCACATATTATCCCCATACTTAAAAATGATTTATTATGGTAAAGCTTTACTTATATTAATCATGACCAACATCTAAGCATAAATAGCCAATAATCCATCTTTTGTAGTATCTAAAATCTCAAAAAATTCTCCTAGAGTGTTGCCTATTTCCTTGAAGGTATCTATTTCCCAAAATTCAATGGGCAACTCAAATATCCTAACCTAGACTGGTACTAGGGATAGATTTACATTTTCAGGTGAAAAGCCTTCATACCGATGGGTAAGGAAGAGTCTTGCTCTTTCCATAAACCAAGGACTCTCTCTTAATATTTTTACTTTTTTTTCCCTAGAAACAATGGCTAGGAAGAACCCTTTGGTAAGAAAGGATAGAATCACTCATGGAGACTTCCAAATCTTATCAATCCATGTTCTCAAGGCTGAAGCCCTTGGTCAATACCTATTAAATTTACCAAAAACCGCCCTATCTTGGAGTAATGAGTATCTCTTTGAGGTGTGCTCACTAACCTCTACCACTAGACATGATTCTAAGGATTTAACTATAAATAAATCCATGGAAAGGAAACTAAAACTTAATTATCAAATGTCCTATAGAAAATATAATATTTGATAAAATTTATAACAATTTGCATGCAAATTTTCTAAGATAAAGAAGGAAAACAAAACTTAGCTAAAAAATTATATGTCCAGATAGAATGTCTTGCCTCATTAAAGTTCAACCCTTTGTTGCTATTCCTATCATTTGAACCCTACCTGACAAATATTTGCAATTTTGTTTTTTGTGACTTGAAAAATTGTCACTACCCTTGTTTCAAATGATTTACTTCATAGGGTTGTATCTCCCTCAATATTGTTTAGATTTCTTCAAATGACTACTCATTTTAAATCTAATCAAATTTCACACAATTTGGTCTAAGAATCAACTGAATCTGATAACCCTTCGCAAATATATGGCTCCTAAAATATGAGACATTTACAAAAAAATACCCTAATCCTTTGCGAATAATGTGAGTTCAAATTTTTCTATTGTACACTTCTTTACTCATAAAATAATTATGATTTAAATATTTAAATATTTAATGAGTGTTTTTTATTAAAAAATATTGAACTTAGTATCCAAATTAAAGAGCATGGTGAATGGTGAACAAGAGTTGTTTAGTGTGAATAGGTCAATTGTTTCATCCTCCTTGATGCTCGATAGTGTCCCTCATGATCCAAGGTCCCATGTATAACATTGAAACACATACGAAAGGCTAAACTATAGCACCAAATTTCAAGGTGGCATCTTTGGTCATAATAATTCTAACCTTGGTTAAGCATCTATTGCAAAGGAGAAATAAATGGTGATCCAACGATGGCACATAACATTATCTAACGACTTTATAAATTCCCATGTTGTGACAAAAGTATGACTAGGTATAATTATTTTATTCCTTTCACCTCTTGGATGTGTAAAGAGGAATCCATAAAAGGGTGTTTAATTTATCATTGTTAATATTGTAAATGTTAGTGATAGAATCAAACAAATCAAATCAAATGGTAGACCCACCACAACATTCTAAAGTGCACATTGTCAATGCTCCATAAAGCCTTTTTTTTAATAATATTATGTACTTACATAGGAACTAAAACCACAAGGGACACTATTAACTATCTAGAAGACTCTTCATAAAGGGTTTCTCTCATCACTTTGTCAAGACCTTGTGATCAACATAAATTTTAAATACTATCATGAAATCAAAGATGCATATATTTTGTCCCTAAGATTGACGTTCAACTTTAAAAGTGAAGTAATTTTTCAAGGTCTATAATAATTATTTGTACATATTATCTTATATTCCTTTGGGTACTATGGGTGCCAAAAGGTGCAGATGGTCAGGTATCTGAGTTTTATCTTAAGGGTTAGCCACACTCAAACAAGAGAGCCATGCTACTAACTCATTGTTATTTTGCTACATGTTGTTATCTTTGGTGATGGGTTTGGATTCACCAATGGATTAAAGATTTTCCTAAATCTAGTTTGATGTGTTTAATTTTGGCAAACACCTAGCTTTGTTCTATCCTAGAAGCTAATATGTAAGATAAAAATACAATACAATGTGAAGACAAAGTTGCATAAGACAAGGTGCTTTCATATATGCAAGTTTGATTTTTATGAATGCAAAATAATAAGTTACAAGAAACTAAAGTTTTATTTTTCCTTTTCCTTTTAAGCAAGGGTGCAAAAAGGATGCAAAACACACAAATTATCCTAATGCAAAGCCACACACAATTTTGGTTAAATGCCTAAGAAAGTGGAATAAAATGTTAAACTAAGCTAAATATTCCTTTTAAGTTTCATTTTATATGCATTTTGAAGATAAAATATAAGCATATACAAAAAAAAAAAAATGGTATACTACTTAATAAAAATAGGAGGAAGAGGTTATACTTACCTACTCTAGTAGTTGACACGAATACACTGCCTATGAATCTATCGCTTGAAGAATACGTCGCCTAGAATATTTTAAGTTGGTGAATTCTCTAAACCCTACAAAATAGATAGAATAAAATATGGATGAAAGTTTGAGGGCCTAACAAACAACAAGAAGTGTAAGGATTTCTAATTGGTTAGGTCCCTTGTTGTATGCAATAAAATTAAATTTGAACCTTGGAAAAGGATGTTGTAGTACTTATAATAAATTTGTTGCTTAAACATTTTGTATTTGGAGGATTCACTAATATGGCAGGTATAGATTAATTGAAGATAGAAACAAAGAAAAGGGTTATCAATAATGCCAATAGAATGCATAGGGATAAATTAGACAGGCTAGATACTGAGTTGCTAAGAGGACCTAAGGTTATGCAGACAAGTGATAATTCCATTGCCTAAAATAGTTATGGGTGGAAAATTTATTTTTGTAACAAAAGCAAGCCAATGGGTTTTAGATCATAATCCTGAGATTCTAACTGTCTAGAGTGAATGTGACAAATTCACTTTTAGTGAAATAAAATAAAAAGAGCAACCTCACAGGGGTTGTAGGGCATTGCTAAAGAAGCTCAAAGAGCCTTGGGGATGATCTACTATCCCACATGTCTCCCAATATACTTACAAAAATTTGTTAGATGTGAATGATGTAAGAGACTAATTAGGTGCAAATGGAAGCAAGAAGGAGATGCATGCAAAAAAACTAACCTAAGATACTAATGATGATTAAGGATTGAAGCAAAAGAAATAGGAATCAATACAACTAAGATTATGAATATTAGGTACTTCTTCTCTCCCTCTAAATCTCACCTAATCACTTGAAAATAAACTAATAAAGAGGTTGAGGATAGATAAGATAAAACAAAATTTTAATTCTTCAAACTTAGCAGTAAGCTTGGAGCAAACTCAATAGTATTTTGAGGCTTGAGAGTGATGTATTATAAAATTTTAGTAGCAATTTATTACTTGAGAAGGCATGATGATAATATCATCCAAAGGGAAAAAATTATAGAATTGGACCTCCTAAGAGTTTTTCAAAGAGGAGGGGTGAGGTATCCTATTTATTGGGGCTAATTTGAGGTTGACTAGGCTAATTAGGGAAAGAAGAATCAATTGCCCACATGATTGGGATTGATTTGGGAAGATGGAAAAAATTTAGCCACCTTCCCCTACCTATTGATTGCATGTGGTATTAGAGAGGATAGGTGAAGTTGATTGCACCATGATTGGTTGTTGTAGAAAAGATCAAAATATTGATGTGAATTTTCTGCCTATGAAACCACTATCAATAAATCCACTTAGCTAACAAATTTACGGATTTGACCATTGCAAGTCAAATCCTATGGGATAGATTGAAACTTTGGATAGAGTGCGAATTATCCAGCTCAGAAGTGAATTCACTATTGATGGGCTTTAGCTACAACATCTGGGTTTGAGGTAGTCATCATGGGTGGGTCAATAATTTTGTGCATTTATGCCAAACTTGATTTGAATTAGATGATCCAATTTTAGGTATCTACAAGTACAATATACGTTAAGGGAGGAACTTATCATACACTAACAATTTTTAAAGCAATTGTTAATTCTTATATATGTCAACATTTTACCCAAAATTCCATTCATGTATAGGTTTGTAATACCATTTTCCATACATCCTTCTATACGTTCTCATATGAGGTGGTAATACTAAAATCTCTTCCCATACAACATTCGAAGACTACTTGTTTTTTCTTTTTTCTTTTTTTTGGAGGGAGGGTGAGGCAAGTTAAAGCATGTAAATAATATGTAATAGCTCAAAATAAGTTTCAATTATAATGCATCAATATTCAATACAACTCCACATGTTCACTAATGAAGACTTCGTAACATATCCAAGAACCTACAAACTTTTAGCTAAGCATACACAAAGAAAACTCAATCAATTTCAATGAGTAAGCAACCATACACTGAGCATTTAATAAATCCCTAAGACCTACTACAACATAGGCTTCTATTGGCCTTCTTCATGTATCTACAGTGCTAGTTTTAAAAATACCAAAGAGAAACACATATTATCCTTTAATATCCAAGGGACACATGTATCATGTAAATAAATAGAGTTTAAATCATAAAGCACTATCAATACCACATGAAAGGGTCAAAGCCTTTCTTTCATATAATCAAAAATATCTATAGATCTTGTAATTAGTTAATATCATACAACATATACTCATATGACATATTGGTATAGTATATGGTAGGTCTTATTCAAGATACCTAATTAATTGGAACAAATGTAAAGGGTGTGAACATCAAGGGCATGTGATACTTATAACTAGCATTTGACAATTTCACCCCTATATCCCCTCTTGCTTTTGTAGTAGCACAAATTACATGGTACAAGATTTCATAGTGTGGAACAACATCAAATTATTTAGGTCAAGGGATTGTTTCCCCTCAAAACATCGTACTTTCATTTCTATATATGATATATTAGCTTAATTGTAATGATATCAAAGACATCAACTGATATGTTGATTAAGATTGCTCAAAATTAAACCACTTGTATGATGCAAGGAGATGATTATATAATTATTATCCTTTTAGAATAAAAGGTATCTACTATCAATGAGTTTTTTATAGCAATAAGTTCAACAACTCGTTTTCTTAATTTTAGGACTTTCAAGCTAAGAAAACCTCAAAGCAAATATAGAGCATATTATGGGACCATTTTCTATTCCTTTTTGGTACAAGTAATTGGATTAGTACATTAATTTTTTTATATAATTCCTATATAATAGTAACCCATCAAACTATAATTAGTCCTTATGAGAACTTATACACAAATATTTCTATTTGATTGGTGTTAAAAATCCCTTCAATTCCTAAAGAAAACAATGGACAATATCTAACAAAGAAGCAACATTTCTATGTCAACATAGGTTGATCAATGCACACATTTAGATAAAAATAGTGATTTTGTTTAATTTCATCCACCAATAAGGACTATAGATAATGTTCAAGTAGAAAAATATTTCCAACATCCCCTTACCAAAATACAAAGTAAAATGCATTGATTCATATGACAAGCATCCATGAGGGTATTCCTATACCAAGACCTTACACATTCCAAAGGTAGACTTAATAAAGATTTCAATAGGAACATTGTACTTGAAAAAGAAAGCCAAGATAACAAGTATTTAATACACACATTCCAACAGAATAATGAAATGCTATATATTTTCTAATGCCATTAAGTCATGTTTTTTTTTGTTTTTTCTTTATTATTATAGCAAAATACACTCAGTGCAACTAAGCGATGTGTATGAAATCAAACTATTCTTCTATATCCTTTATCATGCAAAATATATGCAGGAACTAAATGCTTCCATTTAAGGCTTTTGAAAAAGAGCCCTAAGGGTTTCAAAATATAACCACATGAGTATCGAATGCATATCAACCACAAATAATTTTGTAATGTATCCATAAAGGATTTTTAAATGTAACCATACAAATTTCAAAATGCATCCATAAAGGGGTTTCAATTATAGTCATAAAGAATTTTGAAATTTAGTTAAAGGAAATAATTTTCCTTTTTACTTAGAGAACATTTTGTCCTACATAATATAACTTAAAACATAACTTGATCTAGCTCTTGTAAAACCCCCAAAAGTTTGGTTGATATTTTTAAAATCTTAGATATCTTAAACAAATCCATTCTCTATGTAAACATGATGTCTTATAGTCCATAAAAACAATATAAATACATAGATATCATGCCAAGAGTTCCATTATCCTTGGCCACATTAGTCCTCTGAAGGGTCAAACATTCTAAAATGTCTTAGGAAGGTAAGGGGTCTGAATGAAAAATTCCCATATGGCCTCCACTAAATGACACCATAATATAGGTAAAAGATGAAAGTGGCAAGAGCACCTCCTACTTTCTTCTATTTCCCAATCCAAAGCAACAAAAATGAAGGGTGCACTAATGAACCTATGCTTATATATACAACTTATGAGGCCTTTGGTCCTAGGCCTAATCTCGGTGCCTTATCAAAATACTATCATCCCCCTTAAATAAGTTTTAAAACATATTGATTCAACATGGGATGAACTCCCCACTTGGTCCTCCCTCCCACTCACAACCTTAGAAAATAATCAAGATAAGTTAATTCACCTTTCCTAGGTTTATAATTGAGCTTAAAGTGAAATTGGGTTTAAGGTGTGTAAGTTATTTAACAAGGAGATTTTCCACTCCATGTAAGGTTCTAAATTAGGGGTTCATTCAACTCATATAACCAAGTAAAATCATGTTATAAGCAAGATCAAAATCAAGCTCAAGTCATAATGCAAGTATTGATTTTAAAAGAGCAACACTTTCAACTTATCAATTTTATTATAACCAATCAAACATATATATTCCCCCATAATGTATGATCTAATGGGTCTCTATAATGAGGTAGATTCCTCAAAATATTCCTCACTATTTAGAAGACACCCACCGATATTTAGGAACTTAGCTTCAATCCTTTGCAATTTCAACAAGCAATTATTTGTTGGATGCCCCTCCCTCTTATAGTATCCACAAGTGATCTTCAAATTCTTTGAATACATAACCTAGCCCTTGAGATATTGGGTCTTAGTCTCCTTATATTTGAGTTCCTTTGTATGAGATGGTATTTGAGGACTCCTACCACAATTTCATATTGCCACCTAAAATTAACTAGGAGAGAAAAACATTGATAAAGAGTAAGTATTTTGAGATTCCAAGAACATAGGAATCATATGAACCATTAGGTTCAAGACCTTCTCCCTATAAATCATAGCAAAAAGGGCATCTTAGCCATGATTCAACCTCATGCTCCCATATTGCCAAAAATATTTTTCTGGCCATCCATCCATAACATGCAATGACACTAAATAGACTTGACCTATCATAGATGATCAAGCACTTATTCACCTGTAAAGAGAAGAGGTGTGGTTTGAACTCATGCCCTCCTCTCTCACATGCAAAACATGAACTACCATGTTACACCAGTAGAAAAATACTTGTAGTAACCTTCAAATTCCATTCCTTCATTTTCAACTCAACAATAACATATTGTTTTTGTTGATTAAAAGAACCCTATGATAAATTTTGAACTCAATATTATCACAATAAAACACCTTAACTTCTATCCTTATAGCTATAATGGTCACCCTACTAAATTCATAGGGACATGTACCTTTTTCTTGAAGAGGGGTGATGTGCACTTCTGTTCACATAGGTGCCAAGACAAAGCGTGAGGGTGACAAGCACCTTATTTCAAAATTCAAATTTCAATGGTAAAATTCTAGTCTCTATGGTAACATGTAGATCGACAATTTAAAGTATTTTCTTGGAAGAAAATAAGGGTCTTTTTTAAATACTCTTGAGAAGGAGAATCTGAAGATAAAAACTTGGTGAAGAGACTAAGATAAAATCATCCTAGAATTTGGAAGAAGAATAAGAGGTTTTGAATAGCACTTTTGTGTGACCAAGTGAGCCAGCTCCATACCTGTTCTAATGCCATTTTAAAATTCACAATATTTTCTAAAAATGAATAGAAGTAATCCATCCACTCAAATCTTATACAAAAAGTGAAAGAAAGGACAAAAGAAATAAAATAGATACAAATATTTTATGTGCCCTTAGGCACCATAAATAATCACTGTATAGTCTATATATTACATTCATTTCACTCCAATAAATAAATGAGGAGTGGAAGGGGGGTATTCATATCAATACCAAAACCCCAATTTCATAATAAAGTTTAACTTAAGCTAGCATAACAAGTGATCTTAAGGTTAATTACAAGTTATAAAGTGGGTTTAACTATAGCAAGGTTAATTGTGGCCCATAGAGCTTACGTAATAAAAATTATAATAAATTAATACACTGTACAATAAAACCCTTAGGCCTATCAATATTACATCATACATTATTGGCATTGGTGAAGAATTAGATACTACTTTCAACACTTTGGGATTAAATGGAGTTATGGATCCCATGCGTGCTAGCAATATAAACAATACAATAATTGATAACTTCTATTTTAGTGTCAACATTCTATATGTGGTTGATTTTAGGTCCTTCTATTTGGTTCACAATATTTCTTCCAACTCTGATGTAAAGCATATTGCTTGCCTAATGATTCCACTAGAGAGAACTCTATATATGAGAAAATATGTTATTGTACCCATTAATATACTTGAGCACTTGATGCTTCTCATCATTCCAATGCATAGGTTATTAAGAAGTTCATTGAAATCGTCAATGCATTGTTAGAAAATTGGGTTTCTCTATTTGTGCAACTACTAAAAACACACGTATTTATCTTTGTATTGGTGTAAGGGATAGAAATGCTCGTGAACCAACTTAATTAAGGTTGTCCATGAAGTTGTTGGTATTCCTTCATCTTCAAGTCTGTCACTAGTGGTTTCCCATGAATGAGTGGCTGAATTTAAATAAATTATAAGCACAATTTTATAGTCTATAAATAAATTGGAAACATAATAGACCTCAAGTTGTTGAAGCCAATTATTTAATTCTTTGGCATTGATTCGACCTAAGAAGATAGAAAAATTTGGTCTACATCTTCAAAGGCTTGTGGATATAGAAAGGTATAGGATTGAAAATTATGAATGGGACCCCCATATTGATCATGAGGTCTTGAAACCACACAAAAAGAGGGTTCCTCTATTTGTCCAGGGCATCTTGAATCAACTTCTTGACATCTTGCATATTGGTCTTTGATTGTGTGATTGACCTCTCCATTTCTAACATTCCTTTGTAGATGTGATATGTTTTAGGATATTTTAACATGGAACTCAATGTTACACCTTACTTCTTGTACCATGAAAATACATGAATGAGACCCAACATTGAAACTTATTATATAGTACTACTTTAGAAAAGTATATATACAAAGAAGTTAGGCGAAATGAAGGAAATCAATATAAATGAAATATTATTATAGTACCATTTGATCTGCACCATGAGGCCCAATATGTGGTGGTATAGAGTACATCTCATGGAGTAAAATTATGGTGCCTACAAGTTATGCTTTGAGTTGTGCTATTGAATGTTGGATGCATTGATATCTTCATTTTAGAAATGATGAAGAGATACACCTCATACAAAATAATAAACATAATTATATATGATTATGCATGTGCACTACATAAGATAAGGTATATGTATTAAATATGATGTAATTGTACAAATATTCAATACAAGGGTATGGCACTATGGGATGGAGGGCACTTTATTTTACTAGGAAGGAAGAAAGGACCTATAAATAGAGGAACTCTAAAAAGGGACAAGGAATCTGCTTGTTGTGGTGCAGTGGTAAATACCATGGGTGCTGGTAGAGGCCGACCTAGGTTCCATTCCCCTTGTCTCCATCCTGCAGATATATGGTATAGTTAGGAATGTCCTATGTCTTTGGTAAACATCGACAAGGCTCCATTCCTCCTATGCCCAACATGTTGAAAGTGGCACCTCGAAAGGGGTGTTTTCCACTATAAATTAGTTTATCTGCTTGTTGTGGTGTAGTGGTAAATGCCCTGGGTGCTGGTAGAGGCCCACCTAGGTTCCATTCCCCTTGTCTCCATCCTACAGATATATGGTATAGTTAGGAATGTCCTATGTGCTGGTAGAGGCCGATAAGGCTCCATTCCTCCTATGCCCAACCTATTGAAATTGGCACCTCAAAAGGGGTGTTTTCCACTATAAATTAGTTTTATGTATCTGCTTGTTGTGGTGCAGTGGTAAATGCCCTGGATGCTAGTAGAGGCCGACCCAGGTTCCATTCCCCTTGTCTTCATCTTGTAGATATATGGTATAGTTAGGAATGTACTATGTGATGGTAGAGGCCGACAAGGCTCCATTCATCCTATGCACAACCTGTTGAAAGTGGCATCTCGAAAGGGGTTCCACTATAAATTAGTTTTAACCCAGGTGTTGTAGGTGAGTTGGAGAGGAGATGGCAATCCTCCAAGGGAGGTCCCAGGTTCGAATCTCCACCCTACCAAAAATTTGAATTGGGTACCCAAAATCCAATTGACAATGTTGGTGCGGGCAGGGCTAGGTGTGACCCCCGGGTGACTTTGACGGTGTAGACCCCCTGTTCGTGGTCTCTTAGACCAAGGCGGCCCCACAAGGGGTTTTTTGCTTAAAAAAATAAAGGGACAAGGAAAATAAGACAAAGTAGAAACTAAGAGGATGAAGAAGACTAAAAGAATTATCTACAATAAGCTTTACACAATATATGTACATTACTTACAAATTTGTTGGAAGAAGAACCATTTTAGCTTCCAACTAATCATGAAGTAGTTTCAAAACAAATCATGAACAACTGCATCAACTTCTTTTACATGTGGTGCAAGAGTGTGGATGGAAAAATAGCTAAGTTAATCCTACATAGAGAGATGATAGACATCTGGTCTTACAAACTCTGTTATTAGTATATGGTTTCTAGGGCTTGGCAGTCTTTGATATTTGATGCCACTTAGGTTGGGGCCACAAAATACATGGTACCATAGTGTGACTTGGTACTAGCTTGTGTGAAGAGAGTCTAGATAGGTGCCAAGTCTATGAGCTATGATATATTTGGCATCATGCTCCTTGTAATAGAAGAATATCTTAATAAGAAAAATAATACATGGATGAAACAAGACAAGTGGATGACCTAATGGAATATTAACTTAAATGAATGCAAATAATAGCAAAGACATAAAGGCATTTGTTAAAGAAAAATTCAAAGCAAATTTGTGAGAAAAAGAGTTAGAAAAAAAGAAAGAATATTATCTCGCTAAATTTATAACTATATATGATCATCGTCAAAAGGTCTATAGAGGAGCATACATTAATAGGAGAGTAAATATGATCATGGTCCAATTGAGAACTGGCTCACAACTTAGATGTAAAATAGGAATATTGAAGAGACCAAAAGAGGAAAGGGAGGGGAGGATATGTATATTTTGCATATAAGGGGTAGTTGATTTTAAGAAGTATTTTATTTTGAAATGTGAGAAGTATAGTGATATTCAAGCTAGCTATATCGATACTCCAACAATGGAATCAATGTAAAATTTGTTTGAAGAGGATAAAGTAGAGAAAGTAAAAAAATATTATCAAAATTAGTAACAAAATATCAACATTTCAAAAAGGATGTTTGGGTCACATTTTGTAATTAATAAAATTATTTGTAAAATCATTGTCCCATAGGCTACTTTTGACTTATGTAAATTAGAAATACGAGCATATTTAATACATGTCTTAGGGTTATAAACTAGAAGATAGACACTCCCAATTAGGAGATCGTTACATGCATGGAATATTAAAATAATATCCCAGCTAATAATGTGAAGAACACAAGCTTATACTGAGAGAGGGGGGTGAATAGTATAAGACCACTTTTTACTTTTCTTTACCAATCAATATTATGCAATGTATCAATAGTAATATCAACAACAGTAATCAAAGCAATACACAAATCACCACACATAATAGAGACACCAATTTAATGTGGTTCACCCAATGTGGGCTACTCCACGGAGAAAATATTTCACTAATATTTTCTCAATAAATCTCTTGGGAATCCTTTTCCTATTACAATATTTATGGACCTCTATCCAAAGGAGACACCAATCCCCTGATCAAGTTCCTGTATCTCTATCTACAGGAGAACTCCTTTCTCCTCTGCTCTGGTTGGTGATCTTCTAGAAGAATTGCTACCTCCATTGCACTAGATAATGGATCTCTATCCACTAGAGACTGTCATCCTCTATACTCTGTCACTTCTAAAGCTTACTCTTTGCTCTATCTCAAATCTTTACTAAACACAATCCTTTGATCTAGCACAAATCTGCTCAATCTCTATCTCTAGTCTGGTACAAACCTATCCTCAAATATGCACCAAACTCTATCCTTAAATCTGCACTAAACACATTCCTTCGATCTAGCACAAATCTATCCTCAATATCTATCTTTGGTCTGGTACAAAACTATCCTCAAATCCATACCAAAATCTATCCTCAAATCTGCACAAAACGCAGTCCTTCGATCTAGCACAAATTTGTCCTCAATATCTGTATCTATCCTCAAATTTGCACCAAAATCTATCCTCAAATATACACTAAATACAGTCCTTCAGTCTAGCACAAATTTATCCTCAATATTTGTCCTCAAGCCTTAACACAAAGCTTGACTTAATCATAAATCAACTCTATTGGATCTGCCCCAAACCTTAACTCAAGGTTTGAACAAATCAATCAATCAACTCTACTCACAAGTATTCTCAAATACTTGTCTCAAATATACCTTGTAAGCTTCCATAAAAGCTCACACCAATATGTCCACAAGTCTTCTCTAAGACTTACCTCAAATCTGCTCAATAAGTCCTCACTAGAACTTGTTCAATCTCATAGAAACATATAGAGATTTTTTAGAGACTCAATATGCTTCACATTCACCACAATGCTCAATCACTTTCAATATCTCTTTTTACCATAGAAACATATAGAGAATTTTTAGAGACTCAATATGCTTCACATTCACCACAATGCTCAATCACTTTCAATCTCTCTTTTTACCACAGAAACATATAGAGAATTTTTAGAGACTTAATATGTTTCAAACTCACAAATACTAGACCTCTTTCTCAAATCAATTTAGAATATGGAAAAATTTGTTTCACAAAACTTGAACTATCACTTCAACACATCCACTTGACTAGGCTCAACCAACTCCACTCAATAAATCACTCAATGAAATAATCCTTGCTCACAAAACCTAGTCCAAGCATATGAACACTCAATTATTTCCAACCAATCTCACATAACAATGATACTCATATTCTTTCACAAACCCTAGTTCAAGATAGTTCACAACTCATGATATTTCACAAACCCTAGTTCAAGATAGTTTACAACTTCACATAACAATGATACTCATGTTCTTTCACAACTTCACATAACAATGATACTCATGTTCTTTGCACAAACCCTAGTTCAAGCATATGAAATATTTACTCAATATTTCCAACAATGCTTATAAAACAAGGTTTTTATCATCAACTCTCACTCAGAAAAACCTTCAACAATCAAACTCAACAATGCTTGTTAAACAATCATTTTCACTCCAACTTAGCATTCACAACATCCAACTATCACTCACTAGGAAGATGTGCCCATACCTTTTTGTTTGATGTAGAAGTGCCCTTAAAAACCTGTCTCAATCACAATTTTCTTCTTTACCAATTTCAATGGTTAGATGACAAAATATCACACTAACACTCTCTCAAAATATTTCTCAATTACAAAAATAATCAAACTCAAATACACCTTATTACTCCTTGAAATTAGCAATCATCAAATCATACATAAAAATAATTACTCAATTGCTCCTTATAATCTCCAACTTTAATTAATCAACCTCCAAAAATTAAACTTTCAAAAATAATATTGCCTACCCTTTTATCTCCCTCAAATACTCAATATCCAAATTAATTTAGGCAAAAATAAACTTTATAAACCATCAAAAATATTTTATTTTTTCAACCTTAGCACATCCGAAATAATCAAGCGACCAAAGCAAATAACATCAACGCATACCTTTAACACTAGCCAAAAAGACCTTGGTGGATTTCGAACGTGAGACCACTCCCAGTCGAGCGCCTTATCAAGGTGCTAGACCACCACATGGGCTAAGTGTTTCCACAAGGAAGGGAAGGCACAAGCCTCCCTTTATTCCTTTCGTTCGGTGCTGCACAAAATAGAAATGCCCTCATTTCCTTGCAAAACAAACTCAATGGGTTTTGAACCCTGCACTCCTTGCCTGCCACAAGATTTAGCATTATCCATCATTGCCAACTATGCTACACAACGCTATGCGAGGTAAGAGGAGCCTCACTCCTATTTATTAAACCTTATGTCGTTAGAGACCTTTCAAAATGCGAAAAAACTCTTCTTCTTTCTTGCGCACTATACTTTGGAGCTTAGGAAATCGATCGATGGTATGTCAGGAGTAAAGCAAAGGTTTTCTCCACCTTTTATACACGAAGACCTCGTGCCATAAAATGTCGACGCTTAAATCGAATTTCAAATTCGATTTTTAGTTTAACCTTATAACCCTCTTTAGGGTTATTTAAATTAATATAAATTAATTTATAATTAAATTAAATTTAAGTTATAATTAACTTAAATAACTTTGGAAGTTAATTAAATTAATTTATAATTTAATTTAAGTTTCCCTTTTTAATATTATAATAGAATATTATAATATTATTTGCTTGGGCCTCTTCTTTGCACTTTGGACCATATTTGACTACCTGGAACCAGATCTAACCAACTGGAAACAGACTCTCATTTTTGCACTGATTGCGAAACTACTTCTCCTTGCACTACTCACTGAAACTGACTTTTGACATCAATGACCACTCACTCTTGATATCAATGACAACTCATCTACTCAAAATATCCAACATAATGCATGATCTAATAATAATATAATAAAATATCCTATCATCCCCCTTTATTACATTATTTTGGATAGGAAATATTAGGACCCTTCCTTAATTTAGAGGAAACTAGACTCTTGATTTTGACTCTTTGCTCTTTGCTCTTTGCTCTTGGCTTTGACTCTGACTCTTGGTTTTGTCTACTCTAGCTCTTGGCTCTGGCTGCTTTGACTCTTGAGTAAACACCTTTGAGTCTTCCTCTGGGTCCGTTACCTCTAGATTGGTAAGTGGATCTACCATTGGATCTGCCACTAAATCTACCTCTAGGTTTGCCACTAGGTCTACCTCTAGATCTATCTCTGGGTCTGTCACCTCTAGGTCTACCACTGGGTCGACCTCTAGGGCTACCATTGGGTTGACCTCTATGTCTGCCCCTAGTTCTACCTTTGGATTTACCATTGGGTTGACCTCTAGGTCTACCACTAGCTTTGCCTCTAGGTTTTTCGTCTTTGGGTTTGCTGCCTCTTGGGTTACCATATTCTGTTATAGAATATATTCAGTATTGCTTTCATGTTGTTCCATTGTATGACATTTATCCATCTACAATTAATGTGCCTGTTGGTCATTTTTTGTTTGTACCAACATATGGTTCTAGAAGTTGCATGGGTTTCTAATTTTATAAACTTAGTCACACTTCTTTTGGTTTGACCATTATAACCAAGGCCTTCATTCTTTGACCTTATATTTGGCATTATGGGCTCTCTTATGCCTTGCCCATATTTTCCAATCATGTCCTATTATAGCCTATTTGTTTCATTAGCTTTGAGCCAACTCCTTTGGTATGCTTTTCAAAGCACCCAGATTCTTGTTCTTCAACATGACTTTCAACACTTGTACCATTATTATCAATAGCATTCAATTTATTAGTATCACAAGCTAAATTTATCTTAGTGATAAGAGCGTTTGTGTCACAATAGATATTTGTCATTAAGGGCTTGAGATCGCTTGTGTCACAAGCATATGTCACCATGGGTTTGTCCTTCAATTACTCATTTATGTCATCTTTTCTTTTACGCTTCCATTTTCATAAATATCCTTACCTTTTGGGAATTAAAGACTCTTATTTGGTGTTGTATACTAATAATTTTTTTATTAATTTGGATGTACTTTTTTTTTTTGCTTTCCCATGCTTGAAGGTGTCGATGCCGAAAATGCACCTTTTACAATATTTGATGAATTTTGCAAGACGGGTGAAGGTATCAAACTCTTGTACCTTTTACAATCATAATTTTTATAATTTTACAAAATATAGATTTTAAACTTTGTAAAAGTATCAAATCATCCTTTCAAATACTCTTAAAAAAATACATTAAAAAAATTGTAAAAATTCTTTTAAAAAATAAAATGCACTAAAAAAATTACTCTTCACAATTTTATTTTATTTTTATTAAAAAAAATCATTTGCATATTAAAAAAACAAGTTTTATTTTAATAAGAAAAATATGCACATACAAAATCTATTTTCTTTTAAAACATCCACATTAAAAAAACAATTTTTTTAATAAAAAAAGCATAAGCAATTAAAAAAATCTCTTTCCTTCTTGTTTAAGAAAAAGATACACTTTCTAATTAAAAAAACAATTTTTTAAGTTTTTTTTAAATACACTTTTTAATTTAAAAAATAAAAAATATATTTTTTTAAGTTAAAAAAATAAAAAAATTGAAAGGCCTTTCTTAAAAAATGTGTGTTCTTTTTAAATTAAAAAAAAAATACTTTTAAAGAAAAAAAATGAAAAGAACGTTTATGGGGTTTATGGGTTTTAAACCTGGGTGGTTTAGTTTGGAAGTAAAACTTATACCACGTACTAATTTTTTAATCCATGTCTATTTATCTTCATAATGAAGACATATCATTGGATGGTGCTGTTTGTTTTTCCTCACACATCCTATTTTAGGTGATGGTTTAAATCTAAAATCAAAGATTTCTTTTTATGAAATTAACTTAATATTCTAAGTTTAGAGCATACTTAGATTAACTTGTTTTGATTCTTTTATTTTCCAATCAACAATAATAAAATGGATTAAAATTACGAAAAATAATCAACATTTAAATTCTATTTAATAAATTCTTTCACATATCAAAAAAATTAAAATAAAAACTTATTTAATATAAACAGTTACAAACTCGAAAATCAATATTCTGTTACATACAATAAATATTAAAATAACTAAAGGTTAAAATATAGCACGAAATTTCAAGGTGGCATCATTGGGCATATAATAATTCTAACCTTTATTAAGCATCTATTGAAAAAAGAGAAACGCATGGGAATCAATAATTACATGTAGCATTACGAGACCGCTTTATTCTTTCCCATACAAATATACGACCAGGTACGGTTATTTTATTCTGTCTGTAAAGAGGAATCCATTAAAGGAAATCACATTTAAGATATGGTTGAGATGATTCTTCCTAGTGTCACAAAGATTATTATATAATTTTTTATTGAAATTTATGTGTATTTAGTTATCCAGGTTTTATTTCTTATTTATTTTATTTTATTTTTAATTAATAAACAATATTAATATTATAATATTTCAATTAATTAATCTTATTTTAATTTTTAAAAATTAAAAATTAATATATTTTATATTTTTTATCTCAATAAAATAAAAATTTTATATTTAAAATTTGTTTGTAGAAAGAGTAAAAACAAACTAATAAATAAAATTATAAAAAAAAAATCAAATATAAAACTAAGTTACCTTTTTCTTGTTTTAGAAACCAAACAACTTGGTCCCCACAACAGGACTGAAGCACACGTGGCTGACACCCAACGCAACCCTTAAAGTTTCCCGTTGTTGAACGGCCGTTGATTTTTTCCTCTTCGCCGTGAAAAGCGGACGAGTTAAACTTCTCTTTGATTTGTACTTACCTTTTCAACGTCGGTTTATTCCGTGTGTAAATAAGATATATATAAATTATAAAAAAAAAATATTTAATAAATATTTTATATTATTGTAAATTAGTATTTATTTAAAAAAAATTAACATAAAACGATTTATGTTTTATTTTTATTTTTTATAAATTTAAGTGTATTAAAATGCTTAAAATAAATTTATATTTAAAAAACATTAAAGGAATCCTGGTCTTTTTATTTTTGTACAAAGGTCTCTTTCATTAGATTTGAAGATTTTTTTGCTTGGTTTTTTTAGCTAGATCAATGCCCAAACTCTGGGATGTTTGTAGACTCATTATTCTCAAGTACATTTGGAAGTATAGATGTAAAAATGTGTTTACTTGATCTGCTCCTCTATGGGATATAGTTTTGGCACACTTATCTTTGATCTTTTGTTACATATGGGACACATACATTCCCAAGTCTATGGACCTTCCAACACATCTCGAGATGTTATTGACAGACTTCATCAACTTTCTCATATGATTCAAGATCTTCAGAAAGTCCAACAAGAAACTAAGAAGAAGATAGTTAACAATGATAAGCAGGTTCAAGGTTTGATTACTTCTTTTTCTTCTTTGAAGACTTCAGAAGATATCACGGAAGACATTCCTAGAATTTTTTCATATAACAGACTCTCCCACAGATGAATGCTCGAGTATTGCAACAAGATATAGTTATAGGCCTTTTGTTGATATTAGCTTCTATTTTTATGTATATTCAGTTATAGATACTTTACTCCTGATCCACCTCATTTTGTTTTTTAGCTGGTGGACAGTGTTAACACCAAAATATTGTACTGTACGTATTAATGATATAATATAATCTAACTTTTTCAAAAAAAATTAAAAATTAAAAAACTCTTTTTATTTGTTATTTTGTTTTTGTTTTATTAATATTTTATATAATCAATTTTTTATATTAAAATATTAATTTATATTAAAATTAAAATATTAATGAATTGCACCCTCAAAATATTAACGAATTGAAATGCAAAAAGCTAATTATATCTTGAAATTGAAGTACACAAAATTAATGTGAAATATACAATTATAATATTAAAAATAGCATATCATAACATAACATTGAGATAATTCATGTTATTGTAATCCAAATTTTGTATATATATATATATATATAGTTTGTAAGGATAATGCAAACTATTCCTTGAACTCGTAGGAATGTGGTAAGATAATAGTGGCTTTAATTCCTTTTGAATGAGATGATTTCTCGTATGCTAGTCTTGATTAAGGAAGTCTTAAAGACTTAAAAAAAACTTCCCATAAAATATATGTCAGAGGTCAGTATCTTCAATTAGTTTTTATCTTAATAAAAAAATTAAGAATCAAATATAAAATTTTCTCTATGTTGATCTTGTCAAACATGTAAGTTTGAGAAGATGACTTTTAAATTGTTGGGATAGATTGTTTTTTACTAATTTTTTTTCTTAAAAAAAATAAACTCATTAAACCCTATACTCTTGTACATATTAATAATATTTTTATAATTATTTTTTTCTTATATGTTTATTTTTTTATCAATAATATATCATGAATTAGAGTTATTTAAATTATACTTTTTACTTTTTCAAAATATTTTTATCAATTAAAATATAAAATATATCTATTGTATATATAAAAAAGTAAATAATTTTTTTTTATTTGGTTAGTGTGAAATTTTTTTAAAACCAATGTATAGGGCTGGATAGGCTCCCCTCAATCATGACCCCTTGTAAAGCCAATAACTATGCTTATCAATAGGGAATTTAACACACAACCACCACACACCCACTCCATCACACACTCGTCCATGCTGCGGTTTGAACCTTGGACCTCCCGTATAAAATAGTAAATAATTACTAGACTAAAATAGGGTAATTATCAAATTCAAATATGGTCTTTTTTTCAACATTACAAAATATATATATATATATATATATATATATATATATATATATATATATATATATATATGTGTGTGTGTTACATTACAATATATATTTAACTATGAATGTTAAAAAAATAATATTGAATTACATAAATGTTGTTTATAATATTTTAAAATAAAATATATATTTTTAATGTTTTTTTTATGTTGGTAAAATTTATTGAATCAATAAAACCAGACAAGAAACAGATAAACCTAAAACAATAACTCTTACAAGGGCCAAAAGAAAGAGACCCCCAAAACCATCGAGTACCCGACCAAAATATACCCAACAAACAACAACCTCAACCAGGCATATCCGTAGCAAGCAAATTAGCAAGATGATGAGAACAATCCAATGGGAGCTGATCTAATTTCCTAATATTTCAATCTTCCTAAAACTCAGAAGCCCATTTTGCTAAGCAATCAGCCACACCATTCTATTCCCTGGGAATAAACTCTAGATGCCAAAAAAATTGAATAATCTGTCGAGCCACTAACGTAAGCTACCAATGAACATTAGAAAGATTATGAGTCTTCAAAAAATTAATAATAATCTGAGAGTCTGACTCATAGATTATCTTTCGTCATCTCATAACATAACCTTTTTCTAAAGCAAAATGAATAGCAAGGGCCTCCATAAAATTATTAGTTTGCTTCCTCTTATAACATGAGAAAATGAAAAGAGTTGCACCACTAATATCTCTCCCAACACCACCAATACCTGCATACCTAGGATTCCCTTTGGAAGAGCCATCAATATTAATCTTAAACACCCCTTGAGGCGGAGGATGCCATCTACCATCTCTCTGCACTTTTTGATTGAGGCCTCTCCTCCCGACCGATAAAGAAGGACGAGGGTCATTCTCCACTAAACCCAGGTCCTGCATCATCAAAATCTCAGACTGCTCCAAAGGAAGACTGGTATCGCTCCAAATTTTTCGCACCCCTACCTTCAGGCTATTGGATCCGCGCCCGGAAGGAGGATGGGAAAAGGATGGTGCGGTACCTCGGACGAGAGGACTTTGCGAAGGTCCCGCCTCTCAAGGGAGGTGCATTTTGGTGATTTTTCGACGGATGGTGGGTTCACCGGGAAACATTTGACGGCAGTTTCCACGCCTAGGTTTTGGGAATGAGTTTTGATGAGTTCGTTTTATTTTTAAACATTCATCCTAGGTTTGGCCGAATGATTCTAACTTAAACTACATGAAAATGCAATTTAAATGCATACGACAAACATAAAGGAAAATAAAAACGAGAGAATTTGCGGGAGGCCAATGAAGATTACACGATCCGGAAGTTCGATGGAGTTTACGAAGCTTGAAGCGATCTGGATCGTCCGCAATTCAATAGAATCGCCTTCAATTTGATAAAATCGTCCGAGCGACAAGATCGTCCGAAATCGACGAATTCGTCGGACGAATTCATCAGAGACACGCAAAACGACAAACGAGATGCGAAATACGAGAAATTCTATTTTGCAAACGGGGGCAAACTATGTAAAACAGATAATATGGGTGTTGAACAATATACAAGAACAGAAGTAAATGCAAATAAGCGTGTTTAGATAGCAGAATATGATCTTAATCTGTAAACTTAGACAAAATGGGTGAACTCCAGATGCAATATAGTATAAAAACTGAGTAAACAATCTAATTTATAGCATAAAATGATAGATAAAAGAGAAAGAAGAGCAAACTCCAGGCACTGATTGCCTCGATGTGTGCTGCAGTCGAAATCGTCTCGCATCGATACGAGATCGTCCCGAATTTGATGAGATCGCCTTCGATCTTGACAGGTTACGTCGAGCTGCGATAGGTACGGCTTCGGCTGAAAACCAGTGGTGTACCTGCAATGAAATGACTATAGGACTAATGCAAAATATGAATTACGATGTTTTAGAGCATAAGGGTTCAATTTGCATAAAAATTCAGCCGGGGGTTGGGGAGGGAAAAGTCTTAGAGTTAAATAGGCATAGGATAGTTGTTGGGAGGTTGGAGATCATCCCAATTTGGGAGATCTCCAACGGGGGAAGGGTCCCAACGGCGCAGACACGCTTCTGCCCGGATTGGAGACCCGTTGGAACGGATTCCAACTATGCAAATTCAGTTTTGCGACGAAATCGTACGGACGTTCTAGTCCGAGACGAAATCGTCAAATGCAGGGCGATATCGTACGATCGGAGACGATATCGTCAAGCGGTCAAAACAAGCTGCTAAAAATGGCGCGAAAAAGGAGGAAACGGGTTTCTCGGCGGTTAACGGGCGGTTTGGGAGGTTAAATTTGAATTTAAATTTATTTACTAAGGTGAATGTAATTATTCCAATTTTTTTGCGCCAATTTTAGGGTGCTACATTTTGCCCCCTCTTTAGCGAATTTTCCGAAGAAAATGCGTTAAAGATGAGTTCTTCTCGATCTACGAGAAAGCAAAAAATTATTCCCATTTTTAGGCGACGATTCTTGGTCGAATCGTACGACAGCTTACTATGGTGCCCCCTCCGTGTTTTTACCCAAATCGAACGTTTGAGGTAAAAACGCGAAAAAGCAAAAATTATTTGTTGAATAAAATTAAGAAAAATAGGGTAAAACCCTAATTCATTTGTTACTGTTCATTTTACTGTTTTGAGAGCTCTGGAGCAAAAATGGTAGAGACAGCGCACAGATCTGCAGAGGTCCACCGCGGTCTACGGGTAAGGGTTTAAACTGATCTAGAATTGATTTAATTTGATTTTACATGCTTTTTGGATGGATTTTTAGGTGAATTTTGAGCATCGCGGCCATTTTTGGCCATCGACGTCGTTCGGACGAAATCGTCCCTAGTTCGACGAAATCGTCTCAAGTTCGTCAATTTCGCCCAAGGGCGAAATCGGCGAAAAAGGGACGATTTCGTCAAATTAGAGACGATTTCGACACGCGAAATCGGAGACGATTTTGCTCAAATTTCGGACGATATCGGCCAATAGTGGGCGATATCATCAATTGCAAAATTTTGATCTTTAAGTTGCATTATTGATTGCTAAAATTGTTATTAATGATTGTTTGTTGTTTTGATGTTTATGCTTGCGAGAGAGGATTACTAAAGAGCGAGGAGTGGAAATATGGAGGATTAAGAGATGACTTGGCCGCTCGACACGAGCAGAGCGAGATCGGCTGGCACGGGCCGGCTTACTACATGTGGCGAGAGATGCCACAAGTATCTACGAGACATGGGGCCTGCGACGGCCCTAGCGGAGAGGTGGTACCCGGGCTCTTCATGTTTCCGGTTATCGACAGGGGAGATGACTCCCACACTAGAGGATGTATGGAGGATTCTTAGAATCCCCATACAAGGGAGGATGATCACACCTGCGGCCAATCAGGGCCATGCGATGGGACGACTCTGCGGTGACCCGAGCTTCGCCCTGGAGAAGGGCGGAGTGAACATCGAGGCACTTCGCCAGATGCCTGGGGCATCTACACTGACACGAGTTTTGGCTGGGGTGGTTGGTGGACTTCTGCTGTGCCACCAGAGCGGGCTGCAGGGTACCATGGATGCTGGCAGATGTGATCTGTGACATGCACGATCATGGCTACAGATTTTCTTGGGGCAGCTTTGTTCTATGCCGATTGTATAGGATCCTGCATGGGGTCGTATACAAGGGCGGCCGATGTCTGGTTATGACATCGCTCCTACAGGTTTGGTGTTGGGAGCACATTGCGGTGCGGAGGCCGGTAGGGCTTCCACTGACAGGGGTTGACGGGGAGAGGCCCCGAGTCTTCTCCTGGTGGCTCCGGAGAGGGGCACAGCGACGGATCGACCTGCCGGTGTCCCGGAGACTACTGGATGACTTGGTCCCAGACCAGATCACCTGGAGGCCGTGGAGGCGGCATCCAGGGTGGGCAGAGGACGCACAGGAGGCGGCTCGCATCAGGCGAGTCTGCTGGCTACGGATGGAGAGGGGAGAGGTGGAGCTCCACCGCTATGACCGAGTTTTGCGACAGTTCGGTCTACAGCAGGGGATCCCATCTCTCAGGGATTACGAGTTTTCTCGGACTGTCCGGGATAACACCACGGTTAGCGGGGCTCCAGACATGCAGCGCTTCTGGAGCCAGGACGCAGACGATGCCCCCATCCGGCCGGTGGATGGGGACGACGCGAGGGTAGCCGATGGCTACGATGCACGGTACACGGGCATCCGCCCTCCTCGGATGACGAGGGCACGGGGACCGATCCACGCGGTTGTGCGTCGGATAGGGAGGCGACGCCAGGCGGTGGTAGAGGCAGCCCGGGGTCACGACGAGAGGAGAGCGGGAGGAGGCCACGAGGCACGGGGAGAGACCGCGGGAGAGGGAGAGGGAGAGGAGGGAGGCGAGACCCCCATCTCCACAGAGGCCACCATCGCTCGATAAGGGCAAGGGTGTGGACATTGGAGAGAGTAGCGAGATGGCTACTCTTCGGGCGGAGAGAGATCGTCTGCGAGCTCAGGTGCAGACGTTACGGGATGCGGTACGCACGGCACCAGGCCGAGGTGTCGCGGCTACGAGACGAGAATGCTCATCTTAGGGCACGATGCGGAGGGGTAAGCACTTAGGAGCTGCTACAGTCGATTTCTTAGATCACATTCTATCAGGCGATATACTACCAGGCGATGCCAGAGGGCCAGAGAGTACAGCTGCCACCTGCCATAGCAGATCCTATCAGGACAGGGTCGACGAGGAGCTCATCCCGGTCGATGACGAGGACTCGCAGTACCACACATACTGCGATGGGACCACCTCGTCCTCCGTAGGGCGGGGGAGGAGATGAGGCCGAGAGCTCTAGAGGCTCTCGAGGCTAGAGGGCGGGATACTGCCACTGAGATTGTATTATACTTGTATTGATAGAGGATTGAGTATGCCGAGGTACAGATTGTGGCATACCAATCTAGTTTTGATGATGTATATATTCTGTTGATATATATAGATGAGATATTTTTTGATCATATGACTTGTCTTATGTGATGCTTATGATGCTTTTTATGTTTGATTGATTGATTGAGTTGATTGATGTAATGATTTTATTGATGATTCATGTAATTATGTCGTTTTGGAAAATATTATAACTTGGATGTCATGCTATAAATATTTTAAATGAAATAATCTGATGTAACAAATTGATTGGTTGTAATGAAATGTGATAAAATAAAAAGAGATTTCTAACAATAATTTCAAAGGACATTGTCGCTATTATAGACCATTTCATGGAGTCGTTGCTCACTCGGTCGTCAAGCTAGTCCCAGGATAGAAATATTGTTAAAAGAAAAGAGTGCTTAAGAGACTGTCTTAAGACTTTGTTGTGATGATGCAAATGATGATGATGATGGTTTGCTTTCAGATTTCCATAAAAATATTATGCATGAAATATTGTAAAATAATTTTTGCTAGGCATAAATTCCTAAGTGTGATAAAATTGTTGAATAATTCCTTAAGAATTATACCATCATTGCAAAATGCAAAGGTTGACATAATGATATGAAATAATAAAAATGTGTTTGCTTTTGAAAAGCATAATTTGTGTAATAGAATGAAGTCATATGGTTTTTATGAATTTTGATAAATTGGAGAAAATATTGTTACAATGGTTTTCGCTAGGTATAGAATATGTAGGTATAGACTTATACCATCATCGCGAAAATCAAAGAAAATAGTTTTATTGCATGGTTGATTTTTAATGAACAGAAAAGATGAAAATGAGGGCTTGCGCTAAGCATAAAACTCCAATTTTGGTTTTGGAATTATACCATCGTCGCGAAAGTCGATAAGATATATATGATATGTTTTAATTGAAATTTTTGATTTCTTCTATTATATAGTTGTCTTTGTGGTAAATAATTGTACTTGATTATTCCAAACAAGTTGCAAAAATAATATTTCAAAGTATTTTGAAAAAATTAGATTTATAAGGAATCCCATGTGCATAAGTGAATTCATTGCCAATCTTGATTTATCATAATGATAGACAAAATCTCTCAAATACAAATGTGTGTGCAATTGTATGGTTCAGTTACCAGTTTTGAGCAAGATACTATGATACAAGTGATTTGAATAAACCAACTAAGTGTTCATTAACCATGATGTAGATGCATATAACCATACTAGGCTACTATGTAGATCGGATTATCAAGAGCTAGCTAATCCATAAGCGAGACATAGGTCTGTACAAAAGAAGGTCGCTAATGTGACGGACATATCGCCACGCTAGGAGTTACCCAAGGCCAAGCGGGTTGGGCACAAACCACTGTTATGGGGCTTACCTCACAGTTTTCGAATAATTGAGAATTCCAGGGATTCAAGCTCATCAACCCTTCTTTTCTTTTCAAAGGGTAGGGAAAGGGATTTTATTGCTTTTCTTGCTTTCTTTTGAACTTTGCTTATTTTTCTTTTTGTATTTCTTTTGCTTGAGAATACTTGGAACATTGCTGAAATAACATTTTTCTTTTCTCTTCTTTCTTGAATTTTTCTTCTCTTTTTCTTTGCTAGGGATACTTGCTCGGATTAGCCTTGTAGAGCAAGGGATTTTTATTCGGGTAGGGGTGAGCTTGTCCTTTTGCCAATTCTCAAAGATTCTAGACCATGTGCATGATAGGATAGCGGGGAAACTTTTCACTCAAGAAATCGGTTCTACTATGTAGCAAAACATGGAAATTACAAATATAATCATTTTATTGTGAAAAGATGTGCTTGGTTTAAGTAAATACCAAGATCAATTCTCTATGCTCAAACTTTATTTAATTGATTTTTGTGAACTTTGATATAAGAGAGATTAGTAATCATGCCGAGATAAAATCAAGATATTTATTATGTGAGTGTGCAAGTGAGGGATGCCAAATAAATGCTAGTTTTATCCAAAATAAGTTGAAACATATAACTGCAGTAATTGTAAGAAAATAATGATTTTGAGAAAGTTTTGAGAATGTTGACTCTCTCTTTATTATGTATATTGTTTTGGTTTCGAAAGAGTCAAGCATATAGCTGTTTTTGGATTTTTATGTTGATTTTTGTTTTAAAGCAAAAGAAACTTTACAAAATAAATGCGATAAATATTTTTGAAGATTTTTGAAGATTTTATGAATGTTTTTGAGGGTTTTGAATGATTTTGAACAAATATATACATGGATGAAATAATCAAATTTATGCATAATAACGTTTGAGATGTAAAATATTCATGGGTTCTTTAAGTTCTTTACCATCTAAGGTAGATAATTTATATGCTCCTGATTCAAATTTTGCGGTAATGATGTATGGTCCAAGCCAGTTGGGCTCAAATTTACCTTTCAGTTCTTTGGTTGCATTTGTATTTTTTTGATTTTCTTTTAGAACAAGATCGCCAATCTCAAAGGATCGATGACGAACTTTCTTATTATATGCTCTTTTAAGCTTGTTTTGGTATGCACGGAGATGCTCTAAAGCATTGATGCATTTTTCGTCTAGGAGTTCCAGTGGTTGAGTGCTGCAGTAGCGATATTCATCTCCTACTTCGGTGTCTTGAAGTAGCAGAGCCAAAGAAGGAACTTCTAATTCAAATGGAAAAAGCTGCTCGAGCACCATATACCAAAACAAATGGTGAAGTGCCTGTGGGGGTTCGAACACTAGTTCGATAAGCCCACGAGGCTGGATATAATTGAATATGCCGATCACAGCCAGTTTTATTGACTAGTCTTTTGAGAATTTTGATTAGAGTTTTGTTAGAAGCTTCTGCTTGACCATTACCCTGAGGATAATAGGGAGTAGACCAGCGATGTTGAATCTTATATTTTTGACATAATTTTTTAACATCTTTATTTTTGAATGGAGTTCCATTGTCAGAGATGAGATTTGCAGGAATTTCGAACCTGCGAGATGATTTGATTAAAAATAAATTTAGAGACTTGTGAACCAGTGCAGGAAGCTAAAGGCATAGCTTCGACCCACTTCGTGAAATACTCAGTGGCGGTTATGATGAACTTATGTCCATCGAGAAGACACGGGGTTAATTTTACCAATAATATCCAAGCCCCATTTAGAAAAGGGCCAAGGAGAAGAAATAGCCTGCGGCTCTTGTGCGGGCGCATGGACAAGGTCGGCATGTTTTTGACACTTGTCGCAATGGCGCACATATTCATGTGCATCCGTTTCCATGGTAGGCCAAAAGTATCCTATCCGAAGGAGCTTTTTAGCAATGACGCTACCACTAAAGTGTCCTCCACAAGATCCATCGTGGGCTTCACTTAAGGCTGATTTAGACTCTTCTAAATTTAGACATCTTAATAGGATACCTTCAAAAGATCTCCTATATAAAGTATTGCCAATGATTACAAATCGACTTGCTCGTCGACGTAATAACCGACGCTGGTTGCGATTAGAATTAGCAGGGAAAGTCCCATTTTGGAGGAGATCAAATATGTCTGTATACCAGAGTTCAGGAGTGGTTTCCTTGATTAGAAACACATCCAAAGGCTCTAAGCATGACTTATGTGAAGCGGGTTCCTGGAGTCGACGAATGATGATAGTGGCATATTCGTCGTCTAACTCCAAGGGCAAGAGAGATGCAGCGGCGGCCATGGCGTCGGTTGCACGGTTGCTAGTTCGAGGAATGGCTTCCAAGGTAACTTGATCAAACAAGGCCATTAGTTGTAAAACATAGGCCTTATATGGGCGAAGTTTATCATCTCTGGTTTGATAAACTTCATTAATTTGGTTTATAACCAATTGGGAATCCCCAAAAACTAAGAGGTTTTTAATTTTAAGCGCTAAAGCGGCTCGTAATCCAAGGATAAGAGCTTCATACTCCATGGTATTGTTGGTGCAAGCAAAGGTTAGTTTGAAGGACGAGAGGAATAAGATGTTTTTGCGGAGATATTAAAATAATACCCGCATTGACCCCACTCATGCATCGGGCTCCATCAAAGTATAAGGACCATTGTTCAACAAGGTCTGCCTCTAATTGAAGGCATTCATCAGGAAACTCGATAATGAGGGGATGAGTAGACTCTAAGGGTGCAGCAGCTAATTGATCTGCTATGATTTGACCCTTAACAGACTTCTGTCCTATGAAGGTGAGATCAAACTCGCTTAGAGCAAGAACCCACTTGGCTGTGCGACCCGATAAATAAGGTCGACTCATGAGATATCTTAAAGGATCATATTTGGCAATGACATACGTTTTTTGGCTAAGCATGTAATGTCGTAATTTTTGCGTAGCAAACACGACTGCTAGACATAACTTTTCTAACGTTTGTATAGCGAGTTTCATAACTGACGAAAGTTTGGCTAATATAATAATTAGCGCGTTCTCGTTTTTCATCATCAAGCTGAGCTAACATAGCTCCTAAGGCAGAATCTGAAGCAGAAATATATAAAAGAAATGGGCGATCAGATTTAGGCGGTGAAAGCACCGGAGGGTTAAGGAGATATTGCTTGAGAAGTTCAAAAGCTTCTCTACATTACGTATCCCAATTAAAGGGGACGTCCTTCTTAAGGAGTTTAAGAAAGGGACCAGTTTTGTCCGCCGGCTTATCAATGAAGCGACGGATAGCTTGAAGTTTACCTTGTAAACTTCGTAATTCAAATATATTAGTGGGTGCGGGCATATCAGTGATAGCCGCAATTTTGAGAGGGTCAATTTCGATACCACGTAAAGAAACTAAAACCCCTAATAACTTGCCGGATTTAACTCCGAATATACATTTTTCTGGATTTAATCGAATGAGATATTCTCGTAATCGATTAAAAACTTTTCTTAAATCGTCTAAATGATGATCTTCAATAAGAGAGCGAGCTATAATATCATCTACATAATCATGTAGGATATCATGCATCATATCATGAAAGATGTAGGTCATGGCCCGTTGATAAGTTGCCCTGGCATTCTTTAGGCCAAAGGGCATCACTTTCCAGCAAAAGGTACCCCGAGGGGGTAATGAAGGTTGTTTTAGCCTGGTCTTCAGGAGCTATCCTGATCTGATTATAGCCGGAGAATCCATCCATTAAGGACATCATCCCACTTTCGGCAGTAAAATCAATAATTTGGTCCATATTTGGAAGAGGAAAGTCGTCTTTAGGGCATGCAGCGTTAATATCTCTGAAATCTGTGCAAACCCTAACTTTGGTGGCTTCTTTCTTGGTGAGTTGGAACTACATTGGAGATCCATTCGAGCATAATCAATAGCTTGTATGAAGATAACATTCGGGAGTTTTTCTAACTCCCCTTTGACTAGCGAGGCCACTTTGGGATGCATTTTTCTAAGTTTTTGTTTAACGGGTTTAGCATCCGGATGGACCACTAGGTGGTGCATGACTACGAAGGGTCTAGACCTGGCATATCTTCATATGTCCAAGCGAAGACATCTTCATACCCTTTAAGAAATGCAATGTATTGTTCTTGTTTTTCTTGACTTAGTTCTGCTCCAATGTTGATTATGTGAGGGTTGTCCTCAGTTCCAATATTAATTTTAAGGACATTTTCTACCTCCATGTGTAGATCTCTTTCAAAATTAGGTGGGGCGGGTGAAACGCCCAACTCTTGTAACTCTTGTAAAGTTAATTTAGATAATTCGTTCTGAGGGTCGGTGGCCTCAAGTTGAGCTATGGTTGGTATAGAACCATCAAAATAAAACCCGTTATACAACATCTCTTCAACAGAGACATCATGGAAGATATCTCCTTCCAACTCTTCATCGGGGTCAACAATCATTTCGGGGTATGCTATGGATAGCATGTTGCATGAAAATGACGGATTTTTAAGAGGTAAATCAACATGTCTATCCAAATAGTCTTGATAGCATATGAGATGATCATCATCCTCAAAAGGAAAGGGTTGACCCTTACTAGGTAATAGGCCCACACCACATCGGGCGAGGCCATGGTTCTACCTCGAAAGGTTCTTTCATGCCATTTTGGAAAGGTCCTAAGCCTTTCCCTTTATATCCCATTTTAAGCATCATGGGTTTAGCTTTAATATAATCGTTGGTAAAATAGCACCGAGCATATCCATCATGATGGGTTTTGATATTCTGAGGGATTCTTCCCCAGTCATATCCTTTGTAAATGAAGGCGCAACTCCCGACTTGGTAAGTACTTCCCATAGGTTGTGGGAGGCCCAAAGTACGAGGAGATGGCGGCAATTGATTTAAAAGGTCTGAATCTTGCATGAAATCATTCATTTTTTTTGATATTAAGGTTGTAGATAAATCTGGTAAAAGATCATCAGAAAGGGCATAAGATGTAGAAGGCTTATTACCTATGTTTTGAGATGTGGAAGGTATGATAGATGTGTCTGAAGGTTTTGAATTTATGGGATTAGAACTTGAAGAATTGGTTGTAGTTTTAAGAGCTTTTTGATGTTCTACGAGTGATTTGTTTAGAAGGTGGTTGATCTATATGGGAAGATGAAGTTAATGGAGGAGGAATAGATGAAATGATGGGTTTATATTTCACGAGTTTTAGATGAAGAAGAACTAGGATATGTGGATGACGAGAGCGGGGCAAAATTGCACTCCAAGCTGGTTCCGCCAATGCACACATATCAAAAGGTCTAGGGTCACCATGAATAGTGACCAAGCTGATTTTTTAAACTCAAACTTAACACATTGGTGTAAAGTTGATGGGACTCGCTCGCATGGCGTTAATCCAAGGGCGACCCAAAAGTATATTGTACGATCTTTGGGCAATGTACAATGAACACGATTGTCTCAAGGGTTCTAGGACCAACTTGCAATGGGAGGGTAATGACTCCACACGTTTCTTGTGTTTCGTCATTAAAGGCTTTGATAATCATATCGGTCTTCTTCATTTCATCACTTCTAAAACCAAATCGTTGGTAGAAGTCAAAGGTGCGAATGTTTAGAGATGAGCCATTATCAATCGGGACTCGTTTGATGACTACATCCCCAATTAAAGCTGTAATATACAAGGGATTATCCTTGTGTAAAGTGTGTTGTGGGATATCTTTATCCCGAAAGTCAATACAATCAATCTCTCGCGTGATGATAGTATTGGCCATAGCTTCGGGTTGGATGTTTTGAGGTACCATCATATGGCTCAAAGTAAGCATCAATTCATCCCTATGGGTGGGGGAGGATCTTAATAAATCTAAAAGGGAGATTTTGGCGGTGGTATTAGAAAATTGCTCATTAATGCTTGTAAGGGGGTTTAGTTTGAACAATAGGAGCATGACTTCCTTTATTAGGATTTCTTAGAACAAATGGAGCTGATCCATCGTTACGGTTTGGTTCTTGTTGGGGATTTTGAGCTTGTTGTCGAGTGACGACTCCGATGGTACCTACAATGTTATAGTGATGACGTTGAAAGGGTCTTGGTTGAGAGTTTATGGCTTGTTCATAAGGAAGGACTTCATTAGAAGAAGGTCGAGTAGTGACTCTTCTGGGAAATGGTTCTTCTGGAACATTAGCATCTGTGATAGGTTGAATAGGATCTGATTCGTTTTTAGAACTATTCGATTGAATGGTGTCTACTTCACTCTCACTATCTGACTCTATATTGCTAGAATCAGAAGTTTGAAAATTATGTAAGAGCCTGGTTGTAACCAGGGATAAGGTTGTGTCGAATGTGTGAGAGTCCTGAACAGGTAATTTCCCGCTAATGGTTCCTACATATCGGGTAGGAGGGGGAACATTGTGATGTTCAATTTGATTGGCTACCTCTTTACCATGTCTTGGTAAAGGGTGTTGAAATATGTCTAAAGTTTGATTGGCATTCGATTTTGATTTTGGGGAACAGTCTTTTGGGTATTATTAGGAGGGTTTTGTTTAGGTTGGAAGGCTTGCACTTCCATTTCATTATTGTCAATCAAATCTTGTATTTTATGTTTCAATCTCTTACAAGCGTTGGTAGAATGTCCAGGACCTCTATGAAAATCACGGTGCAAATCGGCTCTATATCCGGGTATGCTTGGGTCGGGTTCCCGGATAGGCGGCGATTGGATTAAACCTCTTTCAAGAAGTTGAGGTAAAATAGTTGATAAAGGTTGGTTTAATCTAGTGAACTCTTGAGGAGGCTTATCAGGAGGTTTCAAGATGAATTTTTTTGTTGTTTTTGTTGTTTTTGTTGCATTGACATTAGCAACATTTTTGCTATCAGTGACTCCATCACCGACAACTTTGTTTGTTTTTATATTGATTTCTAGATGTTTTCTCATCATCCTTCTTTCTAAGTTGGCCTCTCCTAATGAGGGCATCTTCTACCCTTTGAGCTAAGTCTATAGCTTGATCGAAGGTAGTCAAAGTAGTTGTTGATAGCTCATAAGAAAGTTGTTCTTGTAAATTGTTAATGAAAATGTCTAACATTTCCCTATAGGGTAGCACAAAGTGCAGTTTTCCTGTCAATTGTCTCCATCTTGCTAAGAAATCAGCAAAACATTCGTCTTTATCTTGTTTTAAATTGTATAGGTCTTTAATAGTTACATGCCTCTCGATGTAGGCACTAAATTGATGAACAAATGACTCAATTTGTTTCTTCAAAGTTTCTTAAGGAATGAGTGGGCAATTGATAATACCACTCTAACGCCATTCCACCTAAACTTTTGGGGAACATTTTTAGTAATAGCAAGTCGTTATGCGATATGTCATGACATGCTATCCTAAACATGCGAAGATGTTCTATGGGATCTTCGGTTCCTTTATAGATAGGCTAGACGGGCATGGGAAAATGTTTAGGGTATGGTTGAGCTACCACTATGGGATCCAATGGTTGGCTACAAATCTCTCGATAATTATACGAGGGACGGTAGGGATCTATCGGGTCCATACGTGAAGCCAATTGTTTCACCATAGCTTCCAAACTACTAGTTTGCCCCCCATATTGATTTGGTGGGGCATTACCATAAGTGTTATGGGCGTAGGATGGAGGAACATGCGGATTAGATGCCATGTTACTATTGTGTAAAACATTGGTAGGAAAGATATTATGGAGGAGTTTTGAAGTTGGATTGTGTTGTATTGTAGATTGTTGAAAGTTTGTATTTGGCTTTGTTTTAGATTTTTGTCTATTTAAAGCATTTTGCTCAACTGTTTGGAGGAAGGAAGTAGTGAAGGGAATTTTATTTTGTGCGGGAGTGATTTTAGGTTGAGTAACAGGTTGCTTAGGAGGTTGGGTGACCTGTTGTTTGGTCATGGCTTGGGCTATAGTGACCATATTCGCATTAGATGGTCCACCCTTATCACTTTCTTGATCAATGAAAGACAAAGGATTAGTTTGCATATCAATCGCCCGTTCTAAGACTGCTTGAGCATCACTAATTTCCCCTTTATCAATACGGACTGCCACATTAAGGATGTCGATATGTTGATTAAGAAATTTTTGAAAATGTTCTGCGTTGTCAAAAGTGATGCCTCCATTTGGAGCTATTCTAGGGGACGAAGATTCTTTAACACTTCCTTCTTGTTCCTTATCTTCACCTAAGTCTTCATCCGATTGACCTAGAGTTTCACCTTCCGGATTTGTATCTCCAAGAAGGACATTTGGGTTTTCAGTTGTATTTTGTAGCCAATCTTCTCCTTCTCCTAAAATTTCTTTACCATTCCTAAGTTTAGTCATGGTGCTAAGTTTTGATTTCAGCAAATATATATATATTTATATATATATATATATATATATATATATATATATGCAACAAATTAAAAGGTATATATTTATATATACCTAATGCAATATTGTAAATGAAATGTTTAAGTTTTTTACTATGTTTTTTATTTTTTTTTTTTAGTTTTTTAGTTTTTCTTTGAAACAATATAATAAAGACAGCAAATGAAACAAGAAATGCACACAATAATAATAAGGCTAAAAGTAGATGAACTAATCTTCTATGAATAATCTATGAATATCATTAATAGGTTCAAGTTGTTCAGGGGTCATGAAATGTTCTTCTTCAAATTGAAAGTTTTCTTTTAAGAATTTGATGAAAAGGGCTATGGTGATATTGTCTATCTCAGATCTTTGGTTGATAAAAGTAAAGCTCATGGCAATACTCTCGATATAGCACAGCTCACGGAACTCTATTCCATATTTCCCTATCTGTGAGAACAACTTCTTGGTCCTCTACAAGGCCTAGGAATCGGTGTACAATGTCTGCATTCTCGAGGTATTCCTCGAAGCTGAACAACTATGAAGATACTAAAGCTCTCCTATAGGCTAACCACCTATGGCAAGCTCTCTGAAGTTCATGATAGAACACTAATTGATGAGGATCCAGGATTCTATCCAAGACTAGCCTCTTAATCTGTTTAAGTTGTGTGGACCTAGATGAAATGATACTAAGTCTCCTGATAAGCTCGTCCCACAAGGATTGATTTCTACTTGCTTCGGGGACACTAAGGACAGAATTAACTTCTATGGCCGCTAATTGGTTTACTACGTTTATAGTAGCTGCTAACCTCTTTTTAGGAGCTACCATCTAAACATGATTTTGAACCTTAAATGTTTTAAAATGCATCTAAATTTTTTAGTTGTTCTAATAATTTTTTTTTTTGTCTTTGTTTGTTTTTGTTCAAAAGGTTATGATGCATTCACGTCGGGTTCACCAAAATGTATCGCTCCAAATTTTTCGCACCCCTACCTTCAGGCTATTGGATCCGTGCCCGGAAGGAGGATGGGAAAAGGATGGTGCGGTACCTCGGACGAGAGGACTTTGCGAAGGTCCCGCCTCTCAAGGGAGGTGCATTTTGGTGATTTTTCGACGGATGGTGGGTTCACCAGGGAAACATTTGACGGCGGTTTCCACGCCTAGGTTTTGGGAATGAGTTTTGATGAGTTCGTTTTATTTTTAAACATTCATCCTAGGTTTGGCCGAATGATTCTAACTTAAACTACATGAAAATGCAATTTAAATGCATACGACAAAGAGAAAGGAAAACAGAAACGAGAGAATTTGCGGGAGGCCAATGAAGATTACCGATCCGGAAGTCGATGGAGTTTACGAAGCTTGAAGCGATCTGGATCGTCCGCAATTCAACAGAATCGCCTTCAATTTGATAAAATCGTACGAGCCGACAAGATCGTACGAAATCGACGAATTCGTCAGACGAATTCATTAGAGACCTGCAAAACGACAAACGAGATGCGAAATACGAGAAATTCTATTTTGCAAACGGGGGCAAACTATGTAAAACAATAATATGGGTGTTGAACAATATACAAGAACAGAAGTAAATGCAAATAAGCTGTGTTTAGATAGCGAGAATATGATCTTAATCCGTAAACTTAGACAAAATGGGTGAACTCCAGATGCAATATAGTATAAAAGCTGAGTAAACAATCTAATTTATAGCATAAAATGACAGATAAAAGAGAAAGAAGAGCAAACTCCGAGGCATCGATTGCCTCGATGTGTCGTTGCGATCGAAATCGTCTCGCATCGATACGAGATCGTCCCGAATTTGACGAGATCGCCTCCGATCTTGACGAGGTTCGTCGAGCTGCGATAGGTGCGGCTCCGGCTGAAAACCGGTGGTGTACCTACAATGAAATGACTATAGGACTAATGCAAAGTATGAATTACGATGTTTTAGAGCATAAGGGTTTAATTTGCATAAAAATTCAGCGAGGGGTTGGGGAGGGAAAAGTCTTAGAGTTAAATAGGCATAGGATAGTTGTTGGGAGGTTGGAGATCATCCCAATTTGGGAGATCTCCAACGGGGGAAGGGTCCCAACGGCGCGGACACGCTCTGCCGGATTGGAGACCCGTTGGAACGGATTCCAACTATGCAAATTCGGTTTTGCGACGAAATCGTACGGACGTTCTAGTCCGAGACGAAATCGTCAAATGCAGGGCGATATCGTACGATCGGAGACGATATCGTCAAGCGGTCAAAACAAGCTGCTAAAAATGGCGCGGAAAAGGAGGAAACGGGTTTCTCGGCGGTTAACGGGCGGTTTGGGAGGTTAAATTTGAATTTAAATTTATTTACTAAGGTGAATGCAATTATTCCAATTTTACTGTGCCAATTTTAGGGTGCTACAAAGACTAATCTGACATTTAGAAGAAACAGTTTCCTGGATCATACCAATAATCCTCTATCAAATCTAATAAACAATTAACCTTCTACCTTGATAAATTATTTTTTCTACCTTAATAAATTCTTCGATTTATTTTAAGCCAAATATGCCATATAATACATGAGGGCCCAATACTCCACGCAACTTGAAGAAAAAAGCCTTAGTAGGATGTCTTTCTAAACTCCTTCAGAACTCAACAAGAGAAGAGGTATGAGAACAATATTGTTTCCACACCCTCCACCAAAGATGCCAAATTTCCCATGCAAATGAACACTGTAAGAGCAAATTCCTTGAAGATTCATCACTATTCTCACAAAGGAAACAAAATGACGGGCCCTAAAATCCTCTCTTTTGGATATTATCCTAGATAAGACATTTGTTCCTAGTAGCCAACCACAAACGGAAATTGCATTTGGACTAGAAAAACTTATTTCAAACATCTTTCCACCAAGGAACCTCCTCATCCCCAAAATGTTGTCTATCTAAAACACGATAACCAGAAGCCACCGAGAAAACCCCTCTAGGAAATGAACTCCAAGCCAAAACATCATCATCCTGTAAAGAAGAGCACTCCCTAGTAGCCAAAATATGAGCCAACTCTTCTCTATCCTAAACAAAACCACATGTCGATCAATCTCTAGGATATTTCCACTGAACTACCTCCACCTACCCAAATATTTTTGCAACTTTATAATCCATCACCCTGTACCAACCAACAACCAAGAAACATTTACATAGCTCCTGAATATGAGGAAATATAAATTAAATTGTAGGGAAACCATCCCAAGAATCATGCCAAAAAAGAGCCTTCAAGCCTTTCAGACAAATCCAGAACAATCCTTGTTGAACAAGAGTCACACCCTTCTTAAGGGTGTTCCAGATCAAACAACCTTTACCAGATAAAATTTATCTAGGTATCTCAGAGCCCTCAACCCCATTAATATACTTAAAGGAAATAATTCTAGCCCAAGCATGGTATTGATAAAAACACCATCTCCAATAAAGCTTGGCCGCCAATGCCTGACTAGAAAGAGAAATCAAATGAATACCCAAACCACCTTCCTATTTCGGTCTATAAATAGTCTCCCACTTAACCAGAATCCATTTTGAAGACTCCAAATTTCCAGCCCATAAAAATCTTCTAGATAGAGATTCAAGCTCATGAATAAAACTAGCAGGAGTGACCTAAATCATGCACTGATAAATACATAAATCTTGAACCACCGACTTAAGAAGCAACACTCTGCTAGCAAAAGAAAGCCACTTAATAGTCCAATGAGACACTTTAACCTGGAATTTATCCAAAATATTATTCCAGATGCCTCAAGATAGAGGGCCCATAGAAAGAGGAATTCCCAAATAAGTTAAAGGAAGAGCTCCAATCTGAAATCGAAGAATATGAGCAATTTTGGCCTATATAAGAGGATTAGTATTGAAAAAGAAGATGGAGGATTTCCCCTCATTTATATTCTACCCCAAAGTAGCCAAATAAATATCCAAATATCTTCTAAAATTAGTTGCTTCCCTAATAGAGGCAAGACCCATCAGAGCAGTATCATCCACAAATTAAATATGAGAATATGCAGGTAAACTATTACCCCACCTCCAACCATGAATCAACCCCTGATTGACATGCAATTTGAGAAGTCTACCCAAACCCTTAGCCATAATAATAAATAAATAAGTAGATAAAGGATCCCCCTGATGAAGACCTCTTGAAACCTGAAATAAAGTAGAATGCTCACCATTTATAATGATATAATAGAATGGAGACGTAATATAACTCATCACCCAACTAACCCAGTTGGATTCGAAACCAAATGCAAGGAAATTTTTACTTAAGAAAGACCATTTACCCCTATCATAAGCCTTAGTCGTATCCAATTTTATAAAAACAACTTTTTGTTTAGAAATTTCCATAGGAATGGCCTCAACAGTAACAGCCACACCATCAAGGATTTGTCTACCCGTCACATAACCTCCCTGTTCATTAGAAATAACCTTATTGAGCCAAGGCTTAAGTCTCTCAAAAATCAACTTGGAGATAATTTTGTACACCATATTACATAGTGCAATAGGTTTGAAAAGATCCAAATAATTGGATCCTTCCCACTTAGGAATAAGTACTAAGAAGGTAGAATTCATAGCTCTCAACATCTGTTTAGTTCTAAAAGACTCCTACACAATCGATACAAGATCCAGTTTGAAAATCTCCTCGAATTCTTGGAAAAATTCCATAGGAAAGCCATCAGTCCCCAAGGCTTTCCATTTCATCATCTGGAAAATAATACCCTCAAACTCTTCGATTGAAATAGGTCTCATGAGCAACTCATTCATCTCAGCAGTGACAACTGAAGAATTACAATCCAAAATACTATTTTCTTCAACAACCGCCAAGGGAGAATCCTCAAAATACAAAGAGGAAAAAACCTTACAACCTCCCTTGAAATATCCTAAGCAACAATCAATTAGACCACAAGAGAAGAAATCACATTACCATACCTTCTAGCTTTAACTGAATTGCAAAAGAAAGCAGTATTTCTATCTCCTTCCTATAATCAATCCCAGAATTTTTTTTCCAATAAATTTCCTCCCTCAGTTCCCACTCAGCTAACTCCTTAAGAGCATTAGATTCCTCTTTAAAAGTCCTTTCTATGAGGCCATAATCCCTAATCTATCTTGTAATAGCATCTAACTTCTCTTGAGAAGCCAACTTAGCCCCAAAAATATTACCAAAACTCTGCCTATTCCACTTCTTAAGCTGATATTTCACATACTGGAGACTCTTAACAAAAGAGAACATAGCACTTCCATGAGCAAGCCTACCATGTAATGACCAAAATCTCATTAAATCATGTAGAGAATACTTCCGAAGCCACATAAACTAAAATTTAAAGCAAAGTTTCCTATAAACTCCCTGGCAAATGACATTTAACTTTATAGGCCAATGATCAGAACCTCTCCAATCCAAAAATTTTGAGTTGATTTTCCAATTATTACTGATCCATAAAGGAGAAACCAGAAAATGATCCAATCTCTTGGAAATAGCCTCAGTACCACATCTCCTGTTACTCCAAGTAAACATACCATTACCAGGTTTAATATCCACAAGGTTTAAGAAAATGATATTATCATTAAGGACCAAAGATGCATGTCCAAGAGAACCCACACCACCTCTTTTCTCCTTCACATTGGTGATAGCATTAAAGTCTCCAACAACAATCTAAGGATAGTGAGAAGCCATTAATCGCACCATCCAAATATGATTCCAAAGATAAATTTTCCCAGCAAAATCAAAGGAAGCATAAACATTAGTTAATAATACCACTTCACCAGACTCCTTACAAGAAGCAACCATAGAAAAATTTATCAGAAACCCACCATATAGGAGAGATCTTCTGAGGATTCCAAAAGCTAACAATACCTCCAGCACTACCCTGGACACCAATACACTGATATTGACCACGAGCCCACAATTTGAAAACGATAATAAACAAACAATCAAATGATAATTTTGACTCCTACAGAAAAACAATATCAGGCTTATGCAGCTTAATCAACTCGTGAATAGCTTTTTACCAGGGATGCTATTCAATCCCCTCACATTCCAAGATAAAACAATCATTTATAAGGGGTGGAAAAGTGAGAATCAAGGGGCCTAACCAACCCTGACTCAACCAAGGACTCTCCCTCAAGTTTAATTTTCTCCACATATTTCTTCCTGCCCACCTTAGAAGACTTTTTAGGTACCCCTTTTTAAAATTATTTCGATGCAATCCTAGTATAGAACTCACCTTAGAACCCTTTCCATGATTGAAACCCACAAAATTAGCCAACACAGGATCATCTGCCACCACACCATCCTCCTGAACAACCATATTTTCCTTAGAAGGAATAAAAATTTGGTTTCCCTCAATAGTTTGTGCCACACAATTCACCAAAACTAAAACAATCGTATTACCCAGAGACTGATCAGTGTCCATCTAAGTAACAGATAAATCTCTTTGCAGATTAACCCCATCAAACTGGTCCAAGTCATCCAAAGCATCAAATCTATTATGTAACCCATCAACTTGCCTCTCATTAATGGATCTCTTCAAACCCCTACCTTTATTGCAGGACTTAACAGGAATGAAACCCTCCTTATCAGTCCCATTATCCTGCATTGGAGATTTTCTCCTCAATAGACCCATTAGCCTACTTATATTATTAAAACATATTTTAGTATATTGATGCAATTAAGTTAGTAATACAGTAAAATAAAGGTCATATGAGTTCATGGATATAGTGTAAGTATAAAGTGCTCAATCCAAACCTTCATAGTTAGAGTATTTGGATGCAAGGATGCAAATTTACATGGAATACAAGGGTATAGAAAAATTGAAATACATCTTAAAATTAATTATGCATTGTCAAAATAATTTATGCTTCATTAATGCATTGGGTGTATCATAGGTACACAATTAAAATGCACCATGCATATCGAGGAACTTAAGAATACATCTAAACCACACTATTTAGTAGTTTTTATAGTCAAATTTATTCATACAAATTAGTGTCTTTGTTTAATAAAAGGTTATTTAGAAAAAAAAAAATAAGTTTTATAGTCTTTTAGAAGTTATTCTATAAATAAATGATAATTAAAATTTTTCTAAGTAATTACATTTGTCTAATATCAAAATATAATAAATAATATAAGGAAAAAATATTTTCACATTTATTTAAGTCAAATAAATGATTTTTATAAATCATCTTTGGTTTTTAGGATGTCTTTGGGTTTGTCCATCTATTTTTTTTATCTTGTAGGCGAGGTGAATTTGTTCTTGATTTTTGCACATGTATTTAGGTATTAACCACCTTGGTTTCTTATGTGGGTTAAAAAACTTCAAGGTTTTAAGTGTTACTATAATACTAATTTTTCTTTTATCAATGTTTTTTTTTGCTTAAGGTAAAAATAAGGTTTGAAAGGGCTCATACCCTTATACAAGGCAAAACAAGATTAACTAGGTATTACATATTAAATAGTAATAAAGCTACCTAAAAACCAACAACCAATATAACACAAAGATGTTGGAAGTATTACATTATTTGGTAACATGCAAGAATATTAAGTACCATGTAAATATTTTATTTTAGAGTGTGAATAATATTTGAGTATATACTAGGTGTCATGTAAATGAGGAGTTATGTAAGTGAGATGTCATGTGAGAGTTTGTTGTTTAGTATGTGCAATCATCAGAGTCTTTATCCTTATGTGGATATGTAGAGTCAATAATAGATTTATTATTATGTGGTATTTCTCCCATGAGAAATATGAAGTGTTAGATCTTCCATGTGTGTGAGGAGATGAAAAGTTTGTATAAGTAGAAAGGTCAAGGGTTGTGAATGTGAAGAGTCTCATATCCATGTGTGTATATATTGAAGGTAAAGCAATGTAATCAATGTAGCAATGATATAGTAATACAATGAAAACAAACCTTGCATTTACATTATTTATATTGAATATTCACCAATAATATTATTCAGTAAATGTGTTATTTTTTAAGAGGTTGAAAAGCGGGAGCATATTTGGGGTCACCCTTCTTGTGAATTGAACTTGGGTCTCCACTAGGAGAGCCAAGTGTCTTTTGCCATTTCAATGTCCTTGTTGGTACATAAATGTGTTATTGAATGTATGCATTTGTATGAATATTTTATATTGCTATAGATCCTATGATAGTATAGTCAGATTGCTAGTAGTGGTGGTGATAGCCATACTGGTTGTACTTGATCAGAGCCATCATAGGTATATTAATAGCCTCCATTATGCACCATTGGCCACTAATGGAGAGTATTGAAGTGTTGACAATAGAGTAACGTTAGCTAAGAGAGCAACAATTGCAGGAGAAAATTATATTATTGGAGTATTGGGAGAGGAATAATGTTAGCCAGAGGGGGAATGATTACAACCTTATATTATTGGAGAATTAAGGAGAAGAAAGTAGCGTTAGTCAATAGTAGTGTTTGCAATACCCATGTGAAAAATACATGAATTTTAGTATATTGGAAGTAAGCAACATTAGCTAGAAGTAGTATTTGCTAGTGTCCACATGAAAAATAATTGAGGTTTAGTATATTGTAGAATTGAAAAATGTTACAACTGAAAGAATAGTCAAGTTCAAAATATCAAGGTGAGGTGGAGTTAAATTTACAAGAGAGGATCCATTATTGTGAAGAGTTATTTTTTGGCAGATAACATTTGGAAAGGAGATACACATTTAGCGACTGTTGTGAGAAAGCTTGAAGGCAGTAGACAAAATGTCCAAGGAGTAGAACACATAGGTATGGACATGAAGGGAAATGGTCGTCGGAGTTAAAGCCTGCAATCATTGGTTGGATTGAGAAAAGCAAATGTTGCCTACTGTGAAAAGAGACCAAAAGTTTTAGAGAGAAACTAGAATGTTTGAGTCGAATGCCACATAACTCAAGAAGATGTTCTACTACAAAATAATACATCTGCATATAGTAATAATGGGGCTCGACCTTCTAATCATAGCTTTTCGAATATTTCACCCTTTTAAATTAGAGAAATCATTCTAAGCAAGAGAGGTTGTGGGTTCATAATTGCTTAAAATATCCACTAAACCTTTATAAAAATAGAGATTTTGATAATGTCAAACATAGTTAAAGATAATGACTCCACAAAGTTTGATATCCATCTGAAAGAGATATCGTGGATAGAGATAGACCTATAGTGATGAGCACAAGAAGAAAACTAGTCCTCGAACTTTAAGAGGTTCTCACCAACTGTTGTGCCCCAAGTAGACTCTAGTTTGCAAGTTCCTCTATTTTGAGAAGATTGCTAAAAAATTAGAATGTTTAAAAACAACAAAAAAAGATGAATAGAGAATTTTCTTGATGAACATTTAGTAGAGCACCAAGCTTAGAAATGCCCCAGGTGAAATGTTGAAGCATTTACCAGGTTTGAAAAATATGTTTGAGAAAGCCTATTGAAATCTCAAGCAGAAGAGATGTCTAAAATGAGGTACACATGGAAAGCATGATGGACGTAATTAGTGTGGTCAGAGGTGCAAGAATAAAACCCAAGAGGAGCAGTAGAATAATTTTATCATGAGCAGTTGGAGATATTAGGTATAAATAAAAATTAATTTGCATTGATTAAAGTAGATATCACCTCGTGCATCAATATTTTAATCAATGCACATTAGTTTTTTATACTTAATATCTCTCACTCATGATAATTATTCTATTGCTCCTTTTGAGTGTTATATATATATATCTGTTACTCCTGCATCTCTGATATATATATATAGGTTTGATTAAATATTGAAGCTCACATATTTGTTTGTGAGAAATATTAAATTTGAAAAAAGGTTATTTAAAGAAAGTGTTATACCATCTGGGAGAGGAGTTAGAAGTTTTCAGAAGTGTGGAGGCAGTATAAAATAAAATATATGCATGCATAGTATAGTATTAATTAATAAAAAAGGTATTTGCGTTAAGCTTTGAATTATTTGATCCAAGAAAATAGATTATTTAAAGAAAATAAAGTTTGGTGAAATTTAAAATTTGGAGAAAGTAGAATTAAAGACTGCAAAATTATGGGTAAAAGATTACCTTGGAATAAATTATATTACTTAAAGAAGTTTTTAAATGAAATGAAGGTAATTATTGTGAGCAGTATTATAATTGGTGGAAGTTATAAGAATAAATTAATATAGTAAAGAAAATAAATATTTTAATAAGGGAAATATTTGAATAAAGGAAATTGTTAATATATTTGAAGGAAAAATATATTATTTGATTAATTGGAATGTGAAAAATTATTGAATATAGTATTGAAGAGAGTTGTTAAAAAAATAGTCGAAGATTAAAGATTGAAGAAAAAGAACTATTTGAGAGAAGAAAATTGTTTTAGGAAACATTAATTTTAGACTTATAAGGTTGTCAAAAACAAAGGAAATTATATTGAATAAAAAGAATTAAAAATTGAAGACTAAGTGAATATCGCAAAATAGAGAAGATTTATTAAATATTAAATTTTGCAGTAAAAACCCAAGTGTTGTAGGTGAGTTGGAGAGGAGAGGACAATCCTCCAAGGGAGGTCCTAGGTTCGAATCTCCACCCTACCAAAAAGTTGAATTGGGTACCCAAAATCCAATTGATAATGTTGGTGCGGGTAGGGCCGGGTGTGACTCCCGGGTGACTTTGACGGTGTAGAACACCCTGGTCATGGTCTCTCAGACCAAGGCGGCCCCGCAAGGTGTTTTTCGCATTAAAAAAAAAATGGGAGTAATAAGAAATTCTACTACAAAGGAAATTAATTATTATTATTCAGAGACTTATTAAAGTAGAGGCACAGACAAAATAATTTAAAAGATAAATTATTTAAATGGTATTCAATAAAGAATATATTAAAATTTGAACACATATTTGATTGAAGGAATATGTTAGTGAAGACTTCATCAAAGATAAGAAAGTTTGACTCATAATGAACTCTGAGATAGCATATATAAACAAGAAATAATCTAGATGGTACCTTAACACAATCAAGGAACAAACAAAGGAATTTGAAGAGTTGAAAGTAATAAATCAAACAAAAGAAGAAATTTCAAGCAATGATTTCATTCCAACAAAATGAACACCAAGACAAGGAAAATGGTTAACAAGAATGGTGAAAGAAGTGGAAGAATAAAATGAAAAAAATAGTGATAACATAATAAATAAAAATGTCTTATTTTAGACACTAGTAAATTTCAACAAAAGAAAAATGTGAAACTCATGATAGAAGAAAATTTGGAACCAATGAAGTCTCATGCGAATGTATGTTATAACCTAATTCAAGAAACAAATTTAAGGGATTTAAGCATAGACAAAGAATGTACAAAAGACATGTGTTGATACAAAATGTGTTGGTTTGAAGTCTTCAAAAAATAAACAGGGATATGATAGAACAAGATATACAAATAACAAAAATGATGAATTGTTACATCCTACATTTGAGAGCATTGATAACAAGTTTGATAATAATACTTTTAGAGGTAATGAGCCATGGGATTCAAATAATAGTAGGGATATCAAGGACAATATTGATATCAATGATGGACTATATTATTGTGATGACTTGCTCAAAAGTGTGACAGGTATAGATGACAAAGACTATCAATATTGTGATAAAAATAGGTACCTCTTGAATAAATACAAAGAAGAATATATTCAATGCCCGAACCTGGAGGAGTACTAGATTTAGAACATAAATACCAATACCAAAATGAAGGATTAAAAGAGCATGAAGGTAAAATATCTTTGTACCAAATAATGGAATACAAGGGGTGTTCGAAGTATTACAATATTTGGTAACTTGCACGAATATTGCAAGTGTCATGTAAACAGATTAGTTTAGAGTGTGATTAACATTTGAGTATATAGTAGATGTTATGTAAGTAAGTGTGGAGTTATATAAGTGAGACGTTATGTAAGTGAAGTGTCATGTAAGAGTTTACCATTTAGTATGTGCAATCATTATAGTTTTTGTCCCTATGTGGATATATGGAGTCAATAATAGATTTATTATTATGTGATATTTCTCTCATGAGAAATATGAAATGTTAGATTTCCCATGTATATGAAGAGATAAAAATTTTGTATAGGTTGTATTAGAATATTAATGTGTACTTTGTCTATGCATATTATGACATGTGTCATTGACACTTGTCATGTTATCATATAGGCCTCATGCCTATATATTGTAATCATTCTTGTATCAATATCATCTCATCTCTTTCATTCCTAACATTTGATATCAGAGCAAGCTTTCCCTACTCTGTGAGCATTAGGGGGGATTTCCCCCATCATTTTTTCCCTCATTTTTTTTCTCATTTTTCCCTCCCTATTAATCAGTTTGTTTTCATTTTCAGTTGGAAGAGATTATCCTATTTCCCCAAGCCATTATGGTTCATATAGGAAATGAAAAATATTCCCCCTGATATGATTTCATCTCTGGTATTGCTAGTTGGTTTTGTCCATGAGCATGGACTCATATTTTAAGCCATGTATTTGTTTTTGGAGGGAAGTTAAGAAATATTCAATTTTTTTTTGTCACTCTTTGTACGCCTGGAGCATGAATAATGATGCTCGTATCATGCTAACCCCGCTAACCCCTGTTGTGAGGAGGTTGGGGTTTGTTAACGAGAGCATGAGCATAGTACTTTGTGATGAAGGCCAAACATCGTCGTCCCAGCAATAGTCTATCGAGAGTCCATGGTGCCTAAGATCATCCTGAATATCCACTATTTTTTGATGAATGTGTGTGAAGTCCACATAGTAGTATACACAACGTCCATGGCAGCAACTTCCTGTATATTGAAACCCCACCAGATCCCCATCCAATTTGAGCAAAAATAGATGCGTAGCGATTGTTGTCTATCAAGTGCATGATGGAGATCTCCTATTTGGTAAATGATATATTGCTGAACAACCTTCTACTGCGGATGTCCATTCTGTTCACTGTCCACTGAGTTTTTTCAATATCACCACCTGTTATTTTTACTAAGCCATGGGAAGATCGTGATGCACCAGAACCTGTAGATGCACGGGCGGCGCTCCACATCTGTTGTTCCTTAGATGTGAATCATGTTATTTTTATAGGGATATGGCAATACGGGCACTTTGAGGTCCTGCTGTATTAAAGAATATTTTACATTCATGGCGGACAAAAATGTTGTTGTTATAGTCGAAGTACGTTCATGGCTCCTTGCTTGATTCCACTGTCGACATTTTTTTTAATGGTGTGACACAAGCTGAAACTATTTTTTTAAGAGAACAATGACTATGCTTGTGGTAGTTTAGCGTGTCTCTCACCCAATATGTGGGACGATCCCCTCCATGGTAAAAAATCAAGCGAGAATACATGCCAAGAACTGTTTTGAGCACCCTATGTTTCAAAGGTTTTATAATAAAAAACGTTATTTGCCTGTAATTATTTCACGCACAACAAACATGCACGTACAACATAATAACGCTCCACACGATCTCTCAATGACCAGTTCTGTGAATGACCAATTATTTACTTTTCGGATACTGAGAGCCCACTTAAACCTGCGATAGAGGATGATGAAGGAGCCCTGTGTTGTTAGCAGCCCTGAAGTTGCGATAGGTGTGATGTTTGCATCCTTCGCGTCGAGATCTATGGTAGCTCAAATTTTTTTGCCGCCATATTTAGACTGTTCTCTGTTAGACCTGTTGGAGTCGCATGACCAGATGAGTTGCGACTCAATTTACTTATTTTCTCTGATAGCGTCCTCTTCACATCCAAAGCCTAGTTCCTGCTCGCAGATGGACCTGATAGAATCTTGTAAAAATGACGATTGAAATTTTGCTTGAACTTCTGGCCTTCTTTACGATCGTGCTAGCGGAGCACCCTTGCTCATTTTAAACACCAAGCTACCACACTGCAGAGTGTTTATTATTTTTGTTGCTATTTTGATGAGGATCAAATCATACTCAAAAATCGTGCATGTGATCCTGTGAAGATCGAGCGTGGTCAGCCAACGAACACAGTCGGTGTTTGTCATCGATTTCTAGTATTTTTTGATAGGAGTTTTTTAGAGTAATCCGTCATCATGCGCAATACCACCACCACTTGTTCACCCAGCCCGTTGCTTCTTACAGTTTGAAATTTAAAAAAAAAATTCCCCCACCAGTTTGTTGATCCCCACGCCACTTTTTTTCGCCCATACAATGTCACCGCATGGTGTCTCCACCCGATGCTCCCATAGCAGTCATCGATGCACAGGTGCGCAGACAACGTGTAACCTCAGCCAAGAAGGGCACGAAGAAATTTTTGCACCACATACCGGTTTTGGTAGAATAATAACTCCCATGTGTGCCTTTGACCTTGTTTGATCATGCTTGTTAATGGCTCCAAGTGATGGATATTTATTTAAACATGAGGGGGACATTTTTTTGTTTTTAAGTTATTTTTATATGCTAATTGACTCTACCATCCCACATGTATAATATGTGGGAATGTTATTTTTCATCTCATTGTGATAAAGTGAAGGTGACCACTTTAATTTTAAATTGTATGGGGACTTGGAGTGCCCGTGAGTATTGGCCGACCATATGGCCTTATGAGACATTTTTATTTTAAAAGGGGCACTAAATTTTTTTCCTCCACTTGGTAAGTGGAAGATCCAAGGGATATTGTTTTCAAATTGAAAGGTTACTGCACATGGTCCATGTTATTTTGAAAACGATCTATTTTTTTTTCCATCAGAGTGCAATGCCAAGAGTATTCCAGGGGAATATTTTTTTATGTCAAGAATATTTTAGATTTTTAATGTTGTTTTTTTATAATATGAAGGCCTCATTCATACCCAAACATAGGGGTGTTTATAGTCATCGAAAACATTTTTCAAGACGGACACATTAGTGGTGTTCTATTTTCATTTTGAGGTTGTTCTATATGCATTTTTTAGCCTCATAATATGTTGTATCCAGGAGTGCACTCTCGGTTGAACTCAACACTTCCAAAGTATTTGTATGTAATCCTAGTATCGAGTCACCTTCTCTATAGCACCTATAGCACTTTGCGGATGCAGTAGCTAGTTATCGAGACATTTTGGTAGGATGAGGAGGTCACCATAAGGACACCTACTCTAGGGACTATAGAATCTTGACACCCTAGACTCTATTCAAAGTTTTTTTTTAATCAACTTCTGAAGACTACAAACATAGACACTAGAAGATTATATTCTCTTCTTTCTTCTTCTCCTCCACATTTGGATTCGATGGCTCTAATTCTTTTATATTAAGGTGCATTTTCGGTATGTCCGATTTTCGATGGAGCCGGACACCTTCTAGACAAGATTCGCCATGAGGGGGTATGATATTTATGGTAAACCTAGTTAGTGACCTATGAGATGCAACATACCTAGAGGATGACCTACAGAGGCAACAGATCTAGAGGAATTGGTTGACCCTAAGGCACCCAGGATGACCCTGAGGTGTTAATATGGCTAACCTAGAGGTAACAAACCCGTGGAAATGGCTGACACTGAGGCAACAAATCGAGATATATACACCGTTGATCTAGCATTATTTACAATTGGAGAGCCAAACGCAAAGAGCATGAGACTAGACAAAATCATGTAATAACGGAGGATGTTAGGTTTTTTTTAGAAAATTACACATTAATGGGGATGCTAGAATATTAATGTGTACTTTATCTGTGCATATTATGACATGTATCATTGACACTTGTCATGTTCTCATATAGGCCTAATGCATATATATTGTAATCATTCTTGTATCAATATCATCTCATCTCTTTCATTACTAACTTTGTCTGTGTATATTATGACATGTGTCCTTGACACTTGTCATGTTATCATATAGGCCTCATGCATATATAGTGTAATCATTCTTGTATCAATATCATCTTATCTCTTTCATCCCTAACAGGTAGAAAGGTAAAGGGTTGTGAATATGAAGAGTCTCATATCCATGTGTGTATATATTGAAGGCAAAACAATGTAATCAGTGTAGTAAGGAGATAGTGATATGAGAACCAACCTTCACTACACCAAAAAGGGCTTTAACGATGACTAAATAAGGTGGTTTTTTATGATGGTAAAAAATTGCCCTAATAGATCCTAAGAGGGTGGTTTATAACTTCCCTCTTAGGGTAACCACCCTCTTAGGGTCACCCCAAGAAAGCGGTTTAAAATCGCCCTCTTAGGGATAAGAGGTTAGTTTAAAACCACCCTCTTAGGGTTGTGCCACTTTAAATAAAATTAAGTGTAAACTTTAAAAAAGTTAAAGAGGGCGGCTTTTAACCACCCTCTTAGGGCTTACACTTAAAAAAACTAAAATATGCACGGGAAAGATCCTGCACATATATAAAGTTTTAAACTTTCTTGAAGCATGACAATAGGTCACAAAATTTTGACTAATTTTTGAGATGGGCAACTACAATGGGTGTCTCAAATGTTGGAATCCACAATCCTGTTTGGGATCTTTATTTGTTTACAGTTTGGTAGAAACACACCAAATGGAATATTACTGTGCAGATGGCTTCCAACCTTGGAGCCTTAGCTTCCATATATCAATGGTATGTATAAATTTTACAATCTTAGAGATTTAGTATAAGTGTGAGTGTAGTTGATTATTTTTATTTATTGTCTATTGATTATCAGTGCAGGCAAAGTTTCATTTTTGTTGCTCTTACATAAATTTGACTTCAGTAAGCTCAAGTTATGGTATCCTACAATTTTCAACTTCAAATCTTAATATTTTATTTGACCCTAAGTTGCAGGAAATGTTAATTACACTTCAAGGAGAGTAACACACAACTTTAAAGATGACTTATTAGAACCCATGTAGGTTTACACACAAGAATTGCAAGGAAATTGGAATATGGGAAGATTTATGCACAAAAGTACCTAGATGTAACATTACAACTCATGAAAATTCATTCAGAATAGTTTAGGAATTTAACATTAGACCTTAGGGAGATTTAGGCACAAACTTTTTACTTTTAAAATTACAACCTGGGGAAATTTACCGATAAAACATCTAAAATTTAGCATTAGAACTTAGTTGAGATTCTGAGATTTAACTTTATAACTTACAAAGATTTACTCATAAAATTTTAGTGAAAAATATTGAAACTCAGGGAGATTTACATAAATTCACAATAATTTAGTAAAACTTGGGGAGATTTATGCTGAAAATTAATACTGCAACTCTGAAATATTTAAGCATAAAAAAATTCAACATTAAATGCTAGAAAGTTTTATGCACAATATTTCTAAAATTTAACATCACATTAAGGAGTTTTAATTCAAAATTTCAGATATTTGACACTAGAATTATGCATATTTATGCCCAAATCCTCTATAATTTCACACTATAACCAAGGAATATATATGCACAAAATTTTATAGATTTAGCATTAGAACTTGGGAAGATTCATGTAGAACACATCTCATATTTAACATTAGATCGGGAGAGACGTAAGCACAAAATCTCTGATATATAATGTTACAGCTGAGGGAAATTTATGTGCAAAAACTTCCAACATTTAACTTTAGAACTCAAGAAAGTTTACACACAAAGTTTCTGATGTTTAACATAAGCAGATTTCTCTCAAAATATTTTTGAGATTCAACATAATGAGATTCATGCACAAATTTTCTTAGGTTTAGTAGAGTTTTGGAAAAAATTCCTAGGATTTAACATAAGGAGACCCATGCACAAATTTATTGGATTTAACATTAGAAATCTAAAGATCATTACACAATTTTTGAACCCTAGTTCTTGGATTCTTTGGATTTCTATAGATAGAATTTTACTCTATTTTTTGGTTGAGAAATAAACAATGTTAACATTAGACAGCCTTAAGGTGAACTACAACAGGAAAGGTCAAGCAATAACAAAAGCAAGTACCTAACCATCAAGCACACATAGCACATCATTAATGAAAATTCCCTTTGAGTAAGAGCTTTAGTTGGAAAGGTTCTATTCTTTAAAAATTTGCTTAGCACTTTGACTAACCTTTGTCTCTTTTTTCGTACTTAATGACTAAGCCAAGGGAGCAAGTTGAACGAAATACCTCATTGTGACAATTGCTCCAAGCTTACCAAACTAGACCTATCATACATACAGTAGCATGTAAAAAACTAGTACTTCACTATCTTTAAACTAAAATTATGTACCATTTTATTTCATTTCACTGCTCTTGACAAGTTGACAAGGCTTTTGTGCTCAATAATGAAATCCATATGTATACAAAATAGCCCATCTGTATATATAGATCATGGAATCTAATAGAACATCTATTATCTAGCTAGTGCATGTCATTCATACATTGCATACATATAGCATAATCACATCATCATGCAGGCATTACATTCATCATTGCATCCATAACATAAAATAAAAATGAAAATATTTGCAAGCATCAACTGGGGCATTATTAGTATCGATCCCCAAAAGCTCCAAAGGAGTCTAAATATTTTGTCTTTTCATTCAAGTCATAAATGCACATATTTTTTCATCATAAGGAGTTTCAAATTGGACATTAAAGCATATCTACAGGTCCAAAATTTCAAAAATTACAAAATTAACAAAAAAATTAAATAAATCAAAATTCACAATGATTCAATAGATCATCGAACATAGTGATTCAACACAAGCATAATTGGAATTGATATTATCTTGACTCCCTAAGAAGGCCAAAGCGGTTGTACTACACCATGGGATAGAGGTGTACAATTACTATTCATAGTTGAAATCATGGCTGAGTTAGGCCTTGCCAAGTAATATCAAAGTGCTAAAGTCTTCAACTCTTCAGATTATTCATGATGTCAAGCAACTCGTCGCTTCATTTATTTTAATTACCCTCATCGACTCATCGCTTGAGAGGGTATTCATAATAATTAAATTCAAAATCAATATCAACAATTAAATACTTAATTATGGCTAAGTGCATTCGTTCAAGAATCGTTACCAAAGATAATCATGCACCCTCCTTGCTTGGGGCAAATAAGCAAAATATCAAGATCAAATTCAAGCAAACTGGGTAGCTAGTCTCCTAATCGTCGTTAAGGCTAGGATTTAACTTAATCTTATCTCCTAATCACAGCAAAGGCTAGGATTTGACTTAATATTATCTCCTAATTATCGTCAAGTCTAGGATTAGACTTAAGATTGTCTCCTCATTGTTGTCAAGGCTAGGATTTGACTTAAGCTTATCTCCTAATTGTCGCTAAGGCTAGGATTTTGACTTAATCTTACCAGAATCAAGTTATTCAACTCATCGAAGGTAATTATTTAACAATGAATACCCTTTTCATGATTGGGGAATCTAGTGTTGATCTTATCAATGATCATCATTCAACCTACGACATCATTTTAGGAGGTCTATTTTTGCTCACTATTGTTCGTTCTCACAACACATACCAAAAGGGGAATCTGTAGACACCTAAAACATGTCATGTATAGGGGACTCCTCATCTAGAACATGCTAACAGACCATATGAATGATCTTGGACAACTCCAAGGCAAAATCAGTGGTTCTAACCACTCAATTTGGGCATTTTGGTCTATCTAGCCTTAGTCACTGGTGTCATCCACGAATAGGATTTTTAGTCGTTGGTGTCACCCATGGCTAGGGTTTTTATCCACTTTTGAGACATGCGGCTAGCCCTGTAACAAACGTGCATGACCTAAGCCAAGTAAAATCTGTTGTAACGACCATTTGTGATGGTTTTCAAAGTGGTTCGGGCTTGGAAGCATCTAGAAAATTCTTCCCAACTATCAAATCTTGTTCTTAGCTTCTCCATGAAGCTAGAGCAAGGATTTTGGGAGTCTATTTAAGACCCAAATTTCAAAGAGTAAACCATCTGGATAATTAATGTGTTAATCACACAGTAAAGCCTTGTCGAATTAGAGAGCAATTTTATATCCCCTTGAGGAGTAACAAAGTGTTGTCCAATTGACCAATGACAATTGTGCATGCATCAATGGAGCTTCCAAAATCTTGAGGAGTAAGCTTACCATTCTCCACCAATAAACCATGAATTCAACCCAATACGCCACCAATTTCATGTTCTAAGACACAAGCGACCCTTGATCATCAATTCCTTAGAGGATTTGAGAGTTTCTAGCCCTGGTTTCAAGAGAAAGGACACTTTCACCTTAGCCACAACTATTAGCCATGGCTAATAGTGCCAACCACTTTAAGCACCCATGGCTAGGGTTTGATGCTCTCTTTCCTCCATTTTAGCAGTAGATTTCCATTTCTAGTTATGCAATTAGCTTAATCTAGCATAGATCTACATTTTAGCAGACATTTGATTGGTTCAATTTAGGATTTAGAGGTAGATTTATTCTCATTTCCTTGCAATTATTAATCTAGACTAGTTTCATGCTTTTCAATTTCTAATGGTTAATTAGGCTTCCTAATTACTAGATCTTTGCTTCTTTATCATGCTTTATTATAATTTCCTCATTTCTTGCATAGATTGATATATTCTCTAGCTTTCTTGATTTCATGACATGTTTTGTGCAAGATTCCTAAAAAATCCTCATCAAGAGAGGCATCCTTTGCTTTTAATCTTTATTGTTGTTTCTTGAATGCAGGATTAACAGGATAATGCCATTCAACGCAACAAATGCCTCTAATTGTGGAGAAGAAGGTCATCGACATCTTGGAGCAATTCGTGTCATTTTAAAAAAATTGTGGATTACACCTACCCTTGTGAGGGAGTTCTTATGATTGTAACATTGTATCACATTGGGTATCCCTAAGAGGGATGGATTTTTTTTTTTTTTTGTGGAAAACATCCCAAAAGGGATGCCACTTTCGAGTAAGACCCAAGGAGGCAGGGGTATCCATTCCGCCAAAAATGCCCAGGACTCGGACCTGGCCTACCACCTTTGACATACTCAAGGAGCAAACAAACACACAAAACCAATTTAAAAATAAGTAAATAACAACAAAAATAATAAAATAAAATAAAAAACATGCTCCTTGAGTGTGTCAAAAACAAAAGCACAACCAAACACGCACAATAAGATAAAAGAAACCACAACACAAACCACATAGAAAAACACAAGAACCACATAACAAAACACAAACAAGACAAAAACAACAGAACACTACAAAGACATAACCCAAAAAAACATGAAAAATAAACACAACCAAAACCTTAAAAATTAAAAAAATTAAAATAAAAATAAAAAACAACCAACAACAGACAATAAAAAAAAACAAAATACATAGAAAACACTCACACATAAAAACACGAAATAACACAAACAAAGAGAAACCCAAGAACAAGAACGAAAAAAACACAAGAACAATAACAAAAAACATAAAAAAAACAAAAACAACAAAAACACAAGAACAACAAAAAACAACACAAAGAACACAAAAACAAAACAAAACAAAAGAACCCACCCACCTTAAAAAACTAAACAAAAAAAAACAAAAAGAAAAAAGAAAAAAAAAATGAACAAAACAATGACCTATCTAGACCACGAAGACTATTAAGGCAAGAATCAACAGAGGAAACAAAATAAAGAATAGAATGAGCTAGGGAACTAAAAAAAACTGAATGAACCAAAGAGAAGCAAAAAAAAAACAAGAAGAAACTAGGTACCTTCTGGAGCCATCCAAAGAAATGATAGAAAGAAGAGCTTCCCTAATTTGAGAAGCCCACCATATAGGAGGGTGGCCATAACAAGTAAGATCACCTTTGTCCAAAGCCCAATTAGCTAAAGCATCAGCACTCTTGTTTTGATCTCTAACCACATGATTGTAATCAACTTTCAAAAATCCCATCTGGATTAACTGAATCTTCTCAATAATTCTTTTTATTCTCCAATCCACCTTATGATTCTTAGAAGGAGTCTTCAAGAGATTAATCATAAGTTGAGAGTCAGACTCAACTAACACCTTTTCCCATCCAACCTTAGTAGCCTCCTGAAGACCTCTGAGGATACCATACCCCTCAGCAAGGTTATTGGAAAGAATACCCAAATTCTCAGCAAAAGTAAAAACCAGGGAGCCATATGAAAGTCTACCAATTCCTCCCACACTGGCTTTTCTAGGGTTCCCTCTAGAGGCTCCATCAGTATTGACTTTTCCAAAATCCTTAGGAGGAGGTTGCCAATTTCTAGTCCTATCCATCTTACTAATACTCACATTCCCTTTAAGTTGGTTGCCCTTAGAAGGTTTAATCTTCAATATTTGCATCACTTGATCCCATCTTTGGTGGGAGTTTTGGGGGTGATTAAGGAGTTGATGGACTGATTCAACTAAGTTGGCTATGGTCTTTTGCCAAATATAGTGAATATCCTTCCTATCTTGATTAAAAATTTGGTTGTTCCTTTCATTCCAAATATTCCAAAGAAGAATGGTAGAACCCATCCAAACTAATTGCCTAATAAAATGATCAACACCCTCTTGATTAGGCCAATCCCTCCAAAGTTGTTCAAAAGTAAAAAAATTGGACCATTGTAAGCCAAGTAAAGTGGCCATTCTCCTCCATAGCTCGGAGGCTAAAGTACACTCAATAAAAATATGGTTGATATTTTCTACATTCTCTTCACACATTTCACATCTAAAAGGGCCATGAAAACCACGCTTCATAAGTTGCTCACCGGTAAGCACCCTACGATGCAATAAAAGCCAATTAAAGAACCTCACCTTAGGCCAGAGCTTTTGAGCCCACAATCGAGAAAAGATGTCGGAAGAATGGTTGGGATTATTATGGCATAAGGTCAAATAACCTTGAGCAACTGAATACTCACCCTTAGTAGTGTTGTTCCATCCAAAACAATCTTTTTCATGGGACCAAGAGAGGGATCTCATATGAAGGATGCCTTGGATATCTTGTCTTTGCCTTTATGGGATTTGAATAGGCCAGTCCTCAATAGGGATCCAATATCTACCAACATTTGAATTACTAGTATGGTACCGATAGTAATTAGCCACCTTTATCCAATTAGCTCGGTGAAGCTCCTCCATCCAAGGCCTCCAATCGGGAAACTGAGTTATCAAAGGCTTGTGACCATCCCAAGAATCTGTCCAAAAATTTGCATGTTGACCATTATGAATGATCCAAAATAATTTTTTCTTTATCAAATCCTCACCAGTCTTAAGAACTGCTAAAATGGGAGAACCTTTGGTAGGAAGTTGATAGCGAACAAGGTCTTCGGGACTTTTGTTCTCGAGCATATTTAGCACGAGAGATTATTGGCCCAAAGAGCATTGGGGTTATGCAACATCCTCCAATATAATTTAGCGGCTAAAGCTTTGTTGTTATTAATTGAAGACCAGAATCCTAACCCCCTTCACTCTTAGGAAGACATAAAGTATCCCATTTCACCAAGGCCCATTTTCTTTTCTCCTTAGTACCACTCCAAAGGAAACGATGACTGATTTGATCCAATTCTCGAAGAACAACCTTTGGGATATTCAAAATGGAAGAAACATAAATAGGAATAGCTTGAAGGACTGATTTTACCAAGGTGATTCTACCCCTAGAAGAAAGCCACTTGTTGGTCCACTTTCCAATTTTCTTCTTGACTTTGTCCAACAACCAATTCCAATATTTATTTTTCTGCCTTTGAATATTTATGGGAATACCTAAATAAGTGATTGGAAGAGAGGTCTTCTTATATCTTAATTTATCCAAGACCATGGATTCTGTCTAGCAGAGCGGTGAAAGAAAATAACTTTAGATTTGTCTTCATTGATCAATCGCCCGATAGCCTTAGAAAAACAGACTAATGATTTGCTTAATATTAGAAGCTTCCTTAAGCTGTAGCTTTACCTAAAAGAGTAGAGTCATCCACAAATTGAAGATGAGAGATAGGTCTAGCTCCATGAGCAATGGTAACTCCCTCAAGGGTTTTGTTTTCCCTCTTTTTGGTTATAGTCCTACCCAAGCATTCAGACAAGAATGATGAATAAATAAGGGGATAGCGGGTCACCTTGCCTAATACCTCTAGAAGCTGGGAAAGACTGAGAAGGACTGCCATTGATAAGAACTAAGTAGGAAACTGAAGAGATACATCCCATAATCCAATCCATCCAATCCTTAGAGAAACCAAATTGCCTCAAAACTTTGATAAGGAAGTGCCAATCCACTCTGTCATAAGCTTTGGATAAGTCTAACCGAATGAACATGGAAGGAGAATTTTGCATATCCATGGAATGGATGGCTTCCTGAGCAAGAACTATCTCATCTACTATTTGACGTCCTTCCACATAACCCCCTTGCTCTGGGGAAATAATCTTATGCAAAAGAGGCTTCAACCTTTATGCCATGATTTTAGTAATGATTTTGAGAAGAACATTACATAAAGCAATAGGTCTAAAAGTTGAGATATGATCAACCTCTTGAGCTTTTGGAACAAGAGTAATATAAGTTTTATTGATAACCTTCAAAATTTCTTTGGATTTCCTGGATTCTTCCACCACCTCTAATAAATCAACATGAAGGATATCCCAGAACTCTTGGTAGAACTCAATAGGAAAACCATCGGGACCTGGGGTTTTCCCTTTTTGCATTTTAAAAACTACTTGTTGAAGCTCATTGATAGTAAAAGGAGCAGTCAAAATAGAGTTCTCCTCGGAAGTGATAAGAGAAGGGATTGCTTGAAGAACATTATGTTGAGAAGTTGAGTCAAGAGGAGTAGCAACAAAAAGATTGGAAAAGTAATCAACAACAATAGAGTTCATGCCATCCCAAGTATAAACAACATCTCCAGAATCTGATTTTAAGGAAGAAATAAAGTTGTGAGATCTTCGAGCTAGAAGATATTTGTGGAAGAAATTTGTGTTTTGATCTCCTTCTTTGAGCCATTGAATTCTAGATTTTTGCTTCCATAAGATTTCTTCTCTTTTTTCCCATTCCTCTAAGTGAGTTGTGAGTTTAATTTCATCTGCACTTCTCTTCTCTGTGAGGCCATCTAAACGGATTTTCTTATTCAAATTTTCAAGATGAGCAATAACTTCATGTTTTTTTTATGAACATCCCCAAACTCTTTCCAGTTCCAAGTCTTGATTTTGGATTTAATGTATTGCAGTATTTTGGAAAAACAGAACATCTTAGTCCCATGCCTAGGTTTACCTTCCTTCCACCATTGTTGCACACGAGGTCTGAAGGAAATGTCTCTAAGCCACATTAATTGAAAATGAAAAGGAGAGAAACTCACATTGGTTTTCCACATTTCCACCATGACTGGCCAATGATCCGAACCAGCATTATTAAGAGTCTTCACTTTAGGAATGTGACCATGGATTAAGAAATTTTCGGAGAGCAAAAACCTATCCAATCTCTCCATTATACAAGCTAAGCCTTGCCTTATGTTAGACCAAGTCATAAGGCCATTATCCGAGTTGGATATCCACAAGATGGAGGTTTGCAATATATTCGCTCATGAGGTCGGTGCTTTTGTCTAAATTTCTATTTCCCCCCTTTTCTCATTCAAAAAGAGGATGGTATTGAAATCTCCTCCGATCAAGATCCAAGCTTTAGGAAAATGAGAGATAATATGAGTAATATCCTTCCACTTGTCTTCTTTTTTCCTCCAAATAAGTCGGAGCATAAACAATAATGTAGAGCATAATCTGGTTGGAATGTCTACTTTGAATAGCTATAGCCAACAAACCCCAAGCGCCAACCATATGGTGAATAACTACCTCTTTTGGGTCCCAAAGACAAGCAATGCCACCCGAAGTCCCTTGGGAACCGAGGGAAACCACTTTTCCAGCTGGCCAAATTTTCTTGGCAATTAAGTCCATATCCTCCATTGACATCTTTGTTTCTTGAAGGAAAACAAGATGTGGATGATTTATCTGAATCATTCTTCTAATTTCATTTTGTTTTGAAAGACTCCCTTTGAGTCCTCTAATATTCCAAGTGATGATCTTCATTAATACCAGGGCTAAAAAAGTTGGGAAGGGCATTAATCTTACCTTCCTCTACAAGCTTTTCACCTTCTTTTACCATATGATATTGATTGGTCTTGCGACCTACTTTTTGATTAGAATCCATCTTCAATTTTTTTTTCCCTGTTTCTTGACTTATTCCAATTGAATCCGAGATGGCTTCTAACCTTGAAGAATGCTCGTACACACCAAAATTTTACTAGATGGTTCAACGGAGTCTATATTGGGACTTGCATTATTTGAAGTTTTGACATTTGAAATATTGTTTTTCTTGTGTAAATTTTCTCCTTTTTTTTTGTTGAAAACCTTTGATTTGTTGGTTTGTCTCCGAGTTCTTCCCTTCATATTTAAATTGTGTTTCTAAGATTTTAGTTTCCATTATTTCCTCTTCCTCACTTGGGACATCATTTGTGGAAAGGATTTCAAACATATTAGCGAGATGACTTTGATTGATCCTTCATAAGCTGGTTCTTTTTGAGTGTTCTTCTTCTTAGGTATTTGGAAACCTATTGAGTTTATATCTTCTTTCTTTTGATCAGGAATTTTATTTGGGCAAGCACTGGCCAAATGGCCATATTCATGGCAAATTCTACAACGAAAAGGAATGTTCTCATAGTCCACTACTTGCTCCCAAGTGTCTTCCCCAAATTGTAATGTGATCTTTTTAGGTAGGGGTTTGTCAAAATCCATTAAAACACAAATCCGAGCATAAATAATATGTTCAAAATTTTGAGTACTGTTGAGTGGTATTTTCACCCAGTTGTGAAAGTACAACTCTCCTTTAGGATTTGGGTTCCAAATCCCCTCTTGCAAAGAATTCAAACAAACAACTTCTCCAAGGTATTCGCTGTATTAGCATTTGCAACTGTGTATTGGTAATCTTAAATGAAGATAATCAATTTAAATGCTTGGAACACCTTAGTGATTGCAAGTAACTGTAAACAAGGAGCAATGTTGTTTTATTTCACCATGAAACTTTAGTGATTGTTCATTGATTTTTTTTTGGATTTTGTAATTTTTTTAAATGTTTATTTTAAATAAGTTAAACTTTCTGAAGAAAATAAAATGCAGAGAATGAAAATGCAATGCAGAAAACAAACTGAAAATAAAAATGCATTCAGTATGATGCTATCCTGTTTTGACAAAACCAAAGATGTGAGGTCTCCATGCATGCAACCTAACCTATTGAACCTGCAAACATGCACAATCCAGATAAGCTAAGTGTTGGTTTCTAGGGTTTTAACTACGGTTTCCAGATTTAGACATTCGCATGAAGCAACCAAGACAAATTGCATTAAACTCCATCTATAAGCCTAAAACCAGAAAGGGGAAAGATAAACATCAATCTTGCATGCAGAGAATAACTCTTTCTTTCTTGCCAACAAGATGCAAATTTTTGAACACTTCTGCATTAAAAATATATCATTTTACAATAGCAGAATCTTTGGTTTTTCCAAACCGATCGTGGAAGAGAAACAACTCAAACAGGCCCAGAATGGCCTTCTCGCCTTCAGCTCTGCAACTCTGCTTGCAACAATTTCCAACCCCCTGTATCTGTCTTTGGCTTCTGCTTTTAAACCCTCTGGTACGACTCTGTTTTGCTCTGATTTTATTTCCCAGATCTTTTTGTTTAGCCTTCCCCGGCCTCTTCAATGTTTTGTCTTTTTGTTCGGGCTTCGAAACTTTTTTCCTCTATAACGCTTCCCATGATTCTTACACCTTTATGCCACGTGTTCAGCGCTGTCCCTGTATACTTTGTAACGGTTCATTGTGAATCGTGACAAAAAAAGCATATCGTGATATCGTGATGTTTTTATATCAGCAGCCTTGTTCGTCTCCATGAATCGCGAAAATGAAACATGTCGCGATATCGCGACACTTTTGGCGTCTTGTTTTGTTTGACTGCTTTGACCGCGATTTCATAACATGTCGCGATATCGCGACATTTTTCTAGTTTGCTTTCTCTCTCCTCTATGAACCGCGAAAACGCGACATGTCATGAAATCGTGACACTTTTTCATGCCACTATACTTTGCTTGTCTGAGCCACGAAAACGCGACCTGTCGTGATATCGCAACACTTTATTTTTCTTAGTAGCGATAGAGCAACACGTCGCAATATCGTGACACCTTCTTTTTCTTAGCCGCGATAGAGCAACATGTCGCGATATCGTGACACTTTTTCTCTTTGCTGTATTTTGCTCTTCCTTTGATTTTTTAGCATCTGGGCCACTGCGGTCTTCTTTGAAAGCATGCAAAAAAGGTGGGTCCCTAATTTTGGGGTGTGTTGTGGATCAGCCACAACAAATGGCGACTCTGCTGGGAAATGCTCCTGAGCATTTCGGTGAGAACCTAACCTGGAAATATACAAACTTAAACACAGGCGTCAGCACATAAAAACATAAACAAATGCCGATAGATCAGAAATACATGAAACATTAGAATCATTAAGTATCAGCTCGATGTGTGCAGTGTGTTCCACTTCCTATCGTTTGAAATTGATCAACATTCCATTGTCAGTTTTACATGAATGCATATGTGAGATTGTGAATGATTTGCACAACCTGATAAATATGCTTAGAGATATAGCAATCTACTTTATAAAGGCTTAAACTTTCTAGTATCATACACAAACATTTAAAATTATCAAACCCTCTTAGGATCAACTATATATATAATGAATTGCTTTATTAGATCCCAAAGTTGGTTATGAGTCACTACTATCTTGAACCCATGTGCAAGTGAAAGTGAAATCAGAGTTTTGGGGAATCGGATTCCCAACCTAAGTGAGATGGGAATTTAACCCTATCCTTACTACTATGATCTGGAATTCATTACCTCACTTTGAGCAAAATAATTTAACCAGTTATGGATGAAATGGTCAAGCTAGTCTATCCATTTGAATAGTCAGTGGTCTTGTTTTAGACAAGACATGTCGCCACGCATGGGCATATTCCCCCACTTAACCCCATAATCCATGATTTGGCTTCATTCATTTTTTTTTATTTCTTGGACCTTTGGGATGACTACCCATCCTTGCGAGGGACATGTAGTACGATCCTTCCAATCCAATATTAAGATGAAATGGGAAATATTAGTTAATTTTATTTCTTGGACCTTTGGGATGACTACCCATCCTTGCGAGGGACATGTAGTACGATCCTTCCAATCCAAGATTTATGATGAAATGGAAAATATTAGTTTTACTTTTATTTCTTGGACCTTGGGGATGACTACCCATCCTTACAAGGGACATGTAGTACGATCCTTCCAATCCAAGATTTATGATGGAATGAAACATAGAAGCTTTGGGGAATCATATTCTCAACCTAAGAGAGATGAGAATTATGTCCTATCCTTACTACTCCATGTAGGTCAAATCAGAGCTTTGGGGAGTTGGATCCTCAACCTAATTTCGATGAGGATTTAACCCTATCCTTACTACTCTGATTTTAGGCTTTAAGCTCTATGGGAGTGGTAAAAACCACTATTTTAAGGATCATGTTGCATGATAGGATAGACATGAAATACTCCTTTCACCTGACCTTTTCTCCCAAGCAAGGTTTTGATCATTTTGCTCAAGATATTCTTTAATGTGCATAAAATGTGCTTGGTTCAAGATAGTTCGGGCATCGGTTCCCAACCTTAGGATTTTTTTTTTTTTTATTTTATGTTATAGAATAACCCTAAGAGGATTTGACATATTTTAATGATTTGTATTTAAAATGCATATGAAACTAAGATGGCATGTATATGTGGGAGTAATATGAATGCATTGCCTTTTGAATTGCAGATGGAATATTGCCATAATTAAAAAAAATGTAAAATTGACTACTTCATGCATCACAGATTTCAAACGATACTATTTAACTGTTTGTGTTACGGAGCTTTCTACAACACAATTCCAATGTTCCATATTCTCCCGATCTTTAGGCATAAGTTGACATCTCAATTTTTTCTTCTTTTATTTTTTATTTTTATTTTTATTATTATTATTTTTTATACAAACCAAACATGTCCAGAGGACAAACACACAACTTTAAATCCAAATTCAAATAGCAATCCCAAAACGAAACTTGAAAACACAAACCCAAAACCAAAAAAAAACAAAATCTATATACAAATGTACAATATAATACACGATGGTGCAAAGCTTGGATTATCATTTTCCTGGATCCCAAACATGATTAGAACACTTCAACAAAAATATAACGTGATACGCATGCCAAATGTTGTAGGAATCCAACAAAAACAAGACTAGACCAAACAATGCAACCCACTTCAACTTTCCTCTCTCACCCCACCAATTAAATTTAGTTCCATTAGTACTCTCATAGGTGAGCGTCAAGTTACTAAAATGATTAGACAATAAATGATATTCAATTTTATCTTGTCTATTCTCTAAAACTTCCATTTCAAAACTCAATCCTTGATTTAGAATTAGGCTATCTTTTTCAAATATGCAATTTTGTAAGTAGGAGCCTATTTCTACAAATTTCAAATCCAAATCATTATTCATGTTTTTAGGCCAATCAAATTTGTGCAATAGTTTACAAGCATCTAGGATATTTACTAAATTAGGATCATTAAAAGTTTTTACCCTAGATTCAATTAGTAATTGTTGATGAATTTGATTTAACAGTTCAAGTGCATCAACTTCTTTTTCATTTGTTAAAACAATGTTGTCAAAGGTGTGATTAGAAATCATACCTTGTTTTTCATTTACCTTTAATGACATTTCACCATAAACATCATTCAAATTCAAAATATGGTCATGCAAATTTTCACCTAAATCTTGGATGTTTGAACACAAAAGGTTAGATTCTACCTTTTGAACATTTTTATTTACCAAAAATTGGTGAGAAATAACAATTTCTTCTTTTACCTCATGGTTTTCATATTCTTCATTGATTACTTGTTCATTAAACATACCAAAATTGGGCACCCAATTGAAAACATGCCCATCCTTTTCAACCCTCAAATATTTTTGGTCAAAGTGTATGTCAAGTAATCTATCTTGATGATCACTTATTTGAGTTGCTTCCAATTGATCAATCTCTTTGACATTTAGTTCCCATTCTTGGTTCGCTATCCATGGTATCTCTTCATGTGAGATAGAAGTTTCAACGTCTTGCATATCAAGTGAAATATGAGTTTCATCTATAGGGGTGTGAGAAAAAAATGCATTGTCATATCTCCCCCAACCATTGTAAAAATTATCTTCCAAACTTGTGGGATGAAACTCCATGGCATTTGTGACATGATCTTTTGATTCATTCATCAATTCTTTTTCTTCTTTGTCCTTGGTAATAGAATCATTATAATCTTTCAAAATTTGATGAGATTTGAAACCCTCTTCCAAAACATCCTCAAATTGTACAGGAATTGTAATATCTTCCTTTGAGTAGGTGATTGTGTCATCCTACATATCAATCGACACCAAGGGTTCATGAGGAGGTTTAAAGTGAGTGTAGTCTTCCCACTTCTTCCAAGCATCATAATAATCATCTTCCAAAGTCAAGTGGTGACGTTCAACCACTTCTTCAACATCTTCCAATTCATCAATGTGTTTTTCATCAAATTCACCTTCACCTTCCTTAGATGGTTCCATTACTTCCAAAATCGGGTTATTGCTTGTATTCAAATTGATAAGGCTATCATAGTCCACATTTGTAACCCATAATTCAAGTCTATCACAATTTGGAGGGTGAAGAATTTTTTGATCATTAGTTCCCAGCTTCTCATCGAGAGTTTCTTCCAAGAACAAGTGGTGAAATTCTATCATATCTTCAAATTCATTCCCTTGATCTTTCACCTTAGGTATCATTGGAGTGGAGGGTGCTATTTTTAATGGTTGGTGTAGGTTGGCATCAATATCTTTAGAAGGAAAATCTCTTATGTGAACATGTTGTGCCTTTTCTTCTTCAAGACCTTGTCGTTCTACCTCTTCTAAGATCTCATAGATTTTCTCTAGAGACAAGCCACCCATTTTTTCCTCAATGAGTGAAGCAAGTGTGGGGTGTATGGCTCCCAAGTATACTTCCATGGCTTCCTCTTCTAATGTGTTAAAATTTTCCCACATTTGGGAGTGCAACTCATGAAATCTTCCATTGAATTGACTCAAGGATTCATTAGGCTCCTTACATATGGAGGTAAACTGATTTTTCAACATTTCTAAGTCAACCTGATTACCAAAATGATAAATATAGGCTACTTCTAGTTGTATCCAAGAAGTCCTAACCTCCATGGGTAGTTGGCTGTACCAAAAGAATGGTTTATCTTCCAAAATGTATGCAAATAACTTACAAGCCACCTCCTCATAGAAAATCTGGAATTGACATAATGTATTCTTGTAGACGTGCAGTTTTTGCAAGTATCCTAGTGGCACCTCTTGATTAAAACATCGTAAAAACTCCAATAACATTTTAGGAATTTGATAGGGTATCACATGTGTAGACAAACCCTTATAATGATCCTCCATCGTTGATACCATTCTTTCTCTTAGAGATGCTATTTCAGCTCTTAGGGATACAACTTGCTCCTCAAATGTTGCCATTAGTAAACTCAGAATATAACTTTAGGACCAAATCTGTTAGTCAAATAAATATCTTGCAAATAAACATGAAATGACTAACCAATATCAAATGAACAAATCATCACACTCATTCATTATAATGCATGAATAAAACCACGACAATAAAGAATATTCTCCAATTTGTAATGAAGTTAGCGTTAACACATCATCAAATAGAGAATATTAGAAATGAGAGTAATCATATGGAAATAAAATCTCGTTAGTCAAGACCAATGCTTTTCAAAATTAAATCAAATCACATTATTCCTGTATGAACAATCAAACAGCGTTAGAACAATATACATGAATTGCTTAACGTAAATAAAATAAAGTAAACCAATTCGGCCATCCTTTTAACAATCTGCTGAGTGTTAGAGGAGGTCGAAGCTGCTAATCAATACAAAACTCTTAAGAAATTATAAACATGTAGCATTTAAAATCATGATGAAATAAACCGTTTTAGGCCCTCCTTCTAGCGCCAATCTGTTGAGTGGTATTTTCACCCAGTTGTGAAAGTGCAACTATCCTTTAGGATTTGGGTTCCAAATCCCCTCTTGCAAAGAAGTCAAACAAACAACTTCTCCAAGGTCTCCATTGTATTAGCATTTGCAACTGTGCATTGGTAATCTTAAATGAAGATAATCAATTTAAATGCTTGGAACACCTTAGTGATTGCAAGTAATTGTAAACAAGGGGCAATGTTGTTTTATTTCACCATGAAACTTTAGTGATTGCTCATTGACTTTTTTTGGATTTTGTAATTTTTTAAATTTTTATTTTAAATAAGTTAAACTTTCTGAAGAAAATAAAATGCAAAGAATGAAAATGCAATGCAGAAAACAAACTAAAAATAAAAATGCATTCAGTATGATGCTATCCTGTTCCAACAAAACCGAAGATGTGAGGCCTCCATGCATGCAACCTAACCTATTGAACCTGCAAACATGCACAATCCAGATAAGCTAAGTGCTGGTTTCTAGGGTTTTAACTACAATTTCCAGATTTAGACATTCGCATGAAGCAACCAAGACAACTTGCATTAAACTCCATCTATAAGCCTAAAAATCGGAAAGGGGAAAGATAAACATTCAATCTTGCATGCAGAGAATAACTCCTTCTTTCTTGCCAACAAGATGCAAATTTTTGAACACTTCTGCATTAAAAATATATCATTTTACAATAGCAGAATCTCTGGTTTTTCCAAACCAGTCTATGGAAGAGAAACAACTCAAATAGGCCCAGAATGGCCTTCTCGCCTTCAGCTCTACAACTCTGCTTATGTATCTGTCATTGGCTTCTGCTTTTAAACCCTTTGGTACGGCTCTTTGTTTCACTCTGTGACGCTTCATTTCATTTCCCAGATCTTTTTGTTTCGCCTTCCCCGACCTCTTCATTGTTTTGTCTTTTTGTTCGGGATTCGAAACGTTTTTCCTCTATAACGCTTCCCATGATTCTTACACCTTTATGCCACGTGTTCAGCGGTGCCCCTGTATACTCTGTAACGGTCCGTCGTGAATCACGACAAAAACAACATATCTCGATATCGCGATGTTTTTTATATCAGCAGCCTTGTTCATCTCCATGCATCACGAAAATGAAACACATCGCGATATCGCGACACTTTTGGCATCTTGTTCTGTTTGATCGCTTTGACCGCAATTTCATAACATGTCACGATATCGTGACATTTTTCTAGTTTGTTTTCTCTCTCCTCTATGAACCGCGAAAACGCGACATGTCACGAAATCGTGACACTTTTTCATTCCACTATACTTTGCTTGTCTGAGCCATGAAAACGCGACCTGTCATGATATTGCGACGCCTTCTTTTTCTTAGATGCAACAGAGCAACACGTCGCGATATCTCAACACCTTCTTTTTCTTATCCGCAATAGAGCAACACGTCGCGATATCGTGACACTTTTTTCTTATGCTGTATTTTGCTCTTCCTTTGATTTTTTAGCATCTGGGCCATTACGGTCTTCTTTGAAAGCATGCAAAAAAGGTGGGTCCCCAATTTTGGGGTGTGTTGTGGATTAGCCACAACAAGTACAATCAACAGTCATCATAAAAGTTCCTAAAGAGTTTCCAATTGAAGAAAAAATAGTAGGATTCCAAAATTCAATAGGGAGGCCAAAGATTCTAACCCACACGAGAGCTATAGAAGGCATCTCTTATTCGGCTTTAAATTTAGTATACTAGGGCTTCATGAAAAGCCCTGCCCTTCCAAAAAACCAAGGACCCCCTTGAAAAGTTTTCTCTCTATCTTCATTATTAGCAAATAAAACAAGAAAATAACCATTTGGATAAATAGAGATTTGTAACTCACCTCTAGTTTTCCAGATTTTTGCAGCCCAAACTTTGAAAGTCGATAGACTCGGATGAAAACCCACGAACCAAAAAATTAGTCCTCTTTTTTTCAAATCTTCAATTCCAGTCTGAATGTTACCCATATCAAGCTTAACAATAGGAGTTCCATCAGCTGTTTTAAGACATCCTGACTCCGTTTTCCTAGGATCAATCTTAGGCATTCTTAGAGGTTTATGGGAATCCCTAATATTGATATTAGCATTGGGCTGAGGCTGTCCACCACAAAGGGCATCCCTAAAATTCATTTTTGGGACTGAGTCTTCGAAATTATTACCCTTGACATGGGTTTTCATAGTAGAATTATTTTGTGGGTGCACCTTAGCACCAGATTCACTTGAGATATGAGCCATTTTTTGATCAACTACTTGAAACTTGTTTCGTGATCTATTTAATCCTTGCCCTAGACACCATGGAAAGGTATGGTTTTCACTTTTCTTTTGTGCAGCAAATTGGAAGCCGTTGTCACTCAAGTTCATAGTATGATCTGTTGAAAGACAAATTTCTAACCCATATTGTATCCCCTACAACATTTCTTGCTAAAATATTGAGCATAAACCACAAAAATATTGGCTTCTAGGGCCCGAAGGCCCTAAAAACCAACCTCTGGAGCTGCTTGCAATCAACCCAGATGAAACCCTCGCACAGTCGCTTGCCAAATATATCGTTCACACATAGGGATGCACTAGGATCTGTGTTTCTCCAAATGATATGTAAATTGGTGGAGACATTCTAGGGTTTTTTAGGCATCTACCCTCAAAATTTTAGCTCAATCCGAGTATGGATGAGTGAGATATGACCGAAACGAGTTTGGTGGTTTGGGCAGTCCTGCAAAAAACGTCTAATCAATCCTAAGAGGGATGGATTTGTAACCTTGAATTGATGGAAATTTAATAAAAGAAACCTTTATTTATGGTTTATTTCAATTTTGTCAATTCTTGTATGCTTTATGTGATTTCAATTGTTACTATATTAGGGTGTATGCTTTTTAGGATCGTATAGTTCTCTAATACATCATCATTCTTCTTAATTATTTCTTCCCCACACAACTTACAATGTTGTAAAATGTTACACTTTTTGTGCATTCATATGCTTACTCCAATAAATAGGTAAAACACACTGACACATTATATTGTCATGCTTCATAGCCACATACTACAGTGTTAGGAAGTGACATCAATTGAAGTCTAATAGGCAATGCAAATTGGAGCACCATTTTAAAAAATTATTTCTTTGGTTCTTCTTTTTTTTGTAGCATTGTTATGATTGAAGAAGTAATGTAAGATTTAAAGTTGCAGGAAGTGGAAAGTTGCACAAATTTAGGTTGTTGTTCACTAGTTTCATATAGTATCTAAATATCGTAAGAAAATCAACTCCACACTCTAACTAAGAAGCATCAACACATAACTACAAGTACTACATATTTTAACTATTTAGTTAAAATATATGGATGAAGTACAGTTGACAATATGATTTCATTGGTTTAGACAAGTTACAAAAATGGTAAGCAGTAAATATTACAAGAAAATAACTAAAAGTGAAGTAGAAAATACCAAATAGGATCTATTTAACACGAAATTGAGTGACAAAATAGAAGTAAAAACATTAAACCTATTTAACAAAAGTAGAAACATGTCCGAGTAATTTTCTTATAAATGATACACCACTTATCAAGACCTATCATGCTCCAATATAGCTGCATTCAACATGTTAGGCCAAAACATCACTGAGAAAAATAAATTTTCAATTATGGAAAAGTGGTCTCCTTTTCAATACAATATCTAGCTATCATCCTACCACTTTTTAATCTATTCTTATGACTGGGTTATTTTTCACACTCTGCAAAGGTCATACAATAATTAAAGGTATGAGATAACAGAAAGAGATGACAAATCATGCATTTTGCATTAATTGAAAATAAAGAAGCCAAACTTAATGGTAGAGAAGATAAGAAAAAAAAATTTCCCAGATGTCCATTGAATATGATGCATTGAAGAACCACAAGATAAAATTCAACTAGTACCTGTAGTACTCAGGCTACAGAACCACACATACCTTCTCATATACATTCCTTTTATTTGTAATGGTACAACTTGATTGTAATTTCATATCAAGGACTTAAAGTTTTATTTTTTCTAGAATGTGTATATGTGATTTCCTTCACAAATTTTAAACAATCCTCTATTCACCCTCGTAGCCCTAAGATGGCAGCTTATAACCACCCTCTTAGGTCACCCTAAGAGGACGATTTAAGACAACCCTTGTAGACTTAAGAGGGTAGTTTTAAACTGCCTTCTTAGATCCTAAGAGGGTGGTTTTAAATCACCCTCTTAGACCCTAAGAGGGTGGTTTTAAATTACCCTCTTAGATCCTAATAGGGCGGTTGTTTAAAGCAGTTTTTAGCTGCCATCGTATGGGTATGGACTTTTTACGATGCCCTCATAGATGATGGTTGAATAACTACCCTTAAATGTATTTAAGGGTGGTTTAAAACCGTTGTTAAAGCTTTTTTTTATGTAGTGCTTGCATTTACATTGTATTTCCATTATTTGTGTTGAATATTTATCAATAATATCATTTAGTAAATATGTTATTGAATGTATGTATTTGTATGAAAATTTTGCTAGTTCCTATGATAATATAGACGGATTTCTAAAAAAGAACAAACAAAATACAAGCTGAAAAGATAGTTACAAAATGCTATAGATATTGTTACATAAAGCTACAAAAGAATTCTTAAACCAAAACAACTTTTAGCAACCGATATCATAAAGAGATCACTTCTCTTGGTCCAGGTGGAGAAGACCTTCAATAGTATATTCAATAAAGGAGATGAGAGCCGAACAATAAATCTTCCATGTCTAATTTTGGAGCACCTTGCAGCATGAGCTACTAACTACTTCACATTTATTCAAATCCACCAGAATTTACCCATAAAAAAATTGGAAAGGATGTTTGATCTTCTTGTACTATAAATTTTATAGAGACTAAACCTTTTCATTCTCATTTAAGTTGGAATCCTTTCCATCAATTATAATTTAATTAGTAGAGAAAATATTTGGGGGGATCCATCTCTTATCCTTCTCTCTAAGAGTACCCCAATTTTTCAACCAATATATAGCATTGTTTCCTTCTCTAAGAACATGGAGAAAATCATATTCTTCAAAGGCATCTAACATCTGTAAAGTGTCCTGAAGGATACTAGTCACCTTCCAACTTAATTTAGCTTTGCCTTTCAGGCAATTAATTATATTAAGAGAATCTCCCTCAACCAATAATTTTTTAACCTTGATATCCTTTTCTAATTTAACACTATCATAAACAACTCTTGCTTTTCCTAAATGGTTGATCATTTCTTTAAAAAAATTTAAAAAGCACTAACTATTGGGTAAAACATTGGTTAGTTTTTTACGGTTCAATTAATTACCTCCATTTAATTGTCAACCCAGGATAGCTCGTAAACTTGTGAGTGTCATGCACAGTATATGCCTATAGTGTGGGGAATGAATTCCTCTGTACCTATTTAGTTTGGTGGGGGTGTTTGTTCATTTTTATTTCAACCAAACCAAATAAAATAAAGTGTAGAAAATAAATAAACAAACTAAAACTAAAGCTGAAAATGATGAAATAAAAGTGCAGGAAATAAAAGCACAAAAAAATAACACACACCTAAATTAAAATAAAGCAAGAAATAAAAATAGGAAACTAATCTATTGAAAATAAATAACAGAAATAAAAACGGGATGACTAATGTAGGGAGTGGACCCAGGCTCCTACAAGTTGTCTGCTCGGTTGATTACATAAATATTGCTTCAAGAAAATAAGAGTATTTGCAAATTAAATTTGTAGAATAAATGAAATAGAATTATTCCATTGACTGTGTCAAATGATCCTTTGATTCTCTGCTCACTATATTCGTCTGGCCTGCGTTAGTATATAGAATGTAGCCAAATTCTGTTACAATAATAAGTTGGTCTATTTGAATCACGTAACATGATTTATTACAATACGTTTATACACAGATATTGTTCTCCTATTTAAAAGCATGTTCATTCACCAAAGGAATAAATATAATAATCCTTAGGTGTATGTAACAAACTAATCCTAGAATAATACATCCTAAAATAATGCATCCTAAAAATAATGCTTTTTAAAAGCTTACATGGTCAACTTAGAATAAAAGTGCTTTATTCTATTTTAATCATAAAAATATAATATGCATAAGAATACGAATATTTCTCCTTTATATTTTGTGCAAAAACCTCCTTCAAAAGTGCATGGTCAATTGGTCAACCGGTCAATGTTGAATTGGTCAACCGGTCAACATTGACTTGGTCAACCGGTCAACTCATCAATGGGAGTCAGGCGCCAAAAAATAGGTTGAGAGTTAGGCACCAAAAAATAGGTCGAGAGTCAGGTACCAAAAATAGTCAGGAAGCAGGCACTAGAAATATTCGAGAAGAAGGCACCAGGAAACAGGTTGGGAAGCAAGTGCCACCAATAGTCGAGAAGCAAGCGCCACCAATAGTCGGGAAGCAGACGCCACCAATATTCGGGATTCGGTAACCTGCCTTCACAACTTACCACTATTTTTTTCAAGATGTCTTCGTGCATTGTCAAGCCCAAATAGGATTCAAACTTGAAAATACCAAATTAGTAGCAAAAACCTACATGTACACACAGTTTCCATGAAAAATACTAGTAAAGCATAATACTTCATTTTCTATCAATTATATGCAAAAGCTATATAAAAATACATTACAAATGCTAATTAAATCAATAATGATGTCCTTATAAAGTGTATGTAAAATGAGCATTTTTGGTTCTCATCACTAACCATAACACCCTTATCATTTCTAATAACCCCTCCACCTCCAACCTTTCTATGATTTCCTTTAGAAGCCCCATCAAAATTCAATTTAGACCAATCTGCTTTTGGATGTTGCCAAGTGACATTAATTCTTTTTTAATTTTGAGAAGAAATACCTCCCTGAATTGGTGTAAGTATCCATCTAGCAACTATATAACCCTCACTATTTTTTGTCTTATTCTCCAACTCGATAATGGAAAAGTTGTCCAGGACCATCCCTTTAATGCTTTGAGTGTTTTTAAAAATAAATATTTTTCCTCTTTAAAAATACTCCTATTTCCTTCCATCCAAATGCCCCAAGCAAAATGAAATGAATGAGGTCGCATATAGCATTTAATATTATGCTTTTAAAAGGCTTTCCTACTGCTACAACGAATCCAACATATTATTTGGGAAAACCCACTTAATTCCTATTTCATGAATGATATTAGAGAAAATTTGCTTATAGTACTTGCATTCTAAGAAATGATGATTCACAAATTCTTCATTAGATTCATACAAAAAATATCTATTAGATAGCTAAAAAAAAAAATTCTTTAGATTATCCATAATCAAAATTTTAGTCTAAGTGTTACATACCAAACCTAGCCGTCGTCTAGGTATTCCAAGTGTAAACACTTCATATATATAGATTAGATAGTTATTTAAATTAAATCAACTATTATCTTTTGCATTTTTATCACCTGCGTATTCGCATTGAGCCTTTACGACGAGGGAGAGCCCACCTTAAGTGGCATTGGACTCATTCGTGTTTCCATTTAATTTCAATTGGTTCGATTATACGTGCATCCGTTATATCGCTTGAATGTATGTGGATTCCTAATATGTGTTATTAAAAAATAAATAAATAAGAGGAACTTGCTGAAGTTTACTCTTCCAAGTGGTATCAAATTTTAGTTTTTGAACTCACTGGGCATCCGACGGCAGATGTTACTATTCCAGGTCTCGACGTAAATAACATCACAGTGGAAAACATCATAAGGTTAAACCAATCCAGCGATCGACAGGTTTCAGGCGCTTAAATTCACAGCATAGTGCACGGCCATTTTTTCGCTCCAGGCAAACAACGGGGAATTCTTCCTACCTATCTTAACCAGGCGACGCAACCACAGGCGTCAACCAGAGCAACGTGTGAACAGGAGTGACATCTCGAAACTCATTGCTAGCGTTGAAATTTGGTGACTAAACAACACTACTAGAACACGATCAAAGCGTGGGGTCTTCACTAGCTACAGGTTTGTGACAATTCTAAAGACAAGCGATAGCGTCGTTTCAACATCCTGTTAGCACCAGTCGCAGCCAAGTAGTCAGGATAAAGCAGGATTATTACGCAACCAGTCCACCCAACTCAATTTTTTCCATGTCTCTTTCTCAAATCAGGCGACCGAAGGGGATAAATTAGGCTTCAGACGTTTTCAAGCAATCGAATCCGGACGGATTCCTCGCGCAACTCACCTAAGAATTTTTTCCATCGCAGCCCTGTATAGACGTGAAGCGCGGACCAATCAAAAGGCGTGATTAAAAATTATTAAGCGTTCGTAACTAAGGTACATACCTTTTATTTTTTTGTTTTGCTCGGGACAATATCCCACATTGAGCGGGTAAAAGCAAGGGAGGAGTTTATAACACGGGAAGCTCCATATTGAAGTTGTGACTTCGGTCACATGACGGTTGGTTTCTCGCGTGCATAACCTTGCTAGCGTCGTGTCCTGCGTGTCCTTTGTCCTGTTGGTTTTGGTTGTTTTCATGTCAGTCCGTGTTTCAAGTTTGGTCATTGGTATTGGGTTCATGAGTTGGGTCTAGTTTGTCCTTAGTTGTCGTGTCCTCTGTTGTGATTTAGGTCGTCGGGTCCAATTTTCCCTTCTCCTCATGTCATGTTGCATCCCTCATGTGTCGTGTCTAGTGTGTCTCATCTTCACGTCTTCACTATGTCACGTTCCTCGTGTCGTGTCCAGTGTGTTTCGATACGATTGGCTCTCTCAAAGCCAACCTATCGTCGAGCGTGTCCCATGCCAGCTTGTCGTCAGTCGTGTCCAAGGTAGATCCCACGAGTCTCGTTCGTTGTAGTCTAGTCGTCATCCGTCGTGTCCCATGTTCAGTGTGATTATCCAAAGTTGCCAAGCAAAAATTAAACCAATTTTTTGCCATAATACATCAGCATTTTGCAGAATCAAAGACAATTGTTGTATTAGTGCATGACCAAACAGTGGACCAAAGGACCTGACGGTCGACTAACAAGCTCGGAGACTCCCAATACCAACGCAAGAAGACCTCATCGAAGCCAAGGTACAAAAAATTCTCCTTCTCCTTTCAAAATTGGCAGTTATAATCCGAATCATCCATTGGTCGATCCCATGGCTACTAACCCTCCCCCAACTCACAAAAACGTCACACAAGGAGAATCAAGCAACTCGGCCATTACCACGGATGAAACTCTTCGACACTTACTAGATGGTATGCGCCAAATTAATGTCAACCTAACTAAACTGTTGAGCGCACAAAACCGACCTAATCCCAATCCTAATTCCCAAAATCACTCCCATGAACAAAGGAATGAAGAAAATGACGACCAAGATGAAGATTGGGAACAACAAAGAGGCAATCCGGATAATTATGGGAATCGCTTTCATAGACAGAGATATAACCAAGATCAGGATAGGGATATGGGTTATCACCAACCAAGAGGTCCTAATAATTTTCCACGCATTGATATGCCCACTTTTGAGGGTCATGATCCTCGTGGTTGGATAGCCAAAATGGAAGGCATTCTAGACTTATACCAAATTAGGGATTTTGATAAAGTCTCTTTCGTTGCATCAAAATTAGGCACTGAGGCCTACCAATGGTTCGTATGGCTTAAGCGCGAGAAAGGAGCTACTATTAACTGGAAAAAATTCACTACCTATTTTTTAGAAAGATTTGATGAAGGAGCTACATCGTCATACACAGTAAGACTTCTATCTCTTAAACAAGAAGGATCGGTTAGTGAGTTCGTCTCGAAATTCACCCAGTTTACTACCGTATACATTAGACCTCAGTCCCGACACGGTGGTTGGAGCTTTTCGCAATGGATTGAAAGAAAATATTAGGGTTGAGGTGGACATTCAAAATCCAACCTCGCTAAACGATTGCATACGAATAGCCAAGCTGGCTGAGAAGAGAATTCGATTATATGCACGACGTGAAACTTATAGTCGTCCTTCGTATCGCAACAATTCCTTTCGCAGAAATGATCAACCATCAAGATACTTTTGCTATAAATGTCGCAATCATCATCCCAGGGAACAAGCATGTGCCCAAAAACAAAACTTTCATATTGAATGTGATCAATATGAAGGAGAAGAAGGAAGAAGCTTACCACCAAGAAGAACCTATGCAAGAAGAACTACCAAGTACTCTAGAAGAGAAGGAAGAGGATACAATGGCTATCTCCGTGCATGCCCTCATGGGGTTAACCGCCCACCATACCATCAAGGTACCAGGATTTCTCCGCCAGAAAAAGGTGAATGTGCTAATTGATTTCGGCAGTACCCACAATTTTATCGACATCAAAACAACAAAAGCTCTGAATCTATTCATTAACTCTTCCAACAAAGACAAATTCCAGGTTCTAGTAGCCAACGGGGTGAACGCCCAATGTGTTGGTAGAACATCTCAAGTTTCCATTAAAATGGGAACTTATACCAGTTCTGGATCTCTTTTCGTCATGAATTTAGGGAACTCTGATGTCATTTTGGGAGTTGAATGGTTGGAAACATTAGACACGGTTAGCTTCAATTTCAAGAAATTATTCGTGGAATGGAGGGAAAACGGATGGGTCATTCGCTTACAAGGCATTACCACTCCTCCATCACAGATGGTGAGCTCTCATAGTATGGAGAAGATGTTAAAAAAGGGTGGATACGGATTTATAGCTCAAATTAATTGTTTGGAAAAACAATCTCAAACAACTTCGGATATTACTGCTTCAGATTTAAGAGACCTCGTAGCAAATTACGAAGAGGTTTTTCAAGAACCTAAAGGATTACCACCTAAACGATCTCATGACCATGCCATCCATTTGATTCCAGGGAGTGTGCCACCTAACAGTCGTCCTTATCGCTATCCTCAACCACAAAAGACAGAAATCGAGCAGATCGTTCAGGATCTACTAGATCATGGAGTCATTCGGCACAACACTAGCCCTTATTCTTCTCCTGTAGTTTTGGCCCGTCGAAAAGATAACTCTTGGCGTATGTGTCCTGATTTTCGTTCCCTCAATAAACTCACTATCAAGGACAAATTTTCGATCCCTGTCATAGATGACCCTCTTTGGACGAGTTGCATGGTGCAAATTTTTTTACAAAATTAGACCTTCGTTCAGGATTTCACCAAATCCGTGTCAGAGAAGAAGATATTCCCAAAACTGCTTTTCGTACTCATGAAGGTCATTACGAATTTTTGGTCATGCCTTTTGGTCTCACCAATGCACCATCCACATTCCAAAGTCTCATGAACCAAGTGTTTCGTCCACTCCTCCATAAGTTTGTATTAGTTTTTTTTGATGACATTCTCATATATAGCAAAACATGGAAGGATCATTTACATCATGTGGATAAGGTCCTTCACATTTTACACAGAGAAAAATTATTTGTCAAACGTTCCAAATGTTCATTTGGTGTCCAAGAAGTCGAGTATCTTGGTCATATAGTTTCACACGAGGGCGTCAAAGTCGATCCCAATAAAATTAAGGCAATTCAAGAGTGGCCCTTACCTAAAACCATCAAGAAACTTCGTGGTTTTTTGGGTCTCATGGGCTACTATCGCAAGTTTGTTCAAAATTATGGTAAGATTGCAGCACCTCTCACAACACTCACAAAGAAGGATGCTTTTCATTGGTCAGAAGAGGCCACTCAAGCCTTCAAAGCGCTTAAGGAGGCCATGTGTACAACTCCAGTTTTAGCAACTCCAAATTTTCACAAACCATTTGTTATTGAATGTGATGCGTCAGGCACAGGAATTGGGGCTATATTAATGCAAGAAGGTCATCCGTTGGCATTCGAAAGTAAACAACTATCGAGAAAAAATTTGGGAAGATCAACATACGAAAAAGAAATGTTGGCAATACTTCACGCGGTAGAAAAATGGAGACACTACCTAATCAGCAGCCGCTTCATTATAAAAACAGATCATAGTAGTCTCAAACATTTTCTTGAGCAAAGGTTTTCCTATCCGGAACAAAATAAGTGGTTAACCAAACTATTGGGTTATGATTTTGTTATCGAGTATAAGAAGGGGAAGGAAAATGTAGCCGTTGATGCATTATCCAGGAAATACGAAGACGAAGTAGTCATTAACGCTATTTCGGGCCCTTGCTCCCAATGGGTGAATCAATTACAAAATGAATGGTTATCCAATAGCGAAACTACTCAGATAATTCAAGAATTATCTATAGGGTCCTCTAAATACCCTTTATTCTCTTATGAAGATAAGATCCTCAGGAAGAAGAACCGCATTTACATTCCACACAATTCAGAACTCAAATCAAAGATCCTCGACGAATCGCACGCTTCTCCATCAGCAGGACATTCAAGATTTTTGAAGACATATTTAAGGGTCAAACAATCATTTTGTTGGAAAGGATTAAAAGCAGAAGTCAAACAATGGGTAGCAGAATGTGAAGTTTGTCAGCGCAATAAAGGTGAAACGAGTCAAATCACCAGGGTTGTTACAACCATTACCCATCCAGGAGCGTCAGTGGGAACATATATCCATGGATTTTATTGAAGGTCTTCCTAAATCAGAAGGCAGGACAGTAATCTTCGTAGTCGTAGATCGGTTATCCAAATACGCTCATTTTCAGGCTTTACAACATCCTTTTTCCGCAAGCAAGGTGGCAAAGGTATTTATGGATTCAATCTTCAAATTACATGGTATGCCAAAAAATATTGTAAGTGATAGAGATCCCATCTTCACTAGTAACTTTTGGCGGGAATTATTTCGACTTAGTGGTACCAAATTGAATATGTCTTCGGCCTACCACCCACAGACGGATGGTCAAACAGAAGTAGTTAACAAATGTTTGGGTACATACTTAAGATGTTTCGCTCAAGATAAACAATACCAATGGAGCCAGTGGCTAGCAATGGCAGAATGGTGGTACAACACTTCTTACCATTACTCAATTAAGATGTCTCCCTTTGAAGCATTGTATGGCACCAAGCCTCCAATCATCGCAGATTACGTACAAGGGTCATCCAAAGTAGCCAAAGTGGATGATTGGTTCCAACAAAGGCAGTCTACACTCACCATCCTCAAAGAGAATTTAGTCCAAGCACAAAATCGTATGAAACAACAACAAGACTCGCACCGATCAGAGAGAACTTTTAATATTGGTGACTGGGTTTTCCTAAGGTTGCAACCTTACAAACAATCATCGTTAAGGATAAAGTCCAGCCAAAAGTTGGCTCCACGATTCTATGGTCCTTACAAAATTGTGCGCCGCATTGGAGAAGTAGCCTATCAGTTAGAGCTACCCTTATCATCAAGAATACACCCGAGTATTTCATGTTTCGTGTCTCAAAAAAGTAATTGGTCAGAAGGTGCAAGGTCAATCAGAATTACCAGTGCTCGATGAGGAAGGACGCATATATCTCCAACCTGAAGAAATCTTACAACAAAGAGTACGAAGACTACGGTCACGCCAGATTCAAGAATTTCTCATCAAATGGCAAGATTTACCAGAGGAGGATGCCACATGGGAACCTGAAAGTATTTTCCAGACATTTCCAGCTTTGAGGACAAAGCTTTCCGAGGAGGGGAGTCATGTTACATACCAAACCTAGCCGTCGGCTAGGTATTCCAAGTGTAAACACTTCATATATATAGATTAGATAGTTATTTAAATTAAATCATCTATTATCTTTTGCATTTTTATCACCTGCGTATTCGCATTGAGCCTTTACGACGAGGGAGAGCCCACCTTAAGTGGCATTTGCATTTATCTGAAGTTTCAATTGGTTTATCTGTGCATCTGTATATGGTTTGAATATATGTCAGATTCAATATTGTTATTAAAAAATAAATAAATAAGAGGAACTTGCTGAAGTTTCTCTGCACTAAGAATCCAACCAAAGGAAAATAACAATTTTAGAGTTTGCTTTCTTACTCCAAATCGTATTCCAAGGAGACTCTTCCTTAGGTTTAGAAAAAAAATATATCATAAGCTAATTTGACTATAAAAAATCCATTTGTAGTAAAAACCCAAACAAGAGAGTCTACCTCCAAACAATGACTCAAGAAATAAGCTTTTATTTTGAGATTGAGTAACCTAAAAGCCTCCTCCTTTTGAGGGTTGTCTATCAAAATTTTCATACCTACACTCGTCTCCTTTATTTCAATAAAATCATAAATCATATACCAATACTAATTTTCTAAATATTTTTCTAATTACCAAGATTTTATTGCTTTACACAAAGGCTAACTTTCCATCTAAGCATCTCCCTAAAAATACACTTTAGTGCCCCTTCCAACTTTTTACCTAATACCTTTCCAAATAATTATGATTTGATTCCATAAAGAAGAGCCCTTACAAGGATCTTGGATAGTCACAAGTCTTTCTGCATCATTGTTGTCCAAGTATTTAGCCTTTAAGATTCTAGCCCACATTGAATCTCCCTCTTTTATAATCCTCCATCCTATATTTCCAACCAAAAATTTGTTCAAAGTTTTTATCCTTCTTAAACCCAAATCTCCACATGATTTAGGTCTATATACTTTTTCCCAAGCAACATGTGGGATTCTTCTATTCTCTTTTGGTCTAGACCATAAGAATATTTTTTGGATACTTTCTACTATATTTACAATCTTCATAGATATTTTAAACTCTAAGAGCAGCGAAGAGATTGGGGAGTACTTTTAAGCATTTATAATTTACTTGCTTGACTCAAGAGAGTCCCTTTCCAACTCTAGTGAAGATTTCACTATAGTGGGGTAGACCATCACCCTAAGAAAAAATCAAGCTAAGTTGTCGGTAAGAAATGATCATATGAGGGGCCTTGCATCTCCATCCACATATCAAGTAGTTGATTTGAAGAAGACACCATCCAAGAGAAGTCTATGCCAAAGACCGATAGCATATTCTAAGATTCCCTCACCTCGAGGCAAAGTCACTCACCCAAATCAAGCCAACAAGAAATTTTGGCCTTTTTATGGTGACTAGGCATCACCCCATCATCAAGAGGAACCCTTGAACCCAATGATTACCTTGATAATAAGGTCTCTGAGAGCTCGGTTCACCATAACCTACTTGCCTAACTTGCAAAAAAACCCTAAAATTGAATCACCTTCCTTTGGTAATTGTGTTGTATTACTCCATATACCTAGGGATAATTTCTAAATGGCACAAGCAACATGCCCATAAGGGAAAACCCAAAGGATGTGGAGGAAAAGAATAAGGAGGATTGAATGAGTCAAGTAAGGACCTAATGAGGCCAACAAATCTTACTTGTCTGCATACAGATTTCCCAAAGTCTTGGAAGTAGGAGGGATGAGAGGAGCATAAAGAAATCACCAGGGACCAAAAGCATACCCATCAGATGAGACTCAATAAAATATTTCATGGGGTTGTTTTCAAAAAATTAGCAATCAAAAAAATCAAGGCAACAACAAAAGTAGTGTCTGTAAGACTAATGGTCAACTAAAATTTTAGGGAGGGAGGTCACTAGAGCAACCAAATCACTAAAGGAGAAGTCCCATGCCAAACCAAAAACTAGAGTTCGATGAACTAGTACAAAGGAGGGTGAATCATTGACAAAGGTTGGAGGTTGAAGAGACATAAGCTTGCAACCACTTGCATGGAGCTTCATCCTTGGATACCACCACCCAAACTCATATATCCACGATGGGAGTTGGAAGAATTAGTGATACCTCTAAAAAGATGACTATGCCACCTGTGGAGGTATTTATGGTTATTTAAATCCCAACCAAATCCTAACCTCCTAGAAATTAATGTGGTATAGACCTTTTGATCCATCAACTATAAATGATGTTAACACTCCCTCCCATACCCATTTTTGGGGGAATTTTGAATTTCAAATTTTACCTATAAATATTATAAATAGAAGTCTTTATAGCAAAAGGAGAGAGTTAGAACTGTTATTGTATCTTGCATCTAACTTGTGCCAATTCTCTCTCCCTCTTTCATTTTTCTTCTTAATATGAACTCGAGCCTTGGACCAACTACATGTATAAGTCTTTGAGCCTCCTTTGATCATATATAAATGCATGTGTATGTGATTAAATTTATGTTCAATTTTTTTTTCATGTTTGGTTCATGTTTTCATTCATCCCATTGAGTTTGTGAATGGAAATTTCATTCTTTTGGCACATTGCCACCCTTAGATAGGTTAGGTAGATTTTCATTTCTTGAAATTTATATTTCCAACTATTTACTATTTTCTTTCTTTTTCCTTTTCAAGAAGAACCCCAATAGAATAGGCTAGAGTAGGAGAGACGACTAACAAAGACTCCATTATATTGAGGAGTAAATCTTGGTATAAAATTCTAGAGGTCATTCGAAAGATCCACATCCCATGCTCCTCGAACTTCCTAGGACTAATGCCTCACATGAGGCACAGAGCACCTAATGCACCCGCTCGAAGGAATCCTCAACCGTGGGGGGTCACGATGCTCGAGATGTAAGGGTCAATCCCTCAACACTAACCAACCAAATTTTACTAAAATATGACCAATAAAGGATTCCAAACACTAAAACTCCTACAAAAAGAAGTATTTCAATGCAATATGTTGGGATAGAGCTAACATTACAACCCAATCCTATGGGTGAATACTTTACTTTTCTCTAAACTAATCATTTTATGGGAATCCATTTTATATAAACTAAGAATCTTTCTAAAACCCTTCCTTCATTTATAGATGATTTTCCTTGAAGCACAATGTCATCAACAAATTGTTGATAAGCAATGGCCCTTATAGAAGAAGAAGGATTCACCCCCAAAATTTCACCTAGGTCTTGGGTAGCCACAATACATCTTCCTAAAGCCTCAACCATAATGATAAATAAATAAGGGGATAGAGGATCTCCTTGTCTCAAACATGTATACTTCCAAAAAAAACTATAATAACACCATTAAGAACAACAAAACATTTTGGAGTAAAATAGAATTCCTAACCCAAAACCTCCATCTTCTATTAAAACCAAAATTGGTAAGGATTCTAAACAAAACATATATGAAGAAACATGATAATATGATTTGCTAAGCAATATTAGCAACTAGTACCAATATTTATCATCCATCCATCCAAGTGAAATATGTTGATGTTGGTATGCCATTTTTTTACTTGAGTATCCAAATTTGCTTCGTTGGCTCCATGCTTCTATTGTTGTATTTTGATAACTTGAATGATGGGTCCACTTGTTCCTTGATGCTAATGAACCGCTCTGAAAACTAGGATCACTATGCTTTCTCTGCCAAACTCTGCCATAGTTGGTGCCCTTATGATTCCATGTGGAACCATAATATTGTTGCCTTGAGCCATGCCTCCAAGAATGTTGTCACTCATGGTGGTGTGGATGGTGATATGGTGCAACCTTAACTTGATGTTCTACCTTCTTTGACTTCCCAACATTTGGCTTCATTGTTTTAAATTCTTCTACACATTGTTCTTTCATGTTCTATTTGTTTGGTGTGTCCTTGTGCTCTTCTATAAAATCTTCCTTGGACTCTTTTATTGTTATTTCCATGGACTCTGTTGCTGCTACTACCTTGAATTCTATTTTTGGTTCTTCAATTTGTTTCTCTACAACCACTTCTTGATTTTTCTTGGATCCTTACTCCTTAAGCTGAGAAATATCCTGCAATGTTATCTTCTTTTTCCTGTACCATAACTTCATAAACTTCTTTTGCATATTAATGTTAACAGTACCCAAAGAATCTAACCAAGGATAACCAAGAACAATATCCTCATCATCCATCTAAATAGCATGAAAATCTGAATGTAAAAAATATTTATCCATGGTGATCTTCAAATCTTCAAAAATATAAACATTCTCACCCTCAAGATGTGTGTCCTTAATTTTTATTGCTTGAACCTGCAACCTCTTAGCCAAAGCAATATTAATAAAATTATATTTGCTGCTAGGATCAATGGAAATAATAACATGTTCCTTTTGAATGCTTTCATGAACCTGCAAAATAGACTTTTTAGATTCAAACAAATCCCTTTGTCCATTTTTTATTTTATCTTCTACCAAAGGTATGGTTTCTTTTGTTTGCATACTGACATATTTTTTATCTTCTACCACTTCTTTGAAATTTACTAGCTCTCTTTTTATTTTCTTTTGTTCTTTTTGAAGCATATTTATTTCTTCTTCATAATTCTTGATGGTGACCTTCAAACTAGCTATCTTTTTATATGGGTTTCATTTACTCAAGAATGCATGCTCCATTATTTATCAAGTTAGTTCATCAATGCATGCTCCATTATTTACCAAGTTAGTTCATCATCTTCATAGATGCATGGAATTTTAGAAAACCAAGAAAGAGCTTCTCCATTAAGACAAAAATAAAACATACATTTCCAAAGAGGATTACGATGATACAAGGATTTAAAATTTTACCACCAATCCCTAACATCAATATCATCTTCCCCTAAAAAAATTTGTAGCTCCATAGTTGATACCCTAATGCAAACTAGGGTTTTTTGACAATATATATCATGCCCTAATGCAAACTAGAGTTTTATGGAAATAAACATATTTCCATTAATTTGAAGCTAAAATTCCATATACCAACTAGATCTACCATTTTTCTTTCAAACAAAATAAATTTTAATTGATTTGTTTACCTGAACTAAACAAATTTCATCTTTCAAAAAAAATTGCAAATTGAAAATTTGTCACTGCCCTTATTCCATATGGCTGAATTCATAAGGTCGTATCTTCCTCAATACTACTCATATTCCTTCATATTACCACTCATTTTAAATCTCTTCAAATTCTGCACAAACTGATCCAAGAATCGCTTGAATCGGATAAACTTTCAGAGATATATGGCTTCTGAAAGATGAGATGTTTTTTCATAAAACATCTACAAAATTCGTCACTATCCTTTTTTTGGATGACTAATTTCAAAATATCGTATCTCTCTCAATACTACTCAGATTCCTTCATATGACCTCTCGTTTTAAAGCTTTTCAAATTTTGCACACAAGAATCGTCTAATTCAAATAAACTTTTGCAAAGATATGACTCCTGAAAGATGAGATGTTTTTTTCAAAAAATTTGTAAAATTCATCACTATCCTTGTTCCATATGACTAACTTCAAAAGGTCGTATATCCCTCAATACTACTTGGATTCCTTCATATGACCACTCATTTTAAAGCTCTTCAAATTTTGCATAAACTGATCCAAGAATCACCTGAATCAGATAAAATTTTGTAGAGATATGGCTCTTGAAATATGAGATGTTTTTCCAAAAATAAATTTACCCTAATTCTACAATTTCACACAAAAAATTCCCACTTTGCCAAAATCGTTGCTCTAATACCACTTGTTGTAGAAATTTATTAGCATAAACATAAATTATTCATCAACATACATAAATATCAAATCATTCATCCACAAATAATTATCCACAATAATAATCCACAAATGAGAGAGAGATAGATAATACCCTTAAAGTAGTAAAACACCAATAATACTCCTTAAGGAAGGAATAACTCCACAAGATCTCCCAAGATGAGAGATGCCACTCAAGGAGGGCAAAGTCCCATAGACCACTTCATGGAAAAAGACGATTACATAAGATTCATCTCCATGATTACAATGACAAATATCTCTTCTTTATATATCCATCTTCTTATTCTACTTTGGGAAGCCTACTACTAATATAATATTATATTATAATATAATATAATATAATATTATAATACAATCAACCTTGGGTTATGTGTGGCCCATGCCAACCCTTATACAATATAATAATATATCCTTAAATATATATTCCTAGGTACCCTACCATAATAAATCTATCCAATCTAACTTGGATAAGATTAACCCACATCCTTCTATTAGTCCATGTAAATTTTGCTCCAAGTTCAACATCTAGAAGACTAGTCTTAGAGATAAAACCACTTAGATCCTCCATACTATCTAAGAAACCTTGAACCCCACCCTTTTTTTCCTAAGCATTAAAGAGGTGTTGGAATCCCCTACAACCACCCATCTAATACCTACTACAAAGAGACTAATTTGTTCTAATTCCTTACATAACTCTTTCCTTCCCTTGTGTGAATTAGAAGCATAAACATTTATGACTAAATAAGATGACTTAGAGGATTTGAAAGTTAAGAGAGTAGTAGGTTGATTACCTCTAGAAAACTCTTCACCATCAAAAGATTTTGGATTCCATAAAATTATGAGGCCTCCTAAAGCTCCTCTTGATTCTACTTGATGACTTTTTATTTTAAAAAATATTTAAATTGTTCGCAATGTTATGCAATGCATAAACATTCAACTCAAAATTTAATATGAATACTTAATAACAATATTCATTGAGACTGACAATTTTACAAGGAATCACAATACAAAGTAATATACTACAAATTCATATTTCCCTCATCTACCTTTCTTTTTTACCTCATAGGATATCCATACTCATAAATTTTACAAAGACTCTTGACATTTCAACTTCAACTAACTCTTCATCTCCTCAAACTTATGGGAGATATGAATCTTCATATTTATCATAGGAGAAATATATTTATTGACTCCCTGATAATAACAACCACCTAATGATAAATATTTACAATACCACATATTTATAAAATATTTATAAGACTCTAAACTCCAAATATTTACAAAATATTTATGAGGTACTTGCAAGGTACCAAATAATGTAATACCTCCAACACCCCCCATGTATTATATTATTTGGTATACTTTTTAAAATTTGATTTAAGTTCTAGCATTAACTTTGGATTTGATATTATTTTTTATTTAGGTAGATCTTCTTATTGTATTATTTGTATAGATATATTTACAAAATAATTCAAACTTGTTTCATCCAAGTGCCTTTGTAAAAATATTTGCAAGTTGATCATCAGTAGGAACACATTTTAGTTGAATATGATGCTTTTGAACATGATCCGAAATAAAGTGATATTGTGCTTCAATATGTTTAGTTCTTTCATGAAATACTAGATTTTTAATTAGTTTTAGAACTCCATGATTATCATAATTTAATAATGTAGGATTATAGTTTCAAGCTTACTGCAGTGGTAAGGGCTTTGACCTCTGTTTGAGAGATCCAAAGTTCAAACCCCACTCAATATGAGGGGGTCGGGACCCCTCATAAAAACCTATGTAAACTCATAATATGAGTTGAAATATTACTGCATTGGTAAGGGTTTTGGCCTCTCTTTGAGAGGTCCAAGGTTTAAACCCCACTTAGTATGAGGGGACCGAGATCCTTCATAAAAATCTATGTAAACTCATTGAAAAATACGTTTAACTTATTAAAAATATATATATTGTAGGATTTATTTTTATCCCCATATTTGATAGAATGTATTGTAACCATAGTGCCTCACATATAGCATCTCTTATAGCATGATATTTTGATTTTGTTGAGGAAAATGCCATTACATGTTTTTACCGTGCCATGAATAGGTCCTAATCTAAGATAAAAATACATAACATGATGTTGATTTTCTGTTGTCTATTGAACCAACATAAATTTTAGTTTTTCTTATACTTTAGACCATATTTTGTAGTGTTATTGACGTAATGTAGTATCCTTTTTTTAGATTTCGTAGCTTTCTAGTAGTCCTTGTTCTATGGGTGTTTCTTTAGGTTTGTAGCTCATCCTAAGTGAATTTTATCATCAAAGCCTCTTTGACTTCATCATTGACCATTTTAAGTAGATAGAGTGCTAGCTTAATGATTTCTTATATATTTTCTCTACTACGTAAAGTAGGATACTCCTAATCCAACTATTTCGTGAAACCTTCTCATATTTCTTCCATCCTCCCCTTTCATCTCCCATATGGTATTTATCATCTTTCTTTGTTTTGCATACTTTTGAAAGAATTTGGTATTCCCATCCCCCTACTATAGCCAAAGTCCTCTACTTTTCATTCTTCACTTTGCATCTTTCCATTTTTACAATTCTCTCTTCTTGTTCTCCAACTCCTTAACCTACAAATTCTTCTTATCTAAAAAAATCTCATTGCCTTGGTGACTATATAATTACTTCAATTTAAATTTTATGTCTAGTATATATACCTCTGCTTCCTAATATTTAACTTTGGCCCATGCGGTTGTAGCAGATTTAATTTTTCTCAAGTTAATATATATAGTTTTCTCTTTTATTGTGGGGTCAATATTTCTCCACTCATCTTTTACTATATCTATAAATTTATCATCTTCCAACTAGATAGCATTGAACTTGAAAGGTCTTGTTGGTTTCTCTTGATCTTTTTCTAATTGTAAGAAAATTGATGAATGATTAGATCCTCACCTTGATCTATCAAGACCTCAGCCTATTTACTTTAGCTAAGGTTTTCAAACACTAACCTTTTAGAGATACCCTCTCTTCTAGTTCTTTGATTCCTCCAAGTGGAAACTAATTTAATAGGTTCTACATAACACAATCCTCATTATGGATTTTCTATAGGAAAAATTTAGCAAGGGGATCTATTTTGGCCTCCTCTCCCCATATTTTTGCTCTTTTAGTTAAAAAATTTAAGTTCCCTCCCACCACTATATTTCCTTTTTTAAAAATTCTTGTATAAATAATTCTTCCCAAAACTCCCTTCTAACACCATAAGAACCATACAAATTGACTGTAGTAATCAACTTACCTAGCCCCATAGAATGTAAGCTTGTAACCGCACCTACCTCAACATATATCTTGTCAATTAACTAGGAGGAATTACATCTTATTACATTCCTCCCTAATCTTCTTTTTGAGTCTTCCCTACAAAGTTTCAATTTGATAGGAGAGACAACCATGACTATTGTTTTTTTCATTCAACATAATCTTCTCGATTAAAATTATATGACTTATAAAGTTTAAAAAAACATGTTAGGGCTATTTTTTATGAGAGACCTCGAGCTCTTTAACATTTAAAGGAAGGATGATCATTGATTCCCTTTCCCCTGGGGTTGTCTTGCTTTAAGAACCCCAACTATAGATTTTTATTTACCAAATAAAATTTCCTTCTCAACTTTTTTTTGTGCATTTTTTAAGTAGGATTTCCTTCCTACTGTAAACTCCTGAGATTGACTTATCTCAAGACCCAAGCCTCTTCATAGACTACCATGCCCAATATATCCTTCACATTTTTTTAGGGCTCTTAGAGCATATCTTCCATAAGTTGTGCTTGTATTATGATGATTTGGAGGACTTGGTGGGGAAGATATCCTACTAGCGTTGTTTAAGCCCTATTTGCTTCCTTGGCCTGAAATGGCTTTGGCTAAAAAGGGTAAGAACTTAGTAATTTTTATACCTTTCTCCTCTAGTTTATACTTTATAAAATTTTATTAAGATTTTTTTTTATTTTAATAAATACTTATAGTATTTTAGTTAGCAAATTAGTGAAGTCCATTTTTTTCTTGGTCAAAAGTGAAACTCTACAGTGATGTTTCTCTCAAAAATTAGTTCATAAGAATACTAAAAGTGAACTTGAACCAATGACAATATATTTTAAGCAATCCGTTACATTTGAGCTTGATCTAAAATCCTTAATGGAACTTGAAACATGCCTTGAATAAAATTTCAATCCATTACATTTGAGCCTAATCTAGAATCCTTAAACTTGAAACATACCTTTAATAAAATTTGAGTGTGTTTTGGGACTTCAAACCACTTTAGTTTTCATAAAACTAGTTATGGTAGCTAATGCATCCATTAATTTTTTTCTAATAAGTTTAATACATCTGTTAATTAATGTGTATTCAATATATCAAATTAGATAAAAAAAATAGGGAAACATGTTAAAATTATTTGAGCGCGTATAATCCTTTTAATTACAATTAATTATCACTAACAATAAATATATATATATATATATATATATATATATATATATATTAAATAGCCTTCCCATTAAAAATTTTGTATCAAGGGACATATGCAACCTTTTAGAAACTACTACAATTTTATGTTAAGATATACATGCAACCTCTTAGAGACAAATTCTTTATAGGAATGGCCACTACATGAAATTTATTTTGTTTTAGAACTGCTAATTATAATATTATAAATATTATGTGTTAGTTATCAATATTTTTTTTTGTTGGTAAAATTTTATTGAATCAATAAAACCATACAAGAAACAAAGAATCCCAAAACAATAACCCTTACAAGGGCCAGAAGAAAGAGATCCCCAAAACCACCAAGCACCCGACCAAAAGACACCCAACAAACAATAGCCTCAACTAGGCATATCCATAACAAACAAATTATCAAGATGATGAGAACAATCCAATGGGAACTGATCCAATTTCCTATCATTCAAGTCTTCCTAAAACTCAGAAGCCTATTTTTCCAAGCAATCATCCACACCATTCCATTCACTGGGAATATGAACAAAGGAAATAAACTCCAGATGTCGATAAATTTGAATGGTATGTCGAGCCACTAACACCAGCTACTAATGAACATTAGAAATATTATGAGTCTTCAAAAAATTAATAATAATCTGAGAGTCCGAATCACAGATTATATTTCACCATCCCAGAGCATAACCTTTTTCCAAAGCAAAACGAATAACAAGGATGTTGGACATTTTGAGTCCCTAAGCTAAAAGTTGTCATTGATGTCAAAAGGACCTATGTAAGTAAGCACTATGATTTTTCTCTACAAAGAGCTTCATGAGAAGCAAAGGTTTTGATCAAAGGTTCTAGAAGGGATGCATGGCATTTGGTTCTAAAAGGAGCTTCAAGGGAATCTTAGCAAAAGGTTTTTATGAAAACCAAGGAAGGCAGATTTCCAAAGAGGCTTCTTCATCTTCATTAAAGGTATGGGCACATTCTCCTATTGATTTATTATGGTGGTTGATTTCTAAAAATACCTTTGGAGTGAAAAGGATTGATTTTGGTTTCCTTTTCTAAAGTGATTGGTTTAATGCTTCAAGGTTTTCTAGATTTAGAGTTGTGATTAAACCTTATTTTATAAGCATTGTTGTTGGAGCCCATTGGTTGTGCAAAGAACTTGAACTTGAGTTAGAAGAGAACATGAGTATCATTGTTAGTGATATTTGTTGTTGATCATTGTTGGAAATATTTTTAGTTGATTGATACATGCTTGGACTAGGGTTTGTGAGAAAGGGTTGTTCATTGAGGTGCTTGGTTGAGTTGAGTTGATTAAGCCTAGTCAAGTGGATGCATGTGGTTGTTCAAGTTCCATAAAACAAACTATTTTATATTCTTGATTTGATTTGAGATTGAGATTTGAGAATAAAACATATAGAGTCTCTAACAATTATATTTATGCTTCTATGAAATTGATTTGAGTTGAGATTGGGATTTCAGTATAGAAAATATAGAGTCTCTAACAATTCTCTTTATGCTTCTATGAGATTGACTTGAGTTGAGATTGGGATTTGAGTATAGAACATATAGAGTCTCTAACAATTCTCTTTATGCTTCTATGAGATTGATTTGATTTGAGATTGGAATTTGAGTATAGAACATATTGAGTCTCTAACAATTCTCTTTATGCTTCTATGAGATTGAGTTGAGATATTGATTGAGAATTAAGTATAGAACATATTGAGTCTCTAACAATTCTCTTTATGATTCTATGATATTGGAAAAGTTTTGTGTGAGCTTTTTAAAGCAGATTTGAGATAATTCTTTGAGAAGGCTTGTGGAATGATTTGAGTAAGCTTTTGTGGAATCTTACTATGCAAATTTGAGCAAGTCCTAGAGAGGACTTATTGAGCATATTTGAGCAAGTCCTAGAGAGGACTTATTGAGCATATTTGGACAAGTCCTAAAGAGGACTTATTGAGCAGGTTCTATGTGGACCTGTTGAGCAGATTTAGACAAGTTCTGAGTGAGCTTTTTGATTAGATTTGGGCAGGTTCTGTGTGGACCTGTTGAGCAGATTTGAGCAGGTTCTGTGTGGATCTGTTGAGCAGATTTGAACAAGTTTTGAGTGAGCTTGTTGAGAAGATTTGAGAAGGTTCTAAGTGAACCTATTGAGATAGAGCTTTGGAGGTGACAGAGTATAAAGGACAAAGTCTTAGTGGATAGAGATCCAACATCCAAGACAATTGAAGATAAATTTGAGTGAGGAGTCTTCAAGTGGAGAGAGATCCACCAGTCAATGTAGCAGAGAGACAGAGTTTTCTAGAAGATCACTAGCTAGAGCAGAAGGGGAAAGAGTTATCTTGTGGAAGATATCCATGAACTTGAGATTAGGGGATCAACATCTCCTTTGGATAGAGGTCCATAAATATTGTAATTTGGAAGGATTCCTAAAGAGATTGATTGAGAAAACTTTAGTAAAATATTCTCTATGGAGTAGCCCACATTGGGTGAACCACGTAAATTGTGGTGTCTCTATTGTGTATGGTGTTTTATGCATTGCTTTGATTACTGCTATTGATACTACTATCTATACACTGCATAATATTGAATTGAAAGAAAAAGTAAAAAAGGGTCTCATACTGTTCACCCCCCATTCTCAGTATAAGCTTGTATTCTTCAAATGGTATCAGAGTGGGTTCCTTCAGAATAGTTTGATAGCTTGAAGGAAAAGTGGTCTAATAACACAATGGATCAAAAGGATCAAAGAGATGGACCCTTCAATAATGTAGTACCAGTATTTTATGGAAGTGACTTCTTATATTGGTGTATGTTGATGAGATTTTACTTGATGGCACTTGGCAATGAAGTTTGAGATGTAGTGGAACTTGGATATGATTCAACAGCCAATCCTCCTACAGATAAGGAATGTAAGCTTCTAATGCATGCAAATTCAAGAGCTATAAATGCAATTATAAAAGGGTTGCATAGATCAGAATCTATGAAGGTTATGGAATGTAAAACAACAAAATAAATGTAGATTGATTTTGAGTAAGCTTTTGTGGAAGCTTACTTTCTAAAAATTTGAGCAAGTCCTAGAGAGGACTTATTGAGCAGATTTGAGCAAGTCCTAGAGAGGACTTATTGAGCATATTTTTACAAGTCCTAGAGGGGACTTATTAAGCAGGTTCTGTGTGGACCTGTTGAGCAGATTTGGACAAGTTCTGAGTGAACTTTCTGTGTGGACTTGTTGAGCAGATTTGGACAAGTTTTGAGTGAGCTTGTTGAGTATATTTAAACAGGTTCTGTGTGGACCTGTTGAGCAAATTTGAGCAGGTTCTGTGTGGACCTGTTGAGCATATTTGGACAAGTTTTGAGTGATATTATTGAGAAGATTTGAGAAGGTTCTGAGTGAACCTATTGAGAGAGATATTTGGAGGTGACAGAGTATAGAGGACAGAGTCTCAATGGATAGAGATCCAGTAGCTAGGACAATTGAAGACAAATCTAAGTGAGGAGTCTTCAAGTGGAGAGAGATCCACCGATCGATGCAGCAGAGAGACAGAGTCTTCTAGAAGATCACTAGCCAGAGCAGAAGGGGAAAGAGTTCTCCTATGGAAGAGATCCACGAACTTGATATTATGGGATCAGCATCTCCTTTGTACAGAGGTCCATAAATAAACATTGTAATTGGAAAGGATTTCCAAAGAGATTGATTGAGAAAATTTTAGTAAAATATTTTCTCCGTGAAGTAGCCCGCATTGGGTGAACCACGTAAATTATGGTGTATCTATTGTGTATGGTGTTTTGTGCATTACTTTGATTACTGCTATTGATACTACTATCTATACACTGCATAATGTTGAATTGAAAGAAAATTTTAAAAAGGGGTCTTATATTGTTCACCCCCCTCTCAATATAAGCTTGTGTTCTTCAAAGGACCTCCACATAATTATTAGTTTACTTCCCCTTATAACATGAGAAAATGAAAAGAGCTCCACCACTACTATCTCTCCCAATTTATGTATTACTTTGATTACTGCTATTGATACTGCTATCTATACACTGCATAATATTGAATTGAAAGAAAACATAAAAAGGGGTCTTATATTATTCACCCCCCTCTCAATATAAGCTTGTGTTCTTCAAAGGACCTCCACATAATTATTAGTTTGCTTCCCCTTATAACATGAGAAAATGAAAAGATCTGCACCACTACTATCTCTCCCAACACCACCATTATTAGTGTTAGTTATCAATATTTTATATGTTATAATATTTATTATTCTTTTTTTACCTATAATTTATAGTCTAACCACAAATATTTACAATTTTATTTTTTTCAATATTTTATTAAAATTTTCAATCTAGGATTAGTGACCTTTATTATTTATAGCAATATTTATTTACAAACTTGAGAATTTTTTTCTTGTTTTTATTTTGTTAGTGTGGGAAACCCCTACCAACAATGCATAGGACTAAGGAGTCTCCTCCTAACCATGACTTCTCATAAAGCTGAGAGCTATGCTTATCAATATGAATTTAATGCACACCCACCCCCTCACACACTCGCCCACATCGTAGTTTGAACCTTGGACCTCCTAAAAAAATCCAAAGCTCGAACCGTTGCGTTGTCCCCTTGGAACTACAAACTTGAGAATTTTTAATATTTTTTATGGTGTTATTTATGCATGGAAAATTCTACGAGGGACATCGTTGAAGGCCTTGAGACCATGAGAAATACCATTTAGTATCTTGAAGATTCAAATCCTTGACCTTCTCACAATAACTATTCCTCATTTCTCCTTTTTCTAAGACCTTATAGTCTATAATTATTAATATTAAAATTTAAATACAAACTTATTATTAAACTTACCTATATATTTACACCCTTATTATATCTAAATAAATAAAAAACTTTTTGTCATTTGTAATTTATTTTTTTAATTTTTTTTAATACTATATGTATGGGATCTAAATTTTCTATGATTTCTTTCATCTTCTACACTTTAATAATATCATCTTATAGCATTCGGTCTTTTGGATGGTCTATCGGGTTATTGCCTTTTTAGAAGGGAAAGTTTTTTCTAGTTTCAAATCTGAGCAAGAAGTGTAGTTTCATGTTTGTTCTATTTGTAGTTTTTTCCCATCTGGACTAGGAGGGAGTTTCCATATTTAAATCTAATGCTCAATGGTAATCTATCTTATTTGCCTTGAGATGTGGACCTTTTGGTTCTTTTGGATCTCCAAGATCCTGGCATGTTTTAGGTTTGGGGAGCCTTCCAAAACCCTATGGTCCTCTACTAGAGGCTTGATCCATTTATAGAAGGTTCTAGGAGCCTTGTTTTTCATTTCACTTTTAGTATTTGAGCGGGAATTTTATTTTTGAATCATATTTGGATGGAAAATGGTTGTTGTTTCCATCCTTGTGTTTTTTTAGGCTTAGGGAGCCTATCAAAACCTAATGGTCCTTTACTTGAGGCTTGATCCACTTGTACAAGGTTCTGTAAGGCTTTCAAAACCTTATTTGTAATGTCTTGGAGACTCTTCCAAAACCCCCCTCTGAGGTTTGGAGAGCCTTCCAAAACCCTTTGGTCCTATGCTTGAGGCCTGATCTTTTTTTTACCGTTCTAGGAGTCTTTCAAAACCTTGCTTAAAGAGGTTCGAGGATCCTTCCAAAACCCCCTTATTTACAATTCAGATATCCTTTCAAAATCCTTTTGTTTAAGGTTTGAGGAGCCCTTCAAAACCCCATATTTGGACAGGATTCTAGTTTGCTATTGTCGGAGTGATTACTGAAGGTGTTGGGTACCTATTGGTGGAGATCTAAGTTTCTAGAATTAGGATTCCCAACCTTGGTGGGAAGGCCTAATGTTTTTATTCTGGTTTTTTTTAGCGCTCCTAATGTCTCAACATAATTTTTCTAAATTGAGTGCTTTGTTTAAATTTGAAAATTAAATTGTCATCATATGGCATGGATGGTTGTCCCATTTTCTAAATTTACTTCTCCCGTGGCGGCTTGGGCGAGAAGTTCCTTCTAGGTCTAATTTTAAATTTGAAGTTTAGGTGAGAATGTTATCTGTTCTGGATTTGTGGGATCTGACTATCTCAGATATTGAATCAAGCTTTGTTGGATGTTGAATCGGTTTTGCCTTAGAGATGCAGTCCCATTTGTGATCTTCTTTGGTATGTTTTGAATATCTTTGTGGTTTTGTAAAGGTGGGGAAACCCTCCCAGAACCCTTATGTAAAAGGTATGGGAACCCTTCCAAAACCCCTTCTTATACCAAATAAAAAAAATCCATTTTATACCATATATTACTATACATTATTATAAATATTTGTAAATTTTTATTTTATAATAAATTTTAAAAAATAAGATTTTGAAAGGGTTGTCCTTTTCCTTTTACATCAACTTAATCATATCAAGCTATATAACCTATTTAGTGCTAGTGGATTAAAAAAAAATAGGTAAATTTTACCATAAATTATTCCTTAAAAATATAATATTTTGTTTAAATTTTTTATAATATAAATTGATTTAAAATATTTTTAAAACATTAATCAAAAAATTGATATATGAATTAAAATAATAGCAAATACAACCAAATGGTATTGATTTTACTTATAAAATTCTTCAACATTCAAAAAGAAGATCTAGATTCAAATATTACCATGCTAACGTTAAGTTATTATAATACCATTACATAATGATTATATAATAAAAATAAAATATTTTCAATTCCATATAACTAATAAAAAAATAATCAAATAGTAAATAAAATATAAACTTAATATAAAATATGGTTGACCACTTCAATATAATATTTTATATATATACTCTTTTGAAGGAAGCTAGTAGAAATAAATTATCATAAAAATCAGGCGATGAACAACTATTTGACATTAGTATTGTGCTCTTAGAGTATATTTTCTTGAAATTTTAATTTCAAATTTTATATCTGGAATTTTTTAATTTATTATTTTATTATTTTTTAATTGTGAAATATAATTGGGACCCCTTGCCTCGGCTCTTAAATCTATTCACTTTTTTTTTGGTAAAATTAAGGGAAGAGGTTTTTGAAAGGGCCCCAACACCTTTTACAACCGAAAGAAGACAACAAACCAAAACAGTGCACTTCAGCACTTAAACAGAAGAGTACAGAAATTGTACTACAACACTAACCAAAATAAAAAAGGTAACTGCATAAAACGACACCACAAACCATAGGATCCAAAGAGCTATGAGATTCGAGAAGACCTATGAGAAATTCGAGGTAGTTCTAAAACACAACATCTAACTCCGATATGATCCCACCAAACATTTGAGCCGCATCCCAACAGTCCCTAAAAGATAACGACTTCCTAAGGTAAGAAAACCAACCAAGGCAAAAACATATTCTTGATTCCTGCTCCCCATTTTCGAAATAATTTCCACTCCTCATTTTTGAAATAATTATCGTTCCTATTTTTTGAAATTAATTGGGTATTTAAAAATACCTTCATTAATGACCTTCATTAATGAATTAAATGGGGTATTAAAAATACCTTTATTAAGGACCAATAATTAATAAATTGATTGGGTATTTAAAAATACCTTCATAAATGAATTAAATGGGGTATTTAAAAATACCTTCATTAATGAATTAAATGGGGTATTTAAAATATCTTCATTAATGACCCATAGTTAATAAATTGATTGGGTATTTAAAAATACCTTCATTAATAAATTAAATGAGGTATTTAAAAATACCTTCATTAATGACCATTGATTAATAAATTGATTGGGTATTTAAAAATACCTTCATTAATGACCATTGATTAATAAATTGATTGGGTATTTAAAAATACCTTCATAAATGAATAAACTTGGTATTTAAAATATCGTTCCTGTCTAGGAATACAAGTAAGGAAAAGACAAGCCACATAATTGGCAAAGAGATACAACTGTCCCACCTCTTTAAAAACTGCACCAAATCTTCTAACCAAGCGAACTACCACCACCCGAGACCAATTAACCAACATCAAAATGAGCATAGTTGATGAGGTCCTTGTGGGAATGCGAACATAATTCATATTGATGAGCATGAATAAATAGTTACAATTAGGCCTTAGAATAGGCTGTAACCTACGGAACTAACAAGGCTCTGAAATAGCCCATAAGTTATGATGGTTGTAACAAAACTAATAATATGCCCTATAATGAAATAATGGAATAAAATATAGTTACGCTAACATCCCCCCTTATTACATTATTTAGGTAATAGGATAACTACTAGCTATACTAACATCCCCCCTGATTACATCATTTTGCAATACAAAGAGAGCTGCGAAACAATTCAAATTTGACACGTGCAAGTGCCTTAGTGAAAATGTTTGCAACTTGAGCATCGGTGGGAATGTACTGAAGTTGAATTCGGTGCCTTGGAACTTCGTCTCAAATGAAGTGGCATTGTGTATCAATGCGCTTGGTTTTCTCATGATGCACTGGATTCTTAACAAGGTTCAAAACACCCTGGTTGTCGTAGAACAAGTGGATGGAAGGCCCATACTTGTCAAGATGCGACATAACCATATCACTTCACACACAGCTTCACGTGCGACACGATATTATGCCTCTATAGATGAGATAGCAACCACCTATTGCTTCTTGTTGTGCCAAGAGACAGGACCGGATCCAAGATGAAAAATATATCCTGAAGTTGACTTGTGATCATCAAACGACCTAGCATAGTCGGAGTCCGTGTATCCTTGTAAGAAGAATTTACCATTTTGTTTGTATTCTAGGCCATATTCCATAGTACCACGGACATAGTGAAGAACACGTTTTATTGCTTTCCAGTGAGTAGTCTTAGGTTCCTGCATGAACCTCAAAAGATAGTTGATAGCAAATACGATATCTGGCCTAGTATTGGTCAGATATATGAGACTCCCGATCAATTGTCGATAGAGAGTACCATCTACCTGAGGTGAATCATCATATCGTGATAACTGAAGACCTGATTCCATCGGAGTTGCCATTGTCTTACAATCAGTCATGCGATATTTTTCTAACAGTGTCTTGCCATATTTTTTCTGGGACACCTTAATGTAGTGCTCCTTCTGGCTTACTTCCAGACCAAGACAATAATTGAGAAGTCCAAGATCTGTCATCTCAAAATATTTACACAAGTCACTTTTGACAATAGAGATCATAGGTTTTGAACTCCCTGTAATGAGCAGATCATCAACATAGAGTATAAGCAACACTATCTCAGAACCTTGTTTCTTGAAATAGAGGTTTGCATCGCAAGAGGTGCAGCGGACATCTCTTAAATCCATGCTGCAGGAGGTGATTATCCATTTTTATATACCAAGCTCGAGAAGCTTGTTTCAAACCATACAAGGATTTGACCAACTTGCAAATTTTTTGCTCTTGGCCTACCACTTCAAATCCTTCAGGTTGAGTCATGTAGACTTCCTCTTGGAGATCACCATTTAGAAAAGCACTCTTTACATCCATCTGGTGAACTTTCCACCCATATTGTGCTGCCATAGCACAAAGAACTCGAATAGTGGTCATCCGAGCAGTAGGTGCAAAAGTTTCCTCATAGTCAATGCCTTCCTTTTGAGCATAGCCCTTTGCAACAAGACGAACCTTATGCTTATCAATTGTCCCATCTGCCTTGTACTTGACTTTGTACACCCATTTGCAGCCAATGGGCTTCTTTCCTTATGGCAGATCGACAAGCTCCCAAGTTTTGTTCTTTTTTAGAGACTTGTACTCAACATCCATAGCATCCTTCCATTGTGGCTTGCTAAGAGCATCTTGTACAGAGGCAGGTTCATGTTCATTCATTGAAGACAAAAACACCCTTTCATCATCTATATCCATATCCTCTGTTTCCTTATGTGGAGTTACAGAAAGTTCCTCAAAATATTGACAAAGATCGTTAACCTCACTGATCTCTGTGGCTGCTCTTTCCCTTTGAGCCATACTGCGAGTACGAGGTCTATCCAAAGTCAAATCTGGTGGAGTGGATAACTTGGCATCCCTGATTGTGCTTGTATACCATTTTGGATTCTTTATTTTTGGTGGTGAAGAAGATGTGGAAGGATCTCATGTCTGTGTTGACAAAGGGAACTTCTCTTCCTTAGATTCCACAAGATCTAGGTATACCTTAGATGTGTTTTGTGATGTGAAAGCTTCATCAAAAACATATCTACTGATATGAATTTTCTTGGTCAAAGGATCTATCAAACGATAACCTTTAGAGTGCTCATCATAGCCAAGAAAATGCATCTCAATGTCTTCTCATCTAGCTTCTTCCTTTTCTCTTTTGGTATGTGCATGAAAGCTTGACATCCAAAAATATGAAGATGAGATATTGAGGGTTTTCGACCACTCCATGCTTCCTATGGAGTCATTCCTTTGAGGGCATTTGTGGGTGCCCTATTCAACAGATATACTGAAGTGGTGACCGCTTCTGCCCAATATTGTTGCCCAAGAGTAGCTCCTGTGAGCATACAACGAACCATTTCCATAATAGAACGATTTCTTCTCTCAGCAACTCCATTTTGCTGAGGAGCATAGGCAGTTGTTAACTGTCTCATGATTCCATGCTCAGTTAAGAATGCTAAAAATTCTTTAGAGGTAAACTCCCCCCCTCGATCTGAGCGGAGGGTTTTAATAGAAGCCCCTGACTCCTTCTCAACAGATTTCTTGAATTGCTGGAAGAAAACGAAAGCCTCAGATTTCATTCGAAGAAAGAAAACCCACATCTTGCGGGAGTAGTCATCTACAAATAACTAAAAATACCTCTTCCCTCCAAAACTATTGGGTGTGAAATGACCGCACAGATCGGTGTGAATTAAATCTAGAGGTTTTTGTGCTCGTGTTGAGCTATTCTCAAAAGGTACTCTATGCTGCTTTCCTGCCAAGCAGTCAGAGCACACTGGCAATGTGGAAGAAAGGGAAGGAAGACCCTTTACCATCTCATACTTACTAAGCTCAAGTAAGTAGCCAGAACTAAGATGCCCATATCTCTTGTGCCAGAGGGAAGTGGCCTCCTTGGTAGAGACTGTCATGGCAACATGGGGAGTAGAGATAGCATCTAGGGCAAATAAGCCATGCTTATATGAAGTTGTTGCAATCTGCTTACCCTTCTTGGTAATAGAACAACACTTCTTGCCATTCTCAACACGAAAGTTGACAACCATATCTTTATCCAGGATTTGTGTGACTGATAACAAATTGTTAGCCAGTCCTGGAACATAGAGGACTTTGTCAATCTGACACTTGCCATCAGGAAGAGTGACTAAAATTGTACCCTCTCCTTGAACCTTGTAGGTTTTGTCATCAACAATAGTGACAGGTCTGCCCTCTTTGGCCACAAATGATTCAAACCACGATCTGTTGCTAGTCATATGCTTACTAGCACCAGAATCGACATACCATACAGGATCCTTCTCCTCGGAGGCTGTGGTAGTCATGAGCACCTTGTGTGCCCATTCATAATCTGAGTCAGATTCTTCAACAACAACATTCACCTTGGGTTGCTTGTTCTTGTTTTGTGGTTTGTTTTGGTCTTTTTGCTTATTCTTATGCCAACACCTATTGGTGTCATGGTTGTCATTATCACAAATTTTGCAATACCTCTTCTTCTATTGAGGTTGTTTCCCTTTTCCTTTTGAATCCTGTTGAGAATTGTCTCTTTTCTAAAAATTACCTTTCTTCTTAGAACCATGTCAGTTGGAGTATAGGGTTGTATTAGAAGAATCATCCCTATGAAGTTGGCGTGCTTCCTGTTGTTGAAGCAAATTGACCAACCCAATAAAGGTAATTTGTCGTTGTGACACATGAATGGAGGTGATCAACGTATCAAAGGAATCAGGAAAAGCTCTCATCACTATTGAAGTGAGAAGTTTTTTCATCCACTGTATCTCCCAAAGAATTCAATTTGCCTTTCAATTCAGACACTCTGCAAAGAAAGAGTTCAACTGTCTCACCCTGTCTCAAACTCAGATTGTGAAGTTGTTTTTGAAGATGAAGAATGGTGGAGTCATTCTTTCCCTCATAAATGGTTTTAAGGGCATCCCATTCCTCTTTACCACTTGCTTTATCAGCTATATGAGGTTGAACTTCATCTGAAACAGCAAACAAAATGAGCACTTTTGCTCGACTATCTTTCTTATCAAAGGCGATCTGATCAGCAGTAAGAGTTGTGGATCCAGATGCCGGTGAAGGTCTCATTGTTGCTCCAGAAACAACATCCCATAAATCTTCCATGATGATAACAAGATCAGACGTCGTTTTGGCAACTATATTAGGCGGCGGATACAGTAGCACAATCACGATAGCTTTACCTGTAAGTGTTGGCCAGAGGTATCACAAATATCAAACGCTGCAGTGCAATAAATTGCACGGATGGGTTTTAATTATTCCTGGGACTTAGGCAGTGAATTTGATTTTAATTTTTAATGATGTAGTGCAAAGTAAGAAAAAATGCAACATACAGCATAAAATTGCCCACAGAAATAAACCACTAGGTGTCGGGCGTTGCCGAAAATGCACCTTTACAATAAGCCAATTTGCCTTAAAAATTTACTCATCGTCCCCCCCTTTTTCTTCAGGTTTTGAAGAAAACACCCCCCTTTACTATGGCAAATATTCTAATTTTAATGTAAATTTCTAAATAATTTTAGTAATAATTTAATTAATAATAAAATACTTTTGTTTTAAAAAAAAATCATAATTTAAAAAAATGATTTTTTTTTTAAAACAAAAAATATTAGTATATTAATTTAAAAAATACTAAAAAAATAAAGAAAAATAACAAAAAATAATAATTACCTTCAAGGGACTGTCGAAGGGTTTTGAACCCCCGACCTCACGGGCGCTAGCCTGGCGCTCCTACCGACTGGGCTAGCACGCTCAATGGGAAGGAAAGGGACAATTGTCCCTTTCTTCCCTTGTGACCCTCGCGGGGAGCAAAAAAAAACTATGGGACTTTAGTCCCACATTGCTCCCGCAGGGTGCATGAGGGGGGAATAAAAGGGAAGATTCCCCCCTTTATACGTGATTGCCTTTGGGCAATCATGACACCCTTTTGCCATGCCACGCGACAGGGGTCAGGTCCGGGTCATGTGGCTACCACATCCGTCCAGCATCCAGTCAGCTGCCACCTCAGTCCACATGGCGGTCCAGTCCAACGTCGTCAGCTGCCACGTCAGTCCACATGGCGGTTCTATCTAGTCAACTACCACGTGTCAGTCCAGGTGTTGGTCCGACCTTGAGAAATGTGTCGAGTCAAAACCAGTTTGGATCGACCTCGAGATACGTTCCTGTATCCAGTCAGGTCCAGCGTCGATCCAGTGTCAGTCGATCTGACCTTGGGAAATGTGCCAAGTTGGATCCAGTCCGGATCGACCTCAGGATCCATGTCCAGTCAACCACAGCCATCAGATCTCGGGATCTATGCCCAGTCAAGCCAGTCCAGCCACCCTCGTTTCGAGTGCAGGTCTAGTTATGATGCCTCGGGATGCATGCCCGCGCAGGTCTAGTTCTGACGCCTCAGGATGCATGCCCGAGCAGGTCCAGCTCTACCTCGAGAAACGTGCCCGTGTCTACGTCTGTCTCCTCAGATCTCGAAAAGCGTGCCCAAGCAAACCTTGCTCTGATACCATGTAGGAATGCGAACATAATTCATATTGATGAGCATGAATAAATAGTTACAATTAGGCCTCAGAATAGGTTGTAACCTACGGAACTAACAAGGCTCTAAAATAGCCCATAAGTTACGATGGTTGTAACAAAACTAATAATATGCCCTATAATGAAATAATGGAATAAAATATAGTTACGCTAATAGTCTTGTGGAAAGTCCCCTTGTCATACCCTTTACCATGAAGATTCACTCTAATATTTGCCATCACGTCAGCAACAACATTTCCCTCCCTGAGCGTGTGACAAATTTGAACATCTTCCAACTCCCAATACAACTTTACTCCTTCATCAATTAGATTGGTGACCTTCCAACTAACATGGCACGCTCCAATAAGCATATTAATAATGTTGCAGGAATCACCCTCAATAACAACTTTCTTAAAATTGAATTCGTTAAGCAAGGCAATCCCGAGGTAAGTCGCCCTCGCCTCTGCCACCTATGAAGAATTCACACCCAAACAATCAGCATACGCCAGCAAAATATTTCCATAATGGTCCTGGATAACGCCACCCGAGCTTGCCTTCCCCATTCTTCCTTTTGTTGCCCCATCAAAATTCACTTTATTCACTTTTAATTTTTATATCTTTTTAATAATAATTTACGATATTTGTTCGACAAAAACAGCATAGTGGTTAGAATTTTGGTTTTTCTTTGTCATAGTTGTTAATTGTGGCTATCCTAGTTCGATTTCCCTAAGGATCTAAGGGTCAAGAGTACAATTGACTTTGCTAATCTAACAGACTAGGGTTTATAGTGGAAATATCCAATAGTGTTGCCAATTTATCTATGTATTAAAAAAATTAAGATACTTAAAAAGTAGATCAATACTTATTATTTTTCTTATAAAATATATTTTATTAGTATTGAGTTAGGAGTAAGTGTGAGCTAGAAGCAAGTAAAAAGGGTGAACAATAAGTAGGAAGTAGAAAGCAAAGTGTGATCAAGTAGTAAGTAAGTGTGAGTTGAAAGCAAGTAAAAAAGGGTGAACAATAAGTAGGAAGTAGAAAGCATTGTACAATAAAGTAGCAAGTGTCAACTTTGTATTGCATATTTTACGAGAAACTTAAAAATTAAAGGACTCATGTGAAGAATATCTAGGTAACATGGCAAGAAATTCATTTTTGAAAGTCCTTACTAGTAGTAAGGATGCTTTAGTTGAAATTATGGATGCTCCAATTAGCGTTAAAAGAAGAGTGAATCTATGGCAAACCCTGTCTAGGTAGCAGATACTACTTTGTAAGTGATTATCAAGGATGAGATGATTAAGCATGATATAATGGTTCTTAAAACTAGAGGTTTAATATGTAAGTTCCATGGTTAGTGGTCGAGTTTTTTAAGATTCAAAATTGGATCAAGTGGAAGTGGGTTTTGAATTCAAATTGCTCCATGAATTTTCTTTTTTTTTAAGCGAAAAACCCCTTACGGGCCGCCTTGGTCTGAGAGACCACGACCAGGGGGTTCTACACCGTCAAAGTCACCAGGGAGTCACGCCCGGCCCTACCCGCACCAACATTATCAATTGGATTTTGGGTACCCAATTCAATATTTTGGTAGGGTGGAGATTTGAATCTGGGACCTCCCTTGGAGGATTGCCCTCTCCTCTCCAACTCACCTACAACACCTGGGTTGCTCCATGAATTTTATTCCAAAAGGATTTTTCCTCATTATCTTCTCTAGTTCAAAAATAAGGGATAATATAATGGATGGGAGCCATTGGTTTGGGGGTAAAGATGCATTATATTTAAGACCATGGTTTTTTATGTATAGACAAAGACTATTAAAAGCCTAATTATGTGGATTAGGATTTTTGAACTTCCTTTTCAACTCATCAAGGAGATTTTGAAGAATATTGGTAATACTTTAGGTGAATTCATCTAGGAGGGACCAACTACTAAGGAGATAAGACAAGTTATATACACTCGAATGTGTTGCCATGGATATTTCAAAATCTTTACCGTAGCATTAGGATTAAATTTGAATCAAGAGAATAGAATCAACAAGTGGATTATGAAAAAATTACATTCCAATGTCACAAATATCATGAAACCGAACACATAGCAAGAGATTATGAAGTGAAAATGATGGACAAAGAGATGGAAAATTTTGGGCATGAGGGTAACTTCAATATGAAACAAGATCATATTATAGGATAAGCTAGGTCAAATCAAGGATTTTCCACTCAAATACCCCTCTGCATCATCAAATGGCAAAGGTCATTACAATCCACTTGAACTAATCATTAGAAGAAAAAATGGCATAAGGGATGAGGAAGTAGAATGTGCAAGTTCAAATATAAGAGTTAAATATGTAAAGGTAGATGTGAAGATAAATTTTAAAGCAAAGGAAAATGGGGAGGAAAATTTTAAGGTAAATGATGTGAAGAAGGTCACAAACTATCATCAATGCTATCAACAACAATGGATGTGGGTATTGGATAACAAATAATATTATTGCTTATGTTCGTCACCATCATTGGAGGCAATCTCTAAAAAATGTGAGAATATTTATAGAGAAAAAAATTAGGTAGCAAATGATTTAGTCAATCATGGTATTGAACTTTATCTTGGTGAAATTCAAATTTTAAAAGATAGTTTTTTTCAATGAGTTTATATAGGGTTTTTATGAGGGGTCCCGATCCCCTTATACTAAGTGGGGTTTGAACCTTGGACCTCTCAAAGAGAGGCCAAAGCCCTTACCACTACAGTAAGCTTACAACTTATAAAATTTTAAGAGATAGTTGACTAAGTGAGATTTTATTTTTTAATCAAAATTATGTCATTGAGCTAGAAACATAACACTTTGAGGAAGTTAAAGAATATATTTAGTAGAAAAAATAAAAAAAAACATATTAAATATAGTTTAATTGACCTAACAAAAAATATAATATTTTAATCCTTTGATAAAAATAATTCCAATAAAAGCCATATATAACTTATATATATATATATATATATATATGAACAAATAATGTTTTTATCTATAAAAGAATTAGAGACCATAGATCATTATCAATAAAACTCGAATCTTTAGCTTAATTTTCACTTGAAATATTGTTTATATATATATATATATAGGGAAATCGGTAACACCATTGGATGCTACCTCTATAAACCCTAGCCTATTGGATAAGATGAAGTCAATGGGACTCTTGATCCTGTAGGGTATTGAATTGGGGCAGCCAACCGATAAACACTTGCCACTACCATCCAGCCTATACCTCGAATCGGTATGTTTGATTTGAACCTTGGACCTCCCCAAAGAGAATCCAAAAGCCCTAACCACTACGATGTCCTAGGCAAACTAAAATATTTTTGAAAAAAAAATTGAAAATTTATACTAAAACTATATCATTTACAATTTGGGATGAGACTACTCCCAACCTTAATTGACGAGAACACATTTATACAACAGTAAAATGAGATCTGCATTGGAGCCAAATATCCTAAACCATATGTTTGCAATGGTTGTCCAAATTAGCTAAACACTACATTTGCTCACTAACCTTCCTAATCCTTTCATCCTCAATAGTCATGTCATTGTGCCATTGAACCCCTACCTCCTTCTTGGTACTCATCTTAGCTAGGAAGTCTACCACTTTATTCATAGCTCTACCCACAAAAATTAGAATCACATCATCAAATTACCTCCACAATTCCTTAATTTGGGTGACAATAATCCTCAACCTCCATGTCTCCAAAGCAAAATTCCTCATGCAATCCAAAGCTCCTACCAAGATTTGAGAATATAATTCCATGATTATCCTTCTTTAACCTTGTCTTACCGCCCAAATAGAAGTAGATTTGATAGCTAAGGCTTCTGCTTCATTGTGTGTGGCCCTACCCAGGCCCTGTAGTTCCCAATAGAGCATTGTCCCAACATGATTCCTATAGACCACTCCATTCCAGCTCTACCTAGATTACCTTTTGCAGCTCCATAGTATTAATTTTAATTCAACCTTTTAGGGGTGGTTTCCAACTAGCTTTGTCCTGCCCCTCTTGCACTTTGACTTCCCTCTCCATCATCCCTATATTAGTCTAAGTTTTCTCTTTAGCATACATTGCCACAGTTTCGTGACTTTGCTCTACATGACCTGTTAGATACCATCCAAGGATGAAAAAAAATTTTTAAAAATTCTACCATTTCTCTCCAACCACACTTGCCACCAAATGAAATTTAATCCAATATTCCACCTAATATGAAGAGCTTCAGATTTAAATCTACCCCTATTCCATTTTTTCCAAATATTAATCCAATTCAAATCACCATTGGCTCAAAATTTATAAACTAAAAACAATTACTCACAGATCTGATGTATGAACACTCAAATATCAATCACTCTTCCATATTTCCCAAATATTAATCCAATTCAAATCACCATTGGCTCAAAATTTATAATCTAAAAACCATCACTCCCAAATTTGATGTGTAAACACTCAAAAATCAAGTGGTTAGATGTTTCCTCACTCTTTTAACATTAAACACATTGATATGGACCAACGATTCCCCGATGTATTAGATTATCAAAAGTAAGAATTTCATTGTGCATAAATTGTCAAGCAAAGAAGTTTACTTTCGACCAACTCTTGGATTGCTAAATCTTTCTCTAATCCTCAACCTAATATGCATTAGGATGAGGTTTTAGAATGATCTTATCATATCCATCATTCACTGTGTAGACTCTAAAGCTCCCATAGCCCCAATATAATTCATCCTCCTCATCTCTACTTGTGAAAAATATTTTTGCCAAAAATTTAGCCATGATGGGTGTCAATTCTAGAGGGATTGGAAGTGGTCACTCATCCAACTTTTTAAACTACTTAAATCTATAATCCCCACTTGACTAGTTTTGAAATAACTTTCAATCTAATCCAACCCCTACTTTCCATGGTTGTTCTTCCTCGTTGTAGTTCTAAAAATTCAACAAATATAGGTGGGTATTGATCCTATGAATCTATCCAAAATCATGCCTTCTCCCCTCTCCCTACTTTTTAAAATAACTTAGTACTTGAGATCCTAACTTTAAAGTCTGCCACACTAAAGACCCATTACCATCCAAAGAGATATGACTCACCTCATTCGGGTTCACCTGTCCCAAATATTTATAAGTTAAAAACTCTACTGAATAAATAAGTTGGTTAGGAGATCCACCTCTAGTAAAGTTTTCCAGCCAAAGCCTTATTATTTAACTTTGATCTCCTCAGTCCCAAACCTCCCTTTACCTTAGACTGACTTACTTTCTCCCAACCTACTAAGGCCCATTTCCTCTCTCCTTTTACTCCTCTCCATAAAAAATTTCTAGCCATCTTGTCCAACTCTTTCCATATGGTATGTGGGGTAGTAAGGATAGAAATTTTATAAATTGACATAGCCTAAATGATTGATTGCAAAAAAGTTAATCTACTCCTAAAGGTTAACCATTTGTAAGATCAATGATTAATTTTTCTTGGATATGATCCAAAAGATTCCTCCAAATATCTATCTCCAGCTTTTTAAAATGCAAAGGGACCCCAATATACCATTGGAGAGAAGTCCTCGTGAACTCCAAGATCTTTAAAATTCTATCCTGAATCCTTTGATCAAGATTGAAAAAGACCACTTTGGATTTTTTTATCATTGATGACTTTGTTTGTGGCCCTAAGGTAAACATTAAGAGTATCTCTAATCATTCTTGCTTTCTTAAAGTTGACCACTCCCACCAATCATGTGTCATCCACAAACTATAAGTTAGTCAAAACCACCTCACCTACCTTGATACCTATTAGCAAACGTTGTTGTCTTCTCCTCAATATAAGTCTACCAAACCTTCAACCAATATGAAAAATAAGACTAAACAAACTAAAATGTTAAAACAATATTTTTTATGAAAAATCCGGATTTCTTTAGTTATAACCTTATAGGTTTAGATCACCATACACGTAAAGGATGAGGTAAAACAAAATGATTGACATTCGGCATCCAATAATTCCACCTTTGATCAAAGGATCAAATAGACAATTCCAAACGAATAAGAATCTCATAATTCACCATCGAAAATCTCGAAAAGTATAGCGGTTTATGTTTTTATTCCTTGCTTAAATTTTAGAGAAAAGGACGTTTTGTTTTGTAGCCGATAATATTGCTGACATGGCCACCGTGGTGGACAGACCACTACTGGAAGGTATAGAGCGCATATGACCACGTGGTGGGCCCCACCACAACGAATTAAAAAGGAAACAAGTCATTTTTAACAAGCGGTGATTGATTTGTACTGGGCTCACCGTGAAGTCTTTGGTACAGATTTGGCTACGAACTTTGAAGGATTCGTTTTCGTACAAGCAACGTATAATGTTCGATCTTTGTGTGTTGTACTTTAGCAATAATGCATTATTCCTCGGTCAAGAGTTTTCTAGGAATCTTTTTCTTATTAAAGTTTTAATTTTAAAAGATGATGGTTTAAAAAATATATATATTTTTATAGAAAGGATATTAGTAAAGTTTAAATTTTAATAGATGATTGTTTAAAAAAATATTTTATTTTTATAGAAATGATATTAAAGAGTTAATATTAAATATAATAGTTTGAGAGATGATCAATATTTTATATCTAAAAGATAGGTTCGATATAGTTTAATTGACTTCAAAGTAAATATAATATTTTGATAAAAATTATTCCAAACAAAAACTATATGTAACCAAAGATCTTTTTGAGATGGGGAACTAAAATATATTGATTGGACCAAAAAGAAGCTAATATAAAATATAATGGAGCTATGTACCTCTAGTCCTCGAGCCATATAGAGAAAGGATAGATAGAAAAGCATCCATGATTTGTGAAGCCCATCATCTAGGAGGGTGGTCATATCAAGTTAGATCACCTTTGTCCAACACCCAATTAGCTAAAGCATCAACAATACATTAATAATTGTTGAAATATTTTTTTTGTTTGAAGAGGTTGAAAAACGAGGGCATATCATGGGCCACCCTTCCTGTGAATTGAACTTGGGTCTCCGTTAAGAGAGCTCGATGATTTTTGCCATTGCAATGTTCCTCTTAGGACATAATTGTTGAAATATTGAAAATATTGTAATAATATGTTGAAATGTTAAAATATTAAGATAATACCAGATGATTTAATACCAAGGGGACTTTAACTCAATTGACTAAATTGAGTTTTTTAAAGAGGAAACCAAGTTTCATATCTTGTCAAACAATACATGAATTCCAAAAAAAAATGGACTCTATTAATAAAAACTCAAGTTCAATTCATAGGAAATGTGACCCCTGATATGCCCTACTTTTCAACCTCTTCAAAAAACCATTAATATTAAAAAAATATGGTCACTTCACTTGCTTTAGCCTGCCTTCACTAGGACAAATATTCTGACAAGGACTTGTAGGTGAAGTTTCTACCTTAAGTTACACAATGCTTTTTCATTTTTCTATATCCTTCTATCACATTAACATGTACCTCCTTAGGCATTTGCATTCTGGTTTGCTTGTTTGTTTTTAATTGACATGTTCCTCATTATCATATTAGTTGTCTATTATCGTGATGTGCACTATTTTTTTAAGTAAAAAATATATATTGATAGAACACGAATCAAATTACAATCATAGATCTCGTACTTTTGGCCAGCCCTAAAATCCAAATAAAACTTGGATTAACATCTTCAAAAATAACAAAAAAATGAGTACCATCTAAAGAGTAAAAACTTTTAACCTGGTCTCATTTTTGCTTTACGTTGATCCTAAGTAACCTAGTAGGCTTGATAGTCCTACAAACACTACCAGTGTTATCCCAAAAAGGGCCAAAGAGTGTTGCAAGAGGCAACAAAAAACCCAACAAATAATTGTTCATCCTCCATTGATCCACAAGGCTCAGTGGACTCTAGACCTATCCTCATCCTTACCTAAGTCTTTGCTGGTCAAACTAAGAACCATTTGGTTCACCTCCAACCATTCAAAAGTGTTCATATCTTGATTAGAATTCAGCATGTATCCAATCGTACTTTCACTACCATGTTTAGCCAAAAATTCAATCATTGCATTATTTTATCTGTCATCATAGACAGGGATAACATCCTCAAACTACTACTAAATGGACTTAATTTGGCTCACAATATTTCTTATCCTCCGATCCTTTGGTCTAAAATTTCTAATAACATCTAAAAGCCTCACCATAATTTGTGAGTTAGACTCAACTATGATCTTTATAACCCCATTCTCCCAAGCATTGAGATAACATTGTCTAATAGTTAGTTCTTCAGCCTCATTGTTAATAGCCCTCTCAAGACCCTCTACCTCCCAATGAAGGATCTTCCCCTTTAAATATTTTCTAAAAAAATTAATGCTTGCAACCCCCGAGTTATCCTTAGTTGCACCAAAATTAATATTTTCCCAACCCAAGGGAGGGGTTGCCATGGTTTCAACTTTTGTGGCTTGTGATTCCCCTCATTCTTCTAATTTTTCTTGTCCCTAAGGTGAGCTCTAATTATTTCATAAACTTTGGTAACAATTTTATGCCAAACCAACTCCATTAAACTGAACTCCTCTCTAAAAAATCTAGAATTTCTTTCCAGCCAAATGCGCCACCAGATGAAACTCGAGCCTAGGGACCAGCCTAGCTGAATGAAGGTATTCTTAAATTTTATCCATTTCTAAATCTCTCAAATATTAGAAAGTCACCTAAAATTTTAGGTGAGCCTTAAAGAGGCCTAACCATCTTTTTGATAACTCTCTTGCAAATGCATATTGGAAAAGCAGATGATCAAGTATCTCCTCCTAAGATTTATATATGATGCAGTTGGAAGGTCCATAAAAGCCTCTCTTCATAAGGTTATCATAGATGAGAAAAATTCTATGCATCACTTCCCAAGCAAATAAATTTATTTTAGGCCAGCCCTTACCACCCAAACTCTATACCATGGGTCATCCTACAGGATCAACGGAGGAGGGAGCAAAGCATTATAACCATCACAAATACTGAAAATACCTAGAGTGCCAATACCCCAAATGGTCCTATCCTCTTCATATTTCCCTATAAGACACCTTTTCTTGAGGATCTTATCAATAATAAGCTTTTGATGAAGAGAGAATAGGCAACTCTTCTAACCTCTTCCATTGAAAGAAAGAGAAATCTTCAATTAACCTAGAAATGATGTATGAAGTCATATTTATCCATCCTCTACCTTTGAGGTTTTGTTGCAAGGGGTGCAACTCTGGAAACTCATAGATCAAAGGGGGGTGTTGGTCCCAAGAATCATTCCAAAAGTTAGCTTTGTCTCCTATACTTACTTTCCAAAAAAGTCTAGATTTAATTAATTGTTTACCAGCTTTCAGCACCTTCCAAATAATGGAACCAAGGCCCCTTAGAGGAATGTAACCAACTTCTTGATGAGGGATAGAATCTAAATGATGACTCTACTGAAGAACACCTCCTTGTTGCAGATCCATCTCCAATAAAGCTTCCCAGCAAGATCTTGATTGTTTAAAGTTGTTTTACAAAAACCAAGATCCCCTCAAGCTTTAGGCTAACATATTTTATCCTAACTAACAAGAGCCCACTTCTTACCCATTATCGGGCCATCCCACAAAAAAATTTATCATAAGCGAATCCAAATTTTTGAAGACTCTCATAGGGGCAACTAGGATGGAAAATTTATAAATAGGCATGGCTTGGATCACTGATTGGGTGAGAGTCATTCTTCGTCTAAAGGTAAGCCAACAGTGAGTCCAATGATTAACTTTAACAATGATTCTATCCATTAAATTTTTCTAATCAACTGCTCTTTAGCTCTTAACATGAATGGGAATCCCTAAGTAATCAAGTAGAAGGGTACCCTAGAAAAGCTTAAAATGGATAAAATCTGATCTTAAATTCTTCTATCCATATTGAAGAAAACAACCTTGGATTTAGCCGCATTCACTTGTTGACTAATAGCATCCATGTAGGTTTTTAATAGGGATTTAAGTGTTCTAGTATCTCGAATGTTGACCTCTCTAAAGAGACTTATATCATCCACAATTTGAAGATGCGTTAACATCTCCTCATCTAGTTGCACACATTCCAAAAGGTCTTGTTTCTTACTTCTTTGAAGGAATTTACCCAATTCTTCTTCTAGAATAATAAAAAGAAATGGGGAAATAGGATCTCCTTGACGAATACCCCTGAAAGCAAGGAAAGCGGTTGAGGAGGAACTGTTCATGAGAATAGAGAAGGAAATCGTTGAGACACAACTCATGATCCACTCTCTCCACTCTTGAGAAAAGCTAAATTTCTCAAGCATTTGATTCAAAAACTTCTAGAGGACTCTATCATAAGCCTTAGATATATCTAATTTAATAACCATACCTCTTCAACCAAAATGTTGTATTGAGTGGATAGCCTCCTAGGCTACAATAACTCCATCTAGAATTTGATACCCCTCCACAAATTCACCTTGTTCTTTGGAGATTATGATATCCATGATCTTCTTAAATCTTTCAACCATCAACTTAGTGATTATCTTATAGGTCACATTGCAGAGAGCAATCAGGTGAAAATATCCAAGGTTGGTGGCTTATCCCACTTTAGGAATCAAAGTGAGGAAAGTATGATTTAGAGCTCGAAGCATAATTATATTTGAACAAGATTCTTCAACAACCTTGGTTAAATCCTCTCCTATGACATCTTAGAAAGCCTTAAAGAACTCAATTGGAAAACCATTAGGCCTTGGAGATTTTCCTGATTTCATGTTGAAAACTATGCTCCTCACCTCAACTTTATCCATCGGATTGAAAAGGGCTTGGTTTTGCTTGGCTAAAATAATCTAAGGGATACATTTAAGTATCTCTTGTTGTGCTACAAGATTAGGGATAGCAGGGGTAGTAAAAATATTTTGAAAGAAATTATTTGTTGCATGTTGCATACTTGGTATGATGTCCATCACATGTCCATTGGAGTCTTGAAGGTAAATTAAAGAATTTCTTTGTCTACTTGCCGATGCAAAATGATGAAAGAAACTCATGTTTTTATCCCCCTCTAATAGCCAACCAGTTCTTGCTCCGTGTTTCCAAATAATTTTCTCTAGATTGTCTATGGACTCTAATTATTTTTTGACCATATCATCTTCATATTTCATGTCCTCTATGAATGCTCCAGTCCTGAAGTGGGTGGTCAGCTCCTCCATCTTTGCCAACAATGGAGCCTTTTGGAACTGAAAATTAGATTTGCACTTATTTTCTAAAATTTGAGATGATATTTGATATATTGTATTTATTTGGAAAAACATACATAGCTCTCCCATGGGAAGGATGACCCTTCTCCCACTAGAAGGGGATTTCCTTCAGATCCTCCTTTTCCAACCAATAATTCTCAAAACAAAAAGGTCTTAGGGGGGATTGTGGCCCAGCTTCCATTCTAGAAGAACTGGAAATTGATCAGAATCAATGTGATTAAGAATCTCCATATTAAAAGACCAACGAAGAAAGACCTCTTTAGAAACCAAAAATTTATCAAGATTGACTTTCCTACTTGTCAATCCTACTTGTTTTTTTTTCCATGTATACAAAGACCTTGCATGTCAAACATCAATTAAATTGAGTTGATTAATTTTGGACATCATAAATCTATCCCCCTTGTCCAAAGAGGTATTTCCCCCTTCCTATTCCCTAAGAGCAAGTTTAGCATTCAAATCTCCTACCACTATCCAATTCACTTCCTCTTTTTTAATTCTACTATCCTGTAAAACTGACCATTGGTGTTGTTGCTCCAAAAAAATTGTAGTATCGTAGAAATTGAAAACCAATAAAAGCTACCTGAAGTTCTTGCTCTTGAAGAGAGAAGTGAGGATACCTTGACCAACAAAGTGATCTAAATCCATCTAGAGAAGAAGATTCCATAAAGTCACCACTCCCCCTGAAACCCCTTGGTATCCAACCACCATGTACTCTGTCTATTTCCAAATTTTCTTAAAAAATGATATCCATATTTTGAATGGAATATTTAGTCTCTTGAAGAAGAATAAAGTCCAAATGATGATTTTTAATTAAACTCTAAACAACAATTTGATGAGGTCTATTGTTAGACCTCTTATATTCCAAATATTAGACAATCATTGGAAACCTAGATTCTAGTAAGTGTCAATTTACTTGACCTTTCTCTGGATGAATAGTTGGTCTCCCTCATTAGCCAACTTTTCCTAGTTTAATTTTCTTCGTACACTCTTGGCTTCAGAGTTTTTTAACCTTTTCTCCGCTTACTAGATCTCAAGGTTAGGTTTCCCTCTATCCTTTTCTCTATATTTCATTGAAACATCATTATCCACCACAACCATTGCAAGGGTTTGGTCCCCTAGATTTCTCGGTGCTAAGTGATTGATCCCTAAATCTAAATTCAAAGAAACATGATGGGTAGTTCCCTCAACCCTTACAGGGGTAAGGTTATCCTTTTGAGGTTCATATATTATGGTCGTATCCTCCTCCATTTCCAAGAGAGAATTAAGAATTTCATACATGTTAAAAAAAAATTCTACCAATTGGTTGGAGCATGTTGTCTTGCTCTTTTTATTCCTCTTTCTCTTTGGAGCTTCAAAACCCTCCTTAGGGGGATTAACATTTGAGGTTGTGGGTAGATTCTCTTATTTCTTCTTAGCAAACTTGCTATTGGTGACGGTTTCCTTTGGAGGGATGAGGCTTTTCATGATGTCCTCCGAGTAGAAGCGGGTCGGATGACCATATTTATGGTAGATCCTGCATTGAAATGGGATTACCTCATAGTCTACATGTTGGATCCAGGATAATTTCTCCATGTTAATTTCTATTTCAACTGATAAAGGTTGGTTGAGATCCATCTCCCCATAGATCTAGGTATAAACAGTAGAGTCCTAGGAAAATCATAAATAGCACCCCAAGAAGTTACCCAATTTCTCAAAAATTGTTTCACACAAGTACTCTATGGGCAGGGCATAAAGATGAACCCAAACAATCACCGTAGATGGATCCATTTGAGGATCAAATCCTAGATTCCACAATAGAAAAAAAATACACACAACACCATATGTTCTCCTACCTGACTCAAAGGCTTTATCTCATCTTGCTTGAGAAAATAAACTCACAATATAATAGCCAATTCTAATAAGAGAGATTGAGGTATCCTCAAGGGGCTCCCAATTTTTCTTGATCCAAGAGAACATAAATCCTAAAGATGATATTTTGTCAATAAAATTACAAATTAGATCATGCTTACTTTTATAGAGAATGTTATCAGCCACCAGGGCTTGATCTATCACCAGTTTAGGACAAAGGACCATCAGGGGAGGCAACTATTAACACTTGCCTGGTACGATTGTTGTTTTGGATTTTTGGTCGTTGCAGAGAAAATAGAATGAAGATCTGAGTCTTTAAACAAGACGTCCTCCATGTCATGTTTCTCTTTAAATGTATCTACAAACGATATCTTAGGGGAGGCAGCCCAGAAGGTCCCTCATTAAGACCCATAGGCCACTCCATAGCCTACACACAACACTTTACCCAAAGGGAATACTTGCACCTTCACCTACACTTGCACATATATTGTAAACCCTTCTATAGAAGTTATTCAATTGTTAAGGGTAACAGGCATCTTCCCCTTCTTGCACTTACACCTGCACCTGTACTATAAACCCTTATGTAGAAGTTACTCTAGAAGTTTTTCTTGGAAAAATATGGCCTCGACTTGTCAAAAATTTCACTTGTCGTGATGCGCACTTTCTTTGCATATTTGTTCATAATTTAATATAATTTATGATACTTAAATGTTTAAATTTATTTTTGTAACGAGGAAATTAATTTTATAAATAAAGTTATTAATGAAAATATAAATTTAAAAAATATATTTAATTAATATTAAAATATAAATTATATAATAAAATATTTATTTTTATTTTATTTAAAATTTTAATATTAAAGATTGTATTGAGGATTTAAGGAGAGTGTTAAAAAAAAATTATTAGTTTTTTAAAAAATTATTTTATTTTATTGGTTATATGAAATTAAAATAAACTTATTCTTATTACATCATGATTACATAGTGGTGTCACAATAACTTGGGTATTAAGTATGTATTGTTTGATAAGGTATGAACCTGAGTTTCCTCTTAAAAGTCGAAGACTTTAATTGATTGAGTTGGTGTCATTTAATTTTATATTAAAATAAATTATTTAAAACTAAATTATTTTTTATTTTGTGTAAATAATAAAAAATAGAGGTGATTTATTTGATTTGATTTTAAATCAATTTCATGTAACATGGATGTTTTCTAGTTGCCGATTCCTCTATGTATATAAAAAAATCATGGACTCTCACACACCACACACCACACCCCACGATGGTTTGAACTTAGGTCTCCTGAAGTAGTATGGATGTTTTCACTCACACACACCACACCCCACGGTGGTTTGAACCCGGGTCTCCCAAAGTAACATGGATGTTTTTCACTCACACACCACACCCCACGATGGTTTGAACCTGGGTCTCCCGAAGTAACATGGATGTTGTTCACTCATTGTATTTTTTAAAGGTTGATTCTATGAGAGTAAAAAAGAGGTTACTCTTATTACATATGACTACACAATGATATTACTACAAGTTACCTATTATGCATGTATTTTTTTGGTTACATAAAAGAGTTGGTCAACCACACTATTTTTAGTAACCGACAAGCATAAGGTTCAAACCACATGGGCTGCTCCCACCAAACCTATTCCACTATTATTATTGACCTGACGTGAAGGGGACCACTTGTCTCTCGGGATTCACCAAACCTATTCCACTATTATTATTGACCCGATGTGAAGGGGATCACTGGTCTCTTGGTATTTGTACCATTATCGTCAGTCTAACAACCACACAAGGAATTCAAATCAGATTACTATCTTTACGAATAGGTTGTCCTCGAGGTTTGAACCTAGGTGTGTGCTATTATGCATGTATTACTTGATTAAGGGATTCAAATCAGATTACTACCTTTGCAAACAGGTTGTCCTCTTGAGGTTTGAACCTAGATGTGTGCTATTATACATGTATTACTTGACCAATATGAAAAGGTCACATATGATATATTGAAAAACTCAATAGAAGCTATATATTGTATCAACATTAAGTATGGATGAAAACAATATTTCAAAGCTTAACATACTTTAAAGAAGAAAAAATTGTTACAAATAATTTAGCCATTATTATGTTGATCTTCTTTTTAACTAAATTCAAATTTTAGAAGGTAATTGCTTGAAGGAGAGTCCATATTCGTAAAAATGACGTCACTTGCATTATCGGTGATGTGACCCGGGTTCAACCCCCACGACGGATATGTATATGCATAAGAAGTATTTATTCAATAAAAAATGATAGCATGGAGTTAATAGAAGAAATATAGTAATTTGTAGAGAGATGGAGAATAATTTTGATTAAAAAACAAGTTGAATATGGTCTAATTGATGAAATTTAGTAGTTTGAAGAGAGATGAATAATTTTGATTAAAAAATAAGTTGAATATGGTCTAATTAACTTGATAACAAATGTAATGTTTCGAAAAAATATAAACTTAATTTTATATTTAAATTTATTATTTAAAAATATATAATATAAAATTTATTTTTATTTTTTAAAATGTTATGTATATTTAAGTATTTGATAAAATGTGAAAAAAAGGAGTGTACGAAAATTTTTATTTGTTGTTATCTTAAACAAATTTATTCAAAGACTTATGATAGAATTGAGTGGGTCTTCAACCTCTCTATGTTGGAAGCTTTTGGCTTTGGTCCTCAGTTCATTTCCACTGTTAAGATACTTTTTTAGGATGCTTCAACAGTGCTCTACCTCACCAAATTTCAAACTGAAGCTATTGGGCTGCATAGATTAGTGAGGCAAATGTGTCCTTTGGTCCCTTCACTCTATATTTTAGCAGTGAAAGCCTTTGGTTATCTTTTGGCCAACCGTGCCTCTAATGGGCTGGTTAGGGGTATTTCCCTTTTTGGGAATGTTGGTCAACTCATTAATGGCCACTTTGTTGATGATTCCTTCCTCACCCTGCAAGAGGATGAGCATTCTCTCTCTGAAGCTCTTTCTTGCCTAGACATTTTTTGCAAAGCTTCAGGGTCTAATATTCAATGGAGGAAAACATCATGTTACAAACAATCCTTTCAGCCTCTTCCTTAGTGGCTTCGGAACATCCAATGGATCTGGATTCAGCATGGGAAAAGTTTCAAATTCCTTGGCATTTCTTTTGCATTTCAATGCTCTCCATCCCAATTATGGTCATATACCATCAGCAAAGTGGAAAGCAAACTGGAGTATTGGAATGCTAAGAAACTGTTTCTTGTCGAAAAATTCCAAATTTGTTCGAAAGTGTTGGCCTCTACGCATGTTTATTACTCGTCCTATTGGGTCCCTTCTCAGGCATGTTACAAAAAGCTTGAAAAACTTCTACGAAACTTTCTATGGTCTAGTGGGTCTGAGCGGAAGGGCTTCCACAGAGTGGCTTGGGATATCTATTGTCTCCCAAGGAATGTTGGAGGTATGGGTATGTTGGACTGTAAACGACAAGGGTTAGCCCTCTGTGCTAAATGGATCATTCGGGCTCTTAAAGGCCCTGAAGCATGGAAAGTGCTCCTCAGACATTGCATCTCGGTTGGGCTCCCCCTCAACCGTAGAGCTTGGGCAAGAATGGATCTTCCTTCTTTGGTGCTTGCCCCTATTTTTATTAAAATCCCTAACTCCTTTGTCATCAAAAGCATATGGAAGGCTTGGTAGCAAATCAACCCATGGATTATATGGAAGGGGAACCGTTCTCATAGAGGCCTCTCCATCAATCGTCTTAATGTTTGGTGGTCCCCTGTTTTCAAGTTACAGGGCACATCATTAGCACAAATTCCCTAGGTCCATGCCCAAAAGTTCTTTAAGCGAGGAATTGTCACAATTGCAGATTTTTACTCCAAGCAAACCAGGGATTGGATCCCCTGGGATACTTTTAAATACACCTTCCGCTTGACCAGTGCTGACAGAGCGACCTATGATGCAGTAATTGACCATACCCCTTTCTCCATATGGCAAAAAATAGGAGTCAGATCTCAGAAACCTTGGTGGAAAGATTGGGCATGGTACAAGAGCACTCCTTTGCTCAATTACAAATCCATATAGGGTTATGAATGGCTTACGCCAGCTTCCCCCATGGTGCCCAAGCTCAATATCAAATGGAACCTCGTTTCTACTCATACCAGATGGAAATCCAGATTCCACTCAGCTTGGGCATCTTACTTGGAGCCAAAGAAAGCCTTTTTTACCTAGAGTTTGAGTCTTGTCTGCATATTTTTTGGTCATGCAGACGTACCAGTCTAGCCTGGATTTGGGTTGGTTCTTTCTTTGCTCTGTTCATGCCCTTGCAGCTTTCATGGCAGCATGCCCTATTGGGTGATCCCATCAAGTTTTCCCTTCCTTTGAGGGAAGTGTGGCAAATTTTTAGAGTCAACATTCTATTTCACATTTGGAAATCTAGAAATAAAATTATCTTCAAACAGGTTGATTTGTCTCTAGATTTTTCTTTTGCTGACAAGCTCGAAGTTTTTCATGATGTGTGGTTTCAGATCTGTGACCAGGCTAAAAATGTGGCTATGGAGGTGGAACACTTGCAGGTCTTGCTGAGATATTGGGGTAACGCCCCATGTGTTGTTAGTAGGGTGGCCCCAGATTGCTCACCCCACCACCAAGCCCATTCACGCTCCCATAGGTGCCCAAATCGTGCCAGACGCCAGCCTCCTAGAAGTAGAACCAATGATACTAGGGTAATTTGCAACAATAGGATCATGGAACACGCAATAGCCTACGTCGATGACCACTAATGGATGGGGTGTCCCGATCAGCCAAGAGAATCTCTCTGGTTGGTCACATCCCCCATCTCCCATTAGTCGTGCTTCAGGATGGGGTGATGATCGCTTTGATGGGTGGGGTGAGCCGCCCACTCCGATGGATAAGGAGATATCAACAAAAGGCTCAAATCCATAATGCCTTTATGGCTGTAATTAGTCCTTAGTTTTGTTGTGCTGGTTGTGGGGCCAGTTCTCTGCTGTGTTGTCTTTCTTAATCCACTATTAAGATTAGGTAGTTTCATTAGGGGTGTGATTTTTCTCCACCCACATTTTTTTTTGTTGTAAAAAACTTTTTTTTTTTTGGTTACATATGAATCGGTTACAATCACAAATTTTTAGTAACGGTTAGCGCAGCTAACAGGGTTCAAACTACAACGAAGGCTTCCAACACAACCACTGTCTCGTTAATGGTAACCTGATGTGAGATGGGGACCACCGGACGCACAAGGTTTGTACCGTCTTCATCAGTCTGGTTCAAACACATGGCATGAAGGTAGAGGGACCGTCGGACAAGCAGGAAACAAATCGCCGTCTTCAGACAAGTGCAACACGCAGAGGAGTCGGATCGGGCTACTGGCTATGCATGGGCACGCCCGTGGGATTGGAACCTAGGTCTCCTCTCGGTAAGCGCCCCAACTTACCAATCCACCTAGACCCACGGACAAAAAACTTTTATTTATTAATTAAATGGCATTTTCATCAAAAAATATATATATATTCAAAATTAAATATATATTTTTTATTTTAATATTAAAAAAGATATGTGATTCATTTAATTTTATTTTTTATTAATGGCATGGGACATATAACCTGAATACTTATTTATTTATTTATTTTATTTTTTAATGATGAAATGTAAACTACTGATTGGCATTGATATCCGCGTGATGTGGTCTACCAGCAAGGACACCACTTGCATTATCAGTGATGTAACTTGAATACTTTTCATTCGTACACTTGAATAATTACTATGCTCACATTCAAATAATAATAAATATAAAATAGAGGAAGATTGAACAACATGATTCTAATCTCTTTTTAAATGTTTTTTTATCACATAAATATTTTTATTACATAGGAGAGTTGGTCACAACCACACTATTTTTAGTAATTGACAAGCATAGGGTTCAAACCACATGGACTGGTTCCATCAAAATCTTTTTTAAAATGTTATTTTTAAACAAAGAATAGGTGTTTATTTAGAGTGACCAATTTAATAAAAAGATCATATTTATATATTTATATTTATAAATTGTTGCACATTATTATATTAGAGGTGTTTTAAAGAAATTTAAAAATAAAAATAAAAAATAAAATAAAATTATCTAGAATATATATTTAAATATTTGTTTAAGATGTTTGGAATAACTTATTATAAAATTAGAACAAAATCAACAAGAAAATTTTCACACTTTTAAGCTTATAAATCTTTTCTTTAAAGTTGAAAAGACAAACTACAGAGATTGCATTTAAGAGGGGAAGGGATGCAATTTTTTTTTTTGTTTTTGGTAAAGAAGACAAACTTAATGTCATTTGGCAACAATATTGCATTTAAGAGGGGAAGGGATGCAATTTTTTTTTTGTTTTTGGTAAAGAAGACAAACTTAATGTCATTTGGCAACAATATTGTTGTAAACTTTGGAATGGCAAACATAAGGGCTCTTTCTTGTACCTTTATATCATCTTTGTATTGGTGGTTTCTAATATGACTATGAACTAAGGAAATGGTTTCAGATGGAGTTTAATGGAGGCCACAAGCAAATAGGGACAACAAATTTAGGAGAAAATACCTTATATAGCTAAAATGATGTGTAGACATATGCAAAACTTAACTTATAAGTATTTATATAATATATAGAATTAATTAAAATAAAATTTATTGATAAAAACATATTACAACATCAAGCAATGCCTACAATTCAAGAGAATGATTGATACCTACATATGGAATAGACGAGGCTTAAAATTTGATGAACATCATTACTCATCATTAAAAAAAATTGTAATCTTTTAATTATGGTTGACCATCACAACAAGTTTAAATATTCATGTTACCTATCAATATTGATGTTTCAATATATTTAAAACACAAAACAACATAAAAACTCTTACTTTACTCAACTTATCTACCTAAATAACTTTTGTATTGTTAATATTTCCTTAAGTTGTTTGTTTTCATCCACAACATAAACAAGCCATTACCATACTTGAAGTATTTTAATAGATATATTATTTTGCATAAGGATGAAAGGTTTCCATATTTAATGAATTAAATATTATTTTAATCCTCTTCCCCTCTCTATATAGATAGATATAATTTGTGATGATAATTTATTATTATTATTATTGAGTAAATACTTCGTATACATATACATATCCGCCGTAGGGATTGAATCCGGGTCACATTACCGATAATGCAAGTGGCGTCCTTGCCGGTAAACCACATCACGCGGATGTGTGATGATAATTTTAAAACTATATTCAAAGTATTTTCATAGATACATTATTGTGCATAAGGATGAAAGGTGTCCATATCTAATGAATTAAACATTATTTTAATCCCTCTATATTTAGAGAGAATTATAGATACAATTTGTGATGGACAATTCTAAAGCCTCCACTTCCTTTTGATGGGTTGTTCAAAATAAAAAAATAAATAAACATCTTTTTTTTTTTGGTATATAGAAGCAATGGTTACAATCACGATTTTTAGTAACTACCAGGTAGGGTTCAAACTATCTACGAAGGCTCCCAGGACTTCCACCGTCTCGGTACATGGTAACCCGACGTGAGATGGGGACCACCGGACGCACAAGGGTTGCACCGTCGTCATCAATCTGGCGCACCACTCAGAGGAATCAGATCTAGGCTACTGTCTGTGCATGGGCAAGCCCGTGGGATTGGAACCTAGGTCTCCTCTTGGTAAGCGCCCCAACTTACCAATCCACCTAAACCCACGATTAATGCATTAATAAAATTGTCAATAATTTGATTAGTAAGAAAACAACCATGAAAAACTACCTATCAAATTTTAGATCTAAATTAAACAATGAGGAGTGGATGAAAGTGATAACCAAAATACTCACCCACAATTTTAGACTTCATATTAAATGCTAACATATTTTCTTTGAAAGATCCTAGTCATACAGGTTTTATAATGTGAGATAAATTTAATAGTTACTAAAAAAAGATCAAAACTATTTTCAAGATAAGATCACAATGAAAAAATATATTATTAATCAATTTAAATATTATATTATTATTATCTTGTAATTGAAATAGGAAAATAAAAAATATTAATAGATCATATTGATTTCAAAAATCTAGGGAGAATTGGTTCAAGGAGATAGAAATACAAAAAATAAATTTATGCTACAACAAAAAATAAATTCCTTTTTGTCACATTAAAAATATTTGAACTCTAGATGAAAGAAATATTAAGGATGAAGAAGATAAGGAAGCAGTTAATTATTTCAAAAATATTTTATCGGATATTGGGCAAGATAAGGAGGCACCAGATAAGATTATACAAAATATTCCATCAATTATCACATAGGGATAAAAAGAAAGCTTGGTGAAGAAGATATCTATGAAGGATCTAGATGAAGCAGTTTTCTCTTTCCATCCTAACAAGGTACTTGGACCCGATGGATTTCTTACAATTTTCTTTCAAAAAATTAGGATTTATTGAAGATTGATATCCTAATTGTGGTTGAACATGCCCGAAAAAAGGAAGGCTATAATAAGTGATATCAATATCACTTTTATTACATTAGTTCCCAAGACAGGTGAAACAAAATATTTTGATATTTTTTGTTCAATAAGCCTTTGTAATATGATTTATAAAATCATTTCAAAAATTATGGCAAACAAGGTTGAAAGGCATTCTAGGTTGTGTTATCTCAGAGGAACAAGGTGGTTCTGTTTATGGTGAAAAAATTCTTGATGTTATAATCATTGCACAAGATGATATACATTCTCTTCATTCCATGAAAAATTCAAGTATGCTTATGAAATTAGATATGAACAACGCATAGGACGAGGTTTCTTGGAATTTTCTACATGATATTTACAAAAGGTTTGGTTTTAATTATATTTGGTGTGAATGGATTCAATATTGTTGTAGTATTGTGAAATATTCTATTTTGATCAATGGTTCTCTTGTTGGTTACTTCAAGTTAGCTCGTGGACTTTGCCAAGGTGATCCACTATCTCCTTATTTGTTCATTGTTCTTACAAAGGCATTAGGGAGAGCTTTCTCAAAGGTAAAAATGGAAGGAAAAGTCAAAGGTATTCAAGTTGCAAAAAATGGTCCCTTCAAATCTCCTCTCCAATTTGTTGATGATACTTTTCTTTTGGGCCATCCCTTAGTTAATGAGGGAATGAAGTTTACATCAATATTATCATGCCATGAGAAGGCTACTAGATAGTTGGTTAATACTACAAAATCCAAGTTTTTTTTCATTAACACTACCCTACATTTACGAAAAATTATTATGAATATTTTAGGGTTTAAAATTGACAAATTTTCATCAATCTATTTGTGTATTCCTTTGTCTCATAAATGAAATTAAAAGGAGCTTTGGGTCTCTTTTTAGGATAGAATAAAATCTTGTTTGATAGGTTAAAAAATGTAAGTTTTTACCATAGTGGAAGGATACAACTCATAAAGGCTAAATTGCAATCCATCTCTATTTATATGATGTCACTTTCAAGATTACCAACAGGTATAACATCAAAAATTGATCAAATTTGAAAAGACTTTTTTTGGAAAGGTTGTGATGAAAAATTTAGGTATCCTCTTTGTAAGTGGGATAGGTTTGCAAAGGAAATAATATTGGAGGAGTAGGCTTGCAAAATTGCAGACTTATGAGGTTGGCATTAGATATTGAGGAAAGGACTAGGTAAAAATATTACTTTAAAAATATATAGGTTCTCTTGATGCAATGGAATTATTTAGGAAAATAACCCTATCCAATGGATTGTCAACATAGAACTTTCATATTAAATAGTTTGCAACCGATAAAGAGAAATTAGATGGCTAGTCAGTGAGAGGAGTTATGCAAATTTTTGGTTTGATGTTTGGTTGAAGTCTTACCCTCTTATCTCTGACTCAAAATGACAACCATTAGCTCAAGAATGCCTAGCTTGTAAAGGTCCAAAGATCAAAGACTATATTAATATGAGCAACAACTCCATATTATGGATTTCTTGTAGTAACTTGGTCGAAGAAGAAGAACTCAAACAAATTGCAGATGAACTTCAAAATATGCTTCAAGAGTTTTATTTACCAATTTTTACATGAAAGAATGAGTTGGTTTGGAATCTATCAAATGATGATAGATGCTTAGTCAAATTGGGATATGAGGATTTAAAGCAAAAAAAATATTTACTCCCAAAGATTTTCCTTAAAAGAATGTTTGGTCATTAGAGAAAAAATTACATTCAACTCAAAGAATTTAAAAATTATCATCAATACTATCAACAATAAAAGATGTAAGGATTGAATAAAAAATAATATTATTCCTAATGTTCATCACTTATATTTGGAAGCAATCGCTCAAAGATGTGAGTATATTTATAAAAAAGAAAAAGTAGATGATTTAGTCAATTGTGATGTTAAACTTTATCTTGGTGAAATTCAAATTTTATAAGACAACCGACCAAATAAAAAATTACCATTAAAACTCGAATCCTTAGCTTAAATTTTATTTGAAGCATTGTTGTTTTTTTTAATACGTAACTGTGAAGTGCAGGATTCAAACCACAATGGTTGCTCCTAACAAACCTGTACCACCTTGTTTTTGATGACTCACTGTGAGGAGACCACCTGTCGCTCAAGATTCATACCTTTCCAGCACTCAAAGATTCAGATCAAAATACTACCTTTCCAATAAAAATGCCCCAAAGCTTAAACCTAGGTTTGAAGCATTGTTGGTTTAGTTATAGGTTTAAATCACCATACCCGTAGAGGTTGACTCAAAGACAACCTGATTGACATTCGGTATCCAATAATTCCGCCTTTGTCTTTGATTAAAGGATCAATCGAATACGAAAATTCCAGACGTAAAAAGATGTACCACTATCAGATGAATTCATCCAAAATGTTTCAAAATCTCGAAAAGTTCGGCCGCTTATGTTTTAATTCTTGCTTACTCGTCAGAGAAAAGGACGTTTTGTCTTGTGGCCGATAATGTTGCTGACGTGGCCACTGTGTTTGACAGAGCACTACTGAAAATGCAGTATAGTGCGCAACAACCACGTGGTGGGACCCACCACAACGAATTAAAAAATTGAAAAGTAATTTTTTTTTTTAGAAAAGTAATTTTTAACAAGCGGTGATTGATTTGTAAACGGATCACCCTGAAACCTTTGGTACAGATTTGGGTACGAACTTTAAAGGGCAAGCAAAGGTATTTGCTCTTTGTGTGTTAGACTTTAGCGACAGTGCAATATTCCTCAGTCAGGAGTTTCCATGGGGACATCACATTAATAAAGGCTTTGGTTTTTTAATGAGTTTTTATTTTTTAGGATAATATATATATTTTTATTTGGTTCTTGATTGACATATAAGATTAAGTAGTCTTTTTTTAACTATGATTCCTTGTAAAGCCGAGAGAGCTATACTTACCAATAGAGAATTTAACACAAAGCCATCATACACCCACCCTCTCACACACTCGCCCACGTGGTTTCAACCTTGCCTTTTACTTATCAATAGAAAATTTAACACAAAGCCACCACACACCCACCCTCTCTCACACTCACCCACACGGTTTGAACCTTGCATTAGGATAGTATATTGATAAAGGTTTTGGGCTCACATTTTAGAGACCCAAGTTTGAATCGTGGGGAAGGTGAACCTAATTGTGCCTCCATCTGTATGTTTTGGTTGTTAAAGTAGCTTTAACCCACACAAAAAATATTTTGAATCTTTTTTCTTTTATAAATATACTTATATACGTTTGAGTAAATAAATATAATAGAAATCTATTATTGGATGGTTTGCTATAACAATTTTTTTGTGATAATTTGTTAGAATTTTTAGGATTTAGTTTTTATTAGTATTATTAGTTAATTATCAAATTGCAAATCATTATAAATTGGATTTCAAAAATGTTAATAAAGCATTGAATGTTGCATTTCTTTTATGGTATTAGAGTTGTAGAAAGAACAAAGGAGTTTGTCTTACACCTTTCATTTTAGTCAAGCCAATTTTTTTGTCTTAAGCAATTAGGACTATTGTAGATTGTTACTTAAAGTTAGTGTTGGTATTGTTGTATTGTCAATGGAGGTTTTATTTTATGTTGTGTTTAGATTTGTTGGATCTAATAGATGGTGTTTGGTGTTTGGATATTTGACATTTGATGGTTTTCTTCTCACTTGATAAAGTTGTTATGTGTGACATTCGAAGTTCAATCTAGCTGTGATAAAGTGTAGTTTGAAGTTTGTTCATGCTTCTAGCTTAGACAAAGCATTGGCTGGAGGTTACTCATGTTTCTAGCTTAGGTAAAGTGTAGCTTGGAGTTTTCCCAAGTTTCAAGCTTAGGTGGAGTATAGTGTAGTGTTTGATATTCATTGCTCTTAGTCTGGTATTAAAGGCATGCTTAGCATTTAACATTTGTCATTCAAGGCTATCATTAGTGGAAGAATGACAAATATTTAGACTTTAGTTTTTCATATTCATAGAAACTAGCTAGAAGAAATTATAGTGTGTGGAGCTATAAGATACAATTTGTGAATATCAATATTTGGCAAATATTGTTCTCAAGAAATAAACTAGACGAGAAGACGATGTTAATAACTTCAACACGCAGCATAGAGAAGCTTTGATGCTTCTTAAACCCTTGGATCTCCTATTTGAAGTCACATAAGGAGCTTTGTGAAAGACTCTTATCCTTCATTCTATCAATAGGATGAATTATCTTCAACTCATTCATAAGTCATTTTTTATGGAAGCAACAAAAAGAGTAATCAAATAGTTTATGACTATTATCTAAAAGTATGCATATATATGAAGGTGAAATTAAATTTCCCTTCTTAGATATTATTTTCCTCTACTTCTATATTATGAGTTAATTTTTGGATAGGATCGCTAATTTTTTGGTCAAGGTCTCTTTTTTGACATCTTCCTATGCTCCTATTGTTGCATGTAAAATTAGTGGTGGAAGTATTAGGAACATAATAGTTGCATCAAAGTCTCTAATACAAGTTAAGATTAATGTTATTATTCAAAGACCATGGATGAGATGCTTCCAAGAAACTCCCCCATGGCCATCTCTCATTGATCAAGTGACAAATTAGTTAGGTGACATCTCTTTTGTTCTTACAGTTGATAGGTTTCTAGTTCGACTCATGATGTTATGCTTTGGGAGTGGGGGCATATCCTTTCTTCGCAAGCACAAATGTGATCCCCTTTCTACAAGGAGAGGAGGCTTTTCCTCTAGCCAACTAGTGTAGCACTATCAACTAAGGGAATGGAGCGAGGGTGCTTGCACTAGACAATTTATGGGTTAAATGCAAGGTGGTGTCATACTTTTGCATTAGGTATTAGTTTAAACACATCATTTACTCAAAGGCATAGAGTGATTCCTTTTACCATGGGGAAGGAATATTTGGTATCCAATTAGACAACATGACACTACCAACCAGACGAGGATGGTTTGAGGGTATTCACAACCAACAAGTCATGAGTTAAAATCATGACCCAATTTTACCTCTTCATTGTTATGGCATCTATCTTGAGATGTGTTTTTCTTTATCCAAGAGCATTAGTGATAGGACATAGTCAAAGAAGTGGGCATGGTGGTTGGACATGTTATAAGGAATTGGGAGCCATAAGTTTCAAGCGTGAGAATAAATTTAGGTAAGTCCTTGCTCGTTTGTTCTCAATAGATGACTTGGATGCCTTGCTAGTTTCAATTGTATAGGTGTTAGTGATTGGAGCATGGGTTCAATCCCCACTAACTCCATGTATTGTTTACTATGTACACTAGGGATAATGGTGGTTGACATGGAAAAGATACAAACTTTATGATATGTATACACACACATGTATGTATGTATAGTGTTTGTAGGTGTGATAAAAAAAGAACTAATCACCTCATTCTAAGTGGTGAATAACAATTTGAAACCCAAGTATTATGAAAGATATATGGCTATGGATTAATAGCAATCACCAATGAACCATTGTATGCTAAGTGGCAAATGCTAGTTGGTCATAGCAATCCTAATGTTTGGTTGTGTTAATGTTTTAGCTATTGTTATTTCTAATAATCTAAAAAATTCTAGAGGACATAAATTTTGCATACATAGATGCTTTGGACCACCTTTTTTTAAATCACATGGTTTTTCAATCTATATGCATTAGTGATGTCAATAAGGACCTATTATTACATGTAAAATTTTCTTGTGAAATGGATCACCTAGCTTATGTGACTTGTATTAATAAAAAAATAGTACCAGTTGATCCATTCAAATTATTAGACTTCAATGGAGTGAAGATAAATAGTCTATATTCAATGAGGATACAACAAGCAAGTTGATGATGAAGTTTTGATACATATGAAGAAGGAATCACTAGGTGCATCTACAATGTTGGTATGATTAAATCACTTTTGTACATCAATAAAATAACTATCTTTATCAAGATGTAGAACATATTGAAGGAATTAAATAGAAAAGTCAATGCAACAAAAGTTAGCAACTTGGAAATGGATCTCTCCTCTCTCAAGATTTCAAAATTTGGTGATATTGATTCTTATATTGCTCTCTTTAAGTAAATAAGGGTAGATATAGCATCTTCAAGATGCAAAGGGAAAATGAATGAAGAATGTGTTAAATATATTCTTGCTAATATTACTTTATTATTTCAAATTATTGGATTAGTAACCCACATGGTTAATATGGCTATTGAAAAACCTAATACTATAAGCCTTGATGTTCTCTTATCTCTTCTTATTTACTTTTAGGTTGCTTTGAAGAATTATGGTATACTTTCTCAAATTCAACCTCATGCAAAGGACTTCAAATCAATGGAAGCTATTACTCATCATCCCAACGGTGAGTTAGAGTCTTCAAAGAAGTAGAATCCCACTTGAACATACTATAAAAGAAAATAAAACTCTATAAAGGTGTGTTTGGTGAGATTAGATAAGATTGAATTAGATTTTAAAAATTAATATGATAGGCTTCTAGATGACAAGGTAGATTTAGATGGTTCCTTCAATAACTTGAGGGAACTAGCCACTAGAGCATTCATTTAGGGGGATGTGTTATATTATCATCTCTAATCTCTCCTATTCTTGGCCCTCTCATTTTAGATTATAGAGGGTGCTAGCATATGTATAATATGACCTTATGAGCCAAGATTTCCATTATATGACATAATCATGTGTATGCTTATAAGCATGTTATATTTTATATTATCTTCCAAAAATCACATGAGGTGTAACAATCACCACAAGCATATGCAAGAGAATAGAGAAGTGAAATAGAAAGATAAAATAGACTAAATAATATGGGTTGGTTTCTTAGGTCGATACCCATAATAGCAGCTCACATTAGAATATTACACAGTAGACTAATACAATGGATCAATGGTCAGGGGTGTTTATAGTAGATACCTAATCCCCAAATTAAAATTTTAATTACATTAACAAAGACCAACATAAGGCTCAAGGATAAGTCGAGTTACTCAACCTTTAATTAAATATTTAGTTAAGGTTAACCATCAAGGTGGTTTAATTAATCCCATAAGAGGTGGATACATAACCATCCAGGTGGATTAAACAATCCCATAAGGGGTGAATACAACAATATTCCCTGTAGACATAGATTAAAGTTTGTCTAAAGGCTTACATCATCATCTACCAAACTTGGTTGATAAGGTCAAATTACCATATCTTCTAACACCCCCATATTTTGATCTTGGGACCAATGAGAGAATACATTAGAGATGTTATCATCTCTCATCCATAATGTATGTTCTATTGACATGAAGAATACCTATACCACTAAGACTCCTATATTATTTGGAAGACTATCAAGTCAAAAAGCAATAAGCCTCCATCACCATTTGGAAGACTATTAAGATGTTAAAAAGTGAGCCTCCATATCCATTTGGAAAACTATCAATTCCTAGGAAGGAATATACTATCAAGTCCAATATATTCCCACAATCATTTTCATGGCACTTCAGGCATGATCTAGGTCAAGTTGAACCACTAACTCAGGTAAATGAATCATGTTATCTTCTCTTTTTGAAGGTACATAAACTAGATCAATGCTTCATTTAATATGAATCCATGACTCCATATTTTTGCATATATCATCCAAAACCTATTTCTCTTATAGCCAAAAAACCCTCTATCAGACCTATAAGAGGTCCTTGATCAAACACAACATATGTGATTCATAATACTTCTACAAAGTTATCAATTATTTCAAATAGGCAAAAAAAATACAACTACAACCATTATGAAGTGCTTAAAAAATTATGTGATTTTAAAGATAACAAGCTCAAAAAAATTTCCTATGCAAAACAAATGGACTCCAAAATTTTACCCTTTACATAGTTATAGAAACCACAAAATTAAATTTAAAATTTTGACTTTCTTAAAATCACCTACAATCAATCTGCAGACATCACATGTCATAGAAATATCAAAAATAAAATATTCATTTGTCCTTCGCATCTGTTACTAACTAGGACAATGACGGAATAAAGCTGAATTATATCTTTCAAGTGTCCTCTCCATCTACTAATAGGAAAAACAAAGGTGAAACTAAATAAGTGTTAAATTTGAATTGGGTATAAGTAGGATAGGTGGTCACCTGGGTGCCATGTCAACCACCACATCACCAAAAAGCAACTAAGATGAACACTTGATGTCAAAAGGAATAACCAAGGATTTGAACCTCAAACTTACTCTTCACCAAGCCTTGATGAACATTTTGGTAACCACATGACCAATGACATTTAGATTCACACGAATTATATGCATAATACTTTTTGAAATACTAAAGACCCCTTTGACCAACATGAAAAAAAAAATGTAATCAAAGCAACACAACAAAAAAAGGGTTTGGGGATCACACTCTAGGACCTTTTTGGCACTAGGACTTGCACACCACTAGCCACATGATACACAATATAACTTGGCATAAAATTCCATGTTGTTTATATAGTGAATTGAACAACCATATAAACAAAAACCCCAAAACCTACCTTTCACATTATACATTGATCCACACATTAAGGAATCAACAATTATGTAGGTGAATCCTAAAATAGAAGGGCACATTAACAATATTTGACCTCATGCCTTGAATTTTTTCCATTTGCCTTGCTAATATACTATCATAGTTGGTTAAGAAAGATATTCTTCAAACACAAAATAAAATTCTTGATGTAGAGAATGTGCTCGATAACATGCCATGTAAAACAACCCTTTTTGTATTTTTAAACCAAGATAACTCAAATAATATCCACATACCTTACCACTATATTAATCATTTAGTTGATAACCTGTGATTGCACCATTGTATTTTGTAGCTCCAAAAATATTTAAAAAACTAGTGCAACCACAAGTTGAACATGTAGCTTGTGTTGCAAAAGCAAAGTGTCTTGCTAGTATTTTATTGTTGTGCGTCAAATAACCAATTGCTCCTTTAAACTAAAATAAATCTAAAAACATAAGGTGCCAAACTTTTTCATGTGTTCCTATACCTTCCTGTCACCTAACATAGAATATTCTTTGGATCCATATTTAAAAAATCAAATTTCTAAAATTTGGAGGGATATGGGCATCTTTTGTATATGTAAAAATAGACATTGAAATAGAAAAATCATGAAAAGTGTTGAATTTGAACCCCCCTAAATTTTTTAAAGAATCTAAAAATATTGATAATGTATTGACATCTACCACAATTTACCTTGTACAACCCTTTTATGGAATCGAGCAATCCTATTTGGCTAAAGCAATATAAAAGGTTGTTGGACCAATCGAATAACTTGTCTAGTGACTTGGAGGTCTTTGCCATTCCCTGGAGCCTACCCATGGCTCATATAACAACTATGGTTATTTGTAAAATGTTTAGACTATTGGAAGTATTACATTATTTGGTAACTTACAAGAATATTGCAAGTAGCATGTAAATAGTTTAGTTTAGAGTGTTATAAATATTTGAGTATATAGTAGGTGTCATGTAAGTGAGGAGTTATGTAAGTGAGGTTTTATGTAAGAGTTTGTCATTTAGTATGTGCAATAATTATAGTCTTTGTCCTTGTGTGGATATGTGGAGTCAATAATAGATTTATTATTATGTGGTATTTCTCCCATGAGAAATATGAAGTGTTAGATCTCTCGTGTGTGTGAGGAGATGAAAATTTTGTGTAAGTAGAAAGGTCAAGGGTTGTGAATGTGAAGAGTCTCATATCCATATGTGTATATTGAAGGTAAAGCAATGTAATCTATGTAGCAATGAGATATTAAAATATTCATCAATAATATTATTAATAAGTTTGATATTAAATGTATGAATTTGTATGAAATATTGTAATCGAGTGAAGACAATCCATCCCTACTCTAATCATATTGGATTTCATAATACTTTATAAATATCACATGAAGTGCAACATTCACCACAAGCATATGGAAGAGAATATAGAAATATCAATAGGACTAAATAGTATGGGTGGGTTCCTAAGGTGGGCACCCAAAATTATATGATGCAGTATTGGACATGGAAATAAACTAAGGCTACACCTCCAGGTAGCCTAACTTACTCACACACTTTGCAGAAGTCTTGCTCTTGTGAACATAGTCACTACAAGTTGCTACAAGCACTATTGGTTTGATAGTTACAATGAGACAACAAGCATTACTAATGGAAAAAATACAATTAATATTACATGTAGCTTGATTTATTGAAAATATTAGCGATTACAATATTTTAACCATAGTTGCTTCACTCACACCTCACACACACTTTCCAATTCTATCCATTCTTGAACTCGAAGATTCTATCACACCAATGAACTAATTTCTATAGCTACCCTTGGGATGCTTTATACAATCATCATTCTATTTAGAGATTAATACCTAAATAACTGAAGCAAACTACTAAAATGATTTTCCATGAATATTAATTACCCAATTGGATCATGCCACTTCACATGATTTTCTTGCATGTGGAAAGGTATTGTCATGCATGTAAAAAAAGATAAGTGTTGCCTTTGTACAACTAGCTTACTCATTGTTCCAACTGCAACATCTTAATTATCCTATATTTGCACAAACTAATCCAACTAAGGCACGTAGGACATCCTAAAAATTTATTGCTTCTTCTTGAAAATGTGGGATAGCCCATTCACTTGGATGATCTTACATCAGACACCTTGGGTAACAAAAAAGTTTCGTAAGTTTGGAAAGCTCAAGAACATTTCATGAGGTCCCAACTAAGATCCCTTGTTTGGTGGCTTTGGAATTTGACATCTTAGTTGCCTCTTCTACTAGTGTGTCTATCCACTTGATGAGATATTCCTTATACTTTTGGTCCCTTGTCTTCTTGACAATTCATTCATCAATTATCCACTCTGCTTCCTCCCTCTCCTTTAGCAATTGTTGTACCCACTATTCAAATTTTGAATCTAAATTGCCCTCTCTTTGCTTTTGTGATATTTTCATGGAACTCATACAAATATACAATATTGAATATTGGTGAAATATCTATCCCTTCAAGAAACTCTAACTCATATGCATTTCTCGAATCGAATATCCTTATGACCTGAAAAGGTCCAATATTTTTTCATTTAAACTTGTAGGTTCCTTTAGAGAATCTATTGCAAAAATGAGCAAGAACTAAATCTTTTTCTTGGAATTATCTTGCTCTTCTGCTATCATTTATAGCACTCTTATAATTCACTATATTTTATTGCAATTTTACCTTTATCTTTCTATGTAACTTGTGCATATACTTTGTGAAGTCTTCTGCTACACCACTCCATCCCTCCAAATCTACTATGTTACGTAGTTCATCCACTCATGGACTAAATCCATAAAAAATATGGAATGAACTCTTACCTATACTCCTACCTATACTCCTATTGATTGAATTGTTGTATATAAATTTAACTTGTGCTAAGACTAAATCCCACTACGTTGGTCTTTTTCCAACTAAACATCTTAGGATATTTTCAAAGTCATGTTTATTGCCTCTATTTGTCAATCCATATATGGGTGATATGCAAACTTGAAATTGAAATTCATTTCCATATTCTTCCACAACATCTTCTAGAAATAGCCAAAAAACTTTATATCTTTGTCAAACACAATACTCTTTTCCAATCGGTGGTCTCACCACCTCATCAAAAAGCAAAGCGACTACATTTGTTGTATTTCTAGTATTTCTACATTGAATGAAGTATTACATATTCAATAATATATGCACAACAACTACACAAAATAAAATCCTCGTTGCATCTTAGATAATCCAAGTTTAAAATCTATAGTCACATGTTCCCATGGTCTCTCTTGTATTGAAAATGGTTGATACAACCCTGTATTTTTTTACTGCATCCTTAGCATGCTGGCATACTTTATAATGCTACACATAATTTTGCACACCCACATGCATCCTTAGCCAATAATAACTTTCATTCAATTAACTTAACATATTATCCATGCCAAGAAGTCTTGCTAGTCCTCCACTATGCTTTTCCAAAATGATATTCTCTCTCACAGAGTTCTTGAGAATACATAATTACTTCCCTTTGAGCAACATACCTTCTTGGATAAAGTAATCTAGCCATAAAGTTCTCTTAAATTTAGTTTGACTCTTGCATGTTACCCATTCTTCACTGAAACCTACATTTATAGCATATAGGTGCTACAAGTCCTCAAAATATATAACCCTCCCTCTCAACTTAGTCAACAATAAACACCTTCTACTCAATGCATTTACAACTTTGTTTGATGCTCCACTTTGATGTTTCAATACAAACATGTAATTCTATAAGTACTTCACCCATCTTAGGTGCCTCTAGTTAAATTTTCCTTGACTATTGATAAATTGTAGTGCCTTATGATCAATGTACAAAATGAAGACCTTGGGAGATAAATATTTCCTCCACTTCTTCAATTATTATAGGATGGTATAGAACTCTTATCCATATGTTGAGCATATCCTCTTCACATCACTCAACTTCTCACTGAAGTAGGCAATTGACCTTCCTTCCTCGCTTAAAACTCTACATATTATTGTACCACATGCATCATAATCCACCTAAAATAATTTATCTAAATTTGATAATATCAACATTGGTTGCTCTGTGACTCTTTGTTTCAAAATCAAAAACTCTTCTCAACTAATATTGTCCCCTTGAAAAGGTCCGAGGTGTAGACCAATTGGTTCATCCAAACCCCATAATGGGGGCGGAGGTCCAAGGTTCAAATCTCGGGCCTCACCGAACTAAACGCTTGTCCCTTTCCTGGTGCTTTCAATGGCGTAAAAGGTTTAAAATGATTGTGGCATGGTGGTTATAGAGGCGGACTGTGCGAAGTCTGTGTGGCAGATTCTGGGGCGGACAACACAAAATACTATGGCGGCCATAAAAAGCTGGACAACCTGCCCGGATTCGTGGCGGCTACCGATTCCACCATGTAAATTATATATATATATATATTGTCCCCTTGAAATCCCCTCAATATCCCTTCATCGTCTCTATTATGGGTGCACAAATCCCACTGAAGTTTCTAATGAACTTCCTATAAAATCTCAATCAATTTGTGAAAACTCTTGAGGTCTATCTTTGAGAAATACTCTACTTTGCCTAGGCAATCCATAAGATTATCTATCTATGATAATGGAAACTGATACTTGATAGTGATCTTATTTATTACATGTGAATTTGTGCACATCCTCCACATTCCCTCCTTTGGTGCTAGCACTGCAACTCTTGTGCATAGGCTCAAACTCTCCTTGATCAATCCCTTGTTGAGCAACTCTTAGACCTGCTTCTTCAAATATTTATTTTCCATAGGTATCATTCAATATGTAGCTTTTTTTTTAAATTTGATCCCATAATTATATCTATATGATGGTTGATGCTCCTCATTGGTGGTAAACCATTTAGAAAATACTTATACAAGATGTCCTTAAAATCTACGAGCACTTTTCTAGTTCTTGTCGTAAGATATTTTCTCTCTTCTTCGATATAGGTGCTACAAATATAGCAGGTTTCACTACATAAGTGAAATACACTCCTTTTACTATCTCCTTTAGAAACTCTTTGCCACCAATGATACATGCCTTATGGCTACCTTCTACTTCTTCCTTTTACTCTTTCAAAAGGTTGAGCATATACCTTCATTTATCCTTTGTGATGTTAATTATGTTCTTTCTTCCATCATGTATCACTTGACGATCATACTGTCAAGGCCTCCTAAGTAGTAAGTGACATGTGTCCATCAATATAATTTCACATAACACAAAGTCCTTATATGCTTCAATCTAAAAATCAACCATGCATTGCTTGCTTACCAACATGTAGTCTCTTCTACAACCACAATATATTGTATGGGGTTAGGTGCTCTTGATATTGCAAACCCTATTTAGCTACCATATTTTCAGACACTAAGTTGACCATGCTCCCACTATCTACAATGGTATTGCACACTTTTCTCTAGATTTACATGTAGTCTTGAATAGATTCCTTATTTTCTTCTTAGGCTTTAACAACACTCTTTTCATCATAAGCGACTCTCCATACTCGACTCTTTTGTTTTCCTTAAGGAAGCTATGCTATCCTCATATGCACATGTAACATTGTTTTGGGTGCTCTTTCTTGGTCCATTTTTCTACTATATTTGTGGATATTCAAACACCCTATGCCCGTCTTCTTGGCACTTGAAAAATTCCTATGAAACCATGACCTTTTTCACATCCATGTCCTCATCTTCCTCTCAAGGATTTACCTCTCTCATGGATACTCTAGCTGAAATCATTTGTTTGATAATAACTCTCCTCCTTACTTGGGACTTGATATCCTCTTCCTTTTGAGGATCTTCCTCTACCTCTATTGTTATTCTACTGTTTGTGGGTTAATTTATCCTCCATCCATAGTGCATATTAATACACTTCTTCCATAGTACTGATTCTAATCAAGCTCACATTATCATGAATGGATAATCTTAATCCATTGATGTATCTTGCCATATTCTCTTTATTGTCCTCTATGTAGTTTTCTCTGATAGTCAATCTATAAAAATCTAATGTATACTCTTTAACCCTAACTCCTTTTTTTTTTTAGGTTCTACAATTTCCTGAACAAGCCAATTTGGTAATCTACAAGCAAAACCTTTGCGTTCAACTTTCCCACAAACCTATCCCAATTTTGGATCTTTTATTTACTCTTTCATCTTCTCTCTATCTAGACATGATCCTACCACAATGAGGTGTATCCCTTCAACCTTATATAGGTAAATTTACATGCTTTGGATTTGTAATTGACTCATAGTCAAAAATATTTCCATGTTTGTGACCCCGTATATTAAATTTTTTGGGTTTAGGCTTCCACTAAAATTTGGTGTCTCAATCATAAGTTTACTCTCCATCCTAGAGATTGCATGGATTAAATATCTCTTCAATTCCTCACCTCCCTATACACGTATTTCTATGTGATCTTCTTCTTCATTATTGCTTGTCCTCCATTGGTACTCTCCATTGTTTTACTATTTCTATGGCCTCCAATACGGTTGTTATTCCTTTTAACATCTTGTCTATGTCCACTTTCTAGGGAATAAAACCATGCTATCTTCCTCTTTGTTGTTGTGACGTCTCTGCTCTAGAATGTATTGTAGACCTATAAAAATAGATTTGATACCACTTGATGTAATCCTGAATATGGAAATCAATTAATGCTATACCTCTAGGTAGCCTGACTCAATCACACATATTGTGGAAGCCCCACTCTTGTGAACATAGTTGTTGCAAGTCATTACATGTGCTGGTAGTTTGGCAATGATAATAAGACAACAAGAACACGTGATGCAAAATATACAATTACTCGTGCACATAGCTTGATTTATTGAAAATATTAGCAATTACAATCTTATAACCTCAGCCACTTCACTCACACCTCAAATACACACTCTCCACTACACTATTCTACCCATTCTTGGACTCCAATATTCTATCACACTAATGAACTATTTTCTACAACTATCCGTAGGTTGCTTTATATAAATATCATTCTATTTAGAGACTAATACCTAACTAACTAAAGCAAAATACCACAATGGTTGTCCATGTGTTCCAATTATCCAATTGGATCGTGCAACTTCACATGATTGCCTTGTAGAAAGGTGATACCTTACATGTAAAAGAGAAAAATTGTCCCCTTTGTATAGTTGGATTACTTGTTTTCCAACTACAACATGTTCTTGATTATCCCATGTTTGCATAAAATAACCCAATTAATTCATGTAGGACATCCCAAATGCTTATTGTTTTTTTTTGGTGATGTGGAATAGCCCGTTCACCTAGATGCTCCTGCATCATAATAGCTCAATAAGAATATTATACTACACATTGATACAATGATAAGTTGCTTGGGGTATCTATAGTAGATATTTAAACCTCAATTACAATTACAATTGCATTAACTAAGGCTAACATAAGGATAAAGGTTAAGTCAAGTTACTAAACCCTTAATTAAATATTTAACTAAGGTTAACCATCAAGGTGGCTTAACCAATCCAACAAGGGGGTTACATAAATATTCAGATGGATTAATCAATCCTAGAAGAGATGAATACAACAATATTACCTATAGGCTTACAATAAAGGTTTCTTTAAGACTTATACCATCATTTGTTGAACTTGGCCTATAAGGTTAGATTACCATATCTTCAATAAGGAAATAATTATGCATTTTAATATCTTGTGAACTTATGCATTTAGCCCTATGCACATTGGTTAAACCATTGGAAGTGTTTATCTTTGAGTTGTACTTATATGATTATATTCTATTTACCATTACTCCACAATGCTTTGGACAACTTGAATAATTTTAAAATATTAAAACTTAAAATTATAAAATTTGTTTGTGTATTTCAATTTAATGCTTTATATAAAAATCTATAAATACAAATTATTAAAGTAATTATGCTAGTCTAATATCAAAATAAAGTAACCAAGATAATAAAAATTAACTTTCCTATCTATTTTAGTTTAACTATCAAATATTTAAGTTGAAAGTTGAAAGGAACTATTTTCTCCCTTTGGTTACATCATTTGAGAATATTTTTCACAAAGAAGAATATATGGATAACTTCATCAACATTGGAAGAATTTATGAACCAATTGATTAATAATTTCAAATCTAAAGCAATTATACATTATGTGGAGGATTTGTCTTACCATTACTTGTTAGAATCGGTGGCTTGAAAGGAATAACAAAAAAAATTTAGAATTTTTTTAAAAATCATATCCAAATTTGTAACCATATTATCGTATCTCTTGTAAAATATTTACAAACATGGTGCTCATAATGTGAAGCATCAAGTGTGGAAAAAGAGGTGAAGGATTTTTTTATTATGAGTTTTAAATATAAATATAATGGTCATTTATGAAAATGGAGTTAACACAAAGGATTTGCTTTGAACTATGGTAAAAATGGAAATATGTGGAAGCTATATACATAAAATTAGTTTTAATGGTACTTTCAAATAAAATTTAGGAAAATTTGTTGGAGGTGGTATTTTAAAAATAATGAAGACAAAATTTTGCTTGCCTACTTTGAATCATATGATAGTTTATCTAATAACTATGCAAATACTAGGAAACATTTGACAAGGATTGATGAAAAAAGGATGAAGTTATACTTTAATTGAAGGGGAATCATAAAAAATGGATGCGGGGATTCGATAAACAATTTTATTATTTTATCACTCAATATTAATGTAAGCAATATATTGCAAAACTCAACATATCTATAAGGAAAAAAACATGGTCACAAATAATTTAGCTAATTACAATGTTCATATATATCTTTAAAAAATTTAAATTTTAGAAGGTAATTGTCCAAAGGAGATTCTATTTCTTTATAGAAATGATATCAAGGAGTTGACAGGAAATATAATAGTTTGAAATATTATAATGTGCAAGTGTTGCATGATTATCCTGTTTAATGATGGAATCTTCTAGAAAGTTCATGAAAACCTCTTTTTTGGAGAATCTTCTAGAAAGTTCACGAAAACCCCTTTTTTTGGAGAATATTTTGGAAAGTTCACAAAAACCCTTTTTCGGAGACTATGTTTTTTGGTATGACCTGGAAGATTCCAAAAGAATAGTAAACCCTAGAAAATTTCATAAGGTTAACCCTCCCATTTTATGATTATAAAAGTGAGTTGCATGTATGTAACATAGCATTGTAGAGTTACTTTGAATAAATATATGTTTATTGAGTCATCCTTTTATCTGTTTCTCATATTTTTGCTTGCAATTTTTATTATATGTTTGTTTAGCATATGCTATGTTTTTCTTTTCATGGGATCAGAACACTGTAGTGGAAGAGAGGCATTTGTATATGCTTTAGTAGTGAATCATGCTCTCCCTCTCTGCAACATTGGTTGTTGTCTTTATTTTGGAGTGCTCCTAAGGGCTTGTGCATTGGTTCACAATTTGAGTGGAAGTAGGAAACGATTCATAGAAAATGAGCAGTAAGCTAGAGATTGAGAAGTTTAATGGATCAAACTTCACATTGTGGAAGATCAAAATGGAGGACTTACTAGTGGAAAGGAACTTGTGGGTTGCAGTCACTGGAAAGCCCACTAGGATGGCACAATAGGATTTTAATAAGCTGGATAGAAAAGCAATGGCCCTTATTAGACTGAGTTTAGCAAACTTTATAATTTTAAATGTGATAGAAGTACAATCTACTCAAGATATGTGGAAAAATTTGGAGAGCATCTACGCTTCCAAGTCAATTGTGAACAAGTTAATGTTGCGAAAGAAGCTAGAAAATCTCAAGATGAAAGAGATCGATAAGTTCTTAGACCACTTGAATTATTTTAATATGCTAATGAAGTAGCTAAACTCCATTGGTGATAAATGGAGTGATGAAGATCAATGTCTAGCACTGTTGATTAGCATGTCAAACTCATGGAAGAATATTATTACTACCATAAGTTCTACTTTTGAAGAGTTGTAAATGGAGTCAGTGGTTAGACAATTGTTGAATTAGGAGATAAGAAGGATATATGTTGGTGAAGCATCCACTTTAGAGGCCTATTTAGCACATGGACACTCAAGGAAAGAGGAAAAGGTAAATTTGGTGGGAGAAGCAAGTTTAGAGGTAGAGGTAGATCAACCAACATAGGAAAGAAAATTTTTAGCAATGTGGAATGATACTACTATCACAAAAAGGGCATATCAAGTTTCATTGTCCCTTGTTGAAGAAGAAAATGAAAATATAGTAGAAGAAGAGACAATTGATAAAGTTGCAAATGAAAACTCCTCCATGTTTTTTGCTTCTTCTTGTCTGTCAACTAAAGTGTGTCCTAAATATTGAATTATAGATTCATAAGTCTCTTTCCACATGACACCACACCATGAGTGGTTTGTCAATTATAAAGAGGTAAATGGTGTAAAATTTTATATGGATGATAATGCATTTTGTAATGTAGAATAAGAAGGTACAATTCCTATGAATATTTTAGTTAGAAAAGTCAAATATTTATAAAATGTTAGATACATCCCTCAACTAAGAAGATATATTCTCTCAGTGGGACAACTAACTAAAAAAGGAGTAACATTTACCTTCTCAAATGAAGTATGCAAGCTCACCAAAGGTGCACTAGTGCTTGCAAAAGAAAATAATTTGTTTAAACTAGAAGTTAACCCTTGTGAGAAAAGCCATTGCAATGTTTCCTCTATAAAAGAAGGTAATTCAACTGAGAAAAATGGTGAAGCGAATGTTGAATATTGTCTTATTTAGTACAGAAGACTTGGCCATTTGGGAGAAACCATATTGAAGCAGTTGGTCAGCAAATGCATGGTGCATGGCCTCAAGGATATCAACTCCAACGCTCTCAGCTTTTGTGAATCATGTGTGATGGACAAAAAAAAAAAGGGTAAGCTTCTCTTATCACCCACATAAAGGTAAATTTACTTTGAATCTTGTTCATTCAAACATTTCTGATCCTATGGATACTCCATCTATTGGTGGTACTCTATATTTTACCACTTTTATTGATGATCATAACAAAATAGTATGGACTATATTTTTGAATAAAAAGAGTGACATACTTGATCATTTTAAAAGTTTTGTTGCTAATGTATACAGGTAGACAGGCAGACAACTTAAGATATTATGTAGTGGCAATGGAGAAGAATATTATTCTACTAAATTTGAAGAGTTTTGTAGGTAAAAATGTATCTCTAGACAAAAGACTACATCCTATTCTCCTCAACAAAACATAGTAGCAAAGAGAATAAATAGAACACTACTGGAGAAGATGAGGAGCATGTTGTCACATTTAAAGCTTAGTAAAGGGTTTTGAGATGAAGCAATTTTAACTGCTAGCTATTTGGTTAATTTATCACCATGCACTGCTTTAAATGACAAGACACCATAAGAGGCCTGGAGTGGAAAAAACCATCTATATCTCACTTGAGGTTTTTTGGTTGTGAGGCCTTTATACACATTAATATTGAAAAGAGGAAAAAGTTGGATGAAAAATATAAGAAATGCATTCTTGTTGGTTATGGAGAAGTTTTTGAAACAAAAGGATATAAATTATGGATTTTGGATGAACATAGAAGTGTTTTTAGCAAAGATGTGATTTTCAAAGAAATTAAGATAGTTGGAGATATTCAACAATAGGAATTACAACAACAGTTGAAAGAGAATGTTAGTGTGCATGAATGTGCTATGATAGGTCAGCCTTCAAGTGAAGCACATGCTCAGCCCTATCAGCCTCAAGAAACATATTTTTTGACATTTTAGATAGATTTTCCAGCCTACAAAGACCTGGTGAAGATTTACATTCTTATGTACCTGAAGAGGTGCATTAAGAGGATCAACAAATTTTCCAGTCTGATTCTCCATGTTACATAGAAGAGGTCCAAGAATCAGTGGATCATTCTAGAAGAACTAGAAGGGAGAGACATCTTCCCAATAGGTTTCAAGAATATTTCTATGGATTTACAACTACTGGTGATGATCCTATCACATCTGAAGATGCAATGAAAAATCCAAAGAAAGAGCATTGGAAGAAGGCCATGCAGGAAGAAATGGATTCTATGAAGAAGAACCATGCATGGGATTTAGTTCAACAACCTGTTGGAAGAAATATAGTAGGCAACAAATGGGTGTTTAGAAAGAAGTTAAGGCCTAATGGGTATGTGGAAAGATACAAGACCAGATTGGTTGCAAAAGGGTTCTCTCAGATCCTAGGTATTGATTTTCATCAAAATTATGCTCCCACTGTGAAGTTATCTTCTATTATACTTTTTCTTGCATATGTTGTTGCTTTTGATTTAGAAGTTGAACAAATGGATGTTAAAATTGCATTCCTGCATGGAGATTTGAAGGAGGAAATATACATGCAGCAACTTGAAGGTTTTGAAGTAGGAGGTGTAGGTGTTGTCTGTAGGTTGAAGAAATCCCTCTATGGATTGAAGTAGTCTCCTAGAGAATGGTACCAAAATTTTGATAATTACATGTTGTAAATTAGATTTTTTTGTAACCCTATAGATCCATGTGTGTATTACAAAAAAAAATAAAAGTTTTGTAATTTTGGTTTTGTATGTGTATGGAATCCTCTTGATTGAAAATAATAAACAGTTGATTTTTAAAACTAAGGAGTTATTGTCAAAGAACTTTGATATAAAGGACTTGGGTTAGACACACCATTGCTTGGGCATTGATATTGTTAGAGATCACAAGAGTAGACAATTATGAATTTTCCAAAAGGATTACATTAACCAGATTTTAAAAGAATTTGGAATGCATGATAGTTAACCTGCCAAAATTCCTATGCAGCTTGGAGTTAAATTATCTGCAAAAATGTGTCCAACCACAACTGAAGAAAAAGAGAGGATGAAGAAAATTCCATATGCAGAGGTTGTGGGCTCATTGATGTATGCAATCATATATACTAGGCCTAATATTGTTCATGATGTTGGTATGGTCAGTAGATATATTCCAATCCTATAAAGGAACATTGGACTACTATAAAAAGAATTTTTAGATATTTATAGGGTACTAAAGATCATGTTTTGTGTTATCAACCCAAGAAGAATGAAGAGTTTTATTTGGTACATGTAGATGCAGATTAGGCAGGTGACTTGGGAAACCGTAAGTCAACAGGAGGATGTATCTTCACTTTGTATGGTGGTGCAGTGAGCTGGAGGAGTAAAAAGCAAACTGTTGTAGCTTTGTCAAGCGTTGAATCTGAATATATCGCTACAACTAATGCTACAAAAGAAGTTGTTTGGTTGATGAGGTTGTGCAAAGGTTTGCATTTGAACCATGAATATGTTGGAATAAAATGTGATAGTCAAAGTGCAATAGCACTTGCATATTCATCATTCAATAAAATATCATCTTGTACGTGATATGGTGAAGAGTGGAATGATAAATTCGATCAAATACAAAACTGAAGAGAATCAAGCAAATGCACTTACTAAGGTTGTCACGACTCAAAAGCACCAATTTTGCAATAATGAGATTAGGGTGAAAGATTGCAGAAAAATCTTGCATCAAGTGAGAGTTTATTATAATGTGCAAGTGTTGCATGATTTTCTTATTTAATGATGGAATCTTCTAAAAAGTTCATGAAAACTCTTTTTTTGGAGAATCTTTTGGAAAGTTCACGGAAACCCTTTTTTTTTGGAGACTTCATGTTTTTGGTATGACCTGGAATATTCTAGAAGACTAGTAAACCCTAAAAACTTCCATAAGGTTGTTTGGGTGGAAAAATTAAAAAACTCTCTCATTTTATGATTATAAAAGTGAGTTGCTTGTATGTAACATAACATTGTAGAGTTCCTCTGAATAAATATATGTTTATTGAGTCTTCCTTTTATCTATTGTTCATATTTTTTCTTGCATTTTTTATTGTGTTTGTTTAGCATATGCATTGTTCTTCTTTTCATGAAAGACATGACTTAATTTTTTATCTAAAAGGGTAGGTTGGATATGGTCTAATTGATCTAATAGCAAATATAATATTTTGATAAAAATTATTCCAAATAAAAACCACATGCTTTAAAAAATCATAAATATCATTCCTTTAACTAATAGATATAAAACATTTATTTAAATATTATATTTAAAATAAAAATTAAAATAAAATAAAATTAAAATTAACTTATCAGCTTGCATGAGTTTAATGATTAAATTCATCAAATTTCAAGGAAATACTTAGTTTAAATCTTGGCAAACTATATATATATATATATATATATATATAACTGCAAAAATACTGAAGTACTATAATAATATTATATGCTAAAATGGTCCCCAAGGGCTAGTGGATTGGTAAGTGCTTGTCTGACCAGACACTTACCAAGAAGACACCCATGTTCAAACCTCAGGGGTAGCTTGTTTGCAAAGGCATTAGTTTGATCTGAATCCTCAGAGTGCACATCATAGCGATGATGACGGTATGAATCCTGAGCGATCGGTGATCCCCTTCACGTTCAATCAATAATAACGAGGTGAAATAATTTTGGTGAAAGCAACCCCTATGGTTTGAACCTTGTGCTTGTCAGCTACTAAAAATAGTGTGGTTGTGACCAACTCTACTATGTAACCAAAAAAATGTATGAGAGACCACGAACAGGGGGTTCTATACCGTCAAAGTCACCCGAGAGTCGCACCCAGCCCTGCTCGCACCAACATTATCAATTGGATTTTGAGTACCCAATTCAGCTTTTTGGTAGGGTGGAGATTCGAACATGGGACCTCCCTTGGAGGATTGCCCTCTCCTCTCTAACTCACCTACAACACCGGGGTTGTATTATATTTTTAAACGTGGAAATATTAAGATAATACCATGGGATGTAATACCAACATGACTTGTTTAAATCCCATGTATCAATTGAAAATACTTATTAAAATAGTTGGAACATTTTATCAAATGGTATAGTTCAATTGCCTAAATTAAATTCTTGAAGGAGTCAAACAATACATACACAATGTGGTTATAATACCAATGTATAATCATGATATAATAAGTATAAAGCCCAAATCAATTTCAAATAGCTTAAAAAAATTACATTACTCTTTTTACCCTTTATTATAATAAAACTTATAAAATTTAATTATTAATAATTTATTCATTATATAACTTTTTATCAAATAATATTAGTTCAATTGCTTAAATTAAATTCTTTAAGGAGTCAAACAATACATACACAATTATAAGATGTTATAATGCTAATGTATAATCAATAATATAATAAAAATAAAACCCAAATCAATTTCATATAACTCTTAAAAAAAACACATTACTCGTTTTACCCTTTTTATAATAAAACTTATAAAATTTAATTATTAATAATTTACTCATTATCTCTAAATTAATTTATCTTTTAATTTTTAATTTTTTTTTTTTAAATTTAAACTTCAAAATCTGTATTAGACTAATAGAAATCCAAATAACTTCCTTAACTTCCATACAGATGTTTATTTCTATGCATATTTAAAAGATTTTTTGACAACTTGAATTAATTTAATGAATATTGTTGAGTGTTGATATGATTTACATCCTTTGATCTTTTAGTAATTATTATGTCGTTTATTACTCTGTTAGTTTAAAAAAAATTATAATATTTTTAAATATATTTTTATCACTTATCATTTTATCAAAACTTAAAAAATTATTTAAAATTTAAAAAAATACTTCAAAAACTTTTACCACAACCTAACAATATGTTCAAATTTTCCACAACAAAAAGAGTTTTAAAAAATCATATATTGACATTGACATGATAAAATTTTGGACAAAGATTCTGACATGGACTTGTTGGTTCCACAATGCTTATTCTTTTGTCGATATTCTCGTGTCACATTAACATCTACCGTTGTTTTTCGTTGGTTGTGCATCATCCTCCTTACGCGTTTGCTTGTTTGTTTTTAATTCATTTTAAATTGGCATGTTCCATCACTATCTTATTAGTCGTCTACGACCTTTATTGTGCACTTTGCTTGCATGTTTGTTCGTAATTTAATATAATTTATGATACATTAAATGATTTTTCAATAAACAAATTGATTTTACGTATGAATCTAAGTCTCTTTTTTAATGGCGTGCGTTGATGTTATTAAAATTAAATAATTTTTTATTTTATTTAAATGATAAAAATGTTATGTGGTTTATTTGATTTGATTTTAAATCTATTTTATGTAAGGTTTTTATCCCCAAGGGTTAGGTGGATTGGTAAGTGCAGGTGTGGTTGGACACTTACCAAGAAGAGACCTAGGTTCAAATGTTGGGGAGAAGCCAACCCTTTACAAAGGTAGTAGCTTGCTTCGAACCTTGGGGAGAAACCAACCCTTTACAAAGGTAGTAGTCTGCTTCGAATCTTCTAAGTGCGTGCCAGACCAACGATGATGGTACGAAACTCGAGCGATCAGTTGTTCCCTCTCATGTCAGGTCAACAAGAACGAGACAGATAGGTTTGTTGGGAGCAGTCCATGTGGTTTAAACCCTACGCTGGCCAATTACTAAAAATAGTGGTTGTAACCAACTCTTCTATGTAATAAAATAAATAAATGTTTTCACTAATAATATTTTTTTTAAGTTGATTATATGAGATTAAAAGGAATGTAACTTGTATTACATAGCGACCAAACAATGATATTACTACAACTTAGCTATTATACATGTATTATTTTTTTTTGATAAAGTATAAGAAAGGGTTTTGAAAGGCTTCTGTGGATTTTTACAAAGCAAGAAAGGTGATTAGAGAAATCCCAAGCCACTTAAAATAAGACAGAGCCTCAGGAAGATGGCTATCAAAGCAACTAAAAGCGAAGTTGGACCATGATTTGACAAACCAGGATCTAGAAAAAAATAACAACGTCGAATCTCGAGGAAATCTAGAAATCCACAAAACCTCAAAGGGTTAAACAAATGGAGTGTCGAGGAAATCTAGGAATCCACAAACAAAGGGTTAAACAATCAGGGAGTGTTGAGGAAATCTAGGAATCCACAAAACCATCAAATTTGACCCCCAAAACTTTCCTGCACCAACCCGAAAAATATTGAAATCAACATTACAAAATAGTTTTCCGCCTAAGACAGGAAACATAGATCTGCATCTAGGAAATTCAAACAAATTCTAAAATAAAAATTCTCGCCTATAAGGAAAAATATTTCCATGGGGGAACCCATAAATAAGCCAAGGAATTTTAAAAAGAGAATTTCGCTCAAATATCTTAAAAACAAATCCACTCTCAACAATATTTAGATCCAACTCTTCCAGCGGCCTTAAAATTTTTTAAATTCAATATTACGATGCACATTCCCGCTCAAGCCAGGGAACGTAAAGTTGTACCCAAAAAATTCAAACAAATTCAAAAAACAAATTCTCGCCCATAAAGGCCATGGGAGGAACACCCAAACGAGCCAAGGAATTTTGAAAAAATTCCCTCCCAAATCCCTGCAACACGGATCCACTCTTTGAGATCCAACTCTCCCAAAACATTGTTAGAAAGGCGAAACCTGCCGTTCTACCAAAAGCTCGAACTTGAGGTAGCCGCTACAGACCAGGGCTTTAACCTACGGGAGGCGATTAGTCCATGTCACGATTCTCGAGGAGGGATGCTGGCGATTAGTCCAACAATCCCCCCCCAGCATTACCCGAAGGGAATCGAACCCGAGATCGGCTCTGATACCAATTGTTAGAGAGGCGAAACCTGTCGTTCTACCAAAAGCTCGAACTTGAGGTAGCCGCTACAGGCCAGGGCTTTAACCTACGGGAGGCGGTTAGTCCATGTCACGATTCCCGAGGAGGGATGTTGGCGATTAGTACAACAAACATAACCAATTTGAGCTTGCGAAATCATCCAACAAAGTAAGGTCTACTTTGCAAGAACTAGAAAGGCTATGGATCTACAAAAGGACCCTTGGAGTTGATCATAGCAAAACATGGGTCAACAAAACATAGAAAATATCAGCCTAAAAAAGAGGAGTCTCCAATACTTCCTAGCTCAAGATAAAATCCAACAACTGCAAATTCTTGACCAACTGAGAAACCATGTTTCTGGAACCAATCTGGATTTTGCCTTCTAGCAGCAAACACACAGGATCATACCTAAAAAAGATCTAGCCAATAATTTTTTGAAGAAGAGGCTCGCTCCCACTAGAAAAGAAGATGGAAGAAACACCCTAATTCTTGTGGGTTCTAAACCCAAATACCAAAGATAATAATAGAGCTAAAGCACCACACCAGTCTTCCGTTGCAGATCCTTCAGCCATCTGCCTCGTCTTCCACCCACCATCACAACCTTCCATTGTGATTCCTTTAGCTTATCTAGCATTCCACCTAGCATCGCAGCCTTCCGCTTCGGTTCCTTCAGTAATTGTCGCCTTCCACCCAGCATCCCAACCTTTCGTTGTGGTTCCTTTAGTCGATTCAACCTTCCACCCAACATCTCAGTCTTTCGTTGCGCTTCCTTCAACTATTGTGACCTTCCACCTAACATCACAACCTTTTGTTGCAGTTTCTTCAGCCGATCTAGCCTTCCACCCAACATCCTAACCTCCTGCTACGGTTCCTTCAACTATTCTAACCTTCGCCCCAACATCCTAACCTTATGTTGTAGTTCCTTCAGCTGATCCAACTTCCACCTAGCTATTATACATGTATTACTTGATCAATATAAAAAGATCATAAATAATATATTGAAAAACTCAATACAAATAATATAATATATCAGGTTTGAGGGTTATAATGGCAATAAGGAGCAATATTCGAACCCACGAAGAGGTGATAAAGAATATAAAGAATTGTAAATTCCTCTGGTTAAAAAACAATATAATGTATCAACATTAATTATGAATGGTAAACAAAATATTGCAAAACTTAATATATTATCACAAGTAAGTTAGCCAACTATAATGTTGATCGTCTTTCTAAATAAACTCAAGTTTTAAAGGTAACTAGTCAAAGGAAGGTCTACCTCATCGTGAAAATGATGTCATGGAATTAATAGAAGAATATAGTAGTTTTAAGAAAGATGAAGAATAATTTTAATTAAAAAACAAATTGGATATGATTTAATTGAACTAATACCAAATATTTTTGATGAAAATAATTTCAATTTCTTATAAGAAACATATAATGGTATGTCTATGAGTTTTCATACAAGAAATCCAAACTCAAACCTTGCTATAAGAAAAATAGAACTCCTTTCAAAAATATGAGCCTTACCCTAACATTTTATAAACCTTCAAACCTGATTTTCAAATAAATTAATAAAATATATTTTTTATTTATTTTTAAATAAAAACCACATATAATTAAAAAACTTGAATAATATCTCCTTGTGTATTAATAAAATATTTTTTTATTTATTTTTAAATAAAAAACACATATAATTAAAAAACTTGAATGATATCTGCTTGTGTAGCGCAATTGGTGAAAGTCTTAGGTGCTAGTAGAGGTCGACCCAGATTTCATTATCCCTACCTCCATACTGAAGATAAATGATGTAGCTAGGAACGTCCTATGTGTTGGTAGAGGCCGACAAGGCTTTATTCCTCTACACCCACCTTGTTGATAGGGGTCCAGGCCCCTCTAAAAATCTTATGTTTACCCTAAACAAGTTTTATCTGCTTGTGTAGTGTAGTTGGCGAAATTCTTGGGTGCTGGTGGAGGTTGACCTAGGTTCCATTCTTCCTTCCTCCATACTGCAGATATACGACGTAGCTAGGAATGTCCTATGTGCTGATAAAGGTCGAGAGGGCTTCATTTCTCCTACACCCACCTTGTTGATAGGGGTCCAGGCCCCTCTAAAAATCCTGTGTTTTTCCTAAATATTTTCATACCCATAAGGGGATAAGTTGGATGTTAGCGGCCAAGTGACTACCTGTTGGCTATCCCAGTTCGATGCCCTGTAGGGTCAAGGTCCCATTGACTATGCTTTACCCAGCGGGCTTAGGGTTTATAAAGACAACTCATTCATGGAGTTACCGATTTTCCTATGAATTAAAAAAAAAAATTGAATGCTATTCCTTCAATCAAAAAATTAAAAACATTTATTTAAATAATATATTCAAAATTTTAAAATAATTCAAAATTAAAATAATATGTTTAAAACAAAGAAAACATGTTTAATTAATTAAAAATTTTAACTTTCAAAATCAACATATTTATAATAATAGACAAAAATGTTGAAATCTAATGTAAGACGTTGGCGCGCATTATGAATGCAATTGTTTTAATTCCATATTAGAGAAAAATTGAAAAATATTATTTAATTTCATATTAGAGAAAAATAGGAAAATATTAACTTATGGTCTTTGTATCAAATGGAAGTTACAAATTTTTAATGATTTGTTTGTTATTTTTAATTTTTTTTTTCAAATCAATTTTAAAAAATAAAAATAAAGTTACTAAAATGATTGAATCTTTTGAGTGCACCACCGTATGAATCATGTGTTATTGGTGGTCCTCTCATAGGGGTCAATAATAATGAGGTGGTATAGACTTGTTTTTTATTTATTATAAAGGAGAGTTGGATACAACCACTATTTTTAGTAGCTGGCAAGAGCAAGGTTCAAACCACATGGAGTGTTCTCAACAAATTTATCAATCTCATTTTTGTTGACTCGATGTAAGATAAGAATCATTGATCACGCGGGGTTTGTACTGTTATCGTCGGTCTGGCACACACTCAGAGGATTTAGAGTAGACTACTACCTTTGCAAAGCGTTGGCTTCCTCTAAGGTTTGAACCTAAGTCTCTTCTTGGTAAGTGCCCAGCCACACCTGCACTTACCAATCCAACTAGCCCTTGGGGGTAGGTGGTATAGACTTGTTAGGAGCAGCTCCTATGATTTGAACCCTACACTTGGTAGTTACTAAAAATAGTGTGGATGTAACTAACTCCTCTATGTACCAAAAAAAAAATTGAAACTTAAAAAAAAATAAGGTTTGTTTTTGCTGGGACATCCTAATAATATATAATTGATGTTTCATTTAGGTGATCTCAATCCAAATCACTTAAAATAAAACCCATGTTGCTATGCCTTGTTAGCATAATGTATTATTCGCATACTTTATTACATCATTGTAGGATGGTAAAATAACGCTCATAGACGCTCTCCAAGTTAAGTGGTTTCACAACACTTTGGTGGTTCCATAGCCACCTTAGAACCGTCGAGAATGTATATTTATTACCATCTATTTTCAATTCAAACTACCGCGCATTTTGTAACATGGTACCAGAGCAAGGACGGACCAGGCGAGTGGAGAACAGCATAGCCAAGGGCACACTTCCCAAGGCCAACTTGACCAAGACTAGACCCTCTCCCCCGACACGGATCTGATAGTTGCAGGGGATGCACACTAGGAGAACAACGTAGCCTAGGGTATGTTTCCCAAGGCAGATCGAATCAATTGACTAGACCGCTGATAGGGGATGCTGACGACAAATCGGACCACCTGACTAGACCGCTGACAAAGGACACTAACTGCTGACCGAGGACACGTGGCAGTGATGTGGTAGAGAACATGTGGCAGTGATGTGGACACTAACTGTTGACCGAGGATACATGGCAGAGGACACGTGGCAGTGACATGGCAGACAGGGCGTGTCACATGGTTTGAGGTGGCAAAACAGCAAAAGGGGAGAGGTGACCGTCCGTAGGAAGTCACCTTCTAAGGAGTGACTGGCTCTTTTAAAATTCTGGTGAGTGCATTGACTGATGCATGTGGGATAATTCCCACATTTTTTTTTAATCTTTGGCCTGCGATTCAATACAAAGGGAAACTTGTCATTTCCCTTTCCAACACACCCGATAGCGCCCTTGGTCTAGTGTGCTTCTTTGTGTGGACGAGGTCCACATTTTGAATCCCATCGCGAACATTTTTTTGCTTGTTGACGACAATGCTTGCTACCCGTGACAAGAAATTGCTGCCTGCGCCAAAAATTGTTGCCCGTAAAATATTTCTTGAAAAGTTGCTCAAAAATTGCTAAAGGTCGCTTCAATATTTCCAAAAGTTGCTTGACAACATTTTTTTTGCTCGCCAAAAAGCATTTTCGAGAACCGGAGGGGCACCTGGACCAAATTTTTTTTGTTGCCAAAGCACAAGGAGGGGCTATTTTTTGAGGTATTCTTCAGTACTTCATTTTTTTCCCCTTTTCCATGCAGTTTTTTATTGGAGCGATAAGTTGTGTCTTCTGGATTTGGAAGCGTTCATTTTTTTCTTCATTGTTAATTTTACAACAAAAAGGGGGGATATTTTAAGCATTTTTTTTTGCAAAATTCTAAGACAAAGTGGGAATAAACTTGAAAAAAAACTAGCATTGTAATAGGTACATTTTTGGTGGAAACCGACACCTCAAGTAGTGAAATTTATGGGTATTTGTGATTGATTTTTTTGCATTTAAATTTTCTTTTTTTTTTGCATTAAACAATCACACAAATAAAGTAAAAGAAAAGACCCCAAATTTATACACCTATTTGTGTAATTTATTGCACAGCAGTGTTCGGTATCTACGATACCTCTAGTCCACACTTACAGGTTATGTTGTCATGCTTGGACTATTGTATATAGCGCCTAATATAGCTACAACAACGACGTCTGAGCTTGTTCTTTGTCAATCATCAGTGAGAAATAAGGCAAGCCAAATATGATATTCACTTCATTCATACCCACATCGTGATTGTTGTTAGGCGTAAATCCTGACAAAGGGCTATTCGAAGTATTTTGGGGAAGTTACGCCCTGCGCATGAGGAAAATACCTTCTATGGTAGGTGTCATAAAAAACACGATGCCATTTTAGTATCGCCTAAGTTCTACGTATCATGTTGCTCTTATATACTTATAGTCTTCCTCACGTAAGGGCGAGTATATATAGAGGAGTTTCGGTATAAAGGTATGACAGGTATAAAGAAAGGGAGACCAATTGGTGTTATAAGGAACCTTCATAATGGCCACTGTTCGTAAATATATTTTAGATTCACAGTTGCTGAAAGGTTCTAACTTCGAACCATGAAAGACAAAGATGAGAGTTATCCTTCAGGTGGAGGAATTATGGGATGTAGTCACTAACACTATCAAACGTCCTCATACAGCAGGGATAGATGAATATGCATTTGATAAGATAGACAAAAAAAACTCTCATGTTCATTCTGCTTGCTACAACAGATGAGGTCCAGCCTCATATTTGTGATGCTAAGAATAGTAAAGAAGCTTGGGATGCTTTAATTACTATTTATGAAGGGAAGAATCAGTCAACAATTCTTCACCTTCAAACTCAACTACATACACTTAGTATGAAATATGGTGAGATAGTTGACCTATTCCTATGCAGAGTGGCAGAATTGAAAGTCAAATTGAATGCTATGGGACAACCAATGGATGATACTCTCTTGACCTCTGTCATCTTGAGAGCATTGCCAAAGTCCTATAAAATGTTGATAACCTCTCTTAATGTATTTGGTAGACAAATATCTTTCGTGGAATTGGTGAATTTGCTTCAAATAGAGGCAAATTAGTTCCAGAAGGATGAAGTTCTAGATAATGCCCTCCACACCAAACAAGGGGGTAAGAAACAAGGTCGGTTTCAAAAAGGAGGATCTTCATCAAAGGGAAAGGGAAACAACATCAACAGAAAACAAAACAATATTGCAAGATTTGTGATATGAATAACCATGACACCAACAGGTGTTGGTTTAAGAACAAGCAATAAAATGACTAAGATCATAAGAAGAAGGAAAAAGGGACATACAAACCATAGAAAAAGAATAAGCAACCCAAGGGGCATGTTGCTTATGCTGAGTCAAATTTAGACTTAGATTCTACAGAATTAGACACGGACTCAGAATCTGAGTGAGCACACAAGGTGCTCATGACTCATACTTCATCTTCATAGATAGATGTTGTATGGTATATTGATTCAGGTGCTAGTAAGCACATGACTGGCGATAAATTGTGGTTTGAGACATTTGAGGAGAAAGAAGGTAAGCCAGTAACAATTGCTAACAATAAAGTCTATCAAGTGAAAGGTGAAGGTGATGTTTTTGTCACTCTTCCAAATGGCAAATTTCATATTCAAAAGGTACTCTATATTCCTGGATTGGCTAATAATTTGGTGTCGGTCCCTCAGATGTTGGATCGAGATATGGATGTTCTGTTTTGTGTTGCGAAAAGAAAAAAGAGATGTTTTATAACTAGAAAAGGAAAACATGTAGCCACCAGATCATACAAGCATGGCTTGTTTATTTTAGATGTCGTTTTAACACCTCATGTTGCCCTGGCAACAACTACAAAGGAGGCTACTTATCTGTGGTACAAGAGATATGGGAATCTAAGTTTAGGATATTTGCTTGAGTTGAGCAAATATGAGATGGTGAGAGGACTTCCCAACCTTTCATCCACATTGCCAATTTTCTCGGATTGCTTAGCAGGGAAGCAAAATTAGGTATCATTTGAAGTTAGCTCTTCCAAAGCTAAGAAACCTTTGGAGTTGGTACACACCGATCTGTGTGGTCCTATGCCAACCAACTATGGTGGAAATAAGTATTTTCAATTGTTCGTTGATGATTACTCACAAAAGATGTGGGTTTTCTTCCTTCAATTGATGTCAGAAGCATTTTTGTACTTTCAAAAATTCAAGAGGCTTGTTGAGAAGGAGTCAGGATGTTTCATCAAAACCCTCTGCTCATATCAAGGGGAGGAATATACTTCCAAGGAATTTTCATCATTTCTGAAATAACATGGGATTAAGAGACAATTGACTACAGCCTATACTCCACAACAAAATGGAGTTGCAGAGAGGAGAAATCATTCCATTGTAAAAATGGTTTGATGTATGCTAAAGGGAGCACACCTTGAGCATGAGTATTGGGAAAAAGCAGTAAACACAACATCATACCTCTTGAATAGAGCACCCACACGAGATCTATAAGGTAAAACTCCACAAGAAGAATGGAGTGGTAAGAAACCCTTCATTTCTCATCTAAGGGTATTTGGATGTAAGGCGTTCATGCACATACCAAAACAGAAAAGGAAGAAGTTAGATGAGAAGACCCTGCAATGTATCTTCCTTGGTTATGATGAGCATTCAAAGGGATATCGATTAATAGATCCTATGACCAAGAAGACACATATAAGTAGAGATGTGGTATTTGATGAATCTTTCACATAAAATAACACTTCTACAGCTGTATACCTTGAGGATGATGAGCCTAAGAAAGAGGCTTCTCCCCAAAAGAACAAGATTTCAAAATGATATAACATTACATTGAGAGATTCCAAGTTGACATCACTTCCATATCTAACTCTAGATCGACCTTGTACTCATAGTATGACTCAGTAGAAGAGAGTAGAGGCATCAACTTTAGAGGTTGACGAGCTTTACCAACAATTTGATGAACTATCTGTAGATGTAGAGGAAGATAGGGAAGCATATATGGAGTATGAGAGGTTTTATATGACAACATTGTATGAAAATGAACCTACAACAGTTTAGGATGCACTTAGTGAACCTCAGTGGAAGGTTTTTATGGAAGCAAAAAATACATCTCTCATGAAAAATTATACATGGAAGCTAATAAATCTACCTTCAATAAAGAAGCCCATTGGCTGCAAATGGGTGTTCAAAGTGAAATATAAGGCAGATGGTACTATTGATAAGCATAAATTTTGTCTTGTTGCAAAGGGCTATGCTTAGAAAGAAGGCATAGATTATGAAGAGAAATTTGCCCCTACTGCAAAAAGACTACCATTCGAGTACTTTGTGCCATGGCATCTCAGTTTGGGTGGAAGTTACATCAGATGGATGTGAAAAGTACTTTCTTGAATGGCTACAAGAAGTGTACATGACCCAAACAGAAGGATTTTTTGTTGAAGAGCAAGCACAAAAAGTTTGTAAGTTGATCAAATCCTTGTCTGGGCTAAAACAAGCTCCTCGAGCTTGGTACATCAAAATAGATAGTCACCTAGTGCAACATGGTTTCCAAATAAGTCCTTTAGACGCAAATCTCTATATCAAGAACAATGGTTTTGACATAGTGATTTTCGTGTTATATTTAGATGATCTGATCATAACAGGAAGCTCAGAGAGTATGATTGATGCAGTAAAAGATGATTTGAAACAATCCTTTGAAATGATAGATCTAGGACTTCTTCACTATTGTCTTGGTTTGGAAGTGACTCCGAAAAAGAATCATATCCGAGTAACACAAAATAAGTATGTTAAGACATTGGTTGATAAATATCGCATTACTGACTGCAAGTCTAACGTAACTCCAATGGAGCCTGGACTTAAGCTATCACGATATGATAAATCACCAAAGGTAGATGGTACTCTCTATCGCCAACTAATTGGGAGTCTCATATATCTGAGAAATACCATGCCAAATCTTAGTTTTACTATGGGTTATATTTCAAGGTTCATGCAGGAACCAAAAGTGAGTCATTGGAAAACAACAAAGAGAGTTCTTCATTATGTCTGTGGTAATACAGATTTTGTCTTGGAGTACAAGAAGAATAGCAAGTTCTATTTACAGGGATACACAGACTCATATTATACCGAATCTATTGATGATCTCAAATCTACTTTTGGATACATTTTCCATATTGGGTCTGGTCCTATCTCTTGGAATAGTAAGAAGCAATAAGTGGTTACCATATCATCTACAGAGGCAGAACATCGTGCATCTAGTGGAGAAGTCTGCGAGATAATATGGTTAAGTCACGTTCTTACAAACATGGGTCTTCCAAATAATATTCCACAACATTTATTTTATGACAATCAAAGTGTTTTGAATCTTTTCAAGAATCCAATATTTCATGATCATACCAAACACATCGACACTCGATGTCATTTCATTTGCGATGAATTTCCAAAGCATCACATACAGATCCAGTACATTCCCATTGATGAGCAAGTTGCGGATATTTTCACCAATGGACTTGCACGTGTCAAATTTGAATTGTTTTGCAATGCTCTTTGTATTCACAAATAATGTAATAAGGGGGGATGTTAGCATAAAATAATATATTATATGTCATGCATATAATATTACATTATAGGTTTAATTTTGAGCACTGTTGATTTGAGTGCTGCTAGGGGGTAGTTACTAAAAAGGAGTTGGTTGGTTCAACTTCCCAAACCAACCAACATCATATGTATATATTTCAATGTTTTCAATGCAATTTGTAATTCATCATTTTGTAATAATTGACTAGCATAGAACTATCAAAGCCATACTCCTTCTTGAATGCTCAGCTAAGACAATAACTAAGGTTATCTTTAGGTAGGTGGTCTTTATTTCTTCAATTGAGAAATTCATTAATTTTACTCAACTACCCTTGTCACTTAATTTGACTTTAGTCATATGTGTTTGCTTGGTCTTTCGGTATATCTCATAGAATAATTGGAATTTTCATCCATTCATGTTCTATTTTTGCTTGCCAAAACTTCCAACATTAGGGTTTACCTTGAAGGGGGGGCTCCTTTGGTACTCATTTGGCCAATTGTTAGGAATTTCACCAAATGGATCTTTATAGAAGTTTTGATTGGTAGGATTTATTTTGAGATTGCTCTCCACAAAATTAGACAAAACTTTAACCATTGGTTATCAGGGCTTTTCCTCAATTGCAACCAGGTCGTGGTGAACCACCATAACTGCATTGCCATGTTGGAATTAATATATATTTTTCTTTTGTAAATAACAACTCTTCTACTCACCTCTTGAGTGCCTTAGTTGGTTATTATAAGAAAATTATGATAATATATTTTAATTTAATCCTAAAGTAGATGTCATGGTTTCCCATAGATAAAACATATGATGTTTTTTGTTTTTAATGTTGTTGCCATTTTTTCCAATATTGTTTTGCTAGTTTTGGTATTTTTTGAGGGAACCACCATCTTTCTTTAACTACATTCACTTTTTCATTTTGGATGCATGAGCAAAGTACATTCATTTTCAATACTTATCTCATAAATTACTTTCTTCTATTGAAGCAAGTTTACAAGAGTCTCAAAAATGGGACTTTGATTTGTCTTTGTACCCATGCAGAAAGCATACACCTAACTAATGCATCAATTAATATCAAACATTAAAGCATAAAATATTGACAACAATGAATTTAACAAGAAATAGAGTTTCCTTTTATTAAAACTTTGCCAAATTTGATTACAATTACGTCCCTCTTAGGGATACTCAATGTTGATACAATCAATACAGTTTTGGAAACCCTCTAAACAAGGGGGTGGTGTAATTCATAGACTTTCCAATAGGACATGAACTGCTCAAGATCAATGGTGATCTTATTATCCATGATTAGAGGTATATGATACCTTGAATGCATTGCAAATGGATGGTACCTGTAAACCCTACATTCAAGAAATAACAAGAAATGATTAAAAGCAAAGGTGGCCTCTCTTAATGACGCTTTTGGAGGAATATTGCATAAAGAATGTTAAATAAAGTTCATGAAACATGTAATATACGAAACTATGCAAGGAATCATTAAATTGGAGTAAAGTATATAAAGAAAGACATGAATCTAACTATAAAATATCCTAATTAGCCATTAGAAACTTGAATTGCATGAAATGACCATAAACTAGTCTAGAATTGACAAATGCTAGGAATAAAGGAAATCTATCCTCAAATCCTAAATATAACTCTGCAAAAGCATCAAAGAAGATTAATATAACTTAAATCTACATAAATAAATGCATAAAAATGGAAATCTACTACTAAAACAGGGAGAAACAGGGATCAAACCCTCATTGTGGTCTATGGCGTAACTGGCACTGTTAGCCGCAACTGAGATGAAAACCTTTTTGCTCTCCAGATCTAGGCTTGGATCTCCAATTCTCCTTGTGGAATTGGTGGTCAAGGGTTGCATTAGTTTCCTCTGATGGATTGGTAGTGTGAATTATCTGAATTCGTAATTAAAAGGGTTCAATTACGGTTTCTTGATTTCTCTAGACCTCTAGGACCTTCATGGCTTCAAATGCCATTATGATTTCCAATTGGCGTAGCAAGAATGTTCCTCTTGAAGGTAGAAAATGGGTCTACAATTTGATAGGACTTTGTTGCATTCAATTGACACTCTAGTGGCCTCTTCCCACCCCTCATTTTCTATGGGAAATACCTTTATTACTACTACTCTTTCCTAAAGGGTTTTCTTGTGAAACCCTCTCAATGCTTTCATGGAGGTGCTTGGGATTTTGGTTCTTGCCTTTAGTTGCTGTTGGAACTCCTCGTGGGTTTCATCTCTTTTGTTCCACTAGGGGCCAAGAGGACCCCTTATCTGCCATTGAGTATGTGCATCTATTTTCTCATCTTGGAATGGCAGATTTGATGGTCGAGCACATCCTTAATCCCTAATCTCTTGGGATGTTTTCCAAGGGTCAAGAAGACCCCCTATTTTTTTCTATGATGTGCAATAATTTTCTAGGAGGTTTTCTCTGATGGATGCACACATATTTATGTTCCAGTATCATGGGAACTCTTCTTAGGGCCAGGAAGGTCCTCTGCCTTTCCATATGTATGCAAATTGATATTGTTGAAGCTTTGGAGGAAGTTTTTCAGCACTAGTTTTTTTTCCTATCAAATGTCCTTCTTGGTGTGTTGCTTTACCTTCAGCTTTGGAGAAGCCCTCATTGGGATGGATGTGTGAAGAGAATGTTATGCGGGCTTTGGTTTTGGGATTGTCCAAGGCTTTAGTTAGCTTGCTTCTCTTGGTATTCCACTAGTTGGATGTGCTTCAAGAGACCCCTCATGGAGGGGGTAATTTCAAAGTTTAAAATCTTACTCCGTAGCATTATGGTCGAGGCTCCTCTATAAATCTAGTTGGTGGCTTTTGGTTGGGATCGAAATTAGGAGTGATCCTACCTATTTTTTGTTTTGGATAGAGCCCCTTGTGGGGGGGAATAACGTAAATCCAACTACAAGAGGTTAGAACAAATAACTCCAATCACATAAAATATGCATTAAAATGAAAAAAAAACTATAAATGATTTATTTTTTCATTCTTGGATTCGATGTCCCTTTATAATGCAATACCAATGGAATATATATCCCAAAAAAACCCTAAAAGAAAACTTTAAAGCTTAAAGTCCTAAAGATAAGAAACCATTATTTTTGGCAAATTATCATTTTTATCCAAAACCTGCCATTTTTTGTAATTTGCAAAAGAGCTCATATAGCCCTCCAAATTAACACACATCATCATAATGCCCATATTATGCATCCTAGAAAATATCAACACCTAACCATGTCTAAATAAAAATTTATTAAATTCCAAATATTTCTTGGAAAAGACTTCTAAAAAAACACTAAAATCCATTTTCGGGGCACTAGATGAAGGAATTAGGGTCCGAAAAAAATCTTGAAAAGGCCTAAAATATTAGGGTAAAATAGGTAGTATATTGCATTATACTACATAGGTTATTACATTTACTTTTCTACCATAGGAGATAGTTACTATGCTACGAATTACTTTCTAGTTACTATGGTTAATAACTAAATATCTTATGATATTTAGTTAGTTTGTTAGAATAATCTATTATTAAACGACGTTAGCGCTTCTAATGCTAAGTCGTTAAATAATCTATTTTGTAACCTATTTATACTTTGAAGTTAATGGCAAATCCTAATGTTCGATTGATTATTTCCTAATCTAATTCTCGTTCATTTTACATCATTGGTATCCTCGCTGGGGTGGATAACACGAGCATCGCTCGTTCCACCTGGTTACCTGGCATCTGTGTTGCCTCCTCCCTGCTGACTCTTCTGCACCGTCAGGCCTGCTGTCTCCTCGCACGGATTCCCAGGCGGTTTTTGGATCTCCGCCACTCTCCACGAGGCTCGTAGGCCCGTAGGTCTAGATCGTAGGAGCAGCCCTACTGGCCCCCACGTAGGCGATGCACAGGCCCTCCAGGACCCGCATGCGACGCGCAGGCTCACCAGGCCCGCACGCATCATGCAGGCCCACTGGACCCCCTACAGCAGCCTGCTGGCCCCAGGTGATGCACAGGCCCTCCAGGCCCACACGCATCATGTAGGCCCATAGGCCTACCCGCAGACCCACGTGGCCTCCACAGATCTGGGAGGGCCGAGAGGGCAGGAGCACCCTCGCCTCCCAGCTGGACGCACACGTGGGCCACGACCTCGAGATCCGAGAGGGCAGCAGTGCCCTTCGATCCTCGACCACCTCGAGATCCATGAGGGTAGGAGGCCCTCCGATCCCTAAACTCGACCAATCATGATGCGACAAGTGGTGAGATCTAACGATCTCTGGACTACATGCACCCCGAGGTACAACCTAGACCATTGACTAGGTGACACGTGGCACCATGACCATGCACCACCTAGACACTGACTAGGTGACACATGGCACAAGTGACCATGCGCCACCTGGACGCTGATTGGACCGAAGGACTGACTCGAACTCGACACGTGGCGGACAACCACTGGACGACAAGACTGACTTGGACTCGACTAGGCCCACCCTTGGTGCCACGTGGCGGCGTCCAAAAAGGGCAGGCGAGACTCGTCGATTGCCCATAGGCAATCAACGTTGGATGGGAGTGTCACGGCTTATAAAGCCTTATGCATCCCATTTTGGGATGCATGTGGGATAAATCCCACAAAGGCTCATCACCGTCATGGCCACCTTAAGTTGCAGTCACGTCGGAGACATTTCCAACCAGGCGGTGGCTCGGTTGGCTAGCGCGACCGCCTAGCATCCGTGGAGGCACCAGTTCGATTCCCAGCGCCTCCAAATACAAAGGTTTTTAATCGATTTCATAATTTTTTTCAAAATTTTTAATTTTCTACAGTTTTTTCAGCATTAAAAATATTATTTTTTGATTTTTTTTTATAATTTATTTTCAAATTGGCATAAAATATTCAATTTTTAATCAAATTGGACCATTTTTTTCCAAATTTTTCCTAAATTATAGAAATTTCATCTTAAATACATATTTTTTTTGCTTTATCAAACTTAGAGAACTTGAAATCCAAACAAAAATTTTGCCTTAAATGTTCCAAAAATCAAATAGTGTTTTCTCTCAATTGGAGACAAAAGAAACATAGGAACCTCTTTTTGGCAAATTTTAAAAACCTGCTTCAACATTTTTTTGCAATAAACTCCACAGAAGTTCTATAGTTTTCTTCATTCATTTTTGGAGATATAAGACATAGAAACTCAACAATTCTATTGCAAAACACATAGCATGCCATGATTGAGGAAGCATAAAGGTTATCTCATTTTCCACAAACCTTCAAACTTTGCTTTTGTTCTCTCCTTCAAGAAAGGAGACATAAAACATAAAATAGCAATTTTTTGTTGTAAACTTGAGATCTATTCAATCCTATTTTTTTTGCTCCTCATGCTTGAGTGTGGAAGACAAAAACCAAAGTCGTGTGTCGACTAGTCTGGAAGCCTTTCAAACGCGGGTCGTGTGTCGACTTGTCTTGAAAGGAGTGCTCTAATTTTTCAATTTTGTAAAAATTAAGGGGGATAGAAGTCATATCTTGTGATTCTATTTTTTTGCAAAATTGTAAAGAGAAAGGGGGATATTTCAAAGCAAGAAAGGTGCATTCTCGATTGTACTCGACACCTTCTCTTAAAAATTGACTATACTAGGTGCATTTTCGGTTGCATCCGACACCTAGAGTGATAATAATTTGGGTTGCTCTCTTGTTTTTTATTATTGCACTAACAATCATGTTTTTTGTGTGCAATTAAACAATCAGATAGAACATTGAAGGAGCATTTCACAAAACCCAAACTTCACTCCAAATCGTGCTACACCTTGCACAAGTTAAAACAAAGTCAATTTTATTCCCCATCAAAAGTCAAAATTCAAAACACCTTGATTAACTCTCTTTGTTTGGCTTAATTTCCTCAAAATTTCCATCCTTCTTGAAGGGTGTTAAGGCAGGTGCCATTAAATATCCTAGAGAGCACAATCAGAAGTCTTTCAAAACCTACCCCTTTAATTTGCTCTATTTGTTTGGCTTAAAATCCTCAAACTTTTCATCCCTTGTTAAGGGTGTTAAGGCAGGTGCCATTAAATATCTTATAGAAGCAAATTAAACATCTTCCATATACTCTTTTGAGGGTATAGTGCAAGATACAACCATCTTAGTCCTATCAATTTGAAACCTTCACCATGGCCATGATGCACAAGTATCTCACTGAGAGCCAACTGCTCAAAGGTTCAAATTATTCTGCATGGAAGACTAAGATGAAAGCTATCTTAACTATAGAGGATCTATGGTCTATAGTGGATGGAAGTGAAACTAGACCTCAATCAGTAGGAGCAGATCAAACAACATTTGATAAAAAGGATAGAAAACTATCCTTAATGATCTTGCTAGCTATTATTGATGATATCCAACCTCATATCAATGAAGCTAAGAATGGTAAGGAGGCATGGGATGCCTTAACAACCATATTTGTGGGGAAGAATCAATCAATGATTCTTCACCTCCAAACATAGCTTCATACTCTTCATATGAAATCAGGAGAAACAGTAGAGCTATTCCTCTGTAGAGTGGCAGAATTGAAAACAAAATTGCAATCCTTAGGAGAAAAAGTGGAAGACCAAGTCTTGACCTCTATCATTTTGAGGGCTCTTCCCGACTCCTACAGAATGTTGATCACTTCATTACAAGTCTCTGGAAGGACAGTGACTTTTGTCGAGTTGGTAAATATGCTTCAAACAGAAGAAGCTAATCAACTCCAAAGAGATGAGGCATCCAACAATGCTCTTTTCTCAAACAGACAAGGTGGTAAGAAAAAGTGGAATCAACAGAAAGGTTCTTCTTCTAATAAAGACAAGGGTAAAGGCAAAGAGACTCAGAAGAAGAAGCGATATTGTAAGATTTGTGACAAGGACACTCATGAAACCAAAAGATGTTGGTTTAAGAACAAACCGCCCAATGAACAAGGAAACAAGAAGGGCAAAGGTAAACCAAAGAACAAGAATAAACAACAACAGGGACACATTGCAGCTGAAGATTCTAGTTCGGACTCTGAATGAGCACACAAGGTGCTCATGACACATATAGATTCCCCTCACAAGGACACTATGTGGTACATAGATTCAGGTGCTAGTAAGCATATGACTGGCGATAAGTCCTGGTTTGAGACATTTGAGGCTCGAGAAGGTAGACCGGTCACCATTGTTGATGATCAAACCTATCGAGTTCAGGGAGAAGGAAGTGTTTCTATCTCCCTTCCAGATGGAGAATGTAAAATTCAAAAAGTTCTTTATGTACCAAGATTGAAAAATAATCTCTTGTCAGTTCCACAAATCCTGGACAATCACATGAATGTCAATTTCAAGGTGGACAAAGAAAAGAAACGTTGCTTTATCACTAAGAAAGGAAAATAGATAGCAATAGGTTCATACAAACATGGTTTGTTTGTCTTAGATGCAATTACCTCAACACATACTGCAATGGCAGTAACCACAAAAGAGGCCACATCTCTATGGCATAAGAGATTTGGGCATTTAAGTTCAGGATATTTACTAGAACTCAATAAATATCAAATGGTGAAAGGACTGCCTACTCTTTCATCTACTTTGCCAGTGTGCTCAGATTGCTTGTCAGGCAAGCAACACAGAGTACCCTTTGAACCTAGCTCCTTTCGAGCTAAGGTACCTTTGGAGTTGGTTCACACAGATTTGTGTGGTCCCATGTCTACTAGTTGTGGAGGAAAATGGTATTTTCAATTGTTTGTAGATGATCACTCATGCAAGATGTGGGTCTTCTTCTTGCAGTTGAAGTCTGAAGCATTTACCTATTTTCAACAGTTCAAAAAGCTAGTTGAGAAAGAATCAAGATGTTTCATCAAGACCCTCCATTCAGATCGAGGGGGAATACACATCAAAGGAATTTTCCTCATTTTTACAGACACATGGGATAAAAATATAGTTGACCACAACCTATTCTCCTCAGTCAAATGGAGTTGCTGAGAGAAGAAATCGGTCCATTATGGAAATGGTTCGATGTATGCTTAAGGGAGCCAATCTTGAGCAAATTTACTAGGTTGAAGTTGTTCAAACTGTAGTATATATTCTAAATAGAGCACCCACAAGGGCTCTTGAAGGTATGACTCCTCAAGAAGCATGGAGTGGAAGGAAACCCTCCATATCTCATCTACGGGTATTTGGGTGTAAGGCTTTTATGCATATACCCAAGGAGAAAAGAAAGAAATTAGATGAGAAGTCCCTACCATGTGTTTTTCTTGGATATGATGAATTCTCAAAAGGCTATCGATTGATAGACCCATTTACCAAGAAAATACATGTCAGTAGAGATGTAGTGTTTGATGAAGCTTTCACACCCAACACTACATCAGTATACCTAGATGATGAGGAGCAACAACCACTTCCTTCTCCACAATAGAAAAAGCCTCCCAAATGGTATACGAGCACAATGAAAGATTCCAAACTCACTTCCCCACCTGATCTTACTCTCAATCATCCAAAGACACGAAGCATGACTCAACAAGAAAATACTGAAGCATCCACTTCAGCTTGATGATCTTTGTGCAGATTTTCAAGACCTTTCTGTTGATAGAGAGTTAGCAAGGGAAGATGATATGGAAATAGATGAGGAGAGGGTTTACTTGTCATCATTTGATGAAAATGAACCTTCTACAGTTGATGAAGCACTTAGACTGCCTCAGTGGAAGGCAACTATGGATGCAGAACATAACTCCCTCATCAAGAATAAAACATGGAAGCTGGTAGATTTGCCTAAAGGAAAGAAACCCATAGGCTGCAAATGGGTTTACAAAGTCAAATATAAGGCAGATGGTACCATAGACAAGCATAAGGCCCATCTTGTGGTGAAGGGCTATGCTCAAAAGGAAGGCCTTGACTATGAGGAAACCTTTGCTCCTACAACAAGGATGACCACCATTCGAGTTCTTTGTGCTATGGCAACACAGTTCGGATGGAAATTACATCAGATGGATGTAAAAAGTGCCTTTCTAAATGGTGACTTAAAAGAAGAAGTGTACATGACTCAACCTCCTGGATTTGCTGAGGAAGGCCATGAGCAACAAGTTTGCAAGTTGGTCAAATCATTATACGGGCTAAAACAAGCCCCAAGAGCATGGTACATAAAAATGGATAGTCACCTACTATAGCATGGATTTAAGAGAAGTCCATCTGACGCAAATCTCTATATCAAGAACACAAGTTCTAAAATAGTGATTCTTGTGTTATATGTAGATGATCTGATCATCACTGGCAATTCAGAGAAATTGATTAAAGCCATGAAATATGACTTGAAAGAGTCATTTGATATGACAGATCTAGGACTTCTCCACTACTGTCTTGGCCTTGAGATAGAACAGAAGAAGAATCATCTTAGGGTGACTCAAAAAAAGTATGCCAAGACTTTAGTAGAAAAATATCGTATGACTGATTGTAAGCCCAAAGCAACACCGATGGAATCAGGGCTTCAATTATCATGATATGATGACTCATCACAGGTAGATGGCACACTATATAGATAGATGATTGGAAGCCTCATCTATCTGACTAATACTAGACCAGATATTACTTATGTTGTAAACTATCTTTCATGGTTCATGCAAGAACCAAAGGTCTCTCATTGGAAAGCAGCTAAGAGGGTTCTTCACTACATTCAGGGTAGTGCAGATTATGGTCTAGAGTATAAGAAGAATAATTCATTCTTCTTACAGAGTTACACTGACTCTGATTACGTTGGATCCATAGATGATAGAAAATCAACATCAGGGTATGTATTTCATCTTGGATCTGGTCCTGTCTCATGGCATAGTAAAAAGCAACAGGTGGTTGCTTTATCTTCAATAGAGGCAGAGTATCATGCTGCACGTGGAGCTGTGTGTGAAGCGATATGGTTAAGTCGCATCTTGGCTACCATGGGCCTACCAAAGAAACTTCCTATTCACATGTTTTGCGACAACTCAGGTGTTTTGAGCTTGGTCAAGAATCCAGTCCATCATGAACGCACAAAGCATATTGACACAGATTGTCATTTCATTCGTGATGAAGTTCCTAAACACAACATCAAGCTCCAATACATTCCCACCGACGAACAGGTTGCTGACATCTTCACAAAGGCACTTGGACGTGTCAAATTTGAACTGTTTCGAAATAAACTTTGTATATCAAAGTAATGTAATAAAGGGGGGATGTTAGGGTAAAATAGGTAGTATATTGCATTATACTACATAGGTTATTACATTTACTTTTCTACCATAGGAGATAGTTACTATGCTACGAATTACTTTCTAGTTACTATGGTTAATAACTAAATATCTTATGATATTTAGTTAGTTTGTTAGAATAATCTATTATTAAACGACGTTAGCGCTTCTAATGCTAAGTCATTAAATAATCTATTTTGTAACCTATTTATACTTTGAAGTTAATGGCAAATCCTAATGTTCGATTGATTATTTCCTAATCTAATTCTCGTTCATTTTACATCATAATAATGGTGATCTAGATCCTTTTGAGATTGAGCCACGATATTATCCACCACAATATCTAGCTCCTCATAAAATTTCAAGTCGATCTGACAATCAAATCAAAATTTATGCCCTTCACAAGATAGGGTCTCACATCAGGAAATTTTCAAATTTTGATTTGAGTAGGATTCCCTTTCTTAGGCGAGAATATATATTTTTTGTTTTTTTGCTTGTCTGGGCCTTTTTGCATTGGTGCCTCTTATGTGGGCCCCGATTTCCTTTGTACGAGTGATCTCTTTGTGTGTTACGCTTGTGGGACCCCTGTTTTATTTTTAGTGGTGGCCCTTTCCAAGGGCTTTCTCTCTTTGTAAAAGGTTTGAGGTCCCTTTCAAAACCTCTTCAACCAGCCAATCAAAAAATAATAATAATAACACATTTACATATTTATATTTATAAATATATAAATATCATATCCAATAACCCAAACTTGGTCCTTCTTTTATTAACATGCTTTGATGGACAATCCCACTCTTGAGTTGGTGATTGAGAATAAAGCAAGGCTTTCCAATGTCAGCTACTCTCTCAACCTTGAGCTCAAGATAGAAGAGGATACTCCCAAATCCAGATCTGAAGAGTAGAGATGGTTTGTTTGAATCAAATATAAAGGTGGTAAAATAAAGGGGTCTCCCATATGCATCGAGATTGACCAAATTTTGGATGTTCTACCAAATTCCTCCTCGTAAGCTAAAAAATTCAAAGTGAAAGGCACTTCCCTTCGTACCCCAACTACTAAGGCTGCACTTTAGAGAGGATCCCCTGTGCCTTCCAAGTGTTCCCTTCACATCTTGTGCTTCCCTCTCACTAGCAAAAAGGGCTACTTTCAGGGTCTAGAAGATATTTTTGAGGCCATGACTAGAGCAACCAACATGAGCACTGCCCTAGCGTAGCAAGCAAACACTCTCCTGGATTAATTTAAGAACTTTTGAGATATTGATACTAAGGAGCTAATGGACCCTTCCGATAAGACGATTTATGATTAACCTGGTTGTGGGCTTCTCCTTACTGAACTAGGCTTATTTCTAGTTCTTTGCTTGGTATTTTTTTAGGGTTTTTCTCTCTATTAGTTTCAAAGGTTCCCATGTTTTGGTTACTGTGGGAATGTACTCTATCTTTGATGCCCTTTGTTGTTTTCTTTTTCCCTCTTGGGAGCTTGTCTCTTAGTTTCTTTTTGTTGTTATCCCTTGGTGGGAGCTTCTCTTGCAAGATCTTCTTTAGAGATCTCCTTTTGTAAAGGTTTGGGGACCCTTTCAAAACCTTTTCCTCCAATCAATCAAAAATATATATATTTGTAGGTTATATTTTTTAGATTTGGTTGGTATGAGAAACCTTTACTATCGACATTCAAGACTAGACATTTTCATCTTACCATGACCTCTCATAAGGGGAGGGTAAAGCTTATCAATAGGGTATTTAAAACAACTACACACATAACTCAGTTTGAACCTTAGACCTCCCGAAGAATAACCAAAATCCGAACTGTTGCGCTATCCCCCAGGCATATTTATATATTATTTGAAATCATCAGGTTAGAGATGTTTTCAAAATTTTAGTTATAAGAACACTAAAAATAAATAAATATATATATGAAAAATGCATTGAGAATTTGTTTAAGAAACTTAAAAATATTGATTATAAAATTAAAACAAAATTTGAAGTCTAAATTAGGTCAACTTAAGTATAATAAAATTTTCACTTTTACCTAAAGTTGAGAAGACACAATATAGAGATCACATTGAAGAGGGAAAGGGATGTAATATTTCATAATGAAGGCAAATTGAATGCCATTTGGTAACAATAATGTTGTATACTTTGGAATGGTGAACATAAGGGCCCTTTCTTGTACCTCTATGCTATCAATGCATGGTAGTTTTGAATATGACTATCAACTAAGGAAACAGTTTCAAATGGAGTTAGTGATTAAGAATTTAGGAGGAAAGATCTCATATAATTAAAATAATGTGTCTTACAAGACATTAAAGTTTAACTTAGAAATATTTCATATAATATAAATAAAATTAACTAAAATAAATTTTATTAGTAAAAACATATTATCATATAAGCAATGCTTAAATACCTAAACGATATGAAATGAAATAGACGAGGCTTAAAATTTGACACATTATTACTTGTCATATAAAAATTTTATGGTCTTTTAGTTATGGTTGAACATCGCATCACATTTAAATATTCATATTGCCCATCAATGTTTAAAACACATGACAATATAAATAACTCTTACTATACCTCATGTATCTAAATAACTTTTTTTTATTGGAACCAAAAATTATATTCAATAAAAATAAAAGATGTTACAATAAAAAGGGAGTTGGAAAGATCAGAGCTCGGGGCACAAGGTCACCCATACAATAAAAACTAGAACCAACCATTAAAAGGGTGAATACACAACATAAATAAGCATAGGAAAATAAATTAGAGTAACAAAAAGCCTTAAACTATAGAACTATAGCTCTAAGCATTAAGTAGACTTATTGCTCCGTCATTCTATGTCTATCCAATAATACTGCAAAGTCATTGGAACTCTTGAGTTGAAAGGCTAAAATGATAGACTGTATTCATCTTCTTTCCCTCGTCGAGGACTACAAAAATACCGAAATTGCATAGAAGGGGAAGGGACTTGAACTGCCAATTCCATCTATGATGTCTCTACATCCAACCACATATTCTCACCACTAAGATACACCAACACACTATAGTTATTGGATGAATCAGGAACATAACTGCCTAACTCTGCATCCAACCACATATTCTCACCACTAAGATATGCCAACACACTATAGTTTTTGGATGAATCAAGAACATAACATCTTAACTGAACATTGGTTATATGAAGTCGCTTCTCTTGAACATCTTGTTTTGCAGATCTCCTTCTCGGGCTGTGGTATTGCCTTGCATTAGCCAAGGGGAAATGTACTAGAGGACTGGTCGGTTGGGTAGACTGTGAAGCAACCTCTATTGCATCCCTTGGGGTATGAATCTGTTGAGATTGAGGAGCCTCATTGTTGGTAGTTTCAACTAGGGGATCAACTTTTTCCTTTTCATACCCTTTTTTTACTAGTTGTGAGACATGTGCCGACTTGGATTGTGTACCTTTAGAAGCAGCCAAATGTGGATTTTTACGCCCTCCCACAATCGTCCAACCATCCTCCTAAGGTTGAGGAGTGGGTGCACTTGGTGCGATGGGGTTCTGCTTGTCCCTATTATGCGATATCTAGGGACAATCTTTGATTTTGTGTGTTGAGGATTGACATTGAGAATATGTGTTGGGAAAATTAATGTAGAGGACCCGATGGTATAACATAGTGTCACCAACTTGTATGTCAATAGACTCCTTTAGATGTCCAAAAATATCAATCTCAATGCAAACACATTTTTTAGTGTGTGCATGGAAAAATTTATCCGCCTCCACCAAAATGACATGCCCTAAAAGGGTTGTTATGCAACTGAGAAAGGGCCACAAAGGTAGAGAGAGTTCTAGGAATTCCACCCATAGAGGGACTTTGGTATATCTTTTCTCAAAAATAGAAAAATCTCGGGTCCAAGGAGAAAAAACAAGCAAAGAGCTTCTCATGTATCAGGGGAAATGTTCATAAATCACCTTAACATGTGTTGTTTCTGCAAAGTGAAACAATTTTTTTTTTTTTGTAAGGTTTTAAACCATTGTTAGATTGACTCAATGAGTATTCCAAGCTGCATTAACCCAGACCCTAAGGGAAGACTCATTAGGAATGTGTCCAACAAAGTACCTGACAAGGGTGAGTGATTCTAAACTATGACATGCAAAATAAACTTCAAGTAATGTAAGAATTACATTAACAGAATGAGGGTTACCTTGTGGACCATTCTCAGCATAAACTTGCACAATCGGTTGAGAGGAGCTATTATCGTATGCATTCTCTTTTGCGATGCCAATGTTGTGCATTGGTTCTTCAGGGTTGGGGACCATGAGAGTGTAGTAAATAGATGCACCAAAAAATTAATCAAAATATTATTGATTCAACATTAGGAATAACTTACAAAATAATAAGCTTAAGTAGATTACAAAATAGGTTTACTAACCACTTAGATTAGGAAGCACTAACGGTGGCTGTAAATAGAATAAGCTAACAACCTAACTAAAATATCATATGATATTTTAGGTACTAACCTTAGTTAACTAGGAGATATTTTATGGAATAGTAAATATATTCTATGGTAAAAATTAGATGTAATAACCTATGTAGTATACTGCAATATACTACCTATTTTACCCTAACATCCCCCCTTTATTACATTACTTTGATATACAAAGTCTACTTCAGAACAACTCAAATTTGACACGTCCAAGTGCCTTTGTGAAGATGTCAACAACATGTTCATTGATGGGAATGTATTGGAGCTTGATCCTATGTTTAGGAACTTCATCATGAATGAAATGAAAATCTATGTCAATATGCTATTGTGCGTTCATGATGGACTGGATTCTTGACAAAGTTTAAAACACCTGAGTTATCGCAAAACATGTGAATAAGGAGTTTCTTTGGTAGGCCCATGGTAGCCAAGATACAACTTAACCATATCACTTCACACACAGCTCCACGTGCAGCGTGATATTCTACCTCAGTTGAAGATAAAGCAACCACCTGTTCCTTTTTACTATGCCATGAGATAGGACCAGATCCAAGATGAAATATATATTTTTGATGTTGATTTTCTGTCATCTAGGGATCCAGCATAGTCAGAGTCAGTGTAACTCTGTAAGAAGAATGAGTTATTCTTCTTATACTCTAGACCATATTCTACACTACCCTTAATGTAGTGAAGAACCCTCTTAGCTGCTTTCCAGTGAGAGACCTTTGGTTCCTACATGAACCGAGAAAGATAGTTTATAGCATAAGTAATATTTGGTCTACTATTGGTCAGATATATGAGGCTTCCAATCATATGTCTATATAGCATACCATCTACCTGTGGTGAGTCATCATACCATGATAACTGAAGCCCTGATTCCATTGGTGTTGCTTTGGGCTTACAATCAGTCATACGATATTTTTCTACTAAAGTCTTGGCATACTTTTTCTGAGTCACCCTAAGATGATTCTTCTTCTGTTCTATCTCAAGGCCAAGAAAATAGTGGAGAATTCAAAGATCTGTCATGTCAAATGACTCTTTCAAGTCATCCTTCATGACGTTAATCAATTTCTCTGAATTTCTAGTGATGATCAGATCATCTACATACAGTACAAGAATCACTATTTCAGAACCTATGTTCTTGATATAGAGATTTGCATCTGATGGACTTCTCTTGAATATGTGCTATAGTAGGTGACTATCCATTTTGATGTACCATGCTCTTGGGGCTTGTTTTAGCTCGTATAATGATTTGATCAACTTGCAGACCTGTTGCTCATGGCCTTCCTCAAAAAATCTTGGAGGTTGAGTCATGTATACCTCTTCTTTTAAGTCACCATTTTGAAAGGCACTTTTTACATCCATCTGATGTAATTTCCATCCGAACTGTGTTGCCATAGTACAAAGAAATCGAATGGTGGTCATCCTTGCAGTGGATGCAAAGGTTTCCTCATAATCAAGGCCTTCCTTTTTAACATAGCCCTTCACCACAAGATGGGCCTTATGCTTGTCTATGGTGCCATCTGCTTTATATTTGACTTTGTAAACCCATTTGCAGCCTATGGGCTTCTTTCCTTTAAAAAAATCGACCAGCTTCCATGTTTTGTTTTTAATGAGGGATTTATGTTCAGCATCCATAGCTGCTTTCCACTGAGGCTAACTAAGTGCTTCATCAATCGTAGAAGGTTCATTTTCATCATATGAAGACATGTAAACCCTCTCCTCATCAATTTCCATATCATTTCCACTTTCTAAATCTCTATCAACATAAAGCTCTTGAAAATCTGCACAAAGATCATCCACTGAAGTAGATGCTTCTGTCGTTCTCTGTCGAGACATGCTTCATGTATTTGAGAGTGATATATGGTGGTGAAGTGAGTTTGGAATCTCTCATAGTACTTGTATACCATTTTGGAGGTTTTTTCTATTGTGGAGAAGGAAGTGGTTGTTGCTCCTCATCATCCAGGTATACCGATGTAGTGTTAGATGTGAAAGCTTCATCAAACACTACATCTCTACTAATATGTATTTTCTTGGTGAATGAATCTATCAACCGTTAGCATTTTGAGAATTCATCATATCCAAGAAAAACACATTGTAGGGTATTCTCATCTAACTTCTTTCTTTTCTCCTTAGGTATATGCATAAAAGCCTTACACACAAATACTCGTAGATGAGATATGGAGGGTTTCCTTCCACTCCATGATTCCTAAGGAGTCATACCTTCAAGAGCCCGTGTGGGAGCCCTATTTAGAAAATATACTGATGTTGTTACAGCTTTAGCCCAGTAAATGTACTCAAGATTGGCTCCCTTAAGCATACATTGAACCATTTCAATAAAGTAATGATTTCTTCTCTCAACAACTCCATTTTACTGAGGAGAATAGGTTGTTGTTAACTGTATTTTTATCCCATGTTTTTGCAAAAATGAGGAAAATTCTTTTGATGTGTATTCCCCCCCTCGATCTGAACAGAGGGTATTTATCAAACATATTGATTATTTCTCAACAATTTTCTTGAACTATTGAAAATAGTCAAATGCTTTAGATTTCAACTGCAAGAAGACCCACATTTTTTGTGAGTGATCGTCTACAAACAATCGAAAATACCTTTTTCCTCCACAATTGGTAGACATAGGACCACACAAATTTGTGTGAACTAACTCCAAAGGTACCTTAGCTTGAAAAGAGCTAGTTCAAAAGGTACTCTATGTTGCTTTCTTGACAAGCAATATGAGGACACTGGCAAAGTAGATGAAAGAGTAGGCAGTCCTTTCACCATTTAATATTTACTGAGTTCTAGTAAATACCCTGAGCTTAGATGCCCAAATCTCCTATGCCATAGATAAGTGGCCTCTTTTGTTGTTACTACCATTGCAGTATGTGGTGAGGTAATTGCATCTAAGGTGAACAAACCATGTTTGTAAGAACTCGTTGCTATTTTTTTTCCTTTCTGAGTGATAAAACAACGTTTCTTTTCTTGGTCCACTTTGAAATTGACATTCATGTTGTTGTCAAGGATTTGTGGAACTGACAAGAGATTATTTTTCAATCCTGGTACATAAAGAAATTTTTGAATCTTACATTCTCCATATGGAAGGGAGACAGAAATACTTCCTTCTCCCTGAACTTGATAGGTCTTATCATCAACAATGGTCATTGGTCTACCTTCTCAAGCCTCAAATGTCTCAAACTAGGACTTATCACCAGTCATATGCTTACTAGCACCTGAATATATGTACCACACAGTATCCTTATGAGGGGAATATGTATGAGTCATGAGTACTTTGTGTGCTCGTTCAAAATCTAAATTAGAATCTTCAGGGGTAGTAATATGTCCTTGTTGATGCTTGTTCTTGTTCTTTGGTTTACCTTTGCCCTTATTTTGTCCTTGTTCATTGGGCGGTTTGTTCTTAAACCAATATCTCTTGGTTTCACGAGTGTCCTTATCACAAATTTTACAATACTGCTTCTTATTCTTATTTTCTTTGCCTTTACCCTTGTCTTTGTTAGAAGAAGATCCTTTCTGTTGATTCCACTTTTTCTTTCCACTTTGCTTGTTTGAGAAAAGTGCATTGTTAGATGCCTCATCTCTTTGGAGTTGATTAGCTTCTTCAGTTTGAAGCAAATTTACCAACTCTACAAAATTCACTGTCCTCCCAGAGACTTGTAGTGATGTGATCAACATTCTATAGAAGTCTGGAAGAGCCCTCAAAATGATTGAGGTCAGGACTTTGTCTTCAACTTTTCTCCTAAGGCTTGCAGTTTTGTTTTTATATCTGCCACTCTGCAGAGGAATAGCTCTACTATCTCTCCAGATTTCATATGAAGAGTATGAAGTTGTGTTTGAAGGTTAAGAATTTTTTATTGATTATTTCCTTCAAAAATAGTTGCTAAGGCATCCCATGCCTCCTTACCATTTTTAGCTTCACTTATATGAGGTTGTATGTCATCAGTAATAGCTAGCAATATCAATAAGGAAAGTATTTTATTCTTTTTATCATATGTTATCTAATCTTCTCCTGGTGATGTGGGTCTAGAATCAGTGCCATCCACTATACCCCATATCTCCTCTACAGTTAAAATAGCTTTCATCTTAGTTTTCCAGGAAGAATAATTTGAACCTTTAAGCAGTTGGCTCTCATTGAGATACTTGTTTATCATGGCCATGGTGAAGGTTTCAAATTGATGTGACTAAGATGGCTATACCTTGCAGTATACCCTCAAAAGAGTATATGGAAGATTTTAATTTGCTCTTTAAGATATTTAATGGCACCTGCCTTAACACCCTTAACAAGGGATGAAAAGTTTGAGGAAATTAAGCCAAACAAATAGATAAAATTAAAGGGGTAGGTTTTGGAAGACTTTTGATTTTGATCTCTAGGATATTTAATGGCACTTGCCTTAACACCCTTCAAGAAGGATGGAAATTTTGAGGAAATTAAGCCAAACAAAGAGAGTGAATCAAGGTGTTTGGATTTTGACCTTTGATGGGGAGTAAAAATTGACTTGTTTAACCTGTGCAAGGTGTAGCACAATTTTAGTGAAGTTTGGGTTTATGAAATGCTCTTCAATGTTCTTATGATTGTTTAATTGCAAAAAACATGATTGTTAGTGCAATAATAAAAAAGAGAGCATAAAAAAGAGAGCAACCCAAATTGTTATCACTATAGGTGTCAGATGCAACTGAAAATACACCTAGTATAGTCAATTAAAAAAGGTGTCGAGTACAATCGAGAATGCACCTTTATTACTCTAAAATATCCCCCCTTTTTCTTTACAATTTTGCAAAAAAATAGAATCACAAATGTGTCTTCTATCCCCCCTTAATTTTTACAAAATGAAGAAATCGAGCACTCCTTTCAAGACAAGTCGACACATGACCCACGTTTTAAAGGCTTCCAGACCAGTCGACATACGACTTTGGTTTATGTCTTCAACACTTAAGCATGAGGATCAAAAATTAGGTTCAAAATATTTCTCAAGTCCACAACAAAAAATTTGCAATTTTATGTCTTATATCTCCTTTGTGAAGGAGAAAAAAAAACAAATTTTTTATTTTGTTGCAAAGAAAATGACCTTTGTCCTTGCCCAATGTTTTTAAATCTCTTTGTTTTGCAATAGAAGTTTTGAGTTTCTATGTATTTTTATCTCCAAAAATGTGTGAAGAAAACTATAGAACTTTGAGAATTTATTGCAAAAAAAATGTTGAAGAAATCCTTTGATTTTGCAAAAAAAAATGTGTTCGTATGTCTTTTTATCCCTAAATTGGAGAAAACACAAAAATTGGAGTGGAACTAATTGCAAAATAATTTGGTTTAATTTTAAGAATCTCTAAGTTCAAAAAGCTAAGAAATATTTTTGAAGACTAAATTTCTTTATAATGGAGCAAAAATGAAAAAAAATCAATTCAAATGGCTAAAAATTGATATTTTTAAGCAATTTAAACTATATTATAAAAAAATATCTAAAAAAATATTAAAAAAAAAACTTTAGAACTTTAGAAATATTAAAAAAATAATTAAAAACCAATTTTTTTTTAAAACCTTTTCAATGGCGTTGTGCGGGCTTGAACACGCGACCTGCGCCCAAAGACTGGCTGCCTCCACCAGTCGAGCTACCATGGCCGATGGGAAGGGAAGTGAATATCTTTCCCTTTCAACTGTTTCCCTCATGTAAGCGGGGAAAAGTGGGATCTGTCCCACATCGCCTGTGAAGGCAATTTTTGGCTTCTTAAAAGAAGAACCGTATGAAGTCTTTGTTAACTGCCTTTGGGCAGTTGGATTCAACCTCTTTTCCTGCCTAAACCAACCAATAACTTGACGACATGTCAACAACCACTCGCCTTTCGCCATGTCAGTTTCTCCTCATACACGCCATGTCATCCGAGTCAGATCCAGTGGTTGTCGAGTCAACTGCCAGGTCACCTCTTTGTTGTCTACCATGTGTCACCTTGGTATTGATCCTCGTCATGTGTCTCACCCAGTAAGTCCACGTCAGCTGTCCATGTGTCACCTCGATGTGTGTGCCATGTGTCCAATCTAGGTCACCCATTGGCAGTTTGATTCAGCCATGTAGGTAGTCTAGGTGGATCGATCCATGATCTGCTAGGAAGGGAGGGCACTCCTACCCTCTCGATGCTCCCAATCAATAGGGGCCACATGGGGGTGGAGGGAGCTCCTACCCTAGATGCACTCCCACTGGTAGCTCTGTGGGGGCACGAGCCCTGTGGGCGGGAACTAAGCTAAGGCTTCTACTCGCCACAGGATCCGAGGTGGTCAGTCGATCGCTGAGCCTAGTCGACAGTAGAATCCTGTTAATATGTTGGCTCTATGAGGTTGGTCGATCACCGCGCTCACCTCGAGTCGCAGCCTGTCAGGTCTATGACCTGATATATCGGGTTGTAGCCCGATCTGGCCGATTCGCATGCGAGTCGACTCCTATGAGCTGGTTTGCGGGGCGATTCCTATGGGGCCTATGACCTGGTCGCTCCCTCAGCCATCGAGCTCGCTTGTTGAGGTGGGTTGGGTGGCTTCCAAATATCACCAGCTTGTCCTTCGGGTGAGCTAAAAAAGTTGGCTCTGATGCCAATGTAGTAAATAGATGCACCAAAAAATTAATCAAAATATTATTGATTCAACATTAGGAATAGCTTACAAAATAATAAGCTTAAGTAGATTACAAAATAGGTTTACTAACCACTTAGCTTAGGAAGCGCTAACGGTGGCTGTAAATAGAATATGCTAACAACCTAACTAAAATATCATAGGGTATTTTAGTTATTAACCTTAGTTAACTAGGAGAATTTATGGAACAATATATATCCTATGGTAAAAAGTAGATGTAATAACCTATGTAGTATAATGCAATATACTACCTATTTTACCCTAATAGAGAGGAGTCATTATCGTATGCATTCCCTTTTGCGGCGCTAATGTTGTGCATTGGTATGCCAGGGTTGAGGACCATAATGATACTCAAAAACCTAGCCCAATCTCCATCCGTCGAACCAAATTCTAATATTTTTATTTAAAAAAATAACTATTTTTATTTTTAATATTTGTCTAAACTATTTGTTTTCATTGGTAACATGAATGAGCCATTACATACACATAGAATCATTATTTTGCATGAGGATGAAAGATGTCATTATAATCCCTCTCTATATAGATATATATAATTTGTGATTGCACGAGGATGAAAGGTGTTATATTATAATCCCCCTCTCTATATAGATATATATAATTTGTGATGGACACATTTCATTTGTATGGTTTGTTCAAAATAAAAGTTAAACATCTTTATTAACATATTAATGAAAATATTGTTGATAAATTGATGAAAGAGTAATGATAAAAAAATTATCTATCAAAAATTTTAGACTTAAATTAAACAACGATAATGGATGACAACGATTAACATAATACTCATTAGCAATTCGAGACTTTTTTATAAAATGCAAACATTTGGAAGATCCTAGTTATAAAATGAGAGTTTATAATGTAAGATAAATATAATGGTTAGCTAAAAAACAATTTAGGAGGAGAGGAGCAGAGCGATGGCGGAGGGAGCAGGTGAAGGCGGTCACGGTAGTTCAGAGGGCGGAGGATCCAAGGCAGGATCTGTCACAAGCGGTGCAGGTAAGGAACCATTCGATGGTGTTTTCTCCTTCCCATCACATGGAAAGGAGCCTCCTGACAAAGGGGACCCGCTTGCTGGTCAAACCCTTGGGAAGGGTTTCGATCCGAACAAACCCGAGGTTGTCTCTTATGCCCAGACGGTCAACCAAGGCCCCCACACCAAACCCCCATCCCAGAATCTAGTGCCCAATGGCACGGATCTGGTGATACCAAAAAGTTTGATGTCAAGCTACCTAGAAATGGAACAATTTTCTCTGGTAGGCAAGTTTATCGGAGGCCGCCCAGACATGGAGACCATCAGGAAGTGGGCATATTCCAAATGGAGAACAAGTGGGAATATGGAGATCGTTGCCCTATCCAGGGGTTTTTTTGCCATCAGGATGAACAATCAAGAGGATGCATGCAGAATCCTCATCGGAGGACCTTGGTTCCTAGGCAGAAGGAGCCTCTTCATCCATAGATGGGCTGAATATTTTGACCCTGAAACCCAAAATATCAACGTTACCCCGATCTGGGTTAGGCTGCCAAACCTCCCCTTTTAGTTCTGGCATGAGGATGTTCTCAAAGGAATCTCTAGAACCATCGGCGAGCTGGTAGCGGTTGATTCATCCACCAAAGTCTGGTCACGGATGGTCCATGCTCGCATATGTATCAATGCCAACCTAGACTCTGAGCTTCCCACCTTTGTCAACCTCCTATATGGATCCTCCTACAGAAGGTGCCAACCCCTGGAATACGAGAACAAACCTACTTTTTGTGTGCATTGTCATTCCCAGGGACACCTAAGGAACCAATGCCCCACCCTAAAAGCTCAGTCTCAAGCTTCTAAAGGCCTCGAAAAGGGTGCAAAGCATAGCGTGGGTCCTCTGAAAGAGCAGATTTGAAACCCTCCCCCCCAAGGAATGTCCCCAGAGACCCTGGTCAGGCATCTTCAACCATGACACCTCAAGGGAGAGAGGAACGATATGTCTCAATGCAAGGAAAGGAAGCCCCCTCTAAAGTCAAAGGTAAAGAAATGGCCACTCCTACAGAGGAGCCCAATCAAGTCCAGGTACCTCCTCTCTCTTCCATTGTTACTACTAATCTTATTCAAGATGATTTTCCTACTGTTGATTCTGGGAATCCAACCTCTTTCTCCCCCATCCCCTCCCCAACCAGATCCGGGCCATCCCATACCCCTTTTGAGGCAAACCACCTCCTAATCAAAGATGTGGGAAGCCCTCCGGCTAACCACTATCAGTCTGAAATATTCAGCCCGAAAAACACCCAAAGCAAAAAATCCTCCATTGACTTTGGCTACGATAAAAAAAGAGGAAGACCTTCCACTATCGAGCAAAGGAATAAAGAGATAGAGGAAGACATAGCTAACGGGACCCAATCAACTATTTTCTCTAGAAATCTAGATCTGCAGAAAGATGAACCAAAAGGAAACAAACCTCCCCTTCAACAGGTGAAGGGAGGAAAAAAATCCCAAAAATATTTTAAATGAAGATCCTCTCATGGAATGTGAGAGGCCTAAATGGAGCAGCCAAACAATGCCTCACTGCTAACCTAAGGAAAGAGTGTAATCCTACCATTTTCATTCTCCAAGAAACTAAAAATGATGACGCCTCCTCTCTCAAGTCTACCAAAACAATTTGGAGTAGGGGAGAAGTCCTCTACAACCCTGCTCAGGGATCCTCGGGAGGACTCATGTGCCTGTGGGATCCATCGAAGGTCGAAGGGAGACTCTTGTCATCTTCCAATAGAATCATCAACATCCTTTTTCATTGTAAGACCAACAACTCCTCCTGGGTCCTTTCCAATGTTTACGCCCCAAATTCCCCCTTGAAAGAGCAGCTTTGTGGAACTCGATCAGCCAAATGAGAAGCACTTTCAGCACTATCCCTTGGGTTATTTCTAGATATTTCAACACCCCCTTGTACCCTTTAGACAAGAGGGGAGGGCTCAACACCATAAAAAAAGCATGGAGGACTTTAGCGAGTTCCTAAATATCAATGAACTCATTGACGTTCAACTCAAAGGGTCCAATTTCACTTGGAGCAATAGAAGAACAGGAAGTGGTCTTATTCAGGTGAAGCTTGACAGGTTCCTCATCTCCAAAGAGGCCATTCCATTCTTTGGGGATGCATCCCTCCTTGCCCTCCCCAAGATCGGCTCTGATCATAGCCCTCTTCTCCTTGAAGCAGGCAAACCCCCCTCTTTCAAGATCCCTTTCACTTTGAGTCAATGTGGTTCCATCACCCCGACCTCAAAAACCAAGTCACCCTCTAGTGGTAGCAACCTTTCACTGGGTCCCCTTCCTTCCAAATTTCCCAAAAGCTCAAACTGGTCAAGGAGAAACTCAAAGTTTGGAATAGGGAGGTCTTTGGAAACATCTTCGAAAGCAAGAAGGCTATCGCAGGGAAGCTCCAAGCGATCGAAAGGCAAATCGAAGCTGGAAATAAAAGCAGCACCATCAGGGATGAAGAACGAAACCTCCTTGTTGAGTACCACAACATTCTAGCTAGGGAGGAAAATTTGGAGACAAAAGTCCAGAGCCCTCTGGATCAAAGACGGTGACTCCAATACCAATTTTTTTCATGCATCCACCTTGAGACACAGAGGCTCGAACAAAATCTATGAGATCTCTCACAGCGATGGGTCCACCACCAAGGACATCTTCGAGATCAGGTCTAAATCTATCTCCTTTTTTCAATCTCTTCTTGGCAGCCCTTCCGAGTGTGATGACCAAGCCAAGACTGATCTTCTGGCCAATATTCCCCTCTTCATTCCCTCATCGTCTAACTCCATGCTCCTCAGCCCTTTCACCCAAGATGAGATCAAGGAAGCCCTTTTCTCCATGCAACCAGACAAGGCCCCTGGCCCGGATGGGTTCCCCCCGCTTCTTCCAAGATTTCTGGGATATTGTCAGTTCGGATGTGTGTGCTGCCATCAGAGAATTCCAAACCTCTCGGTCCATCCCCCATGGGATTAATGCCACCTTCATAGCCCTCATCCCCAAGTCTTCCTCTTGCAGGTCTATGTCCGATTACCGGCCCATCAACCTATGTAACATCCTTTACAAGGTCCTCACTAAAGTTATGGTGAATAGAATGAAGATGATCCTCCCTCTTATCATCGACCCCAGTCAAGGTAGCTCAGTCAAAGGTAGGAACATTCTGGATGGTGTCATTACTGTTCATGAAACCCTACACTCTGCCTCCCTCGCAAAGAAGCCTACCTTCTTCCTCAAGCTCGATATGAACAAAGCTTTTGATAGGGTCAATTGGGATTTCCTCCTTGATGTCCTCCTCAAGTTTGGCTTTCACCCGACCTGGGTCGACCTCATCAAAAGTTATTTTTCATCCTCTTGGTTTTCTATCCTTGTTAATGGGTCCCCTGCTGGTTTTTTTTGAGTGCTAGAGGCCTCCGCCAGGGAGATCCGCTCTCTCCCATCCTCTTCATCATCCTGGATGACTCCTTGGGCAGAGCTCTCAAAGCTGCCTGCCGGAGCTAGAGGATCTCTGGGATCTAGGTTGCATCAGGCATCAACCCTATCACCCATCAGCAATTTGTTGATGACACTATTTTATCCACTCAAGCTTCTATCCTCCAGGCCAAATCCATCAAGCACATCCTCCTCCTCTACGAAAATGTTGTTGGGCAAAAGGTCAATTTTATTAAAAGCAAAGTTTTCTTCATCAATACTCCCGTAGCCCACCAAACCAAGATAGCCCGGATCCTTGGGTGCACCATTGACACGTTCCCATATTCCTACCTTGGCCTCCCCTTGTTCTTTGGCAATCCCAAGGAGTCCATGTGGAACAATGTCATTGAGAGAATCCAGAAGAAGTTAGCTGCTTGGAAAGGAAATCTCCTATCTCAGGCTACCAAGGCCACTCTCACTATGGCTTACCTCCAAGGCATCCCTGTTTATTTCATGTCTATTTTTAAAGTCCCCATTGCAGTGTGTTGCAAGATCGAACAATTGCAGAAAAGGTTCCTGTGGTCGAGAAGTGACGAGAAGACTAGAATCCCGCTCGTTGCTTGGGATATTGTGTGCAAAAGCAAGAAGCAAGGAGGCATGGGTTTCAGAAAAACTTCCAAAATGAATATTGTGTTGATGGCAAAACATACATGGAGGATCCTCACCAATGACATAGTTGAGTGGATTCAGATTGTCAAAAAGAAATATCTTGCTAATCACCTAATCCTGGATGAGGGGATCCCTCTGAGTGGATCGGTCTTCTGGAAATCCATCACTCAAACCAGGCATTTGATCCAAAAAGGCTTACGATGGATTCTGGGTGATGGTGATAACATCGATTTTTGGCATGATAGGTGGGTTCAGGATGACCCCCTGATTGATAATACAGATATAGCGGGCCTCAAGCCTTTTACGGATTCTAATATTGGGAGTAGGGTGGCTGACTTCATCACCCACTCCAATAGAAACCCTCGGTGGAAATCGACCAATGGCAATAATCTAGATGAGGCTGCTAACTCCCTATCCATAATCCTCAACTCGGCTACCATCCCCACCGGAGAAGGTCCTAACAGGCCTATTTGGAAAGGATCCGACAATGGCATCTTCACAGTCAAATCAGCTTATAGCATCCAAACCTCCTCTCAGATTCCACTCACTCCATTCAATATGGTCTGGAGGAAAAAATTGATTCCTAAGGTTAGTTTCTTCTCTTGGCTTGCTATTCAAAACAAAGCTCTTACTATTGAAAACTTGCACAAAAGAGGTTTCTCAGTCCCCAACAGGTGCTACCTTTGTATGGCTGATTGGGAGTCTACTGATCACTTGTTCCTGAGTTGTGATTTTTCTTTCACCGTCCTTGGGTACATCCTGAATTCCTTTCACATTCAATGGGTCCACCCCAAGTTCATCAGTGACCTTTTTTCCTAGTGGACCAATCCCTTCCGCAACTCCAAGCTCTGGTTCCTCTGGGATGTGTGCCTTCACCATTTCCTCTAGCAGATTTGGCTTGAATGCAATAGCAGAGCTTTCACTGACTCCTCCAGGGATCCTCTATCAGTCACCTCCAGAGCCATTGCTTTCACCATAAAAAATGCTAAGCTTGTTTCATGCCCCTCCGCTCCCTAGTCTGCCATGGAATCCTCCATATTTAAAACCCTCAACATCCCCTACGAAGGTGAAGGAACTTGCTCCCATATCTCTGTTCACCCTAGAGCCAACATCCATTGGGAGCCCCCTCGAAAGGATGGATCAAACTCAATTTTGATGGGGCATCAAAAGGAAACCCAGGTCTTGCTGGTGCTGGGGGTGTCGTTCGAGACCATCATGGTGAGCTGATTCTTGCCTACTCAAAATTTTTGGGCATCCAGACCAATCATGTAGCTGAAGCTAGAGCTCTATGGAGAGGCCTCTACCTCCTCGTAGAGGATCCCAGAAGGCTCTTTATTGAAGGAGATTCCATGAACGTCATCAATTACTTGAACAACTCTAAAAATCCATCTTGGAGGGTTAGCAACACAATAATAGAGGCCAAAAAGCTCCTGCAATCCAGAGGCCCTTCGATGGTCCAGCACAGGTTCAGGGAGGCCAACACCCTTGCAGATTGCATGGCCAACATGGGAGCCTCCCCTAGGCAGTTGATTGTGTGGCGTCGAAATTTTCCCATGATATTTTGGATGCAACCAACTATGAGAAGCCAAGGTGTAATTTTCAAGAGTGACATGTCCCCTAGTTCCATATCAGAGATGGGTGAGGCTAAGGCTGCTTCAGTCTCGGGCCCTTGTCCAAGATTCCTAGCTATCCATCGTTGGGCACATATCCATAGGGAAATGGAAAGCCAACCTGGAAGCATCACCACCACGTTGGTTAGGGACATCCACGTCAGCAAAGACACGAGGAGGCACCTCAATATTTGGCTCATGACCCATATTTGCAGCATGATCTCGACTGATGATCCCATCATTGGGAACTGGAAGGTGTAAAAACATGTCAGCACTCCCCTTGATAATGCAACCATAGCCGAAGGAAAACCCATGGGGATTCCCTATTGTCATCGCTCTAGTTCCCAATGTTCCAATCAACCCTTTTTAAGTTTTCTCCGGATTTATGTTCACCATGTCCGAAGCTGGAGGACTTTCCAAAGTGGTCTCTTTTTTCCCATCCACCTCAACACCCCTCCTCGCCACCCTAAGCGTGTGCAAACCTTTATTACCGATGTTGAGTCCCCATGCAGAAGTTGGTTTATCATCGATGCTTCCCCTCCCCTTGAGCCTCCCCTTAGCTTCTTTATAACCACCCCTGCTAGTTCTCCTTTCGCATTTCATCCTTCTTTGGCCCCTGCTCCCTCTAGCTCTCTATGGTCTAGACTCCTCCCTTCGACCCTTGCTCCCTTGGGCCCCTTATGCCTCGCCCAATGGCCCTCTGTGCCTCAATTTTTTCCATATCTCGTCCCCCCCATCTTGGCTCCCATGGCCTCTATTTACGTGGAGCCGATCTAACTCAAGCTTGACAATATTGCGTAAGCCTTCATGGATGCTAAGGGTTTCACTCCTTTCCTATGCAAGTTCGAAGGGTCGGATGATGAGATTACCAAGGACTTCGTGGATACCTGGGACAGAGGCGAGGTCAAATTTCACGGTGTCCACTTTAGGGTCACGATGGAGCTACTGTGTGAAATTATAGGGCTTCCCCCTTCAGGTCACTTTATTCATCAGGACAAACACAACTGGGAGGAGGAAACTGACTAGTTTCCTGACAAGGGCAAGAATCTTGGGTGGGACAAGTCTACCCTTTACCGATCCTCTCTGCCTAGCCCTTGGAATGAAGTCATTGTACCAGTCATGCAATACATCACGTGCTACAACCCTGAGAAGTCGCTATGAAGTTTCCATCTTAGCTTTGTTAACCACCTCCGTGAAGCCAAGCAAGTGTGCGTTCCGGACTACTTGCTTTATTCCCTAACCATATCCATTGAAAAATGCCAGAAAACCCATGCCAAACCCCTGCATCAAGGCCTGCTTGTGGTCATCCTCAAACATGTCATAGCAAATAGACCCCCTCTCCAAAAAGTAACCCCTCTGGCATCCAATCCTCCTCCGGTTTCTCCCACCATTTCTGAGACCCGCAATGTGAGCCCTCCCAAGGACAAAAAAGCTAGCCCAATGGCCCATTGCAAACCTTCTCCCCACAGGAGTGCTAGACGCGTTTCTCAGAGGAAGCAAAATCCCGCAGAGGACTTTTCACCTGCTCCTAGGTCCTCTGCGTGCCTAAAAAGGCCCAAGCAAGAGAAGGCATCCTCTCCGATGCATGTTATTTTGGATTTTGACAGTGGCAACGAGGTTTCATCCTCCCACCTCCTCCTGAAGCTCGCCATCAAGTCGATGGCTAATATTGCAAAGTCTGCAAATGATACCATCAAGGTCCTCAAACGACTTGCTCGAAAGCGCGGTGAGATTTCTGATGATCCGGAGGAAGTCACCAAGAATTAGGGAGCGGAGGATCCTATTTCTTGGGGTTTTGAGTCTCGACTGTCAGGGTAGGGCAATGGTTTTGGTAGTTGGGGCTTCTCTGATGTTTTTTGTAGATCTGGGTCTTCTCATGCTACGACTTCCTTACTCTGTTTTTTGTTCTTTCTTCATTTCTCTCTTCTGGGTTCCTCCAACCTTTCTGGTTGCCTGCAAGGTGCTATGGCCCTTTTTGTACTGAGGTTTTGGGATCCTCTTAAAAAACCCATTTTTTTGTATATAAATCTTCAACTTACCAAAAAAATAATTTAATAGTTAGCTAAAAACAATAGAACTATTTTCAAGATAAGATCACAATGAAAAAATATATTATTAATCAATTTAGATTGTATTATTTTTATCTTGCAATTGAAATAGGAAAATGAAAAATATTAATAAAAAAAATTATTTGACTTTGTGACCAAAAAACACTTAAGGATGAAAAGCATATTACAACATGATAACTTAAAAAACTTGTACATATTTTTAAGTTTATAATTTATAAGAGCGGGTGATATCTTAATCAAATGATATTAGTTTAATAGGTTAAATTCTTTAGCTTTTAAGGAGGAAACCAAGGTTCAAATATTGTAAAGTGATACATGCATAATTGTTAAGTTGTTGTAATACCACTATGTGAATGTAGTACATATGGGGTGGGTATCTTACTCAGTGATACGTTCATAATTGCTAAGTTAGTAATATACCATTATGTGATTATGATGTAATACAAGTGAGACCCATTTCAATCCCATATAGCCCATTAAATAAGTGGATCATATCTTAAAGATTTTTTTATACGTCATAGAATGAACATAAGTAAACATTTGTGGATTAATATTAAAGTGAATTATAATTAATTTTAAAAAAGGGAGAAAAACTTATTTATTTAATTTATGATTCTTTGCTCTATTTTATACTATAGATTCCATAAAATAATAAAAAAATAGGCGCGCGCACACACACACACACACACACACACACACACATTATATATATATATATATATATATATATATATATATATATATATATATATATATATGGAGGAGCCAGGATAAATCAAAGAACTAACAAAACACAAGTCCACTCCCCAAAGATCAAAGGATGCAGTATGTTACCCTGAGCAACTAAAAATGATTTGAAACCCTCCATATCTGCAGATGAATAGCTTCAAGGACTGAACCTGGGAAGCCAATGGATTCACTCAATAACATTCAAAATACAAGGCCACCCTTGAAGCCAAGAAGAAAGATCTGAGTGTACACCAAAAGGATCAGGTCTAGCAACAAGAAGCCCTTGAACAAGAGCCCAAAAATGAAGCCCACCCATGAGAAGGGACCAACAACGAGCACCCACCCACGACCTCACCACTTCGCACAAACCGAAGGGACTCTAGCCTCTGGCACCAAGAACACCATCACTGTAGGAAACCCAACACAACCATGGGGTCAAAAGCAGCCAGGGGATAAACAACAAGAAATTTCCATGGAGTCAAAGGCAACTAAGGGAACACCCTCAGATAGTTGCAACAAAACACCATACCACTGCATGTGTTCTCGCAAATTCACCCCAGCGAATTTGGGTCAATAGATGACCCTTTGCCCTTATTGGAAAGCTAGGAAAACTTGAAACTATTGAACCCAGAAGAAGTGTTGCACCATCCAACCAAGCCCCTGAAACTAACAAAGACCCATGAAACGCAACCAACAAGACCCCTAGCAAGCAAAACACCCTGAACACGGGCCACAACAGAGAACTAAGCATGACTAGCAACCAAATGCTTTAATAGATCTTATTATAATAATTTGACGAAAGTACCTATCCAAGGAAGATGGTGCTTGATATAGAAGGATGTTCAATTTAGTGGCTTGACTAAAAAGGTGGTTTTCTTGGTAATTTGTATGGTCGAGCTATTAACCTAGTTAAGGTGATGGACATGAATGATTATATGTGTTTTTAGGCATATTATTAAGCATTTAGTAGAATAGTCGTAAAAATATAAGAAATTTATTTATTTTACTAATACAAATATAAAAATCATATTTAATCACTGTAGAACAATCAATTTTTATTTTATTTTTTCAATTAGACTATGTGATTTAATTTAGTCTTAATTGCATTATATGAAAGTTATATTATGATTAAAAAAACCATAATACCATGAGTTGCTTTATTGCAAGCATCTCCATTACAATGTAAGGATTTGAACTTAAGTTTTGCTCATATGATTGCATCTTATATATTGTTGCTCAATAAATCATTAACTAATTAGACATCACTTTGTTTATTTGAAGTTAAAAAATGATATTTATGATATCACTTGTTATAAAGTCTATCACATCTACACACGATGCCATCAAGAAGTATTGTACCTATCTTCATCTAAATTAATATGCAAACAATAATTATGCAACATTATGCTATTTTATGACCGTATTGTCCAATTCTAACCATATGAGGGGATATGTTGAACTAACCTATAGGACCCAACTATAAATTTTACATAGATAGTCGAGGTCAAGTGACCCCACACAAATGAAGCTCAAACATTGTACTAATTACTATTCAAATGTTATCCAATTCTAACCTACTTCTAACATATGAAGGGACATGTTGAATTAGCCTAGGTGTTCAAAGCATCTATAGGATCTAACTATAAATTCTACATAGATAGTCGAGGTCTAGTGGCCCCACACAAACCAGGTCAATGAGGCTCAAACATTGTACTAATTACCATTCGATTTACTATATAAATAATAATTAAGACATTTTGTTGGTCTCCATTTAAATTATAGGAAAGCAACACATGGCAACTAAAGGACACCATGTTTATGTAAAGAATATTAAGACAATTACATAGCATTAAAAAAAGCTATTGAAATAGAAAAAGTGATATAGTTAGGTTTAAACGACGTGTGTTGTGTGCTTTAAAACAGACTGATATAGTTACAAATTTTATTTATTAAAATAAACTTATATTTGTTCCCCAAGTACAAAAAAAACGTTTAAGGTTTTGGTTCTTTTTCAGGAGGTTTAAGGTTCAAATCACGACGTGTTTGTGTATGATTGTGTGCTAGATTTCCTATTGATAAGCTCGGGCTTTGGTTCTTTTTCAGGAGGTCCAAGGTTCAAACCACTACGTGTTTGTGTAAGATTGTGTGCTAGATTTCCTATTGATAAGCTCGACTCAAACGTTATGGTGCAATGAAGATGTCCAACCCTGGACGTCGTTTGTAAAATTTTTTCACTTTTTCCCGATTTGGTTAGTGACTAGGGGTTTCTCACACTAACCCCCCAAAAAACTTATATTTAAAGAATGAAAAACAATGTTTAAAAAAACTTAGAAATCTAATTAATTTAAAATCCATTTTATATATATTAAATTGAAAAACTAAAATGAATTTTTATAGTATTTGTTTTTTTTTTTCCATTTGGTTTTGGGTTTCTCACACTAACCCCAAAAAAATTATATTTAAAAGATGAAAAACAATGTTTAAAATAACTTAGAAATCTAATTAATTTAAAACCCATTTTATATATATTAAATTTGAAAAACTAAAATGACTTTTTTTTTTTAATTAATATTTAAAATATATATATATTTGGTTTGGTTAGTGCAAGAAGGGTTAGGGGTTTCTCACACTAATCCCAAAAAAAATTATATTTAAAAAATGAAAAACAATGACTTAGAAATCTAATTAATTTAAAATCCATTTTATATATATTAAATTAAAAAAACTAAGATGATTTTTTATAGTAATTTTAAATTAATATTTTAAAAAGCAAAAATTAATTAATATTTCATTTATTTAAATGAATAAAAATATTTTTTTGTTTGGTTATTGCGAGAAACCCTTGCGACCAACGCGCAGGCTGAGGAGTTTCCTAAGAATGTGAGTATATTTATGGAGATGCAAATCAAGTAGTAGATAAATTAAAGAATTACGATGTTGATCTAAGTTCAAATTTTAAAAAGCAGCTGGCTAAGCGAGACTTTATGCCTTAGTCAAAATGATGTCATAAAACTGATTGTTTTAAGAGAAAAAGAAATAAAAAACTGTAGTAAAAATTTATGGAAAAGCAAATCAAGTAGTAGATAAATTAAAGAATTATGGTGTTGATCTAAGTTCAAATTTTAAAATACTGCTGGCTAAGTGAGACTTTATGCCTTAGTCAAAATGATGTCATAAAACTGATTGTTCTAAGAGAAAAAGAAATAAAAAACTGTAATAAAAATATATTTGCAGAAAATATAATATTTTGATAAGATTAACTCCTAATAAAAACCACATATAAAACAAATATTTTTCTATCATCATGTAATTTTTATTATTAACTAAATAATTTAAATCATCTAAAAGTAAAATTAATAAGTCCTCTTTTATATGTTTCAACTATCATATATTTTAAATTATTACTAATAATTACCAAAAATTTACTTCTTTTCAAATAATATTATAAAATTAAATGTTAGCATCGTTGACTATTTTATAAAATTTATCTAGTGTAACTAAGCCATAATAAGATGTAATAATAAAAGTCCGCGAGGGCTAGGTGGATTGGTAAGACTTTGGACACTTACCAGGAGGAGATCTAGGTTCAAACCTCGTGGGCATGCCCACTTTGTGCTAAAGGTAGTAGTCTGTTTTGAATCCTCTGAGCACGTGTCAGATTAACGATGACGATACGAATCCCAAAGCAATGGTGGTCCTCATCTCACACCGGTTAACCTTAACGAAACGATGGTTTGGTGGTTGCAGTCCTTGTAGTTTGAACCCTGCGCTGATCAATTACTAAAATAGTGGTTGTACCAACTCTCCTATGTAATAAAAAACAAAATGTAATAATAAAAAAATTATAAAATTAAATGGATACAACCTAAAATTAATTATAGCTTTAAAATTTATATATTTTATAAAATAAAATATATAAGAGGTAATTTATGAGTTTTTTAAAAGCGTTAACCATTAAGAGGTTAAGAATTTAAATTATTTTTGTTAATATTTGTTATGACTTTACCTGAAAGCAATAATTTATTTAAAATAAAAAGAAAATAAATGTTAAATTAATAACAAGATACGGTTATAATTTAAGTGTTGCAGGTGAGTTAGAGAGGGCAATCCTTAAAAAGAGGTCCCAAGTTCGAATCTCCACCCTATCAAAAAGTTTAATTGGATACCCAAAATCCAATTGATAATGTTGGTGTGAACATGGCCAACACGACTTTTAGGTGCTTTGATTGTGGTCTCTCAGACCAAAGCGGCTTCGCAAGAGTTTTTTCGGTTTAAAATGAAAGAAGATACGCTCAAGAAACTAAATAAAAGGATTTGTAATGATAATGATATTGGTTTTCCTAAAAAAGACTCAAATTCTTAAAAATGGCTTTAATATATTTAAACAATTACTGCATGTTAGAGATAAATAAAAAATAAATAAAACCATTACAACTTATTAAAAAAATCTCACTTCACAAAAGTCACGTGAAGAATCTTATTATTTAAAATTTAATAAAAATAGCGGAGACAGACTATTTATATTTTAAATGTCTAAAGAATATTCGGGCGATCTCTTGGAATCCTTAACCGATTATTGATAATAAACAAAAATTAATAAAAGCAGAAACTAAAAATTCCTTTCTTTTTTTGTATTTTAAAACAGTGCCATCTCTTCCGTCAAGAGACGGAAACATTCACATCCGTCGCTCGGAACGGCGAAACGGAAAAGAGCGTTAGCTTGCATATACGTGACGTCATTATCATGACCTGAAACGGCGAATCGGCGTCGATAGACGGGCCGGCGCATCGCCGCTTTTCAACTTCCGGGGGCGTTGACGCCGTTACCACGCGGAAAACCCAAATTGTCGGAACGTCGGTTGATTACAAGAAAATTAATATCACCATTCCCGTCATGAGCTTCTGTCACCAACTCCAGGAGGAGAACGCAGAGGATTTTGAAGTCAGTCAGAGAAAAATCCCTCCCATTTAATTATACCTCTTTCGTCTAAACTACAAATATTTGTCTAAGGCCTTTTCTACCACATTGAATTTTTCTTAGACCCAACTGAAAAAAGAAAAAATCGCTAAAACAGGTTCTCTGTCATCTGCCGATTTCGCGGGTGCATTGGATTCTGTCTCTCTCGGTGCACTTTAGGGAGATTGGATCTATTTCTGCATCTGGGTGCTTTTCTTCTTGTCGAAACCGATCACAGTCGATTCTGTTCCAGGTTTCTATTTTTTAAAGACTCGGCTAAATTTAGAAACAAAAAGGCTTCTTTTTGTTTAGGCCTTCTTTCTGTTTTTGGTTTTGTAGTATTGGGATTGGGACTTTTGCATCTTTTTGTTTTGGGGAATATGAGGTCATGGGTTGCAGTCAAGGGGATATGTTACTGGAAGTTATCACATGTAAAACTATGATATGGAATTCATTCATTGGTTAATATAACGTCTTATCAGTTTGATTGGTTCATCAGACCTAGCACAGGTAGTTTTGACAAGTTTCAATTTTTTTGAACGTTCGAAATAGGCTAGGATGAAGTTTCCTAGTGTATACTGGTTTCTGAAAGGCGGGTTTTTGTTCTGGAACCAATGATCCAACATTTTTTTTTGGTTGGGGTGAGGAATTAGGTCTTATAGTGGTTAATCTGGGAACAGAGTGTGCAGTCTGATATGGTGCATGTTCCATAGTGGGCAACAATCCCAGATTATTGGATAGAATGGTTAGGACATGTGCACGAGGTGTAGTCTGCTGGAGCAAACTATTGAGTCTGTACTGATTTTAATCCCATTTTGATTTCAAGTCAGCTTGGCGATTGGCATCAATTACCCGGAATATCTTAACGAGATTTGTTGGATTTTCAGGTCTCGGCCTAGCTATCATGTCTAATATGCATGCAAGACCCATTTTAGGTCATAGATGAAGTTTTACAGTTAAGTTATTTTATATTGTTCAAATCTTCTCTGGATTTCAATGTTCGACCAAGTTCATGGTAAATTAAAATTGAATTCATGATAAATTTAACCTTGCCAATCCAAGTATTTTCTGGGTACTAAATTTTAAATGCAAGGCTTTTTATTTGGGCTTTTGGACTAGTAGATTTTGGAGTTTCGGGTTCTCCCTGTATCGCATTTCAGAAGGCAAAAATAAAAGGAAGATTTTAAGGTCTTGTTTTGAAGTGAATTACTCTTTTGGCATATTTTTCAGGTCTTTGTAGAACTTCTCTTTCACGTTGCTAAACCAGGGAAATTCAATTCTGCTGCTGACTTGCAGGTGAATATTCGCTACACAAAAATGAGGTCTGCAACGCGAGCAGCCAGATGTGCAAGATCTATATCATGGCTTTCACAAGGAGGTGTATTTGATGGGTGCATATATAGGGGCGGGAGATCTTTTGGCAGATCACATGCATCCCCGGCAATTTCCACACCTTTTAGTCCTTGTGTGGAGATGGAAATCGGAATAGGTCTACAACATGCTATAACCTCAAGGACCTTGCTCTCATCTGCGGCCAAATATTCCAGCAGAGGTTGGTGTTCAATGCTCTTTATTGTTGAATGGGGTGGTCCTTGTTTAAAACTTGAGATTTATTCTTGCGCATGAATGGAATGTTCTTAGCAATCCTTAGTTTATGAACCTACTCTTCCATGGAATGCATTTTGCACATTAAATGTCAGTTTGAATATAGATTTGACATTTATGCAATCTGATTTTCTATTAGCCGCCATGACAACAGCATGGATTTGCGAATTATGTCTTTGCAAGAATGGAAAATCCTTGGCATTTTTGAGGTCATGAAAATACTGTCTTTGGGATACTTTTTGGGCATTAAATGCCAATGTGAATACATATTTGACAATTCTGCAATGTGATTTTTCTATTACCACCATGACAACAGACATGGACGAGTCTGTGGCAGATGAGAGCATACTAGTCTCCAACCCAAGGTACGTGCAACATATATAGCAATGTAGTTCCGAAACCATCTATCACCTAGTAAACTGATGGCTTTTTAGCCAGATTTAATCATAGTTCCCAATATCCAAGATCTTAAACAAACTTCAATATTTGAGCATTCAATATAAATAGCAAATATCAATGAATATAACATTCATGAAATAACAATGATATACATAAAGAAACTTACAATATTATTGCTCAAAATTGTATACAAGCTTTAATTTTATTTACAATATTATACATTGAGAGTTGTCTCTATAATATAATCTTAGAAGGTGACTCTTCAATACTTCTATTCTACACATAAGCAAACCTTTCATGTCTCTTGACATTACATCTTGTCACATACATGTGACTCTTCATTTGTATACTTGATACCTACACACATGCCTCTTGACTTATATGACACTTTGCATACTCTCACATATTACACACTTGCACATTCAAACCAATGCAAATTCTTAGTCATATGATGATTGACAGCTGAATCTATATACCATGTATCTTTTTCATTTTTCATGTTTTGATGAGATTCAAGTAATCTTGTTTCATGTCTTTGATGAGATTCAAGTAATCTTGTTTCATGTCTTTGAGCATATCTTTGATTATGAAAATTTCCTCTCATGAAATTTGGTCCTTTGAATTCATATGATTGTCTTGATGTATTTATTCTTCTTTGCCTTCTATCCATGATATATATTTCTTTAAACTTTTCAAATTAATTCTTTTGATGTAGAAATCCTTATGTCTCCCAAATTTCAAATAAACAATTTAATAAATTCCTTTGAAGTTGAAATCCTTTTTTTCAAATAAACAATTTCCTTAAATTCTTCAAAACATAATTCCTTTGGAGTAGAAAGCCTTATTTTTCTAATGCAAACAATCAATAATTTCTTCAATCAATTAAATTCAAAAACTTTAATTTTTAATCAAGCAATCTTGCAACCAATTCATCAATTTCAATCTTTCTTCAACTCCCACAAATTCTTTTCAATAAATATCATTTTTTCAATTTGCAATTTTAATTAATCAAATCTAATTAATCCTTATTCCTCCAATTTTCAAATTCAAATTCACCTTCAATTTAATAATATCACATGTAAGGATAAGTCCAATTTATTCATTAAAATCAATCCTTATAAAATATTTCTTTTTCCAACCTTATATCCCCTAAATAATGAGGTGCACTAAATAACAATATTTAATAAAAAATTACCTTAATTTGCACCGGTCCTTTTGATGACTTTAACACAATGTCTTTTTCAAGCCTCAGTCTTGATTAGGGTGTTACAAGTTAGGCGTTACTGATGCCTCCTATTCTCAGCCCCTTTGTCAGACGCTTCTGGTCACCAACTAGTTTTTCGTCGACTTTTGTGCTTGCTCATGCATCTGCCTTGTACACTGTAATCTCCTTTGCACCTTAGCATGCTATGCGCTTGCTATTGCTTCGATTTCCTTCTTCTGCTGTGACTCAAGATTGAAGACGACTTCGACGCTCTCAAGTTTTGTCCTTGCAGCTCGCTTATCTCTTGGTGGCTAGTGCTCTACTTTTGGTCAATCTTAGGCATTGTCCAAAATATATCAGGACTCAGCTTCCTCCTTTATGCGTTAGCACAGGTGCGTCACCTTTCAGACCTTTCAAACTTTTTTCAACAGTTTGTCTTTGCCTTTATTCCAGACACCTTTTTCTTCAGCTATGTTGGCTCTCCTTTGCTTTCAAAACTGATTGGCGCTGCTCTATAATCTTTCATAGTCAGGTTATATCAAACCTGATTTAAAACTTTTTATCAAGCACTCTCTTTGCTTACGCTTTTCTTAACGTAGCTTATTCTTCTCAATTTATATTCTCCTTTTGTGGCTTCTTCTCCACAATATATTAGCAGGCAACATTCACTATCCCTTTCAAATATTTGCTGCTCTTCTTTTTGTATTCTTTAGCATTCTCTACGCTTCCAAATTCACACCAGAGTTCTCCTCCGATGCTAGCTTTTTAACCTGCAATTTTTTTTTTTTAAATTCACACCAGAACTTTTGATGCTAGCTTTTATCCAATATGGCTCCTACTAAGATTGGATAGTGTGGCTTTGATACCACTGATGGCTTTTTAGCCAGATTTAATCACAGGTCCCAATATCCAGGATCTTAAACAAACTTCAATATTTGAGCATTCAATATAAATGACCAATATCAATGAATATAACATTCATGAAATAACAATAATATAGATTAATTGGCCAATATCAATGAATATATCATTTATGAAATAACAATGATATGCATAAAGAAACTTACAATATTATTGCTCAAAATTGTATACAAGCTTCAATTTTCTCTGATTACAAGATTATACAGTACATGGAGATTTGTCTCCATAATATAACCTTAGAAGGTGACTCTTCAATACTTGACTATTGCTCTCCTCACATATTCGGGAGATGCATCCTTTCCTATTCCACACATAAGACAAACCTTTCATGTCTCTTGACTTTACATCTTGCCACATACATGTGACTCTTCACTTGTATACTTGACACCTACACACATGACTCTTGACTAACTTATATGACACATTGCACACTCTCACATATTACACACTTGCACTCTTTATTACATGATACTTGCATACTTTATATTACATGATGCTTGGACTCATCTTACACATTGACACATACTTTAGGGGAAATTTAAATCACACACTTAATCTAATAACTCACATCCTATTCTAATATTTACAATATGTACAAATGTACCATGGGGGTATATTAACATCTACCAAATAATGTAATATTCTCCAACATAAACCAAAACAAAGACTATAACGACTTCAATATAGTCATGTTGCCTATCTTTATTTTTATTAACTTAGGCCCTAGGTTTAGATAGTCGGCCCTTGAGCATTAGGGTTAAAGATTGATTTAATCTATAAATAGAAAGAGTTAGGTGGTAGTTTAGATCATTTTTGATATTTGAATCTTAGTTGTGTCTGCTGCGCATATGAGACTTCGCCCTCTCCAAGTGGTTATGAGATTTCGCCCTCTCTAAGTGGTTATGAGACTTCGTCCTCTCTAAACGGCTAAAGATTTGCATTGATTTTAATCTGGAATTTGATTATTGCTTATTTGATTTTCTTGCAATTGGATTTGAACTATTTGTCATCATTGGATGTTGTTTATTATGCATTATTAGATTGCCACTGTTATTGCTATAATTTTTAAAGTTGATTTGTAACAAGTGTTATTAGAGCTTTGATCTCAGATCCTTGTGGGGTGCGAATTTGCAACAAATGGGCACACAAACCATTCCAGAACCTCTACCAACAACTAATGCTTCCTATTTCCTGGTAGTTTCTTACTAATTTTTTTTGGGTCCTGTTGGTTACGAATCTGCCATGAGGAAAGGATTTGTTGTTATTGCGCCCAGATTCGCCCACAGATTGAAAGGCCGGAAGGAAAGAATGCCTTCCGTGCCAATCTCCGGAGAAGGCCGACTTCCTATGGGGGTTGGATTAAGATAAGAGTGCAGGAAAGAGATAAAAATGCGGAAAGAGATAAAAGTGCAGAAAGGGATTCCAAATGTGATTGGAGTTGGGTCGGGGGAATAAGCAGCACGGCAACGAATCAATCACCACTACTAACAGCATTCATCTACAAACATACATTGAAACTACAGCTATCAGCGATCCTATGTATCCTCTATCTATGCATTCCAAGAATACCTGGCCACCAAATGCCGGAGTCCAGAGTTCAGTACAACAGCAAGCAATGACACAAGAAACATGAGGCATAAATGACAAGGAGAGGCAGCATACAAGATAAAAGACGATGAAGCAGAGCCAAGTATATGTCTGTATTTGAGGCAAACGCACAGCTACAATTGTCCCCTAGCAATATATTCCCCTTCCACCACCTACAATGGAAAAGTGGTGGGTATTTATAGCCCAATTTCCCCCCGATTACATTCATGGGCACAAAGTCCCAGGACAAGACGGTAGGCTGACACGAGCGGCTGAGGAGCTGCTGATGCTGACTTCTGTCGGGCTGGACTGTCCTAGCAGCATGGTGTGCCTGAAGGCGGTACAGCTACGTGGCAGCGTGTTGGGATAAGTCTTCGGTCAGCAGGAATGCGGGTAGGTGCGGCAGATGACACTTCACATCGACTTAAATGGTGACAGATGGCGCCGATAGTGTAGCGCATACTTTGTCGTTGCGCGGTCAAGTCTTGGCTCGAATCCCGAAGGTGGATACTTGTCGGATGCTGAGGTGTGACACGTGTCTGCCTTGAAAGGCAGCTTATCCAACTCGCCGGGAATTCGGGCGCTATCGGGTTGCGTAGGAGGAAAACAGCGCGATCGGAAGGCCTTCTTGCCTTAGCAAATTTTCGAGTTGACTTTACCCAAGCTGCGCACCGGTCAAAGGCGCACTCCGACTTCACTGCGAAGTCGGGTTGCGCACCGGTGCTTGGCTGTCTTCATCCGCTGTTCGGACTGCGCACTGGAAAAGGGGCGCACTCCGACTTCGCTGCGAAGTCGGGTGTCGCCCCAGCACTTAGCCGTTTTTTGATGAACTATTCCCCTAGTGCGCCTAGGAAGAAGGGCGCACCCCGACTTCACTGCGAAGTCGGGTGTCGCCCTGAAACTTAGTCAAATTTTCAACTATCTCCTGTCTTGGTGCGCACTTCGGGTTCCCTACTGCGCTCCACTTGAGGGGCGCACTCCGACTTCGCTGCGAAGTCGGGTGTCGCCCCAACACTTAGAAGCTTTTCAAGGTATACCTGCTGAGGTTCTCTTCGGGGGAAGAAAGGGGGAAAGAAGAAGAGGGAATGAAGCTGCGAGGAAGAGGAAGAAAAGGGAGAAGAGAAGACAGGGAAAATGAGGAGAAGGGAAGGAAAAGAGCAGCTCACTTGCAGAAACCAAAAACATGGCACCCCTGTGCAAAATGTGGCAACAGGTCCATCTTCTGGTGCAATTATCTTCTAGAATATTGTGACTTTGTTGTTACTTTATTTCCCGAACTTGTTAAAAAAAAGTATTGGGTGTCGTCGGACCCTTGTGAGAGATCTATACCATTGCAATCGTCTCTTTGAGATGGTCAAAACAAGGGGTATCTCCAACAACACTTTTCGGAAGGTGAGTGTCTCGAGACCCTTGCGGGAGACCTATCTCTTTGCAATCGTCTCTTCAAGCTGATCAAAGTAAGAGGTATTTTTCACAACACTTTTTTTAGTAGCATTCCAAGTATTTTTTGGGTTTTTCAATTGCCCCTAGTGTATGAATGAACCTCTTGCCACTATTGGTTGGGTATAAGTCAATGGTCGATTACAGCGTATTGTTCATTCAGAGGATGTGTGTATGAGCAAAAAGAAGCACCAACCCAAAAATCTTGGTAAGCATCATAACACTTCCCCAAATATCAATAGTTTTGACCAACGTCTTCTTTCTTCCTTAAACGCCATGGCTTTGCCTCCTCCTAACACCTCGGGTTCTTTCTCTCCTCTCAATAACCCTCCCTCGGTCACTCCTCTTGCTACCCCTCCAATTGGTAATCCTCTTCCTAGTACTATTGACCTTGATCTATGTGCATATCTTTTGAATCAAGAACAAATGATTACTTTCATTGTCAAGTCCTTGAGTAATCAAGACCAAATAATTACTTCCATTGCCAAGTCCTTGGATAACATCCAAAGAGTCCTACAAATATTTTCTACTACACCTCCTCTTGTCCAAGGATCACAACAAACGCATGGCAACAACCTCCAATCATTCATCAGGCACCAAATACTAGTGTTCTTCCACAATCGCCACCTAGTCATAGTCCTCCAAATTCCTATGGAAGTCACTCAACTCCTTATGCCACCCAAGGTTCTCCTCTAGTTATGGGTGCTTATGACCTAGGCTTTGCTTTTGATTTGGATTCCATGACAGGAGGTGCTTCTAATTTTCTTGACTAGCCTCATGAAGTTCTTGTTCCTTGCATCGACATGTCCACCTTTGAAGGTGTCGATCCACGAGGGTGGCTACCTAAGATGGATAGCCTTATCTGCTTACACCATGTTCCTAGAGTAGGTTGTGTCACATTAGCAACTTCTAAGTTGGGAACCCAAGCTCATCAATGGTTGTTGTGGTAGCTTCGCCAACATGGGGGTTCTATTTTGTGGCTTGACTTCAAAGAACGATTTCTTCGAAGATTTGACAAAGGATCTTCCACATCGTATGTGGTTTGTCTTATGCAAACAAAGCAAATAGGAATAGTGGAGGAGTATTGCTCCAAGTTCACTAGTCTTCTCACCTACATCCACCAATTGAATCCAATGGTGGTGGTCTCCACCTTTTGCCGTGGTCTTAAGGATAAAATTTAGTGGGAAGTCAATATGCTCAATCCCTATACTCTCAAAAATGCTTAATGTATAGCTTTGGCGGTAGAATAGAATCTCCAAGATTCTAAGTCTCCAACATAGACGTGACTTCAACTCTCGTCGTCCTTACTGAAATAATGAGTGTTCTAAGGATTATTCTATTTCAAATGTTGTTCTTACCATCCTCGAGATTAAGCCTATGAAGAATGTTGTAAATTTTAAGTGGAAGGTGAAGACACAACAATATATGAAGATGAAGATTCATTACAACAAGAGCAACCGACGGAAGTAGATGAGGTGAAACATGAGGATGATACCATGGCTCTCTTTGCTCATGCTCTTATGGGGCTCCAAGCTCACCATACTATCAAGGTACAAGGATTTATTAAACGATAACATGTCAATGTGTTGATTGATTTAGGTAGCACACAATTTTATAGATAGTAAGACAACGGAGTCTTTGGGTTTGTATATCAACAAATCAGGATAAATTTCAAGTCTTAATTGCAAACTAGGGTACTTCTTAGTGTGTGGGTTGAATGGCTAAAGTTAACATCCAAATGGGGGATTATACTTGGTTGGGCAATCTCTTTGCCATGAACCTAGGTAGTTCAGATGTCATCTTGGGAGCACAATGGCTATCTTAGCTTGGTGATGTTACTATTAATCTACAAAAATTATATGTCAAGTGGATGGAGAAGGGAAGAGTCATTTGTCTCCAAGGAATCCAACTCCCTCCCTCCAAGGTGGTTAGTTCACATAGCATGAAAAAGATATTGAAGAAAGGTGGTTGTGGATTCTTTGCCCAAGTCAATTGCATGGAGGTTTAGTCTTTGGAGTTGCTTCTTCTAGCTCTTCCTTTGGATTTACAGAACATTGTGGATCGCTATGAGGAGGTCTTTAGTGAGCCCATGGGTCTTCTTTCTAAGTGCACACATGATCATGCTATCCACCTTGTTCCAGGAAGTCAACCTCCTAATGTGCGTCCTTACTGCTATCCCCAACCCCAAAAGTTGGAAATTGAGAAGTTGGTTCAAGAAATGTTGGAGCAAGGAATCATCCATCTAAGCATCAGTCCATACTCCTCTCTAGTGGTGATGGTACGATGCAAGGATAATTCATGGCACATGTGTCCTGATTTTCATCCTCTCAACAAGATCACTATCAAAGATAAGTTTCCTATCCTTGTTATTGATGATTTGTTGGATGAATTACATGGTGCTAGATACTTTACAAAACTAGATTTGTTTTCTGGGTTTTATCAAATTAGGGTTAGGGAAGAGGATATCCCTAAGACTGCTTTTTGTACACATGAGGGTCATTATGAGTTCCTAGTCATGCCTTTTGGTCTCACCAATGCTCCTTCCACTTTCCAAATTCTCATGAATTTTTTCTTTCATCCTTTTCTTTGCAAGTTTGCCCTAGTTTTCTTTGATGATATTTTAATGTATAGCATGTCTTGGGAGGATCATCTTGTTCATGTTGACAAAGTTCTTCACCTATTACAAAGGGAAAAACCTTTTGTCAAAAGGTCCAAATTCTCCTTTGGGGCCTAGGAGGTAGAATACTTGGGACATATAGTAACTTAGGAAGAGTCAAGGTAGATCCTAACAAGATCAAAGCTATGCAAAATTGGCCCTTGCCCAAATTCCTTAATGATTGATTTAATTTTATAAATAGGAAGAGTTAGGTGGTAGTTTAGATCATCTTTGATATTCTAATCTTAGTCATGTTTGCTACGCATATGAGACTTCGCCCTCTCCAAGTGCCTATGAGACTTTGCCCTCCTCTAAGTGGCTAAGGATTCCCATTGATTTGAATTTGGAATTTGATTATTGCATATTTGATTTTTTTGCAATTGGATCTGAATTGTTTATCATCATTGGATTGCTACTGCTATTGTTATAATTTTCGAAGTTGATTTGTAACAAAGATAGAAGGAAAAGTCAACAACACAAAAATGTTGATTCAAAGGAGTACAAATATTGGCAAAATGTTTATGTTGATCATTTGATACATATGTTCTTATTTCTCCTCAGAAAATAAACAACAGGATAAAAGAAACTTGGAAAGTCAGAGAGGAAACCAATAGAGATCACACAGACAATAAGGACTAGCAAAATGCTATTATTTCTCCTGATACAATGCAGTTGTCTTTTGCTACTTCTAATCAAGAGTGTTATGTATGTTTCATTTCAGCCTCTAGCCTCTTGGATGCTGTCAATTTTGAAAGAAATATAGAAATAACTAATATAACTCGGCAATGTTATTGACAGTTATTAACAGGGCAATTGTATAATCTTAATTCGCAAGTTTCTTTATAAAATAGTAGACAATAATAAAATGACAATTACACCAAAGGTCTGGAGTGTTAGCAGTTGGGGTTGGGAGAGGGGTGGCGTGGCAGGGGATTCCATCACCAAGCTCATCTTAGAAGATCAAGAGAAAATGTTCCAACTGCAATGAGTCTGCTAAACACACACTTAGCTTTATGTCCAACTAAAACCGACAATATTTATTTTCCGATAAATTGAATATCAGCAACTGAATCCAACCAGTCAGTCATGCAATGTCCACTGATTGTTTAAGCTGGCATAGAAAGGATGCTTAACCCCATAATTGTTTGGGATCAAGGGACTAATCTAGACATTTGGAAGTTGAAACATCTTAAACAGTTGATCGGTTATTGATAAAGCACATATATTTCATTCAAAATATCGTAACAAATTGCTTGACAGGATCCAGTCTGAAGTAGTCAGGAGTCTGAGAAAGTAGACAGAAAACTATATGACGATCTTAAGGCTTTAGCTCCTCTTTGCCTGATCTGCATAATTCTGAAAATTTTCATCAAGTGTTTTTAATAAAAGAAAACATCCAGGAGGTTCTGTTCTATTTGCTTCTACTTCAGGTTTAGTTATATTTCAAATTATGTAAGCTCTTCCATTCAGTCATAAAGAAGTTCCATATCATCCACCATAATATGTGATGGTTATCTTGATTGGCATATTATAATGTCTAGTTTGGCTTCTATATTCTGCAGCAGTATATTGGTTGATACTGCATCCCTACAGCTTTTGCTTTGCTTCATTACTTTCTCTTGATAAGACAAATAGCAAAAAACTGACCATTCAGAAGCAGAAATGTCTTGTGCTTTTGGTTGCAATGCATGTTTCAGTGAGCCTCTGTTTAGAAGTCAGATTTCTCACAATATCCAACTTGGATGTCACAGATGCGTTAGTTGATGCAACTATGGAGCTGGACAGAAGGGGTCCCTTAGTAGAGTATGAGCGGCAAGTAGCAGCAGGAGAGCTTATGGCAGGTGACAAAGATCAGGTATTTTGTATGGTGATATTGTAGTTGTCATGGTTGTTAATCACCATGCTTTCTATGTGCGTTAAATTTCCACCAAATATAAATTATGGGATTCCAAAATTAATTTGGATTTCATAAACGTCTTATCACAATAACACAGAACACATAAAAGAAAACCAAGATTACTTGTGAGAGTTATTTATATTACATATCATATTGAAAGTGGGGAGCGAAATCTTCCTTATAAAGGATTACTATAAGTCGAGTCAATCCACTTTATGAATGTGGGATAGACCGAGATACACACTAAAGTGTAATCAAACTTAAAATCATAAAATAACCTAAAGTCACAATGACTTTATTAATGCCTAAGTCTAAAAGCTAATTGACCATTATTAATCTAACACCCTCCCTTAATGGTCAATCTACTGACCACACAAAGCTTATCCCAAAATTTTACATGTTTGTCAAGACCCAAAGACTTGGTAAAGATGTCTGCAGTTTGGTCCTCTGTTGGACAATACTGCAGCTTAATAGTTCCATCCTCTACAAGTTGTCTGATGAAGTGACAATGTATTTCAACATGTTTGGTCCGCTCGTGGAAGACTGGATTCTTGGCTAGTTTGAGCACCCCTTGATTGTCACAGAACAAGGGTGTCGACTCTGTCTGATGCATCTTCATGTCTGAAAGCATCCTCCTGAGCCAAACTGCCTCACACGCTCCTTTCACTGCTCCTCGATATTCTGCTTCAGTCGATGAAAGGGCAACTGCATGCTGCTTCTTGCTGGCCCATGTGACTGCACCCGTGCCAAGGCTGAAAACATACCCAAAAGTGGATTTTCTGTCATCCACAGAACCTGCCCAATCTGAATCTGTATACCCACACAGCCTGGGGTCTTTGCTTCTGCTGTACAGAATGCCAAAATCAAGTGTCCCTTTCACATATCTCAACACCCACTTCGCTGCAGTCCAATGTTCTACTTTAGGCGCTGTCATGAATCTGGAAATGAAGCTCACAGCATAACTCAAATCAGGTCTAGTGGCTGTAAGATATATCAAGCTCCCCACTAGTTGCCTATATACTATACTGACTCATTAACTGCCTTAGAGTCAGTTTTGGCTGAAAGTTTCAGCTCTTTCTCCATAGACGTAGATGAGATTTTGCAATATGTCATTCTGAACCTGTCAAGCAACCTCCTGACATATTTTGTTTGTGAGACAAAAATGTTGCTACCTGTTTGCCAGACTTCTACACCTAGGCAGTAATGTAGGAGGCCAAGATCGGACATGTCAAAAGCTTTACTCAAATTAGATTTGATCTGTTCTATAGCACTTGCCTCACTACCTATAATGATGATGTCATCCACATATATAACCAGAAGGATGATCTCATTACCTATGCTTTTGACATACAGATTTGGATCTGAAGGACTCCGTTGGAACCCCTGTTCACCCAAATACTTATCAATTTTAATGTACCATGCCCTGGGTGCCTGCTTCAGGCCATATAGAGCTTTCTTCAGTCTGCAAACAAAGTGCTCCTTCCCTAGAACCTGAAAACCCTGTGGTTGGCACATGTAGACTTCTTCCTCCAAATCTCCATTGAGGAAGGCACTCTTCACGTCCATCTGATGGACCTTCCAGCCATTCTGAGCTGCCATGGCTAGGACTAATCGGATGGTGCTCATCTTTGCTGTAGGAGCAAAGGTATAAAGCACGACTGGTTGCAAAAGGGTTTTCATCTTTGCCTTTGGTCAGAAAATGGAAGAAGAGGACTTGGTGGTAATAACGTTGAAAAGCTCTGATACCATATCACGATAACATGAAACACATAAAAGAAAACCAAGATTACTCGTGAGAGTTCTCTATATTACATATCACATTGAAAGTGAGGAGCGAAAGCTTCCTTATAAAGGATTACTATAAGTCAAGTCAATCCACTATATGAATGTGGGATAAACCGAGATACACACTAAAATGAAATACAACTTAAAAGCATAAAATAACCTAAAGTTACAATGACTTTATTAATGCCCAAAGTCTAAAAGCTAATTGACCATTATTAATTTGATATTAATCTAACACGTCTGTCCTGCCTCAGATGCAGTATTGTTAGATTTTTCCTATTCCCATGATCTCAAATTTGAAGACTTATAGTACTAATATTTTACAAAGAGTTTCATGTAATTATTCTTCTTCCAAGTTGCTCTCTTTTACAGGTTTGTTATGCTCTTATTGATTTTTTGTTTTCATGAATAACCCTAGGAAGAGACCTTGAGAGCTCTACAGAGGTTGTATGATGAGCTGATGGATGCAGCTGAAACTTGTGGACTGGAGAGGTCGGCTTCATCTAATCAAGCTGTCAGGTGAGGGAGAATGCAAGAAGAGCAGTTATTTTTAAAAGGTGGTAGCCACTTGTAATTGAAGTGTTCCTCTGGGTGCAGGAAAATTTGATGCATGCATCCTGTCATTTATCATGGAAGGTTTATGAAAGCCATTTAAAACTACTATCCATTGATGAGCAATTTATAGATCATGGTCAGCTGTAGTGATAAATGCATTTTATTGTCAAACTTAACACCAATGCAACCATATATAAAATAATGGTATTCTAATAAATGTTGGAATCTGTAGGAAAAGCTGGTTTTGGTCTATACTACCAGGGGCTGATTTGTCACCTATCCGTGGCCTGTATTTATATGGTGGGGTGGGCACAGGCAAGACAATGCTAATGGACATGTTCTACAAGCAACTGTAAGACATTCTTTTGCTCTTTAGTTACTGTTTTCCCTATATTTTACTTAATTATTTATTTGGCTGTATTTCCTTAAGTCATCAGTTCTCATTTGCCTTATATTCTTTCATCCAAGTTACTGCAGTTTTTTTTTGAACTGTTAAGTAGCAATTAAAATATATGAATTTCCTATTATGCAATGGATAGTGTAATAAAGTAATGGGCCTATGCAATATATATAATCCCAGCAGCTTCTAAATTGTTTTTTTCTAGACAATGTCCATGACCAACCTCATTAGCATCCATAACAGGCTGGATTCATCCTATATGTTTGTTGCAGCTTCCATAAAAGTTTATTTTATTTATTAGGAATTATTCCAAGGAGGTTATGACTAATGATTCTAACTCTGCATTCAAAAGAATAGCAGTTTAGAAGGCTGCAGTAAGCTGAATCTTCTGCGCTTAAAATCTCCACCTTTTTTCCGGGTTATTGTTCATCAAAGTCTTATCGCAATGACATTTATAATTAAAATTTGCTTATTTGATTGCTGGGGTATAGTCAGTATGATTTTTCTTTTGCTGGAGCATATGTCAATTGGCAGATACTAATCAGTCGTTCTTGTAAACGTCTATGACAAAAATATGTTTATAACAGTTTGGCTTTGTACTTTTCACAGGCCTGAAACTTGGAGAAAGAAAAGAATTCATTTTCATGACTTTATGTTGGATGTACATAGCCGTTTGCAAGTAAGAATTCTTATCCCTTAAGAAGATGAATTCAAGCAGACCTTACAAGTTTCCTACAAGCATCTTGATGAACAAATTTCTAAATGTGTTAGGATTCAAATTTTCTAATGATGTTCCTTGTATGAAGTCTGTATTCTTATAAAGTGAAGATTTAGTAGAATTTACATTATTTGAGTGGTGACTGCAGAGACATAAAGGTGTCAGTGATCCATTGGATGCTGTTTCTGAGGAGATTTCAAGTGAAACAATTTTACTCTGCCTAGATGAATTCATGGTAATAATCTAAGCTCAGCTGATGCTTGCAAATTTTTACATGAGGTTTTCTTTGACAAGTAAAAGTAATTTTTATCTGAAATTCTCTATTCCATTCATTACTTGCAAGCGGAAAACTATAGGGACATTTTAACGCGACCTCAATCGTTAATGGCATAGGTAACTGATGTTGCTGATGCATTGATCTTGAATAGGCTGTTTGGACACCTTTTTAACAAAGGGGTTGTAAGTTTCCAATGTTTCCAAGTCAACTGTATTATCTAGACAAGGGATTTTATTTATTTATTTGTTTTTATTTTTCCTCCATACATACAGTTCATTCTATATTGCTGGAATTTTAAATGGAAGATGATTTTTCTGTGGCTGCAGATACTCGTTTCTACTTCCAACAGGCCTCCTGATCAGCTTTATGAGGGTGGTTTGCAGAGGAATCTGTTCTTGCCCTTCATCTCACTTTTGAAGGTGCGGGGAAGGAAGATAACTATGAGGAAAATTTAGAGTTAGAGAATTATACTATTATATTTTATTTTCTTGTGCACATTTACATTTTGAGGTGTCACACTGATCTTGCTGTTTGGTCCATGCTTTCCTGTTTTAGGAGCGATGTGTGATTCATCCAATTGGTTCATCCACCGACTATAGAAAGCTTACTTCTGTAAGATTCTATCTCATCCAAAATTATAAAATATTTAATTCTAATGAACTACACCAACCTTTGCTGGTGACGACAAAATATTTTTCATATTGGGTGAATGAATTAGTTTAGCCATGTTGTTAGTGACCAACTGATGTCACTCAGTATTTGTGAACAAGTACTCCATGGATTCCCTGCATGCATAATGCAGCTTTCATCTTTGAAAGCAAATCTGTCTAGCACAAAGGAACTTGAGCCTTCTACTAACTTAGGGAGCTCAAGCTTATATATAGCTTGGAAATCTAAATTGCACAATACTGAGTGCAGAAGGTTACTATTTCGATGCTTGAGTTAATTATTCTAACCATATGGTTTTGTGCAGGCTGCGCAAGGATTCTATTTCCATGGTGAAGAAGCCTCTAGGCTACTGAGACAAAAATTTAGAAGCTTGATAGGTGGATGTCTGGCCACCCCATCAACCGTAGAAGTTGTCATGGGAAGAAAGTTACTGGTTTGTATTGCAAGGTTGAAATTTAAGATTCTTGAGAATATTTTGTTGGAACATAACTTGCTAGATGTCTTTGTATTTTGCACCTGCTTATTACCCTGAAGTTGCAGTGCCAGGTCAAGTATATGCATTTCCTTCTTCATATGTGATTATAATTTAGCAAGAAGTCGTACTGGCTATTGGTGGTCTTCTTTGAACATTGATGCAAAGTTAATTCATCTGATTGTGTCAGGTTCCGTTTGGAGCTAATGGGTGCGCGTACTTCAAGTTTGAAGATCTTTGTGAGAAACCTTTGGGTGCAGCAGATTACTTTGGACTTTTCAGTGAGTTATTTCTTCTTGCAGATTAAATTATTCTAACAAACTGGGATATGGGATGTTCATAAGATGGACATCTGCTGCCATTGAATCCTATGCAATGTAAGTTATATTTGATTTTTAGCCCATTACTGCAAAACTCTTAACACTGATTGTATGCAGAGCATTTCCATACTCTTGCACTTGATGGCATACCTACTTTTGGAGCACACAACAGGACATCAGCTTATCGATTTGTCACATTAATTGATGTACTTTCTTTCACTTTGCTCCTGTGGAATGTAATTTTTTAGGGTAGGTTAGCTATGCATACAAGTTTGTTAATAAGTAATATTTTTATTGCAGTATTGCAAAAGACAATATATTGAATCATGCTTGACAATGTTTGACGCCTCTTTGGCCTAGCATTCATGTCAATTGGTGTGGAGTTAATATTTGGTTTCACCTTGTCAGCTGATGTCTCTGTGTGCATTTCCCCCTTTTTTTTGTTTTTTTGGGTGGGGAAGCCTATGTATGTTGGATGCTATAAAATATCTTATTTGATATTATCAGTTCTTGCAATGCCTCAGCAATTGAGTAATTACCATAGTAGCCAGGATAATGTGGATATGGGAATGGGTACATTGTTATCAAATCCTGAGTGTGCCAAGTTATAATAAGGTATGTCTATAGTTTGTGTGTATGTGTGTTTCTAAATCAAGAATGTCAATACTCAATTAATAAGTCTAAAAGAATAAGAACATTGGGATCAATTGATTAAGTTTTTTTTTTAAATACTGAAGGGTTTAGGACTCTAGAAAAAGATTATACCCTTTTGTAGTCATTCTATACTTCATCTTGAAGGCTTGAATCAATTGAGATTCCATATGTTGGAGATTTTATATGTCGAGACACAATTATTTGAGTCTAAAATAATTCTAGAGAAAGAGTAGACTCTTCTGTAGTAATTCTAGATATCATCTTGAAGACTTGAATCAACTGAGACTCCATATGTTGGAGATCTTATTTAATGCAAAAAAATTAATATTTTAATTAAACAGAAAACATGAATATATAACACATTGAGTGAAAAGGAATTAAAATCTTCTAGACCTAGAAACAAGCTTCTAAAACAAATTATTATAGGGGTACAAACGTTCCATTAGGTTTCCAGGACAGGGATGGTATGCGACAGTGGATGTGTTTCTGGGATGTCTGGACATGTTCTCAAGACATCCCCCAAAGCCTGAGACAATCCCCGTGGAATATAGGTACAAACTAATCTTTGATAGCAAATAAGAAAATTAGTTGCATAAATTTGATCAGAAGATGTCTCCTTGTGTCTCTGCATAAGTCTTACCTATGGGTCACATGGGCCAGTGTCCCAAAGGTTGGGAAATTTATCTCCAGGTTTGAATTGCATTCAACCTGTTTTATTTTAACTTGAAAAATCAAGCTCAATACAAAGTCTTAATTGAAAGAAGAGTGACTTCAGAAACATAGACTATTTATCTTGTTCCAGCAGGTCCCTGGATTGGCACTTGGCAATCTTAAATAATTAGAAAATTAGAAATTTAGAATGTAAGGCATTTACTAGCATTTTATGTTTTCTACTGCAGGTTATGTATGAAAACAAGGCCCGATTTTTGTGTTCAGCAGAAGCATCTCCAGTAGAACTGTTTGAACGGGTTGTTACAGTTGCTGATGCAAAAAGGATTGCACCAAGAACTTCATCACGTTCCATGAAGAATGATGATGCAGATCTTTGTGTTGATAATGAATTGGGATTTGCAAAAGATCGAACCATTAGCAGGTATGAATTTCTGATTTTAGTTGTGGACACCTTGCCTTTGGATATGGACTTGGGCAAGTTCAAAGTTGTTTGTAGTAACAGATCTACATACCATGGCATGTGAGGTCAATCGTTGTTTCTGCTTATCTGTCACCTAAAATTGTGTTTTGGAAGGTTAATATTGATTCTTTCTCATGAATTGAGTAGGGGACCCACTAGTAAGAGTGGGCCTAACTGTAAGAATTTGAAACTCCGAATAGGAGGTTGAAGGTTTGAATCCAATGGGGATAGAGTTGTACACCATACTTCAGTAACCGGAGTTTGGTTGGATAAACATATATTGGGTAAATAACATCCTCTATGAGGATCATGTCATATGGCCTATGGTCTCATGGATGTTAAAAACTGCTTTACCTTTACCTTTATTGATTATATTTACAATTTGGTTTTAAAGCCTACGTGTAAGAGGGGTGTCATGTGATTGTACTTAATACTGTTTCTAGTTGGAAGCCACCTTGTTTTATTCATCATTTGGCTTAGATTTGTGTTCTGTTCAGATGGGTGGCTGTAGCTATTTGATGTTGAATTGCTGATGTGTAGGTTTTGGTGTGTATATTGTTCTTCTTGATGATTACAAAAGTTTGGTTCCTTGCCTGGTTACCTGTATCTTAGACTTGTTTTTAAGAAATGGAGATTCTATCAAATGACTTGTATTGATCTTGGATGAGAGTTTTATGCCTTTTTGGTTTACAGGAAATGACATAAATAAGGTTTCTGTTTTGCATTATTTTATAATTTTTTTGTCAGTTATTCAATTACTTTTCTCTCTTGCTTGGCAGATTGACAGAGATGAACAGCAAGGAATATTTGGATGAACATGCTCTGCTTATCAACAACAAAGAGACTGAAGAAGGTTACAAACAGTGATGTCACAAGCTCCACAAGAAAATGCAGACTCATCTCATGCGTGAACATTGATATCCAAGCAACATATTCAAGTCTGTCTCCCCTATAAAAACAATAATCTGGGCCTTCTTTGATCGCTTTGGAGGAACTGTCCAGCAAGACTTCAATTGATACCATATCAACAACTGTGTTGTTTTTAAATGTATACCATGATATCAAAGCATTTGTTTCGTAACCTCAGTTGAGTTTACAAAATTTGCAAATTGCCATGGTGAATGATTTCATGTACCATACTGATTGTATGCGACTGGGGTGTACCTATGTGTAAATTAACCTTCTAATTTATTATATCCAGTTAACAAATATTACCTTCTCAATGCTCTTGACCACTCCACAAGTCTTTTTAACTAGTTGTTAATGATCCATAATGATTTTTCTCACTTGTTGAAAAGCATTTATATTAGATCAAGTGACGCATGGCACTACAATGCAAATTTAAAATAATCAATGCTCAAGAAATGTTTTTTAGAACTGCTGACAAAAAATTTAAACATACGAGGACAAAAATATGTGAATGAATGACCCATGAACTTACATCTAAATTAAAGTATTGAACTATTTATTAACTAGCATCTTAATTGAAATTTAGTTGAGAACCTGGCATCTTTATGTTGTATTTGTATGGTGTAGACGAGCACTTATAGGTGTCCATTGGCTGCAAATGAAACTGGCCATGCTATATTTTTAGTGGACAATTACAAGAAATTTCAAATCTAATGAGAAAGATTACAAGCATATGTGTTGACAAAATAGCTATGTTGCAAGAAATGCGATTGGGGATATGTGTTTTGCATCTTTTGTGTCTCCAATGTGATGGAAACGACTGTTACCAATGGTACCTTGAGAAGGGCGTCGAAAAAGTTGTATAACACTTGGTTTTGGCATATTTTTCATCTAATGATGGTGTTTGACACTGTTGTGCATATAATCTCCCGTGCACTTTTCTTTTGGGAAGCACTATGTGGCCAAAACATTGTTGTTATATGCCCATGGATAAGTGACAGAGCTTTGGACTAGAAAGGGTCCAAGTTTTAACCCTCCACAGGATGTGCCTCCAAGGGCTTTGGATGAGAAGGGTCCAAGTTTTAGCCCTCCATAAGATGTGCCTCCAAACCCATATGACAATGATGACTTATTTATTTATGGTTATATATATACACTATACATAAATCTGGTTCTTATACACAACCTTTATTGGGATCTGTTTCTCATCATGTTGTGGTTGCCTTCACATTTCTCATTTTTGATGAAAAAAAAAATAATAAAACAAAAAAAATAGATCATTAGAGCAAATCATTCATCATTCATTCCACCAATCACTACATTTCATATGCATCCATACATATAATAAAACAAAAAAAATAGATCATGCATTTCATTTCATTTTCAAAACCAAACAAAAACACAAAAACACAAAAACAGTTTATGTATTACCCCTCATGTATTGCTTTGGGCCACATATCTAGGTGGTCACTCCCATGTATCTTTGGCTATCCATATACCACCTCTCTCTCACATATTGATTGGTATATAAAAAATGGTTATGTATATAGGGAGGCCCTTGTCATATATAGGGAAGGTGATATAAGGATATCAAAATGTCTTCTCTCTTCTTTAGTTAACTCTATAAACAAAACTTAATCTCCCTTCTCACCATACCATGGTCCGAGCAATGTTGCATGACACATAGTGTTGCTCACCAACTAGCTATAAATTTTGATCCCTTGGCTGAGCCAAGAGAATCAAACCATTTATGAAAATCCTATCTATAAAGAGGATGAGGGATCCCCTCCCTTGTGTTCTTTGTCCCCTAACCATAATGATTAGGGGAGGGTAGTCTTCAACTCCCTTAACCACACGACTGTTGTCCTCTATAAACATTAAGAAGTTCTAGTAGCTATGTTCAAAGAAAGTAGTGTTCCCATAACCACTTATTACCGAGGAAGGTTTTATCTTGGATTGCTCCCAATAGCCAAAGTCTAATCAAGTAGACCCCTCCCTTGGGTCCTTGAACATTAACCTGAATGCATCTCCTTCTAATCATGCTGACTTTGATCCTCCAATTGTCACCACTTGTGGGGATGGTCATCCCTTCATCCTCTTGAGGAGTTTTTATGGCTCAATGTGAGCAGCTCAACCTTTCAACTGTTAGAAATTAAGATCTAAATGATATGGATTATTGTAGTGAAGGGTATTTAAGTACATAAGATGCCTAATTTAGGCATAGCAAACCTCCAAACAAAACTAAACAAACTTGTATCTTGTCCTATACTACATGCATGTACCATGTGAGAAGTGGTTATGCCACTTGACTATTCACATGGTCTATGATGTAATAAGTAATAAACCCCCCTCCCCCGTTTATTACATCATAGTCGAAAGCTCTATTTTGCTTATGATTAAACAATAATATTTAGGGTAATGTTGGAATTTGAGAGAAATTCCCCCTTAATGTAGACTTTCTACTTTCAATACTTAGGAGTGTCAAATTCTATCGATAATGCACTCCAAATACATTTATTACAAAATAATTTATTTAATACTCAATGCTTATAGATAAGATAAGATAATTATATTAATGTCCATGGGTGACCAATAAGGTCAAAGGGACTCGAAAGTACAACCGAAGAAATAGAAAAGAACTAGGGAAAAGGGCCCTAGAAAAGAAAGCTAACTATGAAAAATAATCAAACAAACAAACAGAGGGGTAAGGAGGTGCAGGGGAAAAACTGCCAAACCCAAACCCTATGAGTACAATATCAAATCGTTCTTGACACCCAATGCTGAAGGGATGCTAGTGCCCATGAAGAAAGTGGTAATCTGGGATTGCCTATGTTGCCTTAACAAACATGAGCTGCCTTGATGCTGGTCATAAATAAATTTGAGGCGCCTTGGGCAAGGAGGTCATTGGGGGACCTGGATGGTAGTGTGTGGTGAAGAACGTCGACGGATTGATCTCATTGTCTGTGAGAGCTAGAAGTGTCTTGAGGGTGCTTGACCCTCCTAATAGAAGTAATGGGCTAAAAGAAGGAAGTGATCAACTTGGTAGTGGCAAGGATCTCCTGTAGAGATCTGTCCCTAAGTGAGACAATCTATTGAATATAAAGGGCTAGACACCACTGATTAAGATATCGAAAGGTGGAGAGATAGTTTCCAAAGTCTTTGAATAAGCAGTGGAATCTCCCTCGGATCTTGTAATAAACAAGGCACTTGAAGAGAAAGTGGTCCTCAAACTCCGTTTCCTTGATGGAGAATAGATGACAAACATGATCCTCATGCGGAACATACTCTCATCTGCCCAAGAGGGGTCCTCAAGCCATGTGACCAATGAAACTGAAGGTAGGAGGGACGACATATGGTGCCATCAACTATCTAGAGAAAATACTCTACATAGAAGGCCAACTTGGGGTTGAGTGGTGAAGAAGTCCATGTGATTAGAGTGTATTGTTAATAAATATCAACTCAAACCAACCTACATGTGCTCTCCTTCAAAGGATGAGGTTGAGGGGGGTTAGCCAAAGTGTGTCTAAAGGGAGGAAGACAATCAATATAGAAATTGATAGACTAGATGAGCAAGCATGTCTCAAAGAACCAACAATGTTGACGTCTAGATGAACGTGAAGAGGCAATGTCCTCAGAGGAGCAAAGGGCTAGAAATGGATACCTTACATGGCCAGAGGTGGAGATCTCCATGGATATGAGTTTGTGAATGTAGAGTATGATCCAAAATATGCATTCAAGATGAAGGGGTGAGCTACAAACTTAGCTTGAAGAATGCATTGGGAGACCCTCCGTTTGCAATGGATTAGACGTTGGAGCATCAAAAATTGAACCTGCTCCAAGCAAGCCCAATCAATGGATCGTAAACTGGGTGCCCAAACCTCAGACCCATATGTGGCAATGGGTCGAACAATGGCATTGAAGAGATGCATCTTTGAAGGGATATCTTGAAAATAGGTCTGAAAACATTGGCATTCTAGAGTGGAGAGGGAAGCATAGCCCTTGCAAAGACATGATTGAGAGGTAGGTCTCAGGCTGAAAGAAGGTCCAAAAAATAGCACCCCTAAGTAGGTGTAAGAGGCAATGATCTCTATTGGTTCTCCTTTGTAGAAAAAAGGAACTTGGAGGCAACATCTCTGGAAGTGTTAAAAATCATGGTCTTCGTTTTGTTGAGGTTGACAACAAGTTGTCGGATATCACAAAAATGATCAAGAGCATCTAGTTGTCTCTATAAGCCATTGACAGAGTGGGAGAGGAGAATCACATTGTCGACGAAAATAAGAATAGCAATCAATACATGATGAAGAAAACAATCGTCGTCCACATGAGTGTGGTATTGAAGAAAATCCTTGAACATGTCAATATAGATATCAAAGAGGGTAGGTGAGAGGGGACAATCCTGTTTAACCTCAATGGTACTCTTGATAGAGTCATAGAGGCCAAGAGGGGTATGGAACTGGCCAACCTTTGTCTCATATAGCTTGATGATAGCTAGAACAAGGGGATCGGAGATACTAATGTCACGAAGCCATTGGAGAAGAAAATTCTTGGGACCGAGTCAAAAGCCTTTCTAATGTCAACGAAGCAACAAAAGACTTTGACGGACCACTGGCAAGCCTCCTCAATAATGGCCCAAAGGGTAAATATGTGATCTAGTCTAGTAGTCACTCTTGAAACTTGTCTGTCCCATAGCCTTGAGCTTCTTGAACTCTAGTTCTTTTGACAACTTTATTTCTAAAAGTGCGCCATACAACTTGGCAAAGGTATGTTCGATCATAATAGTCCTGTAATTTTTCAGAATGGAACTATCCCTTGATTTATGAATGGGGTGAATAATGTGTCGTGCCTAGGAGGGGGGGAATCCAAAGCAAATGACCTCATTAAATATCCTAGAAAGTGGAAAAGTGAGTGAATCAACTTTGTGTTTGAAGAAATCTAATTGGAAGCCCTCAAAATCTACGGATTTACTAGTGTTGAGTTTCTTGATGTCCCTAGTAAGAAACAACTAGTAGGAGGGAGGAGGGAAGAGACAAGGATGGTTGGTTGGCCAAGGACGTCATAAATGGAGTTGGCATAAGAGAACCAAGTATAAGGGTCAATGTCTGATGATGGGAATTTATTTGGGTGTTTCTTCAAATGTCTTGAAGTGAAGCATGTGTTACCATGCATCCAATATTTCTTGTTGAATTGACTGTTTTTTGATTTTTGTCTTGCATATGGCAGAATGAAAGTTGTATATGGCTTTCTTTGCTATTTTATCTCTTTGTATTTCATTTAATCAAGTCTTGGATTCTTTCCAAGTTCTTTTATCATAAGTTATGTGATATGATAAATGGGATTTGTATTTCGATTGTAATCTCTAGCAATTATACATGTTTTAATCAATTGAATGATACCATATTTGCTACAGTTTTTCCTTGAACTAAAATGCAACAACCTGCAATTGTCCTATGGTCTTGAGAGTTGAACCATTATACCCCAATAACTATTGTCATTGTCTAACAAATTCATCTTTATCACAAACTATGTTGTCAATATTGATGATATCACAATGCATTTTATCATTTAGTATCTTGATTGCTTGTAGTGTTGGTACACTTCTTGATAATAGTCTTATGAGATCATGGGCTTTGATGATGATGTATGAATCTCTTGTTTGAGTTGTAAATATAGATAATATTCTTTCAACAAGATCTAGTTTGCAAGCTATTTTATACCTTTTAAAGGTTTTCTTCACAATAGGTCATTCATCTTGCAAATACATTTCTCTATATTTGGGAAATTAAGTAGAAAATGAACTGAATTTGAACTTACCATCATTGCTCCATGATGTATTGAACTTCTTGGCCTTATAGGTGTCCCATGCCTTATACTTGTAATGGTTTCTTTTATATTCAGGAGGTGTTGCCTCTTGTTAATTTTTTGGTTTAAAATTATCAATCGGTGGGACTCTTCTTGCATGATGGTTTAGATGTTTCCAAATTTCTTGATATTTCATATGTTTGGGGTTAATACCAAACATAGTTATGCTGTCTCATGGTGTTTGAGTGACAAACACATGTTCTTCTTCCATTTCTTGAACTTCTTTTTCTTCTTTAAATTGATTCTCTTTAGCTACATTACTTTGATGTGCCTTTCTCCAACTTTAATTTTGTTGTTTTGAAGATGACCTATTTTGCTACTAGTTCATCTCTCATGAAGGTGATCCATTTTTTAATGGAATATGCCAACAATCCCTCATGGTGTGTCCATTTTTTCCACAGTGATCACATACCCTTTGTGTGTTGTACATACTCCTTTGAGAATCATTCCTTTGATTCTGAAATCGCTGAAAATTGTTTCTTTGTTAGAATCACTGTAGAGATCTCATACCTCTTCTAAATGGTTGATTTCCTCTTTGACTTGTAACTATTCTTCTTTTGTAGTATGTGAGACCTCTAATTTCTAAATTAAGTTCACTAGCTTCTCAAAGTTTGGTGTTTTCTCAGTAACATTTAGTGTAGAAAAAAAAACATTGTACTTGGATGGGATTGATCTCAAAATAATAAGAACTAACATTTCATCAGATACCTGAGTTCCTAGAGCTTGCAATGATGCTCACAATTATGCATTTTTTTTTTGTGAATCATTTTAGCTTTTCTCCACTCTTCATATTTAGACAATGGAGCTGACTTTGGAGGAATAAAATTTGATTTTGATTTATCTTCAAATATTGTCTTCAACTTCTCCAATGCATCTTTGGTTGTGGTTGTATCTCTAATGTATGCCTAGACATCATCTGCTACTCCAAACATTATGATGAGTCTTACCTTTTTGTCTACCTTGTCAAACTTTTCATCCTTTCCTTCTGTAGTAGGATGGGTAATGCTTCCATCTATTAGTTTCCAAAATTCCCTAAACTCAACTTGTGTCATGAGTTTGGTCTTCTAGGCAACATAGTTGTTCCCCCTCAACAATTGAGTATTTGATAACAAAAACTTCGGTGCTCCATTATGTTGGAGTTTATCACATTTTTTGGTACTTGTATATAGTTTGTATATATATGGTGTGAGAATATGAGTCATTTAGACTTTACCATTTAGTAATCATTAGAGGTTTTTCATTATTAGGAGTTCATAAAATATATTTCTCTTATGAGAAATATGAAGAGTCATATCTCTTGGATGTTTGAGGAGATGAATAGTTTGTTGAAGTTGAAATGTTAAGAGTCTTTGTAAAGGCTATATGTAGAGGAAGCATATGAGAGTCATGTATGAAAATTTTATGCTTCATTGGTACTGGAATACTGAGTTTGTGATTAGTGAGAATATTGTAAGTTTATCTATTCATTATAATACTTGTGAATATCATTTAGTGTGAGAACTTTAATCTTGTGCATAAAGAGACTATATGTTAATAGTGGTATCAGAGCCACATTGGGTGTGATTGATGAAAACCATGTTTGAGAGAATTCTAGGATAGAAAAGATAAGTATGAAAAAAAATCGAGCTGAAAAGAGCACCCAAGGATTGAAAGAAACTAGGTTGAAAAGTGCACCTGAGTTAAAGTTCAAGGCTGAATAAGAGCGTTTCAAAATCAAAGATGAAGTAGTGAATTCAAGTTGAGGGCTGAATAAGTGTGCCAAAGCCTAGAAAAGGACGTTAAACAAGCTAGTATTACACAACAGAAACCGAAGGAGAAAAGAGCTCATGTCGATGACGTTGTGAAGAATTGATGGAATATTGGAGAAAATAGCTAGGTTGAAGAATTCTTGAATAATTAGAGAACATCCAGAGACATTTGTAATGAAGATTGTTCATGCTTGAAGTGTTGAGAGAGCCAAAGAATGTCCAAGTTGGAAGAAAGAATATGTGTTGAAGTAGCAGGCAAGGCAATAAAATCCAAGGGAGAGCATCCAAAAATAATAGGTTGCAAGAAACGTTGAGTGTTACTCATAATGCATTGAGAGCGGAATTTATGCAGAGATCAAAAAGGTGTTAAAGAAGGAAAGGTGCAAAAAGACGTTAGGAAGCGTTGAAAAAAGTTGTTAGAAAATACATATTAAGTCAGGTATTTTTTTGGAGAAGTTTAAAGGTTTACGGCGAATTCAAAGCTACATAAGGAAAGAAGAATTAATTGGAGAAATAGATTTTAAAAATAAAAGTATATGGTGAATTGGAAAATTTAGAGGAAGAAAAGGGAAGTAGTATTAATATTGAAAGCAAAATTAATTAGGAAAAGCATATGAATTAGAGCAGATTTGTTCTAGAAAAAGCATTAAAGAAATAATTGATAAAGAAAATGTTTGGAGAAGAATTATTAAAGTGATAAGAATAATTTTTTTCAATGAGTTTACATAGGTTTTTATGAGAGGTCCAGGTTCCCTCATCCTAAGTGGGGTTTGAACCTTGGACCTCTCAAAGAGAGGCTAAAGCTCTTACCACTGCAGCAAGCTTGCAACTATAAAAGTGAGAATAATTATTTAAGGAGAGGAAATCTAATTTGAGAAATTGGGAGAAATTAATTATATTGAAAAACGAATTTGAAGAAAAAAAATTTTATTGAAGAGAAGATTTGGAAATTTTTTATAAAGAATTTGAAGAGAAGAGAATTGTTGATTAAAGAAGAAGAAATTATTTTTGGGAGGAAAAACAATTTCTACTACAAAATAAATTAATTATATTGAAAGATTTTTTTATCGGATGTGTCAAATTGTTAAGGAAAAGAATTGTTGATTTATCATTTTTGAAGAAGGAAAAATTATTCAAAGGCTTATTCGATTTTAGGAAAAAAACATATTGTTGAAATAACACGTTTTAAGTAGAGGCACAAACAAGTTATTGAAGATTTACATCAAGGACAAGAATATTGAAGATTGACCAAAGAAAAATTAGATGAAGGTTATTTTTACAAGGTAAATTTATCCTCTTTAAAGTGAATTTGGAAAGATCATAAATAAGGAAAGGATATTATTAAAAAAAATATTAGGGAGATAAAAGGTCTTCTACTTTATTGACATCATCCAAACAAATTGATAGTTATTTGAAGAATTAGAAAATAATTATGAATGCATCAAAAAGGCCTTTCACAAAGTCACATATGATTAAAGAGGTAAACTTCATTAAGAAAGAATTTCGAAAGTAGAGAAAATATTGTCACAAACATGTTTTGAGATATAGTGAATCACCACAAGCAAATCAAATAGAACCAAAATTGGGTATGAAGATAACTTTTGGTATATTGATTTAGGAGCCAACAATCACATGATTGAAAACCTATATTGGTTTGATTTTATTCAAGTGAAACAAAGTATACCAATTAAGATTGCTGATGATAAAATCTACCAAGTCTAAGGAACAAGCAATGTTACACTTAGTCTACCTTTCTCAGGATGCACACTAGAGAATGTTCTTTATGTTCTAGGGATAACAACTAACTTAATTTTAGTATCATAGATGTTGGATAGAGGAAGAACGTTAGAATTCAAAGTCATAAATGGTAGTATGAAATGTCTTATCAAAAGACTAAACAATATTGAATCCCTTGGGTCCAACAAAAATGGTATTTTTTCTTTAGATGTGATAACACTTACAAAAACATTTAGATCAACTTCAACTAGAAGAAAAATATGAAAAAAGATATTTAATTGAACACAAAATTCTCATGGCAAAATAATGAGATGGTGGATCAAAAAATAATACTCTACTTGAAAGGATGATAAAATAAATTGTAAATTTGTTCATTAGTATACTACAAAAGAAAGACATATGATCTTTCTTTTAAGAACACTTCTCATCACCCAAAGTTAGTTTTCGTTAAGAATGCCCTTGCTATGGTGGAGAATGTTAATCTCCTCTCTTTGGATGCGGGGAACATAAGTATGAAATATGGGATAGAAAAAAATTTAGGTTTTAAATCTTCTCTTGCTTCGGTCCCAAGAATCCATCACCCAATAAGAGTAGACACTGTTTGGGAACTGCCCCCTCCTGGGTGGATAAAATTAAACTTTTATGGTGCGTCTAATGGTAATATGAGCAAGGTTGGAGTAGGCGGTGTCATAAGGGATCCAGAGGATAAATTTTATTGGCATTTGCTAAAAATATTGAAACCCAAACTAGCCATGCAACTAAGGATAGAGCTCTCTTTCAAGGAGTCTTACAATTAAAATCCCTAGGCTTTAGAAAATTCATAATCGAAGGTGAATCATTTACTATCATTAATATGGTTAAAAGAATGCAGACTCCAACTTGGAAAATCTCAAACCTATTGGAGGAAGTGCATACATTGACCCAAATATTTGAAATTTTTTGAAACCAACATGTGTTTAGGGAGGGTAACAATTCAACCAATTTTTTGGCTAACTTAAGCATCTCTCAAAACAACATCACATTTTGGAATAGGAAATTTTTGAAAGGCTTAATACAACTAGCTAATGATGTCAGAAGAAGGTAATTTGCTTGTTGCTTATTTGGTGGCTAGAGTTTGACTCTATTCAAGGGGGATTTCATGGTAATTTTTAAATTTTAGGAACCATATTTTTTAATTCAAACAAGAGGAGATCTTGGCCTTGATGGGGTGGGAAGAGTGGGAATTGAAGGATGAAGAGTTGGGGAAGGAATTTGGACCCAATGAAACCAAGAACTAGATTCTGATTTTGGGTGGTTTTTTGGGAATGTTTTTTTTTTTGTCCTTTTTGTTTTGTTAGTCTAGTTAGCTCAACCAGGGCGTTTGCTCTCCCCTACATGGGATTGAGTTGCCTTAGGCTATCTCAAAATTTTAGGAGTATGTATGGAACTATTTTGGTAGCTTTGTTTGGGTTCGATCCTGTTGGATCTCTGGATCTTGGTTTCTCTTTTGGTGGCCTATGGGCCTCCCTTAATATCTCGAAGTTGTGTGGATCCATTTTGTAAAAGGTTTGGGGTTCCTTTCAAAACCCCTTCTTCCACCAAATCAAAAAAAGAGAAAGACATATGATCTTCATCAAAGGATTGATATTCAGTATGTTTTGAAACCTAAAATGGTAAATGGAAGTTGTGACACCCATGATTTAAAGGCCATGAATGCATATAACAATACTTGTATACACAATATTAATTTGAGTAGTATTGGTGAGACAAAATAGTCTCTAGTAAAAATGGAAAACATATTATTAGGGATGCTAAAATTGATTCAAACATTTATTATGGTTCCGACCTCAAATATGTTAAGATGAAAAATATTGATTGCAATAGGGACAATAATGATATAATTTATATCAGTGATGATTTATATTATTGTGATGACTTGCTCAGAAGTATGATTAGTATAGATAACAACTAATATCAATATTGGATAGAGACATGTACTACTTGAATAAGGACAAAGAAAAAGATTCAAAATATCAAGGTTCATCACCATGAAGACGTGATCAAGAAGACCAAAATAAATGAATACTATTGGAGAAATTACATTATTTGGTAGTATTGTAAATATTAGTTTAGAGAGTGATTTATTAGAATATGGATTGTGTTAAATATTTGTCTAATGTATGTGTCATTATGTGAGAAGTGTCCAAGTGTTATGTAAAAACATGTGCAAGGTGTGAGTTGTGAGAGTGCAAAGTGTCAAGTGACTAAGTCAAAAGTCATAGGTATTAGATGTCAAATAGGCAGGTGAAGAGTTATGTAGAAGAGAGAAATTCAAGAGTGCAACATGTGAGGAGTCACATGCGATTATATATTAGTGGTAAAAAATTATAAAAAGCATTAAAATAACATTGCTTAATGCATGTTATAGTAGGAATTTGATTAATATTATTTTTATATTTTGTGTGCAATATTATTGAATATTATTTTGTATGATCCTTGATATTAGAACTGTGAGATAATTTGGAAGAATTTCCATCAGTGGTATTAGATATATAGTGGTGAAATCCATCTTGGTTCATAGTGAGAGAGTTTTGCAAAATTTGAGAGAGCATAATTTTGAGAATATTATGTTTTTTAAAGGAGCCAAGCCTCATAGAAGGAAGGACATATTTGCATAAGACAAGTGTTAGGAACCTTCTCATTAAAATCAGCACATTCAAAAAAATATGGCAATAAAACATAAATGCATGAAACACAAGATATTGCAATATGAAATATAAGTACAAAAATGAAACAATCTCACAAAGTAACACATGATGGTAGGAAACTTTGAGGGGGCAACCTCCTTCAATGCTTTCATTAAATTATGCAAAATGATAAATTTATACCCTTCACAATTTTAAATATTTCATCTCTCACCTAACTCTCAAGGTTTAATTACATGCAAAATTCCACCCGAGCTATAATATCTACCTACAAAACAATTACATATAGTGGCACCACTTGTCTAGGTGCTTCTAGAACCACAACTATTAGAAAATATTACAAAACATTATCACGAGTGTTCCCCATTTTCAATAGGGGTTATTACATCATATTTTTAGGATGGGATCCTAACATGCACTTCCCCTTTGGAAAGCTTTGTCCTTAAAGATGAAGATGAGGAAATTACTATTGAAGTTGTTGAAGATATTCCCACGTAGAATCTTCAGGTTGTAAGCCATGCCATTGGACAAGAACATCGATTATGATACAACGATGAAGGGCACATCATCTACGATATAGAATACATTTAGGTTCAAGAATGATAGAACATTCATCATCCAACTCTAGGAGTGTAGACTGCACTTGGACCTTGTTGCCAAACACCTGCTTGATAAAAGATACATGGAAGACTGGATGAATTTTAGAGCTAGCCAAAAGGGCTAATTTATATACTATCAACCTAATGCTTTGTAACACCTGATAAGGGTCATAATATCTGGCATAAATTTTTTGACAACCATGAAGCTCGAGTGAGAATAATTTGTATGGCTATAGGCAAAGACAAACCTTGTCTCCAACTTCAAATATATATTTAGTGCAGTGTTGATCAACTTGTTGTTTCATACAATTTTGAGCCAAGTCCCAATTTACCTTGAGTTGGTGAATAATGGAATCATGCTAGCAGAGAGTGGAATTTGTAGCTTAAACCTTGGAACTACATGGAATGTAAGAAGATGGTGTTGGAGGATAACCATAGACTGCTTCAAAGGGACTCACCTTAGTGGCATTGTGATATGTTGTGTTATACCACCATTCAACCAAAGGAAGCCACTTGACCCATTGTATAGGATGTTTATAGGTGAAGCAACACATGTATGTTTCCAAGTATTTATTCACAATATTGGTTTAGCCATCAGTTTGAGGATGATAGGTCGAACTCATATTGAGTTGTGTTCCCTGTAACTTAAACAGTTTCTATTGAAAATAATTGATGAAGGTAGGATCCCTATCAGAGACAATGGATTTAGGAATTCCATGGATATGAAAAATGAAGTCAAGAAATATTTGAGCAACAACGAAGGCAGTGTATGGGTGGTATAGGGAACATAAATGAGCATACTTCGTAAGATGATCCACTACCACTAGAAAAATTGTTTTTTTACCAGATTTAGGTAACCCTTCAATTAAATCCATAGAATTATATGTCCAAACTTGTTTAGGAATCAATAAGGATTGAAGGGTATCATAGGAACACATATTTTACCATTTCATACATTGGAAGTGACCACATTTAGCCACAAAAACATGAATATCATTTTTCATTCCCCTCCAAAACAAGGTACACTTGATCCTTGTATAGGTTTTGAGAATCCTTGAATGACCACTTATTGGGGAAACATGCTTCTCTTGTAAGATGATGTTATTTATTGGTGATTGATGGGGCACAAAAAGATGATCACCATACCATAAATATTTACCATTCCAAGTATAGCCAGGGCATGAATGAGGATCTACTTGAAGTATGCAAACACAAAATTGCAAAGAAGAGTCCTTGATCATTTTTGTGTGAATTTGATGAATCCACTGAGGATGTGGTGTGGATATAACATATAGCATTTTCTACTCCTTCATGTAGTCAAATCAAGCATCTATCATCATGTTCTCCTTACCCTTCTTATAGGTGATGTCATAGTCATAACCCAATAATTTAGAGGCTCATTTTTGTTGTTCTAGTGTGGCCATCCTTTTTTCTATAAAATACATGAGACTTTGATGATCAGTCTTGATGGAAAAATATCTCCCAATGATATATGGTCACCAATGATTGATCGCATGAAAAATGATAAAAATTTCCTTATCATAAGTAGACTTGTCCAAATTCCTTCCTAAGAGTGCTTTGCTAGTGAAGGCCAAAGGTCTACCTTATTGTTTTAAAACCAACCCAAGGGAATTTCTAGATGTATCACTTTCAATGAAAAAGGTTTATGGAAAGTAGACATTGCTAAAACATGGGTAGTGGTCATGGCATGCTTTAGATCTACAAAAGCCTTTTTTGTATGTTCTATCCACATAAAAGAAATCTTCCTTAGCATGGATGTCAAGGGAGCCACTATCTTTCCATAATTCTTCACAAATTTCCTATAATATCCAGTGAGTCCCAAAAACTATGAAGTCCCTTGAGGGTACAAGGCTTAGGCCAATATTGAACAACCTAAATTTTCTTGGGATCAACATGACCTCCTGAAGTAGGGGAAAAATGGTGCACCTAAAAGTGTTAAACAATATGCATCTATCGCTAGTGTGTTATGAGCATCAAAATGGAAGCATGCAAGTAAGAGTGGAAAATGAGACCAGGAGATCCGAATGATTTGATAATTGAATAATTTCATTAACCATATAGTTTAGAAACTATAGTTTAAATAGATTACAAAAAAGTTAATCCAAACTGAATGAACTATTGTCACGCCAAACAATTTGCCAAGAGGAAAAGAGTTTGGTTTAGAACTCTTCACCTAGGATATTTAGGAAATTAACCATTAGATATTTAAGACAGTAAATATCTACATGGTATAAAGTATAAAAGTAAATGTAATAATCTACCCAAGTAGTGTAATGTAATATACTACCTATTTTACCTAGTGGAGTAAAAGGGTAAATATCCCAAATAATAGAATATTACTCTAACATCCCCCCTTATTACATTATTTGGGTAAAGTATATAACTTCCCCAATACAGTGAAAAAGATTTTTCGATCTGCTAGTTCTTGCTCTGTCACAGTGCTCTAGCTGCTCCTAAGAAAAAAGTGGGTCATTCCTCACTTTGTCTTCACACCAATGAATGTCCTTATAGTAATCACGTCATCCAACCGAATTACATGGGTAACCAGCCACTGCAATCGCTAGGTGTAGTAGATTAGATCACTTCATACGAGGTTCATTCATTTAAAATATGAGTTTGCAAAAGATAAGGTAGCTAAGGTGTCGGTCGTTGCCGAAAATGCACCCTTATAAGTTTCCTCCTTCTTGTTGCAAAACATGTTGTAATTAAATTTCTGAAAGAAGTATGCCTAAGGTGTCGATCGCTGCCAAAAATGCACCCTTATAAGTCTTCTTCCCTTTTTATAAAAAAATGTGAAGAAAAGAAAGTAAATCCCCACTTAATTGCAAAATATGTGCAACTTAAGAAGCTTTGTGAAGGGTTTTACAAATATTGCCTCCTAGGAAATTTTACACCAGAAAATTCCCTCCTTTTATTACAAGAACTTCAAACAATGAGAGTTTACTATTTTATGAAGCCTAAAAGAGGTACAAACACCCCTTTATTACAAGTACTTCAAAAAAAAACTTATACTATTTATAAAGACTAAAAAAGAGAGAGAGGAAATGGTGTTTTGCTCAAGGTGACAAATGTGTTTTCCCTTTACAATATTGTTTTAGCAATGAGCACTTTGTGTGCTCTCTCTGAACCAGAATCAAAATTGGAACTAGACACTTCACTAGCAATATTGCCTTTGTTTTGCTTCTGTCCTGTGCCTTTATCTCTCTTGTTTTGCTTGTTTTTGAACCAACACCGATTGGTGTCATGGTTGTCCTTTTTACAATGCGAGCAAAACCTCTTTTGAGATTTCTTTCCCTTACCTTTTGAGGATGATCCTCCCTTTTGAAAGTTTCCTTTCTTCTTATCACCCTTATAGTTTGAATAAAGAGCATTGTTCGACACTTCATCATTTTGGAGTTGGTTTGCTTCCTCAGTTTGAAGCAAATTGACTAACTCCACAAAGATGATAACTCTTTGTAAAACATTAAGGGATGTAATCAATATTTTGTAGGATTCGAGAAGAGCTCTCAAAATTACTGAAGTCAAAATGGTGTCTTCTACTTTGGTCCCTAAAGCATTAAGCTTAGACTTCAGATCTGCCACTCTATAGAGGAATAGTTCTACTGATTCACCTGACTTCATATGGAGTGTATGAAGTTGTGTTTGAAGGTTTAGAATAGTTGATTGATTCTTGCCCTCAAAAATGGTACAAAGAGCATCCCATGCCTCTTTACTAGTTTTAGCTTCACTTATGTGAGGTTGGATCTCATTAGTAGTTGCTAGGAGTATTAACATGAGAAGACGATTGTTCTTTTTGTCCCATGCTTTTTGATCTACTCCTGTTGTTGCAGGTCTTGATTCAGTGCCATCAACTAAATCCCACAAGTCCTCTACAGTCAAGATGGCTTTCATCTTAGTTTTCCATACTGAATAGTTAGGACCTTTTAGCAATTGTGTATCACTTAAGTATTTATTGATAATTGCCATGATGAAGGTCCTACAATTTGTACTAAGATGATCTTTCTTTCACTCTTAAGTGATATTTAATGGCACCTGCCTAAAAATTCTCTTGAAGAGAGATAATCAGTTGGAGGAAATTAAGCCAAACAAATAAGATATGAAAGATAATTCACTCAAAAAGATATTTAATGGCACCTTCCTAAAAATCCTCTTGAAGAGGGATAATCAGTTTGAGGAAATTAAGCCAAACAAATAGAGTGAATTAGGGGTTTTTGTTTGTAGGAGAGAATATCAAGTGAATATTGGCTTTAAATTTGTGCAATGGTTAACACAAATTTATTAGTGAAATTTTAGGATATGGAGTGTTCTTGATTCTATGACTTATAATTGCAAAAATAAATAATGCAATAATCAAACAAGAATGCCCATAAAATTCTTATCACCTAGGTGTCGGATGCAACCGAAAATGCACCTAATTTGCCAATGAAGGTGTCGAGTAAAATCGAAAATGCACCTTTTAATTTTTGCAAAAAAATATGAATGTGTGTTGTGCAAAAAATTGATATGTTTTTGTCTCCTCCTTGTCTTACGAAAAGGAAAAAACAAGCCTCAATTGAAAAAAAAAATGGTGCCTGTGTTACAATTTTGCAAAAGAAATACAATTTATTGTCTTCCCCCCTTTATTTTGCAAATTTAACAAATAGCACTCCTTTCAAGACAAGTCGACACACGACCCGTGTTTGAAAGGCTTCCATAACTAGTCGACACACGACTTAGTTTTTATGGACCCAAGGCTTACAATTTCTTCTCAATTGTGCAAAAAAAATTTGCAATTTTATGTCTTATATCCCCCTTGGGGGAAAACAAAGTGCACATGTGCCTTGAATCTACAAAAATTTTGGTCTCCCGTTTTTATGAATAAGATCAGATGTTTTTAATTTGTTCTCTTTCAAGTTTGCAAATTTAACAACTTTGATAAGAAGTTTTTATGTTCATTTGCAAAAAAACAAAATCTGTTTGTTTCTATGTCCTCTAGTTTATCCTTAAGTGTGAAGAAAACATAAGAAATGGAATTGTTTTTTTGAAAAATAATTTGAAAAAACTTGTATTAAAACAAAGATCATTTACAAGTTGGGATGAGACTTTTCCCAGCCTTAGTCAGAGAGAACACATGTTTACAACAGTAAAAGAAGATTTGCATTGGAGCCAAATCTCTTAAACCATATTTCTACAATGATTGTTCACCTATTTACAACTATAAAAGAAGATCTACATTGAAACATAAATCTCCTAAACAATATTTCTGGAATGGTTATCCAAATTAGCTAAGCATTGGATTTGCTCACCAACCTGCCTAATCATCTCATCCTCAATAGCCATGTCACTGTGCCATTGAACCCCTACCTCCTTCTCAGTACCCATCTTAGCCAGGAAGTCTGCCACTTTATTTAGATCTCTACTCACATAAACTGGAATCACATCATCTAATTCCCTCCATAATTCCTTAATTTGAGTGACAAGAATCCTCAACCTCCATGTTTTCAAAGCAAAGTTCCTCATGCAATCTAGAGCTCCAACCATTATTTGAGAATATGATTCTAGGATTATCCTCCTATGACCTTGTTTTACTGCCCAAATAGAAGCAGATTTGATAGCTAAGGCTTACGCTTCATTGTTTGTGGCTCTTCCCAAGCCTTACAGTTCCCAATAGAGCACTGTTCCAACATGATTTCGGCAAACCACTCCAATTCTAGCTCTACCCGGATTGCCTTTTGTAGCTCCATCAGTATTAATTTTAATCCAACCTTCTGGGGGTGGTTTCCAACTAGCTCTATCCTGTCCCTCTTGCACTTCAACTTCCTTCTCCATTGCCCCAATAACAACCTGAGTTTCCTCTTTAGCATAGACTACCATAGTTTCTGTGACTTTGCTCCAAATGACCTGCCAAACTCCATCTAAAGAAGAAAAAGTTTCTCTAAAAATTCTAGCATTTCTCTCCAACCACACTTGCCACCAAATAAAGTTTAATCCAAGCTCCCAACCAATACAAAGAGCTTTAGATTTAAATCTACCCCTCTTCCATCTTTCCCAAATATTAATCCGATTCAAATCACCATTAACTTGAATTTTATAATATAAAAACCATCTCTCCCAAATATGGCGCGTGAATGGGCACTCAAACATCAAGTGATCAGTTGTTTCCTCACTCTTGTAGCATAAAACACATTGAGATGGACCAATGATTCCCCTACATCTGAGATTATCAAAAGTAAGAATTCCATTATGCATGAACTGCCAGGCAAAAAGTTTACTTTCGGCCAACCCTTGGACTGCCAAATCTTTCTCCAATCCTCAACATGATATGTATGAGGAGGAGGCTCTGGAAGGATCTTATCATATCCATCCTTCATTGTGTAGACACCAAGGCTCCCATAGCCCCAAGCTAATTCATCCTCCTCGTCTCTACCTATGAGAAATATTTCTGCCAAGATTTTAGTCATGATGGGTGTCAAATCCGGAGGGATTGAAATTGGCCACTCATCCAACTTCTTAAACTGCTTAAACTTATAATCCCCCAGCTGACTAGTGTTGAAATAACTTTCAATTTGGACCCATCCCTTGGTTTCTATGGCTATTTTTATTGGTTGCAATTCAGGAAATTCAACAATGATAGGTGGGTATTGATCCCATGAATCTGTCCAAAATCGTGCCTTCTCCCCTCTCCCCACTTTCCAAAATAATCTATCTTTTACTACCTGAGATCCTAACTTGAGAGCATGCCACACTAAGGATCCATTACCATCCAAAGGGAAACGACCCACCTCATTTGGGTTTACATGTCCCAAATATTTACTAGTTAAGATTCTATTGAATAAAGAAGTTGGTTGGGAAATCCACCTCCAATAAAGCTTTCCAGCCAAAGCTTTATTATTTAACTTTGATCTTCTCGAGTCCCAAACCTCCTTTTACCTTGGGCTGGCTTACTTTATCCCAACCTACTAAGGCCCATTTCCTCTCTCCTTTTACTCCTTCCCATAAAAATTTTCTAGCCATCTTGTCCAACTCTTTCCATATGGTATGTGGGGCAGCAAGGATAGAAAATTTATAAATTAGCATGGCCTTGAATATTGACTATAAAAAGTTAATCTACCCCCATAGCTTAACCATTTGTGAGACCAATGATTAATTATGTCCTTGATACAATCCAAAAGATTCCTCCAGATATCTATTTTTAGTTTTTAAAATGCAAAGGGACCCCCAAGTATACCACTGGGAGATAAGTCCTTGTGAATCCCAAGATCTCTAAAATTCTATCCTGAAGCCTTTGATCAAGATTGAAAAAGACCACTTTGGATTTTTTATCATTGATGACTTGGTTTGTAGCCCTAAGGTAGACATTAAGTGTATCTCTAATCATTCTTGCTTCCCTGAAGCTGGCCACTCCCACCAATCCTGTGTCATCCACAAACTGTAGGTGAGTCAAAACTTCCTCACCCACCTTGATACCTATTAGCAAACCTTGTTGTCTTCTCCTCAAGATGAGTCTACCCAATCCTTCAGCCAATATGAGAAAAATATAGGGAGAGCAAGGATCTCCTTGATGAAGGCCTCGAGTAGCTCCAAACGGTTGTGAGGGAAGACCCTTGATTAACACTGAGTATGTCGGAGTAGAAACACAACTCATGACCCATTCTATCCAATCCTGAGAGAAACCAAAGGCTGCCATCATCTTTGACAAGAAGCTCCACTCCACCCTATCATAAGCCTTTGACATATCTAATTTTATGAACATTCCTCTATTACCAGATGTTTGCATTGAATGGATTGCCTCTGAGCTAGAACCACACCATCCAAGATCTGCCTACCCTCTACAAAACCCCCTTGCTCTGAGGAGATAATGTTATGTAGAAGAGGTTTTAGCCGCTCAGCCATTACCTTTGTGATTATTTTATATATGACATTGCATAAGGCAATAGGTCTATAATCTGAAATATGTACCCCCTCCTCCCCTTTTGGAATTAAGGTAATGAAAGTATGATTTAATGCTTTAAGCATTCTTTTACTACCTTTGGACTCCTCTATAACAGCCATTATATCCTCCTCCAAGTTATCCCAAAAGGCCTGAAAAAACTCAATTGGAAAGCCATCTGGACCTGGTGTTTTTCGGTGCTCATTCCAAAGACTACATTCTTCAGGTCCTCTCTATCAATGGGTTTAAGTAGGGTCTGATTTTCTTCTTCGAGAGATAACGAGAGGGTATGACAACAATAACTTCTTTTTGAGCCTCTTCATCTTGCACCATACTTTCCTTAAATAGTTTAGAAAAATAATCCATTGAATGGAAATGCATACCTGGAATTGTATCAAAGGAGTGTCCGTTCTCATCTTGAAGAGCTTCCATGTTGTTCATCTGTCTCCTAGCACAAGCGATCCGATGGAAAAATTTGGTATTTTTATCACCTTCTAATAACCAAGTGGTTCTTGCTCTCTGTTTCCAGTAGGTCTCCTCTTGGTTGTCAATGTCCTCAACCGCTTTACGCAATGCATCATCCTCTTCTTTGAGCTGCTCTGTAATTGTTCCTTCCCTAAAGTGTTTTTGAACCTCATCCCATATGCCACCAATGGAGCTCTTTGGACCTGGAAGTCTGTCTTGTTAGCTCGCCTCCATTGTTTCAGTTGATCTTTGACATAATGAAGTTGTTTGTGGAATCTAAACATTGTTGTCCCATATTTTGGGCGACCTTCTTCCCACCACTGTGGAATTTTCTTTCGAAGTTCCTCTTTTTGTAACCAAAAGTTTTCAAATTTAAATGGTTTGTGATGTTGCCTTGTCTTAATCCCTCCTTCCAACAAAATGGGAAAGTGATATGAAACTGGACCCTCCAAAATCTGAAATTTTATATTCCATTTTACAAATGCCTCCTCTGAAACCAAAAAATGGTCTAACTTCACCTTCCTGCTATGTGGCTCCCTCCTCTTATTAGTCCAAGTATAGTTGGTTCCAGGGCATTTAATATCCACCAAGTGTAATGCCTGGACTTGGGCAATCATAAGTCGATCCCCTAGGTCCAAAATTGGGGTTCCCCCTTCCTGATCTCTAGAGGATAATTTAGCATTAAAATCCCCAGCAATAATCCAGTCTAAATCTTCCCTTGAGACTCTCATGTTATGCACAACTTTCCATTGATGCATCTGACCATCTAGGTTTTGAGCCCCATAAAAATTTGTGATTAAAACATGTTCAGTTGTGACATTATTTCTAAAATGTGATGTGAGAACACCCCTCCAAGCTATATGTTCTATTGCAGTCCATTCAAGAGAGTTCCAAAGAGTAACTATCCCCCATGAGGCACCTTGGGCAGCCACTTCCATATGACCAGCACCCCTCCAAATTATGTTAACTATTTTACACATAAGATCTAACGACATTTTTGTCTCCTGGATAAGCAAAAAATCTGTTTTACATTTTTCTAAGAGTCTTCGAACAACAGATTGATGGGTTCTACTATTTAAACCCCTAACATTCCATGATTGTATAATCATTGGTTACCTTGAGAGCAGTAAAAATCTATTGGCCTCACCGATCCTCCGAGTGATCAGTTTGTCTCCTTGAACTGCTATCAATTCCTTATTTGATTTTCTACCCACTCCTTGAGAGTTGCTATTTTTTGATCTCTTTTCCACCTGAGTTATCCCTAAAGTTGGCCTTTCTCTATTCTTTTCTGCTATGCCCATGCTGACATCCTTAATTATTGGTTGCTCTTGGTTATGCACTATCAATGCCCCTGCACTCTCGATTGCTGGTAACTCAGTGTACTCAATTACCTGCTCTATGATGGGGGAGATGAAAGAGGAGCTTGAACATGGATGTTATTATTTTCATTATTCCCATCCACTCCTTCCATGAATTGTTCTTCTTGGTCCATTAGTGTCTTAAATATCTCATACCTATTGGAGGGCTTGAGTTGGGTTTGCTCTTTACCATATTTTTTCTTTTGCCTTCTCCTTCTTTTGGGCTGTTCAAAACCATCTCCCTGTGCTTCTTTACCCTGAGAAATATTGGTTGGTTCTTTGTTGATTGTTGACTTACCCTCCTTAGGAAGATTTGACATTCCTAGAGGAGCCTCCATTTTTATGTTCATATTATTTGGGCAAGATCGGGCCAAATGCCCATATTTGTGGCAAACTCTGCATCCGAAGGGCAATGCCTCATAATCCGGTTGTTGAATCCAAGATAGTCCTGCAAGTTCAAGTTCCACCTCTGTCGGTAGAGGCTGGCTAAGATCCATTTCCACACATAATCTTGCATAAACAGTTGTGTTTCCTTCTATTGTGTCTTTGGAAACACCCAAATGTCTTCCAAGGGAATTACCGATAATTTCCAATACCTGCTCACTCCAAAACTCCATTGGAAGTGCATACAAACGGATCCAAACCGGGACAACAGTGGGTTCAATTCGAGGATCAAATCCCACTCTCCTAGGGTTGAACAAATAATCCTGCCGGACCATGATTCCTCTTTTATGATTCGAAAGCCCTATTTCTATCGGCAAGTGAAGAAAAACTAACAATAAAATATCCATTGCTAATAAACCATAAAGAATACTCACCAAGAGGCTCCCAGTTTTGCCGGACCCAGGAATGCAAAAAATTTAGGGTAGGGCGAATACCCATGAATTTATAGATCAAATCATGATTGGCTCTATATAAAACTATTTCTTCAACCATCCTTTGCTCAATGACAATATTTGGCCTTGATTCTGACTATGGCAAGCATCCATTAACTCGTTGAGATGTTGATCTATTTCCAGCAGTCGTAAAGAGCATTTTTAATGCAATTTTTTGTGCTTCTTCAGTCTTTGATGGAGATTTATCCTTTAACAAATCTGCAAAAGAACTATGTCTCTCTAGAAGAGGATCCGGAGGTGTCCCCATTGGACCCTCCTGGGGCAGCAATCTTGTCTTCAAATCCACAGTAACCAGAAATCTCTTCGGCTACCCAACTGATGCCCTAGTTTTTCCCTAGCTCCTCCCTAAGAAATGGAATTGTTATAGTTGCAAAAAAAAAATTGGTTTTTTAAAATATTTCCAATTTAAATGCTAAAAAAAATAAGTTTAAAGACCTAATTTTAAATAATATAACATATTTTGACAAAAATAATAAAGTTAGAATGATAAAAAATGATTATTTTAATAAAAAAACTATGTAAAATTATTAAAAATGATCTAAAACAAATTTGATTTAAGCAAGAAAATAAAAAAATTGAAACTTAAGCCAAATTTAAGAAAAATGCACCTTTTGTTCATAAAAGGGAGCGCGCGGGGGTCGATCCCTCGACCTCGCGCGTGTCAAGGTCCTCCTTGACCACTACACTGCTGGGGCGGCTTTGAAAGCTAGCCCCGCATGCAGCTATATGAAGACTGGCGGGCGTGACTTATATTTTGTGGGATATTATCCCACATTCATCTTGTAAGGGATGAAATCAGGCTTTAAAAACCTGAATGCGCTACAAAGCACGTGATTGCCTTCGGATAATCAATGAGCTTGCCAAGTGTTTTCTCCCTCGCCACGTGTGACCTCCACATGCAACCAAGTTTTACCATGTGGTAGTACTCTACCCAAAAAAATTTCTACCCTCGCACGTGTCACCTTTCACCTTTTCCACATGTCACAACCCTGTCCTCGCCATGTGTCCTGTTGAGTCAGAGTCTTAGGTGTTTGGTGATTTAGATCGCACGTGTGTCTAGATTAAGAGTCGGGTGTGCTTGGTTTAGGCCATAGGTCATTAGGTTAGCGCCTGATGCCCTCCATTGGGAGTGTGAGGGTGCTCCTACCATTTAGGCACTCCTGGTTGGGTTTGCCACATGAGTGTGAGGGCGCTTCTACCCTCTATGCGCTCCCACTGGTTTGCCATGGGTGCACTATCCCTGTGGGTGGGAGCCTAAAAAATGCTCCTCCCATGACCCCTTGGGCATGATCGCATGATCGTCGATAGGAAGTGTGCTGCTCGGTCGATTTATTGCAAGTGCTCAAGATCATCGACGTATAGGGCCTTGCCAGTCAATCACCTACGGGCCCTCTCATACGGGCTCCAAAGCCTGTTAAGGTGGGGTCGGGGTGGACCTAGAAAAAAATCCAGGTTGCTACCTCCTCTGCCTCTGGGCTTAGTGGGTTAAATAAATTATTAATCAAACATTAGGAACTTAGAAACTTTAGGAAGATAGGAAAAATAAGTAAATAAAAGTCACCAAATGAAAATGGTGCTTCCTCCTACGCGAGATCACCTTCTCCAGCGGAACGATTGCGCTTCTTCCCTCTAGCTCCCTCCAGCTCTGATGCCAATGTGATTAGTAGATTTGAATGATTTGATAATTGAATAATTGTATTAACCATATAGTTTAGAAACTATAGTTTAATTAGATTATAAAAAAGCTAATCCAAACTGAATGAACTATTGTCACGCCAAACAATTTTCCAAGAGGAAGAGAGTTTGGTTTAGAACCCTTCACCTAGGATATTTAGGAAATTAACCATTAGATATTTAAGACAGTAAATATCTACATGGTAGAAAGTATAAAAATAAATGTAATAATCTAACCAAGTGGTGTAATGCAATATACTACCTATTTTACCTAGTGGAGTAAAAGGGTAAATATCCCAAAGAATGGAATATTACTCTAACAGAAAAGACACCAAATTGCAAGAGATGAAATAATATGAAGTTTATTTCTATTAATTTGATGGTTAAAAACCATGGTTACATATATTTCCCCTTGAGGGCTCAATATCGATACAATTGTTACAAAATGGTGCCCAAGGATTGAATCCTCAAAGTAACTCACGTGCACTTCCAATGTCTTTCCTCGTACCCACAATTGAGGTGGGTGAACCTATGATGCCACCACTTTGTTCTATGATATTGTGATCCTACATTATACACTGTATGACTTGCACCTACACATAAGGAAATCAAAATTGTTAAATAGCAAGTGTGTATGGTGAAAACATGCAATCCCCACAGGCATTGAAAGACTAGAAAATATTGATATGTAAGACGCCTATATAAATCAAATCCAAATAATTAAAATTGCAAATATATGTAAAATTTATGGTTTTGGGAAGATATTACTAAAAAAATAACCAAAATTGCATCCAATGGCATGGCGTAATCGCAATATGCTTTTCCAACTTGCAAAACCCAAAGCAAGAAATTTCTACCCCTAAACATGTCCAAAATACATGAAACTTATATAGAATATATAAAATGACATTTAAAGGCAACCCATGTGGTAATATTTTCAAAATAAATTATAGTTTCATGTGCATATCTAGATGAGCTTCGTAGACCTGCATAAGACCCTCCAAAACACTAAAAATACGATATCTCGCTCAATATAGCTCCAAAATGCATGAAATTTGGAAAAAATGTTCATATACTAATATAGAATATGACTAAAAAATAAAAATAAAGAAATCATACATAGATATATCCTCGTAACTTGCAAGGACGGTGGGGACTCTCACAGAATGGGGACCGTCTTGGGATGGGATGACCACCAATTTTACACCTAATTTATCACCAATTCCTCTATGAATTGGTCAAAAACCCTCCTACTAGTGTTGTAATAAAAATAGTGGTGAAATTCACTTAATTGGTTCAATTTTATGATCAAATTGTGCCTCCTTCACTAGGTAGATATTTCGAGGGAAAAAGACACAAAAGGGTGAGGGAAAATATTGGCAACACTCCATTGCTATGTCTCAAAACTCCTATCTATGTTTTGTGTCGAAAATAGATCCACTTTATAGCCAAAGGAAACCTTTGGGCAAGAAGGCATGTGAGGGCATGTAGGGCAAAATGCACTATTTGGCCAATAAGGTGGCATGCATTGGAGGAGAAGAGAATCTCCCTATTTGACCTTCCTCATGCAGTATGTCATAAGGATGCTATGCCATCTAACTTATATGCTTGAATAGGTGGGGTAAATGGTAATTTTTGGGCACCATTTTTCCAAATTTGACTTTTTGGGAATCAAACCTTGTGGTTTTCCCACCCCATGATGACCAGTTTGCCACCATCCCAGGGTGGGACGACCACAAACTGTGATCATCCTCGGATGGGACGATCATGCCTATGTGGCCTAAAATCTCCCAACATTGGGGTAGCCCCTTCCAAGAGTGGTTAGGACCACTATAAAACCTCTAAGGGTTTCCCAAGAGAGCCATATGGTGTCAATTAGACCTTGTATTGGTTGCCTAATCGGATTGACCAGATTTTAGTATCTACACCTCCATCTTTAGTAATGATGTGACCCAAATATTCAACCTCTTACTGGCCAAAAGAATATTTGGAATTTTTTGCATAGAGCTGATTATCAGATAAAATTTTAAGTGTTTGATCTATGTGTTGAAGATGCTCTTCCCTAAATCAATATATCATCAAAAAAGACTAAAAAATTTTTATGAAGGAAAGGGCAAAAATGAAGTTCATCAAACTATGGAAGGTAGAAGGTGCATTGGTTAACCCAAATGGTATAACCAAGAATTCATAATGCCCTTCATGAGTTTTGAAAGCCATTTTTGGAATGTCCTCATATTTTATTTGAATTTGATAATACCTTGACCACAAATCCAACTTGGAAAAGTATTGAGCCCTATGCAACTCATCAAGTAATTCATCAATTATTGGAATAGGGAATTTATCTTTAATATTGATCTTATTGAGGCCCTAATAATCCATACATAAGCACCAAGTGATTTTTTTTCCATACTAATAACATTAAAGAAGAATATGGACTAACATTGGATTGGATAACCCCAAAAACACAAAGCTTTTGATCTATTTTCTCAATTTTAGAATTTTGAGTATAAGGATACCTATAGGGATAGACATTTGATGGAAGACTACCAGGAAAAAGCTAATTGAAATGGTCATGAGAGTTATGAGGAGTTAGTCCCTTAGGTTCCTAAAAAACATGAGCATATTTATTCAATAAACCTTGTAGTTGCATTGAATGGTCATTTTCCATTTCCTCGAAAGCATCAATAGCAAATATTTATTCCACAACTCTATGAGAGGATGCTTTTAACAAATTTTCCATATTGTAGATAGAAATCAACTGAGCCATACCAGTTTTCATGCCATGTAAGGTATATTCGGTTCCTTTTTATCTAAACTTCATCCAGAACGTAGAAAAATTCCATAAAATTAGACCTAACATTTGCAACCATTATGCTCCCAAAACTATATCACACCCATCTAATGGTAGAGAAAACATGTCTGTCTTGAGATTATATTCCCCAGTTTGGAGTTTAAAATTATGACATTTACCTTTGCATGGTAGAGTACCTCCATCAGCAATCATTAATTCAAAGGAATTGCATGTAGTAATGTAACAATTTCCCTATTTAGCCACATGTGGATCATTAAAGTTGTGTAATTCAAGAGTCAATAAGAATGATAATCCTTTTTCCCTTGAAGTATTCAATGAATTTCATCATGTGGAGAGTTGATACTCTTGCTATAGAATGCATTGATATTTTTGGTTGGGATTCCTCTAGAAATTCGATCTATTTTATGGTTTTTACCTCTTGTGGATTCTCTTCTTCCTTTGAAGATTCTATGATTGGTGTCTCATCCATATCTAGCAGGTACTATTTTTATCGCAAACACTTGTGTCCTAGGGAATACTTTTCATCACAATTATAGCATATCCCTTGGGCCCTTCTGGTCTCCATCTCTTTGTGTGTCAATATTTTTATGGGTGGATATTTGGTGGTAGGACTTGTAGGCTTGGATGAAAAATGTGGTTGAGATTGAGGAAATTTAGAGGTGCGTACTTGGGCCTTGAATTTTTATTCTACTAATCTAGCTAAATTTATTGCATGTTGTAATGTTTGGGGTCAACATTTTAACCTTATCCCTAATGTCATCCTTCAAACTTCTCACAAAACAACTTTGAAAGAAGGCAACAATTAAACCAGTAGTGTGATTGGCCAATTTTTGAAATTGAGTTTGATAATAGATACTTTATAGGTAATCTAGCTTAGCCAATAATGATAGTTCTCCATGATATTTTAAAACCCCCGATATAGGTTTTATAGCAAAATAAACTAATGCAAAAAATAAAGGTTGAATTTAAAAAAAATAAGGAAACTAGCGAAAAAACAAAAAATACGAAAACGTGTACATAAAAGTCACAATGGCAGAAACTATTGTAGTTGTAGTAGAACACAACCATAGAAAGTGCTCTAATACCACTTGTTAGGAACCTTCTCATTAAAATCAACACATTCACAAAAATATTGCAATAAAACATAAATGCATGAAACACAAGATATTGCAATATGAAATATAAGTGCAAAAATGAAACAATCTCACAAAGTAACACAAGATCGTAGGCCACTTTGAGGGGGCAACCTCCTTCAATGCTTTCATTCAATTATGCAAAAATATACATTCATTCCTACCCTTCACAGTTTTAAAGATTTCATCTCCCACCTAACTCTCAAGGTTGGCTTACATGCAAAATGCCACCCGAGCTAGAATCTCTACCTACAAAATAGTTACATTCTTGATAACAGTTACATATAATGGTGCCACTTGTCTAGGCGCTTCTAGAGCCACAACTATTACAAAATATTACAAAACATTATCATGGGTGTCCCCCACGTTCAGTAAGGGTTATTACATCATAGTGTTAGGATGGGGTCCTAACATGCCCTTCCCCTTCGGAAAGCTTTGTCCTCAAAGTTGAAGATGAGGAAACTATTGCTGAAGTTGTTGAAGAGGTTCCCATATAGCATCTTTAGGTTGTAAGCCATGCCATTGGACAAGAACATCGGTGATGACACGACGATGAAGGGTACATGATCTATGGTCTAGAATGCATTCAGGTTCAAGAATGATGGAACCTTCATCATCCAACTCTAGGAGTGTAGACTGCACCTGGACCTTGTTTCCAACAACTTGCTTGAGAGAAGATACATGGAAGACTGGATGAATTTTAGAGCTAGCCGAAAGGGCTAGTTTGTATGTTGTCGACCTGATCCTTTGTAACACCTGATAAGGACCATAATATTTGGTGATAAGTTTTTGACAACCATGAAGCTAGAGTGAGGATTATTTGTATGGTTGTAGGTGAAGAAAAACCATATCTCCAACTTCAAAGCTACGTTTAGTGTGGTGTTGATCAACTTGTTGTTTCATATGGTTTTGAGCCAAGTCCAGATTGACCTTGAGTTGGCGAAGAATGGAATCATGTTGGTGGAGAGTGGAATCCACAGCTTGAACCTTGGAACTACCTGGAATGTAAGAAGATGGTGTTGGAGGAGGATAACCATAGACTACTTCAAAGGGACTCACCTTAGTGGCAGTGTGATATGTTGTGTTATACCACCATTCGGCCAAAGGAATCCACTTGGCCCATTGTGTAGGATGTTTAGAGGTGAAGCAACAAAGGTATGTTTCCAAGCATTTATTCACAATTTCAGTTTGGCCATCAGTTTGAGGATGATAGGCCAAACTCATCTTGAGTTGTGTTCCCTGCAACTTGAACAATTCTTGCCAAAAATGACTGGTGAAGGTAGGATCCCTATCAGAGACAATGGATTTAGGTATTCCATGGAGACAAAATATGGAGTCTAGAAATATTTGAGCAACAATGAAGGTGGTGTATGGGTGGGATAGGGAACATAAATGAGCATACTTCATAAGACGATCCACTACCACTAGAATAACCGATTTTTCTCTAGATTTAGGTAACCCTTCAATGAAATCCATAGAAATATCTATCCAAACTTGTTCAAGAATCGGTAAGGGTTGAAGGGTACCAGGGGAACACACATTTTCCCCTTTCATACGTTGGTAGCGATCACATTCAACCACAAAAGTATGAATATCCTTTTTCATTCCCCTCTAGAAGAAGGTACGCTTGGTCCTTGTATAGGTTTTGAGAAACCTTGAATGGCCAGCTGTTGGGGAAGCATGCATCTCTTGTAGGATGAGGTTCTTTATTTGTGACTGATGGGGCACAACAAGATGGTCATGGTACCATAAATCTTGACCATCCCAAGTATAGCTAGGGCATGAATGAGGATCTACTTGAAGTGTGTGAACGAAAGTTTGCAAAGAGGAGTCCTTGATCAGTTCCTCGTGGAGTTGATGAATCCACTGAGGATGTGGTGTGGATATAGCATGTAGTATTTCCTGTTCTTCATGTAGTCTAGACAAGGCATCCGCCACCATGTTCTCCTTACCCTTCTTATAGGTGATGTCATAGTCATAACCCAACAATTTAGAAACCCATTTTTGTTGTTCTAGTGTGGCCACCCTTTGTTCTAAGAAATATTTGAGACTCTGATGATCAGTCTTGATGGAAAAATGTCTCCCAATGAGATACGATCGCCAATGACTGACCACATGTAAAATGGTAAGCATTTCCTTCTCATAAGTAGACTTGCCCAAATTCCTTCCTAAGAGTGCTTTGCTAGTGAAGGCCAAAGGTCTACCTTCTTGCATTAAAACCACCCCAATGCCATTTCTAGATGCATCACTTTCAATGAAAAAAGGTTTAGAGAAATTAGGCATTGCTAACATGGGGGTAGTGGTCATGGCATGCTTCAAATCTACAAAAGCCTTTTTTGCAGGTTTTATCCACATAAAATAATTCTTCCTCAACATGGCTGTCAAGGGAGCCACTATCTTTCCATAATTCTTCACAAATTTCTTGTAATATCCAATGAGTCCCAAAAAACCATGAAGTCCCTTGAGGGTATGAGGCTTAGGCCAATCTTGAACAACCTAAATTTTCTTGGGATCAACATGAACTCCATCCTTAGTGACGATGTGACCCAAGTATTCAACCTCTTGTTGGCCAAAAGAACATTTGGACTTCTTTGCATAGAGTTGATTGTTAGACAAAAGTTTGAGTGTTTGATCTAAGTGTTGGAGATGCTCTTCCCATGAATGGTTGTAAATCAATATATCATCAAAAAAGACTAAAATGAATTTGCGAAGGAAAGGGCAAAAAATGGAGTTCATCAAACTCTAGAAGGTAGAAGGTGCATTGGTTAACCCAAATGGCATAACCAAGAATTCATAATGCCCTTCATGAGTTCTAAAAGTCATTTTTGGAATATCCTCATCTTTGATTTGAATTTGATGATACCCTGACCACAAATCCAACTTGGAAAAGTATTGAGCCCCATGCAACTCATCAAGTAATTCATCAATCATTGGAATAGGGAATTTATCTTTAATAGTGATCTTATTGAGGTCCCGATAATCCACACACAAGCACTAAAGAAGAATAGGGACTAACACTGGAATGGATAACCCCGACAACATGAAGCTCTTGAACTATTTTCTCAATTTTAGACTTTTGAGCATAAGGATACCTGTAGGGATGAACATTTGGTGGAAGACTACCAAGAAAAAGTTGAATGGCATGGTCATGAGAGTGATGAGGAGGTAGTCCCTTGGGTTCCTCAAAAACTTGAGCATATTTGTTCAATAAACCCTGTAGTTGCATTGAATGGTCCTTTTCCCTTTCCTCAGAAGCATCGATAGCAAAAATTTGTGCCACCACTCCATGAGAGGATTTTTTAACAACTTTTCCATCTTGTGGGTAGAAATAAATTGAGCCATTCCAGTTGGTCATGCCATGTAAGGTATATTCGATTCCTTCTTGACTAAACTTCATCCATAGCTCAAAAAAATCCCATAAAACTGGACCTAACATCCGCAACCATTGTGCTCCCAAAACTATATCACACCCACCTAATGGTAGGGAAAACATGTCTATCTTGAGATTATATTCCCCAATTTGGAGTTTGACATTATGATATTTTCCTTTGCATGGTAGGGTGCCTCCATTAGCAATCATGACTTCAAAGGAATTGCACATAGTAATGTAACAGTTTCCTTATTTGGCCACACGTGGATCAATAAAGTTATGTGTACTTCCAGAGTCAATAAGAATGATGACCCTTTGTCCCTTGAAGTATCCGATGACTTTCATCATTTGGGGAGTTGATACTCCTGCTAAAGCATGCACTAAGATTTTTGGTTGGGATTCCTCTAGAACTTCGGTCTATTCTATGGTTTTTGCCTCTTGTGGATCCTCTTCTTCCTTTGAAGATTCTGTGGTTGGTGTCTCATCCATATCCAACAGATACAATTTTTGTCACACACACTTGTGCCCTAGGGAATACTTTTCATCATAATTATAGCATAGCCCTTGGGCCCTTCTGGTCTCCATCTCTTCGCGAGTCAATTTTTTGATGGTTGGAGATTTAGTGGTAGGACTTGTCGTAGGCTTGGATGGAAAAGGTGGCCGAGATTGAGGAAATTTAGAGGTGCATCCTTGGGCCTTGAATTTATCTTCTACCAATCTAGCCAAATTTATTACCTGTTGTAATGTTTGGGGTCTCAACATTTTAACCTTAGCCCTAATGTCATCCTTCAAACCACTCATAAAATAACTTTGAAAGAAGGCAACATTTAAACCAGTAGTATGATTGGCCAGTTTTTCAAATTGAGTTTGATACTCTCGAACGGTTGAAGTTTATCTAAGTTTAGAAAGAGCTCTTATAAAATCTTCAAACTCACTAGGACCAAAGTGAGTGAGTAGATGTTGCTCAAATTCCTACCAAGAAAGATCAGGTTCGGCCTTCCTAAGCCACTGAAACCAATGTAGTGCATCTGATTCAAAGTTGAAAGAGGTAATTGTCAAACACATGTAGCATGGGACATTATGAAGACTAAAATATTGTTTTACCTTACAGATCCACCCCTCAGGATCTTTTCCATCAAATTTTGGAAAGTCTAATTTAGGCAACTTAAACCCATTGTTATTTTGTATGTTCTATTGGTGGTGACTCGTACTTGTATCTTGTTGATCTTGATGACCCAATCTATCTTGTGAGAGGGAATCAATAGAGAGACGACTATCCAATTCTGCCTTCATTTCCCTTTGTGTCTTGGTGACCAAATTCATAGAATCATAGAAATTTTTGAGTTGTCTTTATCTCTTCTAAGTTGTTGGCTAATTGGGACCCTAATTGTTTGCCCATATGATCCACTTGCTTAGCAATTTGTGCCTCTAATTCTTGTTGTTGAGTACTTGAAGCCATGTTCTAAGAGTTATGACCTGTTGTTAATTCTTACTAAAAATAGAAATTTTATTTTAGGGGTTACTATTTTTAGTAAGGATCCCAAAAAGTGGTTTGGGTGCTATATATCAAAATGATCAGCTCAAAAAGATGGTTGCAATGAGCTATATACCACAACACTGGTTTTGGATACCCCAGACTTTTTTTTATATATTTTTTGTTATCAAGGTTGTTGGTGTTGTCGGTTTTCCTCTTGGAGGCTTGGTTTAGAAAATAGATTTTTTGTTGACCAACCTCTTATGATACTATATGCTATCTGTTCTGACTATTTATCAATCCTACTACTATGCTATCATTTGTCTCGTCTGACTCTACTCTAACTACTGTCACTGTCAACTAATACTGACACTATTATGTCAACTATCTAGTCTAAATCTATCATGGGCTATTCCCTAATTATTTTAAAATTTGACTATCATAGGTAACTGCTACTAACACCAACAACTAAAGACCATGTATTGACTGGTACTAGCTAAATATCCCCAATGTTACTGATACTGATCATCATGTTCCCACTATTTTTGACTCTGGTGATTTTTGTCCTTACTGTTATGTTCTATAAATTTTTTGATTGTTTTCATGCAATAATTATGACATAGGGATGTCTTCTTTGTATGCTCAATTTTTGTGGTAGGGTTATGGTGACAAGTTCAATATTCACAAAATAGGATTTTTGTTGCAAGTTTGATATTCAACACAACAAGGTATTCTAAGCTAGGGTGTATGTACTACCCATATACCCTTTATTATACTATAGTGATGAATGATAGTGCTCAGACCAATATTTTAGGCCACTACTCAAAGAGGATTCCATGCATACCCTTGAGCACACTACCTGCCTCTTTGTCAGTATGAGAGGGTGATCTTATCGAATGTTGTGTTTGATGTACTATGGATAATATAAATCCAAAATTATTCCTAAGGGCTAAAGGTTTCTCTTAATCCTAGGGGGTCTCTTAATATACTTGAAAATACATGGAAGCTCAATTTCGTAGACAAGTGCTATCTGAGGCCTAGGTATTGGATCTTGATCGCCCCTCACTTCACTAGACGCTTTACAGGTAATCTAGCTTAGCCAATAATGATAACTCCTCCATGATATTTTAAAACCCTTAACATAGGGTTTCTAACCTAATAAATAAATGTAAAAAGCAAAAGCTATTTAAAAAAATAAAGAAACTGGTGAAAAAACAAAAACACAAAATCTTATACATAATAGTCAAAATGGAAGAAACTATCATAGTCACTGTATGCATAAAAAAATAACACCATTGCAATAAAAATGAAACATTTTATTAAGTTCGGGAAAGTGGTCCCTTGGGATACAAATTGACCCTTTGAGGGTGCATTTTACAATAAGATGTCCACAAGGGAGTAATCCCTTTTACAAATCAAGGATGGTGTCTTCCTCTCTTCATGCTACAACAATGTGGAAGGTGGGTTTGTTGTGACCACCATGATGAACTTGAGCTTGTTGAACTTGAAATCTGCACACATGGAAATGGACAAGGGTTTAGTAGCACCTGTCACAATGAATATGATAAATGTAAATGGAGATTGCATAAAAGAAAATGATTATTGCATATTGAAAATGAAATATGATTATTGCTTACATAAATCATGATTTGAGTAGCATAACATTAGCATTCTCTCATTTTTTTTCTCCTTTTTTTGGTCATGTGATGGTACCTTTATAGGCCTTTGAGGGTTTTGGAGGGAAGGATAGGTGGCAATCCAGGGCTGCCAAGTGGTAGGGACTGGGTAGCCACCTATCCTGGGTAGTTGCAGTGAGTCACTAGAAGTGTCTCACTTAACTAGGGAGATGTGGCAAGTGGGTAGTTGGAAGTGGAGTGAAGTGTGGAGTGAGGTGTGAGATGTTACAAGTGGGTAGGTGGAAGTGGAGTGAAGTGTGGAGTGAGGTGTGAGATGTGGCAAGTGGGTAGGTGCAAGTGGAGTGAAGTGTGGAGGGTTGCCCCTTGTGAAGGAACAAAGGGGACAAGGGTGTATGAGAGGTGGCAAAGGGGTGATGGTGATGTGGCCAGGATACATGTCAAGTGAAGAGAGAGGGTATCCTAGGAGGATATTTCCCAGATTTAATAAAATCTAGAAAATATAATTATGTGCAGGATTTTATGCCTAAGTCAAACTTAGGCACATAATGTTATGCAGAACTAAAATGTGCAATGTGAATGAATGATGTGTAGGAATTATAAGCCTAATTTTAGACTTAGGCATATATTATTATGCAGAATTGTGATGTGCAATGTGGGTGAAATGTGCAGTAATTTATATGCCTAAGTTTAGACCTAGGCATATAATTTAATATGCAAAATTATGTGATGAAATGCAAATGCCTAGATTTTAGTGTCTATAGATGCCCCTTTTTGTACCGTATTGTGTGAAACACAATATGGTGCAAAAACAAAAGACACCTGGTTTTATTTGATGGAGGAATGGACTCAAATATTCTTGATGCAAAGAATGAATGAATTTTTTGAAATTTTTGATTTGTTTGCTTACCCCCTCAATTGGTGAATGGGTAAAGTATGAAATCCACAAGCCAATTGACCAAATGTGGATGATGGAAGGAGGTGGTTGATTGAATGATGTGGATGTGATGCAAATGTATGTCATTTTGACCAACTTGATGCCCCAAGTTTGGGATTATTTGTGTTCTTACAAATTTACTTTTGGTTTCATTGATGTGAAAAATATGTGGTAAAATCTTTGACCATATTTGGAGTTCTTGTTCCACTGTGACTTTAGCAATTCCTTCCAAATGATGGGTTCAAGGAACCAGTCATTCGGGAATTTGATACTTGAGTGATTTCTGATTATTACCAAATTGTTTTTGGTTGTTTTTCACTTTTGACCCAACAAAAGGGGTTGAAGGATAACCTTGTGCAAATATATTTTGAACACATCTAAGCTCAAATATTTAGGGACCTAGCTGATTTAATGTCATAGTTATTTGATGTTGAATGTTTGAATGAGTTTCCTTATGGTGAGCTACCCATCCGACCGGATTGCTAGTCTTTGCAACCGCTAGGTGTATAGGGTAATCCACTAGATACAAGGTTCACTAAATGATGTGATGATGATGATGCTTATGAAAATGCATGATGTGATTGATGTAAATGTTGGAAATCAATATCAAGTTGGATGCCCCAAGTTTGGGGTGGACTTATGTTATCATAAATTTACCTTTTGGTTTGATTGACATGCAAGATGATGAAGTAAAGGAACCAATCACCCTAGGGACTTGTCCTAGTGACTATTAGCAATTCCTTAATGTAAAATTATGAAGTATAAGTTTTTCATATTTTGTAACCCCATGGAGTAGGCGTCAATGACAACCTTGGATAAATTTGCTTGAACATAGGTCACTCAAAAATTGAAGGACCAACCTGATTTAATTTCAAACATGATAATGTGAAATAATTTTGTTAGTGTCCTTATGGTAATTTATCCATCCTACTAAATTGCATGGATTTCCAGTCACTGCAACCACCAGGTTTCTAGGGTAAATTACTAGATACAAGGTTCACTTGTGATGATGCTGATGTAAGATGATGATTTTGAGGGTTTTATAGTATTTTTTTTTTGCAATCATTTGCATTTGAAGGGGAGTTGTGTAAGATGGTCACAAATAAAAGTCAACTTGTGTTGCCCCAATCATGGAAAAGATGCTCATTTTAATGAGCATAATTTGCATGATTGAGTGTTTTGAGTGTTGACTTTGATTATGAAACTAAATTTGTTGATTTTGTCTTTCCCTTCAAGCAATGAGTCGATGGAGAAGATATGAAATGATGAAAATTATGAAAAAAATGATAATGGTTTGATGATATTGATGTTTTTGTTTTTGTTTCAACTGTGATTTCGACCATTGTTGATAATTGTGCACTTCTATCCCTTGGAGCAGTCCAGCCGTATGACTTTATTAGGGAATTGAGATGATAACAATTCATTTCTTGCATGAGGTGAATCACTTTTCAAGGGCCTTATGGTAACCTATCCATCCTACCGGATTGCATGGATTTGCTAGTCGCTGCAACCGCTAGGTATATAGGATAAGTTATTGTATACGAGGATCGCTTGAGGCTAAGTGGAAGAATGAAATGTACACCTCTATCCCTTGGAGCAGTCCAGCCTCATGGCCTTCTTAGGGAGTTGAGATGAGAATACTTCTATTATTTCGAGAGCCTGTTGAATTTGTTTTTGACCAAAGGAATTGAGATATCTTTGGATTTTTTCTTTGTTTTTTTTTTGTTTTTTTTGTTTTGGAGAATGCATGATTGTTTTTTGTTTTTGTATGACAAAAGATGCATGAAAATGTTTTTGGTGTTTTATGTTTTATATGATAAAATATTCATGGCAATGTTTTTGTTGTTTTATGGTTTTGTAAGACAAAATATGTATGGAAATATTTTTTTGTGTTTGATGTTTTTGAAATGGAAAGAAAGCACAAGATGTTTTTTTTTTGTGTTTTTATGTTTTGATGGTTGATTTTTTTTTTTTGACCAAAGGAATTTGAGTATCTTTAGAGCATTTTGGATTGATTTGACCAAAGGCGTTTATGCCTTTGGGGCTTTTTGAATTGTGTTAATGATAATTGTCCTTATGGTAATCTACTCCTCCTACCGGATTGTATGGATAGCCAATCACTACAACCGCTAGGGTGCTAGAGTAAATCACTAGATACAAGGATCACTTAAGGCTAAGTGAAAGAAGGAAATCCACATCTCTATCCCATGGAGCAGTCCAACCACATGGCTTTCTTAGGGAGTTGAGATTATAGCATTTCAATTTTCAAAATCCTTATTTTTTTGTACTCGAAAGCCTTGTTGAGATTGAATTCGTCCAAAGAAATTGTGTTACCTTTGGAGTTTTTTTTTTTTGAGTTGAATGTGACCAAAGGGGTTGATTCCATTGGAGCTTTTTGAATTTGATTATTTGAAATGTGAATGTTTAATGTGATTTTTGGGGTAGGTGTGAGACCTTGAATCCCCCCAAGTTGTTTGATTTATTGTTTGATGTGATTGATGGGGAAGGTGTGAGACCTTGAACCCCCCAATTTTTTTTGTGATTGTTTATGTATATGTGTAATGATTGATTGTTCAAATTTTTATTTATTTTTGTACATGTTATGAAATGAATATGTTATGAATGAATGCAAATGAATGAAGGGTGTTGCTTTATTAATAATTTTTCAAAGAGATTTTGAACCATTTGAATGAATGTTGTTGCTTTATTGATCGTTGTTCAAAGATATTTTAAACCATTTGAATGAATGGTGTTGCTTTATTAATCATTGTTCAAAGATATTTTGAACCATTTGAATGAATGGTGTTGTGTTATTGATCATTGTTCAAAGATAGTTTGAGCCATTATCTAGCAAACTTTACGTTTATTTCTTAATCAGGAGCACCAATATGATACTACTAGTATGACTACATGGATGAAATAGATTATGATATTTATGAATCGTTGTTCAAAGATATTTTGAACAATTTGATTGAATGGTGTTGTGTTATTGATCGTTGTTCAAAGATATTTTGAACCATTATTTAGCAAAATTTACCTTTATTTATTAATTAGGAGCACCAATATGATACTACTAGTATGACTACATGGATGAAATAGATTATGATATTTATGACTATGTGATGGTGGTATGGAATGGAAGCTTGCTTATGAATTTATTGTCTTTAGGGATAAAATATCTAGAGTTGTTTTGCAAAGACTCAAACATCCTAGTGTGTCTAACAAACTCACTAAAACTGCGCAATTCTTAGACCAAATGTGTGTGCAGTGAATTCATTTATTGAATCAAGAGCATGGTAATGATCCGAGATAATCAAGAACCAGTGTGTGTGCAATTGAGTTCATTAAATCATCTTGAGTAAATTGGGTAAACCTGTTATGGTTTGAATCTAGAAGCTAGGTTGTCTGTATGAGCGGTCAGAGGTCTCTTTTTAAAAGAGACATATCACCATGCATCAGTGTACTCCACTGCGAGTCAAGCGTCTATAGCTCCGATGGAGGCTAACTCCATAGTCCATAATTTTTATTTTTGACTTCTTGAATTTTGGGGATGACTACTTAACCGTTTGATTGGAAATGTAGTACGATCCTTATAACCCAATTAATTAGTGGTGTGTGATGTAAAGGAATTAGAGCTTTGGGGAATCAGATTCTCAACCTAAGTGTGATGAGAATTGTACCCTATCCTTACTACTCTATTTTGTTTGAATTTGAAGCAACTGTGATAGTGGTGAAACCACTGTTGTCATGGAATATGTTGCATAATGGGAAAAGCAAGGATGACTCTTTTCACCTCAAGGTTCCTACTAAGTATGGTGTTATCCCTTTTTGACACAAGATGTTTTTAAGATGTGAAATTATGTTTGGTTTGAGAAATTTTTTGAAATCAATTTCCAATACTCAAGATTTGTTTAGTGTATATATGTGCAATGGTCCTAAAATAATTCAACATATTTTTTAGAGGTTGCTTAAAACACTAGGAGTGGCTGAGTGACCAAAAACACCTAGGATTATTGCATGTAAGCAATGTATTATTATGACTGATGGTTTTGGTGATGTTTGATGTGAGGTGCCCCTGATTAAGGCAACAAGACATAGTGCATTATCAATTATTCATGACTTTAATGAATACAAATGGTTCAACTATGCAAATGTGATGGAAGTTAAATGTGTGAATGCAATGGAAGTTGTATTGTGAAGGCAATTTATTAAAAATACAATGTGTATGAGATTTTTTTTTTTGTTTTTTTAATATATTTATTTTTTTTTTTGTGTTTTTGAGCTGAAAATATGACCAAAGGGGTTTGGTTCCTTTGGAATCTTTGAATTGCATGTGACCAAAGGAGTGTTGGTTCCCTTGGAGCCTTTTGAATTGATTTGACCAAAGGGATACTCCCTTTGGAGTTTTTTTTATTTTTATTTTTGATTGATTTGACCAAAGGGGTGTCCCATTTGGAGCGTTTTGAATTGATTTAACCAAAGGGGTGTTTGTTTGGGGCCTTTTGATATGATTTGACAAAAGGAGTTTGGTTCCTTTGGAGCATTTGAAATGAAATTTGACCAAAGGGATTATGTTCCTTTGGGACCTTTTGAATTGATTTGACCAAAGGGGTGTCCCCTTTGGAGAGTTTTGAATTGAATTGACCAAAGGAGTTTGGTTCCTTTGGAGCATTTGAAATAAAATTGACCAAAGGGATTAGGTTCCTTTAGGACCTTTTGATTTGAATTGATCAAAGGGGTTTGGTTCCTTTGGAGCCTTTTGATTTCAATTGACCAAAGGGGTTTGGTTCCTTTGGAGCCTTTTGATTTGAATTGACCAAAGAGATTTGGTTCCTTTGGAGCCTTTTGATTTGATTTGACCAAAGGGGTTTGGTTACTTTGGAGCATTTGAAATGAAATTTGACCAAAGGGATTAGGTTCCTTTGGGGCCTTTTGAATTGATTTGACCAAAGGGGTGTCCCCTTTGGAGCATTTTGAATTGAATTGACCAAAGGGGTTTGGTTCCTTTGGAGCATTTGAAATTAAATTGACCAAAGGGATTAGGTTCCTTTAGGACCTTTTGATTTGAATTGACCAAAGGGGTTTGATTCCTTTGGAGCATTTTGATTTGAATTGACCAAAGGGGTTTGGTTCCTTTGGAGCCTTTTGATTTGAATTGACCAAAGGGATTTGGTTCCTTTGGAGCCTTTTTATTTGATTTCACAAAAGGAGTTTGGTTCCTTTGCAGCCTATTGATCAAAGGGGTTTGGTTTCTTTGGAGGTGTGTTGTTTTTTTTTTTGCATTTTGAATTTTGATATGCATGTGGAAGGTGGTTCAGGTGAAATGAGGTGGCGAATGTGAAGGTATGTGTGTGAAAATGTGATGCGAATGAAAAGCAAATAAACACACAATAAATCAAGCAAACAAATATTTTCTAAGTTTTTGCATTTTTGTTTTAGATGTTTTATTTTTGAAGTTTTTATTTTTTTTTTGTTTTGAGTTTTGGTGTGTTTTGGTGTTGTTGAAATTATGAGAAAGTTTTTTTTTTCTTTTTTGATTAGAATAAATAAACTCGATTAAGATGGTGATTAGGAACACTAGTACCAAGAATGATTTCTCAAAAGATTCTAGGTACACCACTTAAATCCTAATGGGGGTTCATCTAGCTCTTCCACTCTGATTCAACAATCGTCCCACCGTGATCGCCAAATTTGTATACATAAAGAAAAACACCATTGCAATAAAAATGACACATTTTATTAAATTTGGGAAAGTCCCTTTTGATACACTTTGACCCTTTTAGGGTGCATTTTACAAAGAGATGTGCCAAAGGGGAATCCCTTTTACAGATCAAGGATGGTGTCTTTTGCTCTTCTTCATGCTACAACAATGTTGGAGGTGGGTTTTTTGTGACCACCGTGCTGGACTTGAACTTGTTGAATCCTGAACCTGAAATCTGCACACATGGAAATGGACAAGGGTTTAGTAGCACCTGTCACAATGATAATGATAAATGTAAATATGATGACTAATGTAAAATTAATATAGGAGAATATGAACAATGAATATGATTACCGTGATCGTCAAATTTGTATACATAAAGAAAAACAAAATTGCAATAAAAATGACACATTTTATTAAATTTGGGAAATTCCCTTTTGATACACTTTGACCCTTTTAGGGTGCATTTTACAAAGAGATGTGCCAAAGGGGAATCCCTTTTACAGATCAAGGATGGTGTCTTTTGCTCTTCTTCATGCTACAACAATGTTGGAGGTGGGTTTTTCATGACCACTATGCTGGACTTGAACTTGTTGAATCCTGAACCTAAAATCTGCACACATGGAAATGGATGAGGGTTTAGTAGCACCTGTCACAATGATAATGATAAATGTAAATAGGATTACTAATGTAAAATGAATATAGGATAATATGAACAATCAATATGACCACAGTGATTGTCAATTTGTATGCATAAAAAAATAACACCATTTCAATAGAAATGAATTATTTTATTAAGTTCGGGAAAGTGGTCCTTTGGGATACAAATTGACCCTTTGAGGGTGCATTTTACAATAAGATGTCCACAAGGGAGTAATACATTTTACAAATAAAGGATGGTATCTTCGTATCTTCATGCTACAACAATGTGGAAGGTGGGTTTGTCATGACCACCAAAATGAACTTGAGCTTGTTGAACCTGAAATATGCACACATGGAAATGGACAAGGGTTTAGTAGCACCTGTCACAATGAATATGATAAATGTAAATGGAGATTGCATAAAAGAAAATGATTATTGCATATTGAAAATGAAAGATGATTATTGCTTACATAAGTCACGATTTGAGCAGCATAACATTAGCATTCTCTCATTTTTTTCTCCTTTTTTAGTCATGTGATGGTGCCTTTATAGGCCTTTGAGGGTTTTAGAGGGAAGGATAGGTGGCAATCTAGGGCTGCCAAGTGGTAGTGTCTGGGTAGCCATCTACCCTGTCTAGTTACAGTGAGTTACTAGAAGTGTTTAACTTAACTGGGGAAATGTGACAAGTGAGTAGTTGGAAGTGGAGTGAAGTGTGAAGTGAGGTGTAAGATGTGGCAAGTGGGCAGGTGGAAGTGGAGTGAAGTGTAGAGTGAGGTGTGAGATGTGGAAAGTGGGTAGGTGCAAGTGGAGTGAAGTGTGGAGGGTTACCCCATGTGAAGAAACAGAGGGGACAAGGGTGTATGATAGGTGGCAAAAGGGTGATGGTGATGTGGCTAGGATACATGTCAAGTGAAGAGAGAGGGTATCCTAGGAGGATATTTCCTAAATTTAATAAAATCTAGAAAATATAATTATGTGCAGGATTTTATGCCTAAGTCAAACTTAGGCACATAATGTTATGCAGAACTAAAATGTGCAATGTGAATGAATGATGTGTAGGAATTATAAGCCTAAGTTTAGACTTAGGCATATATTATTATGCAAAATTGTGATGTGCAATGTGGGTGAAATATGCAGTAATTTATATGCCTAAGTTTAGACCTAGGCATATAATTTAATATGCAAAATTATGTGATGAAATGCAAATGCCTAGATTTTAGTGTCTATAGTCACAATAGAAGATGACCTTGGAAAGTGCTCTGATACTAATTTTTAGGAACCTTCTCATTAAAATTAGCACATTTACAAAAATATTGCAATAAAACATAAATGGAAGAAACAGAAGATATTGCAATATGAAATATAAGTATAGAAATGAAATAATCTCACAAATTAACATAGGATCACATGCCACTTCGATGGGGAAACCTCCTTCAATTATTTAATTCAATTATGCAAAAAGATACATCCATTCATGCTCTTCATAGTTTTAAATATTTCATATCTCACCTAACTCTCAAGGTTGACTTACATGCAAAATGCCACTGAGATAGAATCTCTACCTACAAAATAGTTACATTCTTGATAACAGTTACATATAATGGTGCCACTTGTCTAGGCTCTTCTAGATCCACATCGATTACAAAATATTACAAAGCATTACAAAATATTATCATGAGTGTCCCCCACGTTTAGTAAGGGTTATTACATCATAGTGTTAGAAAGGGGTCCTAACATGTCCTTCCCCTTCGAAAATATTTATTCTCAAAGCTAAAGGTGAAGAAACTACTATTGAAGTTGTTGAAGAGGTTCCCACATAACATCTTTAGATTGTAAGCCATACCGTTAGACAGGAACATCGATGATGAAATGATAGTGAATGGTACGCGATATATGGTTTAGAATGCATTCAAGTTCAAGAATGATGGAACCTTCATCATCCAACTCTAGGAGTGTAGAGCACACCTGGACCTTGTTGTCAACCACCTACTTGAGAGAAGATACATATAATCCTAGATAAATTTTAGAGCTAGCCAAAAGGGCTAGTTTATATGTTGTCGACCTGATCCTTTGTAATCCTTGATAAGGACCATAATATATGATGATAAGTTTTTGACAACCATGAAGCTAGAGTGAGAACTGTTTGTATGGTTGCAGGTGAATAAAAACCATATCTTCAACTTCAAAGATATATTTAGTGTGGTGTTGATCAAATTATTGTTTCATATGACATTGAGCCATGTCCAAATTTACCTTGAGCTGTAAAATAATGGAATCATGCTGGCAGAGAGTGGAATATACAACTTGAACCTTAGAACTTTCTGGAATGTAAGAATATGGTGCTAGAGGAGGATACCATAGACTACTTCAAAGGGTCTCATATTAGTGGCATTTTGATGTGTTATACCACCATTCAGCCAAAGGAAGCCACTTGGCCTATTGTGTAGGATGTTTAGAGGTGAAGCAATGTAGGTATGTTTCCAAGAATTTATGCACAATTTTGGTTTGGCCATCAATTTGAGGATGACAAGCCAAATTGATCTTGAGTTGTGTTCCTTTCAACTTGAATAATTCTTGCTAAAAATGACTGGTGAAGGTAGGATACATATCAAAGACAATGGATTTAGGCATTCCATAGAGACGAAAGATGGAGTTGAGAAATATTTGAGCAATAAAAAAGGTGGTGTATGGGTGGGATAGGGTACATAAATGAGCATAATATGTAAGATGATCCATTACCACTAGAATAACCAATTTTACATCATATTTAGGTAACCCTTCAATGAAACCATAGAAATATATATCCAAACTTGTTCAAGAATTAGCAAGGATCGAAGGGTACCAGGGAAACATATATCCACCCTTTCATATATTGGCAATGATCACATTCATCCACAAAAGTATAAATATCATTTTTCATTTCCCTCTAGAAGAAGACAAACTTGGTCCTTATATAGGTTTTGTCTCTTATAGGATGAGGGTCTTTATTGGTGATTGATGGGACATAACAAGTCAGTCATGGTACCATAAATATTGACCATCCCAAGTATAGCTAGGGTTTGAATGAGCATCTACTTGAAGTGTGCGAATGAAAGTTTGCAAAGAGGTGTCCTTGATCAGTTTTGAGTGGAGTTGATTAATACAATGAGAATATGATGTGGATATAGCATGTAGCATTTATTGCTCTTCATGTAGTCTGGATAAGGAATCTGTCACCATGTTCTTCTTATCCTTCTTATAGGTGATGTCATAGTCATAACCCAACAATTTAGAGAATTATTTTTGTTGTTCTAGTGTGGCCACCCTTTGTTATAAGAAATATTTGAGACTCTAATGATTAGTCTTGATGGAGAAATATCTCCCAATTAAATATGGTCACCAATGACTAACTGTATGTAAAATATCAAACATTTCCTTCTCATAAGTAGACTTGCCCAAATTCCTTCCTAAGAGTGCTTTGCAGGTGAAGGTTATAGATCTACCTTCTTGCATTAAAATTTTCCCAAGGCCATTTCTAGATGTATCATTTCAATAAATATTTTAAAGAAATCAAACATTGCTACACATGGGTAGTGTTCATGGCATGATTTAGATTTACAAAAGCCTTTTATGCAGGTTCTATCCACATGAAAAAATTCTACCTTAGCATGGCTATCAAGGGAGTCACTATATTTCTATAATTCTTCACAATTTTTTTCTACTATCTAGAGATTCCCCAAAAATCATAAAGTTCCTTGAGGGTACGATGCTTAGGCCAATATTGAATAGTCTAAATTTTCTTGGGATCAACATGAACTCCATCCTTAGTGATGATGTGACCCAAGTATTCAACCTCTTGTTGGAAAAAAGAATATTTGGACTTCTTTGCATAGAGCTAATTGTTAGAGAAATGTTTGAGTGTTTGATCTAAGTGTTGAAGATGCTCTTCCCATGAATGGATATATATTAATATATCATCAAAAAAACTAAAATGAATTTGCAAAGGAAAGGGAAAAAATGGAGTTCATCGAACTCTGGAAGGTAGAAGGTGCATTGGTTAACCCAAATGGCATAACCAAGAATTAATAATTCCCTTCATGAGTTCTGAAAGCTATTTTTGGAATGTCCTTATATTTGATTCAAATTTGATGATATCCTAACTAAAAATCCAACTTGGAAAAGTATTGAGCCCCATGCAACTCATCAAGTAATTCATCAATCATTGGAATAGGAAAGTTTATCTTTAATTGTGATTTTATTGAGGTCTCAATAATCCACACACAAGAACCAAGTGCCATCCTTTGTCCATACTAATAACACTGAAGATGAATAGGGACTAACATGAAAACAAATAACATTGGTAGCACAAATATCTTGAATTATTTTCTCAATTTTAGACTTTTGAGCATAAGGATACCTATAGGGACAAACATTTGATGGAAGAACACTAGGAAAAAGCTAAATGACATGGCAATAAGAGTGATGAGGAGGAAGTACCTTGGATTCCTCAAAAACTTAGGCATATTTATTTATTAAACCTTGTAGTTGCACTAAATGGTATTTTTTCCTTTCTTTAGAAGCATCGATAGCAAAACTTTGTGCCACCACTCCATGAGAGGAATTTTTTAACAACTTTTCTGTCTTGTGGATAGAATTCAACCGAGCCACTCTAGTTGTCATGCCATGTAAGGTATATGTTTTTTCTTCTTGACTAAATATCATCCATAGCTCAAAAAATCCTATAAAATAGGACCTAACATCTACAACCATTGATGTGGGAAACACTCTTAAAAGACAACACGAAATGGCACAAATAAAAACTGTTAATTGCATTCAACAAAAATATATTTATAGGTATGTCTGCCTTTACAAGGAGACATTTAATATGCATGATCCATGTCAATATTAAATGCAATACATGATCCATGTCAATATTAAATGCAATACAATACTAATCCCTATCATTCCTCCCCACTGAGGAAGCATTGGTCCCCAATGCGTACAAGTGTGGAAGAGAAAGAGGAAAAGCAAAGGAGTTTTGGGTACAACCAAAAATGCACTCCTGTACAAAAAGAGAAAGACCAATGATGAATTGGAGCAAGTATTCAAAAAACAAAAAATAGATGCTGGCACTGAGTCGGGCTTGGAAGAACCTTTCCAATGATTGTAAATATTGTTATGCTGGCAAATGGCTGAAGAGTCCCTCGATTCGATAGGAGAAGAAAAAAATAGGTGATGTGGAAAAAAAACATATCAGTGTGGAAAGTAAGTGCAATGGAGCAGAAGCTGAGGCAATGGGTAATGCGAAAATCCGAGGGCGATGGTCAATACGGGGTGCGAAAATCAATGACAAAAGTTATGGATTAAATTAAATTAAATAAAATTTAATTTAATTTAATTATGGGTTTATGGATGATTGGATTAAATTAAATTAAATTATGGATTTATGGATGATGTGAATGGGAAACGATCAATGGAGACGGAAGTGATGGATTAAATTAAATTAAATAAAAAATTTATTTTATTTTATTATGGGTTTATGGATGATGTGAATGGGCAACAATCAATGGAGAATATTTAATTTAACGCATAATTATGGTATTTAAAAATAAGTGCAATATTAAATATTGTAATTTTAAATTAAATTAAATAAAATTTAATTTAATTTAAAAATTTCTCCAAGGGAAGGAGAGAATTTGATGGCAACACGGGCAAGTGGTAAGTGGCAAGCATGCTTGACCAATGATAAATACTAGCAACCAATACAAGGTGAGAGGGGGAGGCCATGGGGGTGCACAGGATGGGAGAGGCAGATTGAAAACCCAATGAAAAGCAGTGGCTAGAAGGATGGAAATGGGGCCTAAAAATGGGCATTTGGTGCTAAATATAGAAATCCATTGCTAGAATGTGGGAAAGACAAACGAGTTCCATGGGGAACGATCTTGACATTGTGGAATATTATCAAAAAATAATAGATCGATGGAATCTTGAGAATAGTGCTAAAATCATAGATCCAAAGACTAAGCAGGAGATGCATCGAGAGCAACAACGATAGCTACAGATTCATTGTTTGAAAACTTGTGTGATTATGGCAAAAAAACATTGTTTTCTTCTTCATTACAGATATGTTGAAAACTTTTGGTATGTTCTTCTTCCAGGAGATCAAGAGTAGACAAAAATTCAATATTATGAGCAATAATATCATCTAAAAATAAAAAAAAAATTCCTTTAGTAATTATTTGAACAATATCTTCTTTTGCAGCAAGAACATTAGTAGCAACGACCATTTTGATGAGTCTAGCAACTTGGATCTACTGAATTTCAACAGTGAGATCTCTTAACTAGTGTGCTTCATCAACAAGAAGAAGTTTATCAACAATAATCATGGCAAGAAGACTTTTAGCTTGGATCTATTAGATTTCTGCAAAGAGATTCCTAAGTTAGCGAGAGATCTTGTTGATCAAAAGCTCATTGAGGTTTGACATCATGGTTTCAAACATGGAAACTATAAAGAATGCAGATTAGACCAAGTCAAAAATACTGCATAACAACATGAGCTGAGGGTCAAGGATCGAAGGGACATAGCTATGAACATGATCAAGTACACAGGTTGAGCAGAGATGTGGATAGCAATACCTATGGAAAGCAAACAATGGGAAAATTGGCCTCACTTGTGCTAGAAACTATAAAAAGAAATGCTAATCAGACCAAACAAAATTGGAAATACTACGCTACAGTGTGATCTGAGGGTCAGGAGTTAGAGGGACCCTAGCTAGCTGAGGGTCAGGATTCAGAGAGACCCCAATTGAGAGTTTTCAAAAATAGGAGTGCTCGAAAGTGTTCATTGCAGGGAAAGAGCGTTCACACATAATAACCCAGGGGTTGGATTTCTCATTCCTTTTTGAACCAATCTGGTCTTAGGAAGAGGATACTTTCCAAAAACCCTTGCACCTTGCTTTGATACCAATGATGTGGGAAAAACTTTAAAGGTAACACAGAATGGCACAAATGAAAACTATTAATTGCATTCAATAAAAACATATTTATAGACATATCTACCTTTACAAGGAGGCATTTAATATGCACGATTTGTGTCAATATTAAATGCAATACAATACTAATCCCTATCAACCATTGTGCTCCCAAAATTACATCACACCCATATAATGGTAGGAAAAATATGTCTATCTTGATACTATATTCCCCAATTTGGAGTTTGACATTATGATATTTTTATTTGCATGGTAGGGTCCCTCCATTAGCAATAATGACTTCAAAGGAATTGCTCATAGTAATGTAACAATTTCTCTGTTTGGCCACATGTGGATCAATAAAGTTATGTGTACTTCAAGAGTCAATATGAATGATGACCCTTTAACCCTTGAATTATTTGATGACTTTCATTGTTTGGAGAGTTGATACTCCTGATAAAGCATGCACTGAGATTTTTAGTTGGTATTACTCTAGAAATTTGGTATGTTATGTGGTTTTTGCCTCTTGTGGATCCTCTTCTTCCTTTAAAGAATTTGTGGTTGGTGTCTCATCCATATCTAGTAGATATAATTTTTTTCGTAAACACTTGTGCCATGGGGAATACTTTTCATCACAATTATAGCATAGCCCTTGGGCCCTTCTGGTCTCCATCTCTTTGTGAGTCAATTTTTTGATGGTTGGATATTTGGTGGTAGAACTTGCCATAGGCTTGGATGAAAAAGGTGGTCGATATTGAGGAAATTTAGAGGTGCATCCATGGGCCTTAAATTTATCTTCAACCAATCTATCCAAATTTATTACTTGTTGTAATGTTTCGGGTCTCAACATTTTAATATTAGCCCTAATGTCATCCTTCAAAATACTCATAAAATAAATTTTAAAGAAGGCAACATTTAAACTAGTAGTATGATTGGCCAAATTTTTAAATTGAGTTTGATACAGTCGAATGGTTGAAGTTTATCTAAATTTAGAAAGAGCTCTCATAAAATATTTAAACTCACTAGGACCAAAGCAAGTGAGTAGATGTTGGTCAAATTCTTACCAAGAAAGATCATGTTCGGCCTTCCAAAGCCACTAAAACCAATGTAGTGCATCTAATTAAAAGTGAGAGAGGAAATTGTCAAACACATGTAGCATGGAACATTATGAATATTGAAATATTACTCTACCTTACAAATTCAACCCTTAGGATCTTTTGCATCAAAATTTGGATTCTAATGTAAGTAACTTAAACCCATTGTTATTTTGTACGTTCTATTGGTGGTGACTCATACCTGTATCTTGTTGATCCTAATGACCTAGTCTATATTGTGAGAGGGAATCAGTAGAGAGACGATTACCCAATTTTACCTTCATTTCTTGTTGTGTCATGGTGACCAAATTCATAGAATCATCAAAATTTTTGAGTTGTCTTTATCTCTTCTAAGTTATTGGCTAATTGGGACCCTAATTATTTTTCCATATGATCCACATGCTTAGCAATTTGTGTCTCTAATTATTATTTTTGAGTACCTGAAGCCATGTTCAAAGAGTTATGACTTGTTAATTCTTACTAAAAATAGGAATTTATTTCAAGGGTTACTACTTTTAGTAAGGAGCTAAAAAAGTGGTGTGGGTGCTATACATCAGCATGATCAACTCAAAAATATGGTTGCAATGAGCTATATACCACAACACTAATTTTGGACACCCTAGACTTTTTATTTTTATTTTTTTGTTATTGAGGTTGTTGGTCTTCCTCTTGGAGGCTTGGTTCAAAAAATAGATTTTTGTCGATCAACCTCTTATGATACTTTGTACTATCTGTTATGACTACTGATCAATCTTGATACTATGCTATCATCTATCTAGTTTGACTCTACTTTGACTATTGACATTGTCAACCAATCCTGGCACTATTCTATCAAGTGTTTGGTCTGCCTCTATCATGGGCTATTCCCTGTCTATTTTAAATTTTAACTATCACAGGTAATTGCTACTAACATAAACAATTGGTTACTATATATTGATTGTTACCGATTGAATATCTCAACTATTACTGATACTAACCACCTTGTTTCTACTATTTCTAACTCTGGTGGTTTTTGTCCTAATTGTTATATTTTTCTATAATTTCTTTTAGCTATTTTCATGTAGTAATTATGAAATAGAGATGTCTTCTTCGTATGCTCAAAAATTATGGTAGAGTTATGGTGACAGGTTCAATATTCAAAAAATAAGATTTTTATTGCAGGTTTGATATTCAACACAATAGGGTATTCTAAGCTAGGGTGTATATACTATCCATAGACCCTTTATTATACTGCAATGATGAATGATAGTTCTTGGACTAATATTTTAGATCACTAATCAAGGAGAATTCCACACATAACTTTGAGCACGCTACTTGCCTCTTTGTCAGTACGGGAGGGTGATCTTCTTAGATGATGTGTCTAGTGTACTATAGATAATACAAGGCCAAAAATATTCCTAAGGGCTATAGATTTTTCCTAATCCTAGGGGGTCTTTCAATATACCTAAAGATACATGGGAGCTCAATTTCATAAATGGGTGCTATTTGAGGCCTGGGTATTGGAGCCTGATCATCCCTCACTTTACTAGATGCTTTACATACAATCTAGCTTAGTCAATAAAAATAAATCCTCCATGATATTTTAAAACCCTTAGTATAGGGGTTCTAACCTAATAAAATAATACAAAAACAAAGGTTGAATTTAAAAAAAAAGAAACTAGCGAAAAAATAAAACATGAAATCTTATACCTAACAATAAAAATGGCAGAAACTATCACAATCACAACAAAAAGCAACCTTGAAAAGTGCTTTGATACCACTTTTTAGGAACCTTCTCATTAAAATCAACACATTCACAAAAATATTGCAATAAAACATAAATGCATGAAACACAAGATATTACATTAAAATATAAGTATAAATGAAACAATATCATAAAGTAACACATGATCGCAAGACACTTTAAGGGGGGTTTTTCCTTCAATACTTTCATTAAATAATGCAAAAGATACATTCATTCATTTCCTTCATAGTTCTAAAGATTTAATATCTCACCTAACTCTCAAGGTTGACTCACATGTAAAATGCCACCTGAGCTAGAATCTCTATCTACAATAGAGTTGATGAGGCTTGGATAAGCCTCATTTATAGCATGTTTTAAATAGTTAAAACTACCTAAAACTACCTAAAACTCTTGTGAATTATCTTATATGCTAGTTAAGTTGATTTAATATGCTCTATATTAATTGTTTGCATGATTGCAGTGTTAAGGACATTATATTCTGATTTTTAACAGTTTTTATATAGTTTTATGTTATATTTTCATGCTTAGGTTGACAACAACATTCAGTAGTCTTATTTTGATGATCATTAAGCATTAGTTTCTCTAAATTTAGCAAATAGTACAAAGACTTATTACTGTGTAGCAAAAAACTAGTTTTTCCATATAAATTCCAGCAAGCTGCCAATGAATGGCAAGGCATGGAATTCACATCCAAAGAAGAATGAAGACTATTGCAATCTGATCCTAAGGTCTAATACACCTGAGAAATGCAGCAAAAACCATTTGGAGTCAACAAAGTTGGTCATTCTAAAGATATTCAGAATGAACACAGTGTCTTCGGAATGAACAGATATCTTCAAAATGAGAAAACACAGTGTCTTCGAAATGAGCAGATCTTCGAAATGAGAATTGTAGTATCTTCGAAATGAGCGGATATTCGGAATGAGAAATGCAGTATCTTCGAAATGAGCGGATCTTCGGAATGAGAATTGCAGTATCTTCGAAATGAGCCACTTATCTTTGGAATGAAAACAGAATGCACTTTTTGACTTGTTGACTGACTTTTGGCGGTGGAAAAGGGGATAATAAGGTTGAGAAAGTTAAGGGAAAATATCTCCCATATAATTTTGCCATCCTTGCCGTCCAAAGCCACCATTTATGGAAAAGATCAAATTTGATCTTCTTCTAGGATAAAGCCAGGAAATTCTGTAGGATATCAGGACAACATATTTTATGTTTGTAATTAGATTTTAGGCATCTATAAAAGATAGCTCCTGTACATGTTGAGTTATTAATAATATTAGATATTAGAAATATTAGATTAGAGATTAGACATATTAGAGATAATAGACCTGTAACAGATTGCAGATCTATAACAGATTTCAGCAGAATTGTAATTATGTTTCTGAAGCAATAAAAGTGTAGTTTTCATTTCATTTAATTTGTTATGTCTGAGTGTGAGTAAGACTTAGAGAAGAAATTATACCTTCTTCTGGAAAAGGAGGCTGACCACTTTCAGATCTAGGAGAAGGACTAACAGACAGGTTTTCAGTCATGATTTTGCTACAGCAGAATAAGTAGTGGAACTTGTCAATTTTAGCATTTTGTGGTATTTGATTTTTGTTTTAGTTTTTTTCCATCTATTTCACATTTGTGATGTAATCAGCAATAGATATAATCAGTTTCTTTATTTTTCAGTAATTTTCCAATTCCCTGCAATTTACATTTCCAACAATTTACAAGTTTTCTATAATTTCTTGCATTCTTGTTTTTCTTTGTCAAACATTGCACAGAAGATTGACGACATTCTGTTTTAGGGTATTGACAGAAGTTGATTACTTGTTTTATCTCATCATTGCAAAAATAAATAGGTTTCTCATTTAGCAACTATAATTAGGATTTTCCTTCTGCAAATCAATTAAGTCTCAATTTAGCAATTATAATTAGGACTTTATTTCTCCAGACAGCAATTAGTTTTTTCATTCTTGCAATTAGATTAAGGTTTAATTTATGCAATTTAGGGGTAGAAGTGACACAAAACCCCCACATAATTAATTCCACCAATAAGACCTGCTGCTTCCAAATGAACTGAACTACAACCCTGCTTGAACTTTCTATTGTAGACAGCCTTGGACACCACCCCGGATTGATAAGATCTTTGAGATTTAATGATGGTATAACGACTACTCATCAATAGTTACATTCTTGATAACAATTATATATAATGGTGCCACTTGTCTAGGAACTTCTACAGCCACAACTATTATAAAATATTACAAAATATTATTATGAGTGTCCCTCATATTTAGTAAAATTTATTACATTATAGTGTTAGGATGGGGTCCTAACATGCCATTCCCTTTTAAAAATATTTATCTTCAAAGATGAATATGAGAAACCTACTACTGAAGCTGTTGAAGAGGTTTCCACATAGCATCTTCAGGTTGTAAGCCATACCATTAGACAAGAACATCAGTGATGACATGACAGTGAAGGGTATGTGATATATGATCTAGAATGTATTCAGGTTCAAGAATAATTGAACCTTCATCATCCAACTCTAGGAGTGTATATTGCACCTAAACATTATTTCCAACCACTTGCTTGAGAGAAGATACGTGGAAGATTGGATGAATTTTAGAGTTAGCTAAAAAAACTAGTTTATATGCTATCGACCTGATCCATTGTACCACCTGATAAGGACCATAATATTTGGTAGTAAGTTTTTAACAACCATGAAGTTGGATTGAGGACTATTTGTATGTCTATAGGCAAAGAAAAATCATATCTTCAACTTCAAAGCTATGTTTAGTGAGATATTGATCAACTTGTTGTTTCATAAGATTTTGAGCCAAGTCTAGATTGACCTTGAGTTGGTGAAGAATGGAATCGTTTTGGCAGAGATTGGAATATACAACTTGAATCTTAGAACTACCTGGAATATAAGATGAATGTGCTAGAGGAGGATCTCTATAGACTACTTCAAAGGGAATCACTGATATAGAAACCAAATATGAAGCTAGATATTAATTATGCATAACTTATTAAATAATACAAAAATAGAATCAAAGGGGTTATAGGTGTTACAACCACCTGTAATAATATGCTATGTAGGGATAACCACCTACAACAAACATGGATGCAATAAAAATAACCATATGCTAGAAGACAAGAAAAGACTCAAAAACATAACCATGCATCCTAACTACTAACAATCCAACATATAACATGGGCATACTATGGATCACGTGAATACAATGCAAGAAATGATATCTTAGGTTTAAGGATAAGCCTAAGGTATAATAATATCCTCATCATTCCTCCCAACCATAGAAGCATTGGATCCCAATGCTTTCAAAAAATCTAGAAAGTCATGAGCCATATTTGGAAGTTGATGAGTCATCATGTTGAAAACTGTCTATAGCAAACGAAATGTAGAAGTCAAGTACCGCATTTGATGATAGGCTCAATCTCCAAAGTAGAATCCTAAGAAGGAGGAGGAATTTTATGAGTAGTGAGGGTAGCGATGGTGGCCAAGGAGGTGGCCTCCCTAGGCCATCGATCTTATTGATCACCGATACACCCCATTCAGGCATGGAAAACATGAAATTTTGTGACAACTATGGAATAGAGTGATCTAGCCTAAAAAAATCTAAGGCCATAAAAAAGATCCTATGAATCAAATGATTACAAAGCTAGGGTACAAAGTCATCAAATCAACCAATCGTGGTGGAGCAAATTGAATGGGGAGATCCAACACAGGTTTTGCCTATTTTTCATAATATTCTGTTAGGGTAACAATAGGAATAATTTCTTTATCTTATTAATAGGGCTTTCTAATTTGTGTGTTTTCATCATTAATAACAATATAGTCCAAAGGAAGGACAATGGGCTCCATGCCCATAGATCTTGGTTCAATTCTAGGTACTACTACTTCATGAATTTCAACAATTTCTAAGTGTTCCTCAAAAATATTAACAAATTCTTCTACTTCAAGAGCAACATTGTCTAGTGGAAAGACGATGGGCTTTTCGCCCATAGATCCTAGTTCAATTATAGGTGCTGCTTCAAATTTTTCTTCATCAATTTCTTCCATAGGAAGAATTTCTTCTGCACCTTCTTCCATTTTAGTAGGAAGGTTTTGTACTTCAACAAATACCTATTATTTTGCTACCATTTCATTTTCCAATCGGGTAGCTTGAATCTGCTGGAGATTAGCAACAATCATTTTGAGTTGTTGCTTCATATCTTCAAAAGATATCATGGTGTCTTGACCTCAATAAAGAATACCTACGCAACTATTAGGAATAAATTTGAGGATGTATTAATGCATAATTGCCTAGAGTACAAATTTTTGTTTTCCAAATTACAAAAAAGGGGATTCTAGTGCTTTTACAACAATCACAATAATTTACCAATATAATAATTTTACTCTTCAATTTGAAGTTGTAAGAAAAATAAACACTTAATTTTGAAAATTTTCCCTTAATGCAAAAAAATGGATTTAAGGAGGCAAAAATGGAATATTTTGCAAAAAAAAAAAGGTAAAAATTAAGAAAATTTGTTTCACCTTGCAAAAAAATTGTTTCGATCAACGTGCTTAAGAGTCAACTGTGTGCAGGTCAAAGTCTAACAAGTCAAATAAGGCATGAAGTCAACAGTTTGCTAGGTCAACTACATCGACCAATCACTAATCCTGGCCACATGTCCCACTAGTTTATGCCTCCACCTAGCATGGTTGCAAAGTGTGACCATCGAGAAGTGGTCACTCACCTATGTGCACATTCACACTTATAATCAACTTTTAGCCTATCATAGGGATGATGTGGGACTAAAGGCCCATACTTTAAACTAGCCCAAATTTTCTTGCCAAACCCAACACAAACAATAAATATTTGCCAATAAGATATTACCATTTGCTCAAAGATGAATGGGCTTTGGAGATTCCCACCATGTGGCATATAAAATCCATGTATCTCATGTATATTGGGGGAGGAGTTTAGGGTTTGAATCTACATTCTAATTGGTTAATTTTTAACCTTAGAAAATTATTAATTTTTTTATTTTTTTATTTTTTCTTCCTCTATGTCTTTGCCACTGTTCGCTTGTGCTAATTGCCTATGATATCAATCCAAGAGGTTCAAGTTTGGTGGTAAAATGGAGGATGAGGAGGCTCCTTCTATCCTTTGGGATGGTGGCCTATGTGTGAGGGCAATAGTTGTTGTTGTCTTACCTATATAGGGATCGTCATCAGGTACCTAGTTCGGTTGCAAGGGCATCCAATGGAAGCCCATACAATGGTGACATAGGATAGGGTAGAAGGATTAGTGAGGAGGAAAATAGGAAGGGATAGAGTGGAAGAAGAAAGGGGGTAGGGATGGTCGATTTATAGAGGGATCTAATTACGTGAGTTAGTCGGTTGGCAAAATGGTTTATTGAGTAAGGTGGTAAGGTGGAATAGGGGTAGGGATCTAGCAAGAGATGCTAATAAAACCCTCTCAACCTTCTGAAGCCTCCAATAACATGTACAAACCTCAAAAAACATGCACAAAACCTCAAAACTCATGCACCCTTTAGCTGCTCGAATACTCTCTTGGCAAGGAGTACAAAGACCTTCTAGTCACAAATTGACCAAAATATTGTGCAATTTTTCTTCCTTCTAGCTATAAATGGCTTATTATATTATTTGCATCAGGAGTTCTTTTCTTGAAGAACAAAACCTATCCTATAAAAATTTTCTTGCCTTCCAAAGGGTTAGCCTATTTCTCTACTATGTCAAGGAGTCTAGGCTACCCTCTAACAATTATTTTAGGGGTACCTATTATAGGGGTGTAGAGCTAAAAACATGACACCAAGCAATGCTAAATAAAATAGAATTCAAATAAACCAGATATTGCACAACAAATGAGATTTATATTAAATGGGGGGAGCCTAAAAACTCCATTGTTACAATAGTGGATTTAAGAATCCTCTTTGATACAATTTTTACAAATATTGCTAGGGTTCTCTGAAACCCTAGCTACAACAAATGGTGGTGTCTTCAGTTGCATCTTTGCTCCCAACAGGTGTGAGTGGGCTTCTGCGTATCCGATGTTGGGCCACTCCAGCTTAATCAGTTATCCAATGCTTCTGATATACTATCTAATCTGCACACAAAGAAACACCAGAGAGTTAGTAATAATAATGAGGGCTCCACTGTGTGAGCCCTCAAAAATCACAACTAAAACCCTAGCTATAACAGTATGAAATACGAATAAAATTAAACAATATGCAATATAACCAAATGAAATAGATTTACCTTGCTCCTTGCTTGTTGTCTATTGATGGTTGGATCTATTGCAGGTCGATGGTGAAGGTGTGCCCTAGCATCACTCGAAGGCTAGGGGGTGTTTAGAAGGCTTACGTAAAATACCCGTGAGATGCCTAGTGGCTACAGAAAATACCCGTGAGCACTTGGGACTGGTAGGGAGGTGCCTAGAGATGCTCAAAAGTGATAGAAAGTGCCCAAAGGTGCTCGGTGGATGAGGGAAGATTTTATAGAAGTAGATATGATGAAGGTGAGGGATGTGACGATGGTGATAGTGAGCGAGGGAACAGGGAATATGATGGATGGAGTGGGGTTAGGGCACAAAGGCTAGGTTGGAACTCTAAGGCACTTTGAAAGCTCAGGGAACCTCAGAGGACTCAAGGAATTCAATCACTTAGGAAACTTAGGAATTTAGGGGTTGAGCCATCAAAATGGCTCCTATTTATAATCCAACCTAGGGCATGCTAGGGTTTCAATGACACTAATCGTGTGGTTGAGATTAAAGCATATCTAAGGGTAGATATTAAATTTAGGGTGTGGCATGGATTGAGGTAAATGGATGGATGAGATTAAATGAAATTGGATGGTTAGGATTAATTTATTTATATAAATATATATTTATTAAATATATAAAATATATTATTATTATAAATATATATAAATAATAGGTAAAAATGGTGGGAAAGCTAGGATGGAGGGCAAGTGACTATGTTTTGGTGGTGGAAATGGTGGGAAAGCATGGATGGAGGACAAGTGGCTAGATTTTGGTGTCTACAGATACCCCTTTTTGTACCATGTTGTGTAAAACACAATATGGTGCAAAAATACAAGACACCTGATCAGGCTAGGCACAGAAGTAACTTCTCTCTCTTGTTGGAATGTGAAGATGAAATCAAAGGCAAAAGAATAAAGAATTTGGAGTTATTGTGTAGCTTACCCCCTCAATTGGTGAATGAGGTTGTGGATGAATCTCATGAGCCAATTGAAAAATTTATGCAAATGGAATGTGGATGATATGAATGATGTAAAATGTGATACCATTTTTGCCCCAATGGTGGGAAGGGGATTGTTGAAAAATATGAAATTATTGCATCTATTTTTGCCCCAAAAGATGAAGGGTTTTGTGAAAATGTGATGAAAAATGTGTCTATTTTTGCCCCAACAGATGAAGGGATTTTTGCCAAGTGTAGATGCCATGATCATGTAAGATGTATCCCAATGTGGGAAAGTCAAAATCAAATGTGGTTACCCCAAATTTGGGGTGATTCGATGTTGTTGAAAATATACCTTCTGGCATCATTGATATGCAAATGATGAATATGCAAAGAAAAATAAAAGTAGTCAACCTCGGAGGGCCAGCTAGTGACTATTAGATAATTCCTAGGATCGAAACCAATCACCCTAGCTAAAGCCAGTCGCCATGATGATTGTCAAGGAAATATGAAATGATGAAATTTGATTTTGTCCATGTTTTAAGCCCCATGAACTAGGCCATCAATGATAACTTTTGTGCAAATTGTTCTTGGCAAGGTTTCACTCAAAATGTGAAGTACCAAATATGATTGTGATCTCGAACAAGGAGATAAGTGATGATGATTATGACCAAGTGTCCTTATGGTAGGCTATTCATCTTACCAAATTGCATGGATGCAAATCGTTGCAATCACCAAGTATATAGAATAACCCACTATATACAAGGTTCACTTGAATATTGTTTGAACTTGGCAAATGTGCAAATGTTGATGTGAAATGATGATGTCATGATATGTGTATGATGAAAATGATGATGATCATTATTTTGTGAAAATTTGTACCCTTTTGGGGTGCTTTTGTAATTCGCTTGTTGAATTTGCAATATGTGGTCGCAAACAAAAATTATGCATCCAAACTAATTTCTATTTTCACAAAACTTGATTTTATGATGGAATTGATGTGTGGATGAAATTTGGTGAAATTTGGAGGAGGTAAGCTACCAATTTGATTGATTTTACCTTTTCTTGATTTATGCATCAAATGCCCGCATGTATTTTAGGGTCCAGCAAATGCGATGGTGTGCTTCCATGTGCTAGAAAATGCCCATGTACACTTCAGCCTATCTACAAACTCCCATGTGCACTTAAGCATATCTAAAACACCTCAAGGTACTTCAATGCACCTACAAATTCTATAAATAGCCTACAAAGTGGAAAATGAAGCTCATTTGTGCATTTTCAAGTTTGAGAAGTTGCGTCTGAGGAGTGGAGTGAAGTGAGGTAGTGGAATTTTGGTGTGAAAGCTATGGCGGTGGAGGGAATGAGTGTTGTGGCTAGGGTAGAGGCAATATTTTCCAAGGTAATGCTTTTGAAGACTCTTTTGTGTTGTGCAAAATTTTATTATTTTTTTTTTACTAATGAAATGTGTTGATTGCTGTAGTTGCGGATTTTGGAGCCCCAACATTGATTTTATCCTCTTATTCTTGGGATGAGGAAATTGTTATCGAAGGTAGATTGGGGTGTATTGAGGGTGGTGGGGTTAGAGGATGTGGCCCAACTGGATGTAGTGAGGGTGGATGAGGGGTATATTTCAACTTTGGCTGAAATATGGGATGCGGATAGGGGGACCTTCCAGCTATCGATCGGGGAGGTGACCATTACCCTTGAGGATGTGTATCACATTCTCAAGGTGCCAGTGGAGGGGATGAAGGTGGAGGTGGGCTATGATAAGAAGGCCCAGATGAGTAGGATGTTTGGGGATAGATGGGAGGAGGTGAAGGTGGAGAGTGGGGGTATTCCATACTTGACCATGTATGTGGCCAAGGAGTTGGAGCCCCTCCCAACTTTGGTGATGTTCATGTTGGTGAACATAGTAGTTCCCAATAGTACTAGTTATAGGTTCCCATGGAACCTATTAGGATTGGTGAGTGATTTTCTCACTACACCATAATGCTATGCATGGGCTCCTACTTTGCTGGTGTAGGTGTACCATGAGTTATATGAGGTGACATGATAGAAGAGGAAGGGCTTGGGATGCAACTTTCTTCTTCAATATTGGGGATGGGAGCACTTTAGAGTGGCACGATCGAAGGGTCTACCCTATGAGTGAGTGGGATGGGGTGCAACCCTATGCTAGGAGATGGGCAGTGGTAGAGGAGGTACAATTGAGTCATCCAGTGTGCTCAAGCCAGTGGTACCAAGATATGTGGGTGGGACTAACATCCACCCAAGTGATATGGAGGTCTTGGTGGGGGACCACATGGACTAGGGATAGGGAGAAATTACAATGGGTGAGGTAGCCGAGGTGGATAGTTGGGAGGAGGTAGAGTGAGGTGGAGTACTTCCAATTCTCATAGGTGTTATGATAGTTTAGTTTACCATAGGGAGTACCAGATGAGTTGGTGCTTTATAGGAGGTATCAAGAGGAGGTGGGGCTTCCATGTGTGGAGCCATGGAGGGAGGTGATTAAGGATGATGAGGAGCTAGAGGTCCCTAATGTGGATGATGTGAGGATGACCCCGAGTATGTAATATGGTTTGGTACCCAACTAGTATGGGTACCAAAGGTGGTGGCTGATGGTGAGGATGATGTTGAGGAGTCTGATGAGACTTCAAAGTGATCGAGGCACCTCTAAGCTAGCAGTCAGAGGAAGAAGTTGAGAGGTGTAAGGTAGTAGACTCCTATGGTTGGTAGAGGGGAGGATGAGGAGGAGGATGATATGGGGGAGATATTAGAGGTGGAGGCTATAGGCCGAGATGGAGCAGATGCGAGTAGAGTGGGAGGCTTTGGTGTAGTCTCATGATGAGGCTATAGCATAGCTATGGGTAGAGCTTAGTGCATGGGATGTGACTATAGCTCAGATGCAGGTAGAGCGAGCGATGGGAGGAGCTAGTGGAGATGATCGAGAGATGATCATGAGGCTCCAGGTAGAGCTTCTAGGTAGGGAGCATCGACATGGGCTAGACTTGTGATGACTTTAGGTGAGCGAGGCATATGTGCACTCATTGGAGGATTTATGTATGGCAAACCATATCATGTTGCCAGATCCTCCATATTTTTTGATGATGCAGTCGACTAGGCCAGCTGAGTCTAGGTAGAGTTCTAGGTCTAGGGCTCCTAGTAGGTCATAGGGGTCCACTCATAGGCATTAGCTAGTGCTTAGATGCACTTTTTGTATATGAGCCTTGGTGCTCTATTGTATGTAGCCTTTGGGCACTCATTGTACATTTGATATTTATACATATATATACATGGATTTTACCTTTTGTGTTATATGTGTTTGTGAATGCTTTGTGTAGAATGCTTTTATGGAATGCATATTTTCTATTTATGATGAATGCATATGATATGTTATGGATGATTAATGCAAGATGAAATATATGGATGATTAATGCAAGATGGCATGTATGGATGATTAATGCAAGGTGGAATGCTAATGATCATTTATTATTTAGATATTTGCTTTGGCCATGTTTTAGCATTGTTGTTTAATCAGGGGCACCAAACTTGGTGGCATGTGGTGGATAATGGCTCATGAAATGACATGGATGTTGACATGGAAGAAGATATGGATGTTGATATGGAAGAAGATATGGATGTTGATATGGAAAAATATATATTTTATAGAGACTCAAACATACTAGTGGTATCAAACAAACTCACTAAAACTACCTAATCCTTCTAGGACCAAATGTGTGTGCAATGAATTCATTTACCGAATCAAGAGCATGGTAATGACTCGAGACAATCAAGAACCAGTGTGTGTGCAAGTGAGTTCATTAACTCATCTTGAGTAAATTGGGTAAACCTATTATGGATGAAACCAAGAAGCTAGCTTATCCGTATGAGTGGTCAGAGGTCTCTTTTAAAAGAGACATGTCACCATGCATGAGCGTACTCCACTACCAGTCAAGCGTCTATAGCTCTGATGGAGGCTAACTCCATAGTCCATGAATTTTATTGTTGATATCTTAAGTTTTGGGGATGACTACCTAACCATCTAACTAGAAATGTAGTATGATCCTTACAACCCAATTGATCAGTGGTGTGTGATGTAAAATATTTAGAGTTTTTGTTAGGGATTTTTCCCTACTCTTTCTTTTATTTTTGGAATTGTGATAGTGGTGAGAACCACTATTTTTATGGACTATGTTGCATGATGGGACTAGCAAGGATGACCCTTTTCACTTCAAGGTTCATACCAAGTATGGTGTTATCCCTCTTTGACACAAGATGTTTTTAAGATGTGAAATTGTGTTTGGTTCAAGAATGTTTTGGAGTCAATTCCCAAAACTCAATATTTTCTTAGTGTATATGTGCAATGGTCCTAAAAAGAACTCGACATGTATTTTGGAGGTTGCTTAAAACACTAGGAGTGGCTGAGTGACCGAAAACACCTAGGACTTGTGAATGTGGCTTGTGCTAATGGCAATTTGACTTGGTGGAATTGTGTGGATGACTTTGTGAAGGTGCCCCTGATTAAGGCAACATGATTTTATTGGACCAATTAAGACCTTGAACTTAATAAATGATCCCTAATATGAAATATGAAATGTGGATGTGAATGCAATGTATGACATGCAATTTTATGAAATGTGAAATGCAATATGAAATGTGGGTGAATGCATTGTTTTTGGAATGTAGATGCAAGTGAAATGCAATGTTATGAATGAAATGTATGCAAATTTTTTTGTGTATTAGCCATGTATATATACATATATAGTAATCAAATCATGCATAGAATGCTCTCAAGTGTATAACATTAAGTGGTTCAAGTTCTTCCTCTCCCTCTAGACTAGCAAGCCTATAAGTACCATTACCCACTCTTTGTGTAATAATGTATGGACCTAACCAATTAGCCATGAATTTATCATGAAGATGTGGTAATGCATTGGTATTTTGTTGGTTCTCTTTAAGGACAAGATCTCCTACTTGGAATTCATGTAGATGGACTTTGGTATTGTAAGCACATTTGAGGTGGTCTTGATAAACTCATAAATGCTCTAAAGCATTGAATCACCTCTCATCAAGAAGTGTGAGTTGGTCAAGATGTGCTTGTCTAGCAGTGTCATCATCTATGAATTCTTGCAAAGAAATTTGCAAGGAAGGGATCTCGAGCTCAAGAGGTATGATTGCTTCAGCTCCATAGACCAATGAAAATGGTGTTGCCCCTGTAGGCGTGCGGATGCTTGTTCGATAAGCCCATAATGCCAAGGGAATTTGTGTATGCCAATATCTATGATTTTCTTTGACAAGTTTCTTGAGAATAGCAATTAAGGTCTTGTTGGAAGCTTCAACTTATCCATTTGCTTGTGGGTAATAAGGAGTCGAGAAACTATGTTGAATGTTATATTTCTCGCAAAGTGCTCGAACATCCTTGTTCTTGAAAGACTTGCCATTGTCTGAAATGATTTTTGAGGGGATACCAAAATGAAAAATGATATGATGAAGTATAAACTCCATAATTCTAGGTCCTATCATATTGGTTAGAGGAATTGCCTCAACCCACTTTGTGAAGTATTCAATGGTTGTGATAATGAATGTATGTTGTCCGAGGAAGGAGGTGAAATTTTACCAATTAGATCTAGGCCCCATTGTGAAAAGGGCCAAAGGCTTTGAATAGGTTATAAAGCTTGTGATGGTACATGAGTTAAATTAGCATGTTCTTGGCACTTTTTGCAATGTTTGACATATGTGCAACAATCACGTTCCATTGTGGGCCAATAATAACCCATGCATAAAATACACTTTGCAATGGCCATTCCACTAAAATGACCACCACAAGTACCATCATGGGCTTCAGCTATGGCTCTTTGAGCCTCACTAGCCTCGAGACAATGAAGGAGGACTCCATCATAACCATGTTTATACAACACATCCCCCAAAAGAATGAAATGAGCTACCTTTTTCTTGAAAGTGCATTTGGTAGTTTGAGACATATCATATGGGAGTGTTCCAAACTTGAGAAAGGCTACTATTTGGCTTGACCAAGGCTCATATGAATCCAATTGGATAAAGCAAACATCCTTTTCATACTTAGACTCAACACGAGAAATTGTAGATTTAGAGACCATTGAAATGATAAGGGGTTGTACCTCTCCAAATGAGTCTTTTGGAATCAATGATCCAAGGGAGGCCATCACATCTACAAATCTATTAGTCGAACATGGCAAGCTATTGATTTCATACCAATCAAACTTAGAGAGCAATTTCATTGCTACTTCATGATAAAGCTTAATGGTAGGTTCTTTGCATTGGTATTCTCCATTGATTTGTTTGATGACAAGTTGAGAATCACCAAATATCCTAATATACTTAATGCTCATAGCTATAGCTGATTGAAGACCTAAGATTAAGGCTTCATACTCTGTAGTGTTGTTTGTGCATTGGAAGTCGAGTTTGAATGACAAGGGGATAGGTACCCCCTGTGGTGTGTGAAATATGACTCCAGCACCTTGACCTTTCATGCACTTAGAGCCATCAAATAATAATGTGATATCGACATCTTCCTTCGGAATGACATCTTCTTCTTGTTCAATGATAGCAAATACCAAATCATCTAGGAGCTCAATAATCAAAGGATGATCACTAGGTAGTGGAGCTTCCACAAGTTGATCGACTATTACTTGACCTTTAATGGATTTTTGGCTAATGAATTCCAAGTCAAATTCAGTAAGGAGCATTATCCATTTAGCGGTGCGGGTATTATTGTAAGTGTGGGATATCATGTAATGCAGAGGATTTTCTCTAGCTATGACATAAGTTGTGTGGCTAAGCATGTAATTTCAAAGTTTCTTAGTGGTAAAAACCACTTCTAAGCATAATTTTTCTACATAAGCGTATCTAGTTTCATAGCTTACCAATGTTTGACTAATGTAGTAGACAACTTGCTCTCGATTTTGTTCATTATTTTGTGCAAGCATTGTCCCTAATGCAAAGTCCATTGTTGAGATATAAAGATAAAATGGGACCCCTGGACGAGGAGGAGCTAAGACTAGCGGAGAAGCTAGGTATTTCTTAATGTCATCGAAGGCTTTTTGACATTCATCTATCCAAGAGAATGGCACCCCCTTTTGTAGTAGGTGATTGAATGACCTACATTTGTCAGAAAGTTGTGCAATAAAATGATGGATTGATTGGATCTTTCCTTGTAAACTATGCAATTCCTTTAAGTTAGTTGGGGGAGGCATCTCCATGATAGCCTTGACCTTGTTAGGGTCCACCTCAATGCCTCTTTTGGAGATAATGAATCCTAGAAGTTTGCCCGAGGTAACACCAAAGACACATTTCTTGGGATTCAACCTTACATTATGCTCTAGGAGTCGGTCAAAAACTTTCTCCAATACACCAATATGTTCTTGTCAAGTTTTGGATTTAGCCAAGAGATCATCCACATAGTCTTCGATAATCTTATGCATGTAGTCATGGAAAATGTATGTCATGGCATGTTGATAAGTGGCACCTACATTTTTGAGGCCAAAGGGCATCACCTTGTAACAAAAAGTTCCCCAAGGTGTAGTGAATGTTGTTTTGTGTTGGTCATCAGGATTTATTCGAATTTGGTTGTATCCTAAAAAACCATCCATGAGTGAAAGCATTTCATGGCCAGCATAGGTATCAACAAGAGTATCAATGTTTGGGAGAGGGAAGTCATCCTTAGGATACACTTTGTTAAGATCTCAAAATTCAGTGCATACGCGTATCACCCCGTTAGGCTTACGAATGGGTACCATGTTTGAAAGCCACTCAGGATAGTCGATAGGAACTATGAAGTTCACATCTAAGAGTTTTTGAAGCTCTATTTTTACCAAGAGGGCCATAGTAGGATGCATTCTCCTAAGTTTTTGTTTGACTAGCTTAGCATCAGGTTGTAAGGTGAGATTATGGATAACCAAACTAGGGTCAAGACCAGGCATGTCCTTATAGGACCATGCAAATATGCCCTTCTTCCTCTTGAGGAGAGCAATAAATTGCTCTTGTTCATTGGGTGATAAAATTTTTCCAAGCTTGACAATTTGGGGATTGTCTTTGTCTAAACTAAGGTCCACATCGATGGTATCTTCAATAGACATGTGGGAACCTTCCTCAAGATGATGGGGTGTAGGGATCAGATGAATGTCATCTAAGATGTCATCAAACTCTTATGGCTTATCCTCATCTATTTCTTCTTGGAAAACCTCAAGATCCGAAGGTGAAGGTGAAGGTGAAGGTGGAGGGGATGGAGGAATGTAGTTGGTGGAAGCCCTTAACAATTCCTCGGACAAGACAAATTTGGAAAAGGATGGAGGTGAGGAAATCTGATCCATATCAATAAGACTTATGTCAATTGGAATTGGCTTAGTCGGATCATATGGATTATGGAGTGGGGTGAATAAATCAATAGGATTCATGTTGACTTATGGGCAAGGTGAATAAGGTTGGATGGAATGGATGGAACCTAGGAATCGATGCTAGGGGCTTGGTTAACCTGAACAACAACAAGCAACACAAATATACATTTTACTAAATGATATATACATGCAATGCTAAAAAAGAAAATATATTTTTGTTGATTTTTATTTTTTTTTTGGTAGTGGTGAAAACCACTATTTTTGTGTTATGTACATATGTTACAAGTTTGGCTTATGAAATGGCTTAATGGAATGGAGGTGGTGGTTCACCGGTAGGGGCAGCTCACTCTTGTGGAAGAAGCAAGTGAAATATGGGCTCATGGATGGGGAACATGTTGAGATAAAACTCATCTTGTTTAGTATGGGGAATGATGGGCTCTGATTCTTCTTTAGATTCATCTAAAATTATCGATATAAGTTCGAATTCTTCATAGATTTCATCATCAAAATTATCAAGATGGAGGGCTTCTTCTCTTGAATTGAGATTAAGCCTTTGGAAGGCTTGTTCAAGAGAAGAGGTGGTGGAAAGTGGGTGGTAACCTAGACCTGAATGGTCATGCACCTCTTGATATGGAACATCGATAGGTTGATGCACTCCTTGTTCATGCAATCCTAGGCCATGGCCTTGCCAATTGATAATGTGGAAATATCGATATGGAAATCCTGACATGTTTGGAATGTTGGCAAGAATTGGTTCTTTGGGTTCTTCTATGGGAGCTGGACTTGATGAAGATTCAATCCCCCCATATACAAAATTTATGCTATTTGGAGCTGAACCCATGTTATAGACTGCTCCTATTGCTAAAGGTGGGTCACGTGGGTGACAAAAATCCTTAGCACTAGGGATGGTGAGGGGTGTGATGGTGATGTCTTGGACCATATATTCACCAATACCAGGATTAGTGAGGTGGACCTCAACTTGGGATGACATGGGAGGACTATGGTCAGATGATGGATCGAGAAATGGTGGAGATGGAGGTATCTCACAATCCATCAATTCGACTTGTGAAACATTAGGTGATGGTGATGGATTGGATTGGGAAGGTTGTTGAATGGATAATGATGATGAAGTGGATGGCAATGATGTTGATGATGTGGATTGACTATGACCACATGTGCATGTAGTCAATGATGAAGATGATGGGGGTGTGGAAGCTTGATGAGGATTGGTGATAGGGAGCTCTTCAAGAATGGGATCCTTTGATGAAGAGATTGGTGAAGTGGTGGATGGATTGGATGATGGTGAAAGAAAAAGGTGAGTGGAAGGAAGCATGGACTCATAAGGATTTGAGATGAAATTGTAATACTTAAATGACTCAACATTCACCGATATGCAATGTACTTATCCCTCATGAACATATTTCAAACATTGATGTAGTATTGAAGGGACACATCTCATTTCCCTCATCCAAGGTCTTCCAAGGAGTACATTGTATGCCATGGATCCTTCCAAGATGTGGAACATTGTGTGCAATATTTTAACCCTTACTTCGATGGGTAAAACAATAGTGCCAACTATGGAACACAAAGCATCATTGAATGCTTTGAGGGTGAAGGATGACTTGGTGATGTGAGATGGAGGAAGGTTCAAATGATGAAGAGTGGATGTGGTGATGATGTTGATAGAGGAACCGATATCAATTAGGACTCTTTTAAAAGGCTTCTTGTCAATTAGAGCCATGATATGCAATGGAGGGTCTATGGATTCTGATGAGATTGGCTTAATCTCAAAGTCATAGAATGTGATGGAAGGCTCCATGCATGTTTGGATGCTCCCCACAAAGTTGTTGAAGGCATTAGGATCTTGTGATTGTAATTCGATGGATTTCAAAATATCCATTAATGCCTCACGATGTGGAGGAGATTGTTGGATTAACTCATAGATTGATAATTTAGTGGAAGCTATTTTTAGACTTGTAGTTAATCGGCTACTCAATGAGATGACTAGTCGAGGTGGATGATTGATGGGTGGATTTGGAGGATTTGATTGACTAGGGATATGGATGGGTGATGAAGGATTGGGGGAAACTTGGATGGGTGGTGATGTAGAAGGTTGTGACACACTTGCTTGAGGTGGTTGCCTTTGTTGGTTATTCCTTTGACCTCTAGTGACCACATGAATGGCCCCTACAAACCCTTGGTATTGTTGTATGTGATTGAATTGATTAGGAGGAGTTTTGGTGTTAGCTCCCCCTACATTTGGTTGCACCTCCTCATGATGAGGAAGTGGTGTTTGAAATATACCAAGGTTTTGGTTTTGTTGAGCGAGGGGATTATCAAGCTTGATCGCCCCCAAGTCAATGAGGTCTTGGACTATGTCTTTAAAAACATGGCAATTGTTAATGTCATGCCCATTTTGCCTATGATAAGGATAAAATAGATGTTCTCGATAATGTTTCCCATGTTTGGCGGGATCATCCGATCTAATGTTGGGAAAAGCAAGTTTATTTATCTCATACAACCTTCTAAAAAGGGAAGCATATGACTCGGCTAAAGGGGTGTATTGGTGATTTTGTTAGACAGACTATCACTAGGGATGGTTTTCCATAGTTGGCACTATGTTTTGCACTATTGGAGCTTGTGTTGTTGAGGGGACCGCATGATAGGAAATTTATTGTGATGTTTGTTGCACAGGTTGTTGTTGAGCCATTATCAATTGGCTCATGACCACTTGATTAACTTGATTGGATTGGGTGGTTGGGGTAGCCTATGTTGATTTTTGTTGGCCAAAATAGTTGCTTTTGTATTGGCCCTTATTTTACCATTCTTTCTTTTTAGGCTTAAATATGCCTTCTTGGATTTTGATATCCTCAATGACACTAGCCTGAGCTAAAGCTTCTTCAAATGATTGATAAGTTCATAGTTGAAGCATCCAAGAGATAGGTTTTAAGAAACTCTTGGTGAATAACTTAATTAGCTCATCCATTGGTAGGGTGAATGGCAATTTAGTGATGATAACCCTCCAACGATTTCTAAAATCATAGATAGATTCATCATCATGTTGCCTTAAAGCATAGACATCAGACAATGAGATCTTATTTTTAACATTTAGGATGAAATGATCAAAGAATTGATCAATCAATTGCTCAAAAGTATAGATACTATGGCTTGGCAATTGATTGTACCATTCTATGGCATCCCCTCCTAATGTTTGAGGAAAAGTTCAAAGCATGAGAGCATTATCATTTTGAATTCTAAAGCAGGCATGTACAAAAGTGCTCACATGTTCTTTGGGATCCTCAGTTCCCTTAAATTTGTCAAACTTAGGTACCATAAAATCTATCGGATATGGCAGGGATGGTACCGAAGGATGAATTGGTTGATTGATCAATTGGCGTAAGGTTGGTTTCTGGTTTGAAAAACTAGGGGTATATTGAATCAATTGATCTATTTGTTTCTGCATGGCCTCAATTCGAGGGTCTTCCTTAGGAATGTGGAAGCCCTGAATTACCTGATGAGTTTGTGGTGGGGTGGAGAAATGTTGTGGAGTGACTAAGTGATGAGGAGATTGGTATTGATGGCTAGGTGAATTAGATGGAAATTGATGAATGGGAGATTGTTGATGAAAATATGGGGAATTATGGAATGATGTTGATGGATGAAGGTTATGGCTAGGTTGGCCAATGGGAATAGGATGGGTGATGGTATGGCTTGGTGGGGGAATAGGGATAGAAACCATAGAATATTATGGTGCCCATGATGGACCCTGGTTGACAAGGATAGTCTGAGTAGAGTTATGTAAAGGCTTAGGGTTTACCTGTACTTGTTGTTGAGCATTTTGATATTATCTAAGAAATTTTTTTAGGTGTTCCCATGCCTCACTAATATCTCTATCAGAGGCTAAGGGTATGGAGGTAGATGGTATGGAAGATGTGGTTTGGGTACAAGTTACACTAGGTATGGCAACTTGTGAGGCTAGAACTTGTGAAGCAACATTTACATGTGCTTCATACAAGGGGTTGGTGTAAGTGGAGGTATATGAGGTGCTAGGAGCACATGAAGGTTGGGGAATGGAAACATGGGATGAAGGTGCAACTGATGCCTCAAAAAGAGGGTTAGTATACACCTAGGTAAAGGTGGATGGGGGTTGGGAATAAATAGGCTCTTGCTATAAAGTAGAATCCTATCTAGGTGAATTGGGAATGGACTCTAAGACATAACTAGAAGACTTCATGAAAGCTTCTACTCTTTCCATGTCTATATGGGTAATGTGATTGTCTATGGTAGGGGAGGTTGAATCCTCTTGGGGCATGGCCATATGGAAGGTTATGGATGGTAAGGAATGTGAGGGACTTGTAGATAAATTTACCTGTGTCACATTTAGAGAATCTACCACAGAAGTGGTGGGGAAGGTGGATGAAGGTTCCATTAAGTTATCTTGACTTATAGCTTTCTTTTGGTTTCTAGTTAATACCATAAGAAAATAAATCAAAATACAGATTAAACTATCAAATGTAACACAAAACTAAAATATTTAAGGAGCAAAAAGGAAACAAACAACCAATGCTAAGTTTCAACCAGTGTGGCTTACCTTGTTCATTGATTATCTCCTTTTTAATGTGTATTCATTTTAAGTGTCAGTCTTGTGTGTTTTGATGTTCTAATATTACTTAATGAAACAAAGGTAAAAACTATGGTGAAGATAGGGCAACGAGATTCTTGTTGGTGATGAAATCCAACAAGTTTTCTTAGGGGTATCCTATGGTTTCTATGGGTAGATATTGGTGGATGGAGATGAATGCCACCATCACCAAATCTCAAGCAATGGTTGGTGATGAAATCCAACCACTACTATTTTGAGTGAAACGTGTTGTGTGTGAATTGTTCCTTTTAAGGTTTCTATTTATTAATGTGGACAAACAATGTTAGGAGCAACTAATTTCATAAATCTAAATCAGAAGCCAACAAGAGAATGCCAATTTCTCCAAAGGGTGTGAAGTACACCGCTTAAGACCCCCTATCAAAGACAATCGGAGGGTTCATCCACCCCTCTACCTGGAATCACCCAATGGCAGGAATACTCTTGGCACCCTAATGATGTTCCTACTTAGATAGATAAAAGAAGGTACTTCTAACCCTAAAATGCAGCTCTAATTTATGCAGATTGTCAATTCAAATGCAATCAGAATGCAACATTTTATATTTGTGAATACATCAAAAACATAAACCCTAACTAGAATGTGTGAATGGATGCAAAAAGAAACCTAAAATGCAAACTAAGATGAATTATTTTCTAGATTACTTAATGATTGTTCATTTTATGCTTGGAATCTGAAAAATACATCAAAGAACCCAAAATACGTAAAACAGAAAAATTGGATTTTAGATAGTGGACTTACTGGACAGCCTACGTATCTATTCCAAATCACTATAAAACATAGATGGGTACTTCTGAAATGCACCTAGGTATTTTTGGATGACCTCCAAGCACTGTTTGGTGCTTCACGATACTTCTACAACTTCTGTGCAACTCCTCAAAAACCCTAATAGGCAAAAAATACGTGATTTGCACTTCTAAAAATCTGCAAAATAAGACAACAAATAACAAGTTAGAATTCAAGATAAATCAAAACATGAAACCCTTAGGGGGTCCCACCATGATCACCATTTGTAGAGCTAAAAACATGACACCAAACAATGCTAAATAAAATAGAATTCAAATAAACCAGATATTGCACAACAAATGAGATTTATATTAAATGGGGGGAGCCTAAAAACTCCATTGTTACAATAGTGGATTTAAGAATCCTATTTGATACAATTTTTACAAATATTGCTAGGGTTCTTCAAAACCCTAGCTACAACAAATGGTGGTGTCTTCAGTTGCATCTTTGCTCCCAACAGGTGTGAGTGGGCTTCTACGTATCCGATGTCGGGCCACTCCAGCTTAATCAATTATCCAATGCTTCTGATATACTATCTAATATGCACACAAAGAAACACCAGAGAGTTAGTAATAATAATGAGGGCTCCACTATGTGAGCCCTCAGAAATCACAACTAAAACCCTAGCTATAATAGTATGAAATATGAACAAAATTAAATAATATGAAATATAACAAAATGAAATAGATTTACCTTGCTCTTTGCTTGTTGTCTATTGATGGTTGGATATATTGTAGGTCGATGGTGAAGGTGTGCCCTAGAAACACTCGAAGGCTATGGGGTGTTCAGAAGGCTTACATAAAACACCTGTAGGTGCTTGGTGGCTACAGAAAAGACTCATGAGCACTCAAGATTGGTAGGGAGGCACCCAAAGGTGCTCAACGATGATAGAAAGTGCCTAGAGGTGCTCGGTGGGTGAAGGAATATTCTGTAGAAGTAGATCTAATGAAGGCGAGGGATGCGATGGCGACAATGGTGAGTGAGGGAATAGGGAATATGATGGATGGAGTGGGGTTAGGGCACAAAGGTTGGGTTGGAACTCTAAGGCACTTTGAAATCTTGGGGAACCTTAGGGGACTCAAGGAATTCAATCACTTAGGAAACTTAGGGACTCAGGGGTTGAGCCATCAAAATGGCTCCTATTTATAATCCAACCTAGGGCATGCTAGGGTTTCAACGACACTAATCGTGTGGCTGAGATTAAAGCATATCTAAGGGTAGATATTAAATTTAGGGTGTGGCATGGATTGAGGTAAATGGATGGATGAGATTAAATGAAATCGGATGGCTAGGATTAATTTATTTATATAAATATATATTTATTAAATATATATAAAATATAATATATAAAATATTATTATTTAAATATATATAATAAATATATATAAATAATGGGCAAAAATGGTGGGAAAGCTAGGATGGAGGACAAGTGGCTATGTTTTGGTGGTGGAAATGGTGGGAAAGCATGGATGGAGGACAAGTGGCTAGATTTTGGTGTCTACAAGGGGCAATTGCAAACCCTCTAGCACCTCTTGAGCTTCACAATGGGATGCTACAAATTGGTCCAAGCCAATCCAACACAACACCTAGCCAAGGAACTTGTGCCCTAGTTGGAATTGATCCAAACTAAGCACCTAGCAATTGAAGTTGACACTTCTTACTAAAAATTTCTTGTAGCTCTGATTACCAATGATATAGAAACCAAACGTGAAGCTAGATATTCATTATACATAAATTCTTAAATAATACAAAAATGGAATCAAAGGTGTTACAGGTGTTACAACCACTTGTAATAATATGCTATGCAAGGATAACAACCTACAACAAACTTGGGTGCAAATAATATAACCATATGCTAGAAAAAAGGAAAAGCCTCAACAACATAACCATGCATCCTAACTACTGACAAGGTAATATCTAATGTGGGTATACTATGCCTCACATGAATACAATGTAAGAAATAATATCTTAGGATTAATAATTTGCCTAAGGTACAATAATATCATCATCGCTCACCTTAGTGGCTTTATGATATACTGTGTTATACCACCATTCAGCAAAAGGAATCCAGTTGGCCCATTATGTTGGATGTTTAGATGTGAAGCAACATAGGTATGTTTCCAATAATGTATTCACAATTTTAGATTGACCACCAATTTGAATATGATAGGTCAAACTCATATTGAGCTATGTTCCTTGCAACTTGAACAATTCCTACTAAAAATGATTGGTGAAGGTAGGATCCCTATCACAAACAATGGATATAGGTATTCCATGGAGAAAAAATATGGAGTTGATAAAGGTGTATGGGTGGGATAGAAAACATAAATGAGCATACTTCATAAGATGATCCACTACAACTAGAATAATTGATTTTCTACCAGATTTAGGAAACCCTTCAATGAAATCCATACTTGTTCAGGAATCGACAAGGATTGAAGGATATTAAGGAAAACATATTTTTAACTTTTATATGTTGGTAGCAATCACATTCAACCACAAAAGTATGAATATCCTTTTTCATTCCCTTCCAAAAAAAGGTAAACTTAGTCCTTGTAAAGGTTTTAAGAAACCCTAAATGGCCAGTTGGGATAGCATGCATCTCTTATAAGATGAGATTATTTATTGGTGACTAATGGGGTACAACAATATGGTCATGATGCCATAAATCTTGACCATCCCAAGTATATGCAAGGTATGAATGAGGATATGCTTGAAGCATACAAATGAAAATTTGCAAAGAAGAATCCTTAATCAATTTTATGTTAAGTTGATGAATCCACTGAGGATATGGTGTGGATATAACATATAACATTTCCTACTATTCATGTAGTATGGACAAGGCATCCATCACCATGTTCTCCTTACCATTCTTATAGGTGATGTCATAGTCGTAACCCAACAATTTAGAGATATATTTTTGTTGTTCTAGTGTGGCCACCCTTTGTTCTAAGAAATATTTGAGACTTTGATGATTAGTCTTGATGGAAAAATGTCTCCCAATGAGATATGGTCACCAATGATTGACCATATATAAAATGGTAAGCATTTCCTTCTCATAAGTAGACTTGCTCAAATTCCTTCCTAAGAGTTGCTAGTGAAGGCCAGATGTCTACCTTCTTATATTAAAACCACCCCAAGGGAATTTCTAGATGTATCACTTTCAATGATAAAATGTTTAGAGAAATTAGACATTTCTAACACACGAGTAGTGGTCATGGCACGCTTCAAATATACAAAAGCCTTTTTTGTAGGTTTTATCTACATGAAAGAAATATTTCTCAACATGGTTATCAAGGGAGTTGCTATATTTCCATAATTCTTTACAGGTGCTTGTAATATCCAATGAGTCCCAAAAAATTACGAAGTCACTTGAGAGCATGAGGCTTAGGCCAATATTGAACAACCTAATTTTTTTTGGGATCAACATGAACTCCATACTTATTGATGATGTGCCCCAAGTATTCAACATCTTGCTAGCCAAAATAACATTTGGAATTATTTTGTAGACACCAAAACCTAGGCACTTACAAAACCCCATTTGCATCCCACCACACAAATCTGCATAATAAAATATATGCCTAAGTCCAAACTTAGGCATATAAATCCTGCACATTAAAAGTATTTTCCAGATTTTATAAATCTGGAAAATCTGCCTAGGATACCCTACCTAATCACTAGACATGTGTCCTAGCCACATCACCACCATCCCTTGCCACATCTCACACACTCATGTCACCCTTGTCCCTTCACATGGGACATCCCTCACACCTCACTCCACTTGCACTCACCCATTAGCCACATCACCCCAGTTAAGTGAGACACCCTAGGTGACTCACTATAACTACCCCTTCCATTTGGCAGCCCTGGATTGCCACTTGGCAATCCTGGCTTGCCACCTCCCTTTCCCTCCAAAATCCCAAAATGGCCTACAAAAGCAACACCACCCCATCAACCAAAGGAGGCTGAGAGAACACACCGTCAGGCTACCAAAATCACGCTAGGAGCTCGCACGCATCTTGAGGAGATCAAAGATTCGAAGCCCTAGAGTGCCCTTTTTGGAGCTTTCTACCATCCAGCCTCAACCGCCCATCCATGGTTACACAGTCACAACCACCCTCCCATGGTTTCCTAACCGCCCTCCCATGGTTGCCCAACCCTAACCGTGAGCTCACAATTACTCAGAATGCATCAAAAATTATGAATATCAGATCAATAAGGTTTTAATTTTGTTAGCAAGGCATCTAGGTTTAATTTTCTATGTTTTCTACAAATATTAGTTCAAGGGTTTTATTGCATTAGTTTTCAATCACATATATAGGTGCTACTAAACCCTTGTTTGCTTTGCCATGTGTGCAGGAGATAGGTATCTGAAGAGCTATTGAAGCTGAGAGTGGTCCCACTTCCAGGATACAAAAGCCCACTCACCCTTGGAGCTGTAGCAGAGGAGCGAAGAACACCTAGTAGTTTGTTGAAGAGTTGGAAGACCACCATCTAGAGCATTGTATTTAGAAAAAGAGAGCATTGTAATATCTCCCCCAAGACATTGGGGCAAAAGCATTGTAAATTTGGGAGATTCAAGCTCCCCTATCAATAATACAAAGAAAAATCATTTATTACATTGTAATCTCTTCTTTTTATTTTATGTGTTTGGTGTTCAATTCTTTTTGCTACAAAAATGGTGATCATGGTGGGACCCCCTAAGGGTTCTATTTGTCATTGCCTTGCTAATATATGTTACTAATCTATGTTTATCTATGATTGTAGGTTTTTGGAGCTTGATCATGTAGAGATTGAGGATTAAAATTGATAGATCCAGAGCCCTTTTTGGACCAAACCTACACTTGAGGAACCGTGAGCACATGGTTATAGACCTAGAGAACCATGGATCAATGGTTGGAATTCTATAGAACCATGCACCAATGGTTGAGACACTATAAAACCATGGATTGATAGTTGAAGAAATAGGAGGGAGAAGTGAAAGGATCATAGGTTTGTACATCCAAACCCTCCTTTTTTTTCTACTTTAGGATTTCATTAAGTTAAATAGGAGTCTTTATCCTTGTTTTCCCTTGTTTGCATCTAGGTCTTAGGCTAGGCATATCTAAAAAAAAAAATCAAAAGAACTTGCATTTTAGATTAGCTATCAGAGCATTTGCATAGCTTGATTAGAAATAATCTAGGCACATTTAGGGTTTTAAGCTTGTTTACTTCATTTTTTAGCACACAACTGAAACCATGGGTCCACGATTGGGAATTCCCAAATGCATGTGTGGTTGGTTAACCACACAGTCGCGGTTGACCAGGCCCAAACACCTAGTGGTTGGCTTTGGGTACTAAAACCCTGGTAGATCTTGCTTGAAATTAGCCATTTGGCCCCTAATCTATTTTTATCTACACTTGTCTATTTTTGCTTTCTACATTTAGGCAATAAATAAAATTGCATGATAATTTGCATCACACCATAATAAACAAATTACCTTCAACAAAAATAAGTTTCATCACCAACCCCCAATAATTACCCCATTATTTGGCCAAGGTTGGTCCAAGAACCATCGTAGCCATGGAAAATAGCATGCATTCCTCTTCGAAGGGTGTATCACTACCCATGGTGAACTAGGTGAGGATTGGTAGAACCTAGGCTCCCTCATCGGATTTGGGCTTCATCACCAAGTCTTGATGGGTTTCACAACTTGGATTTCATCACCAAGTTAGTGTGTGAGAGCATCTAGGTGAAATCCTTAGATTCATTTTAGGGTCAAACATTGCACATCATTTACAAAAAAATAAAAAATAAAAACTTTTCAAAACTAAAAAAAAAAAAACAAAATCAAAACTTTGCGAAAACTTAGAAACAAACTTGTTTGTTTGTTTGCTTTACATGTTATTTTCTTGTGCTTCCACCACATATTCACACACATACCTTCACACTTTCCACCTCATCCCACCCTTAGCATATGGTAACAACCCATAGTCAAGCCAAAAAGTTAGCCCAAGTTTAGAATCAATTACCCTCATCCATGGAGTTTCCATCTCAATCCTCTCAAGCCCCTACCACTTCAATGGTAGGGCAAGTCAGTGTAGCCCCTACTATGTCCTTGAACTTGAATGTCGAGCCATCTAGTGGTACCCCTACTTCAGACACAGATATAATGTAGAGAGCTACTCATGCTACCATCCCTAAAACTCCTAGGAGTGAGCCACCCATACCATCAGATGGTCATGTCACATATGTGGACATGGATATCATTAGGCTATATCTAAATGTAACTAGTTTGGTCTTTCCATCATTACCTCTACTTACCATTCCACCCTACACCATTCCATCATTACATCAAGAAACCATATTCCCACACCCACAATAGTCCAACCAAATCTTCATGAATCCACTCTTTGAACCGACTACTACAACCATGACCCACAATCATCCATCATCATCTAATCAACAACCCTTCATATTACCAAATAAAAACATCACTTGTACTAACCCCCTCTATGAAGCACAAGTCAAACATTGCTTCTAATCCCCCACCCCCCCCCCCCCCCCCCTCATAACATCCCCCATTCAGTGGCAATACCTTTTGCCACTTACCCTCCACCTACATCCACTCACATGGTTGCCACCCAACCAACCCAATCATCTACCACCTACATGGCCATACCATATTCATCTATGATTGCCATGCAACAAGCATTTCTATAGTTACAACAATTGATTATGGATAATGCTAATCAAAGCATTAATCCTAACCTATAACGATAGTCATAGGGGATAGATCAAAACCAACCATCCACATCTCAACCACACACCTTCTTCACTCAAGATCCATCTTGGGTGTTGCACCCCCAACCACGACCATACCCACTAATCCACTTCATCAAATGTATGCTAACTCATCAGGTCAACATACCATCATACCCCCATCCCCTCATCACCATCAAAATCATCATCAACAATCATTCCATAATCCATTTCACACTAACATCCCACATCATCAAATCCCCACTAATAATGCACATTATTTCTAGTAGCAACAAACCAATCAAGGTTTTAACCCTCTAGAAGATCCAAAGTTTCAATTTTTGCAAAGTCAGATTGATAGCCTAGCCATGCAAACATCAGGTATGCAATACCAGAAACCTACTCTAAGGTAGCTACTCAATCATCCAATTCATGCTTTGGTACCATCACCACCCTACCCAATAGACTTTCAAATACCAAAGTTTGACAAATTCAAGGGGGATGAGGACCCTCGAGAGCATGTGACTGGATTCATTAATGCATGCTTTAGAATAAAAAACAATGATGCACTCATGCTCCATACTTTTCCTCAGATATTTGGAGGAGATGCCCTAGATTGGTACAATCATTTACCACATCAAAGTATTTATACTTTTGAGCAACTAGTGGACCAATTCTTGGAGCGGTTCTCTCTGAATGTTAGAAAGAAGACAACATTGATCGATTTGCTCAATTTATGATAATATGATGATGAATCGGTCTATGAATTTGGAAACCGCTGGAGGGCAATCATGACCAAACTACCATTCTCCCTCCCTATGGTAGAATTAACATGAATGTTCACAAGGAGTTATTCCAAACCAATCTCCTTGTTATTACAACTACAACAATATAGAACATTCGAAGAAGCACTCACCCAAGCTAGAGTGATAGAAGAAATCAAGATTCAAGAGGGTGAGATAAAACCAAAAAAGAAATAATGGTAGAACAAAAATCAAAAGGGGAATAACCATGATCAATCCAAGGTCGACCAGGTTAATCAAGTAGTCTTGAGCCAACCTTCATAACAAATCCAACAAGCTCAAGTCCAAGTACAACAACCCCACAACAACAACAACAACCACAACAACAAACTTATCAAGTGGTTCCACCCCCACAACAACTACAAAACCAAGCTCAACCTATAGAAAATCAACAACATCAATTCAGGCCTAAACACATCTACACCCCATTACCTAAACCATATTCATCCATATTCCAAAAGTTGTATGATGCACAAGCTTTCACATTGCCAGAAATGAAGCCTGAAGATCCTAACAAGCCAAAACCTAGGAACTATAAGGAGCATCTATACTACACCTTTCATCGATAGAAAGGTCATGACATCGAGACTTGCTATGGGTTTAAGAACATTGTGCAAGATTTACTTGAAAAGGGAAAGATCAAGATTGATAACCCCTTAGCCCAACAAAACCAAAACCTTGGAATATATCAAACACCATTACCTCATCATGAGGTAAATCAACAAGCAATGGGAGCATCAACTTCTATAATTCCTCCCAATCAAGTCAATCATGTGTCACAACTATACCAAGGTTTTATGGGGGCTATTCATATAGTCACCCGAGGGCAAAGAAAAATGAATCGCACACAAGCAAATGAGCCAACCCAAGCAGTACCAACTCCTATAGCACAACCAAATGTGCCCATACAACTAAACCCAACCATTCCACCTCCACCCATTCATATTCCAAATCATCCACCTAGACCAATCATCACATTGAGAAGTTGGTTGACATAGAGCCTAAGGATGGCATCAACCAAGTTGTCAATATATGAGCTCATACAACAATCTCCCCCACATCATGAGGCATTGATGGAAATCTTAAAATCCATCAAACTTCAAATAGAATATCCTAATACCTTCAACACTTTTGTGGGGAGTGTTCAAAATTGTATGGAACCTTCAATAACATTCTATAATTTTGAAGAAAAGAGCATATCATCAGAGTTACCCGATCCTCCATTGCATATTGTAGCTCATATTGATCGAAAACCCTTTAAAAGAGTGCTCATCGATACTAGATCCTCTATCAATCTCATCACTACCCCAACCATCAAACATCTCAACCTACCATCATCTCACATCACCACATCCACCTTCACCCTATGGGCCTTCAATGATGCTTTGTGCTCCATTGTAGGAAATGTAGTTCTACCTATAATAGTGGGGGTGAAAACAATCCATGTACTCTTCCATATCTTGGAAGGAGCCATGCAGTATAACATACTTCTTGGACATCCCTGGATTAGGGAAATGAAGTGTGTTCCCTCGACATTACATCAATGTTTAAAATATGTGCATGAGGGAAAAGTCCATTGCATTCAAGCTGACATCAAGCCATTCAAGTACTACAACTTGATATCCAATCCATATGAGCCATCCCTTCCATCCACCCATATTTCCATTCAGCCCCTCATCATTCAAACCACCCCAACTAACAACACCTCATCCAAAGCACCCATCCTAGAGGCTTTGCCAATAGTTGATCATACCTTTGCATCTCAAACCATCAACCCAAGTCAACCCTCATCCACTTCATACCATTTTTCCATCACACCTGATCATCCCACCAACCAACCATCATCTTCATTAACTACACCTCCCACTTCACAAACACCCTTCACATTTTCATCCCAACCAAATCCACCAACCACTAACAAATCCATTAAACCAAATCCATCTCAAACCTCACCACCCATTATCTCATAGATAGGGTCACCTATCCGAGAAGAACCATTATCGAGTGAGCCATTACCTCCATCCAAACCACAAGCCACCATTGAAGCCTCCACATTAACACCTAAATCATCTACATCCCAGCCAACTCAAGTTGTAGTCCATCTCACCAATCCAAGTATTGGTGAGTACATAGTTGAGAGTGTCGCAATAACACCACCTATCTAGTCTATTAGAGATTATGATCACCCATATGACCCACCTTTAGCTATAGGTGCAATGTATAGAATGGGTTTTGAGCCAAATAAGATTAAATTTGTATATGGGGGAGTGGATTCTTCATCCAATCCACCTCCTCCTAATGAAGAACCCATACAAGAATTTTGTGCTAGCTTAGAATATCTGTCCAACCCAGATTTTCCCATGCGATATTTTTATAGGGTTAACTGGTAGGGATTTGGTCTTGGATGACATGAGTAGGGCCTACATCACATCATTGAGCCCCAATATCGAGAAGTGCATGATCACTCTAGCTTAGGATATAGGCCATCAACCTCAAACTCCTCCTTTGAGCATACATTTCAGTGACTCACCCTAGAGTCCGAAGAGGAGGATGAGGAGAGTGAAGACAATGATGATAGTGATGATGAGTATTTAGACCCTAAGTTTGCACCTTATTTACATGAGGTCTTTTCAAAAATGAGATCGCATATAGCTATGATCAATTACATTTTTGATGATTACATTTTTAATGAGGATTTTGAGGAATTTCAAGAAATGGGACCAAACATGGACATGATCAATCATATTTTTGATGGTCCCCAAGAAGATGTGGCCCCTATAGAGCCCATTGAGAGAGATGAGTACTACAATACAATGTTTCCTATCGATCAATCCATATTTCACTTGCATATTACATGAGAGTGACCTAAACCAGATCCACCACCACCACCTTGGTTGCATTCACAAAATCATAATTCACCCACCATAGGTCAGTTGCTCCCTAGAGAGAGTGAGCAAGATAGTTCACTCTCCAAATTATAGCCACTTCATTTCCACCAAGTTAACATGATTTATGTTGACTTGTTCACCCCACTCCACAATCCATATGATTTGGCAAAGCTGATTCCAATCGATGCTAGCCTTATCGACATGGATAGGATTTCATCCCCACCATCCATAGCCAAATTCATCCTATCCAAAGAATTTCTAAGAGCTTCTAATGCTTATATTCCTCAACAATATTCACCTTCACCTACTTCTATTTTTCAAACCGAAGTAGAAGAAGCATCACCCGAGTCCTTTGAACATGTGGAGGATGATATTCATCTCATTCCTACTCCACATCAGTTAGAAGAAGGTTCTCACATGCTTATTGAAGAATCCATTGATGTGAACCTAAGTCAAGATGCGGATAATCCACAAATCATGAAAATAGCAAAATATTTATCCATAGAAGAGAAAGAGCACATCCTAGATGTATTGACAAGGAAGAAAGAGATTTTTGCATGGTCATACAAAGATATGCCTGGTCTTGACCCCAACTTGGTGGTCCATAACCTCACCTTAGCTCCTGAAGCTAAACCATTCAAGCAAAAATTGAGGAAACTTCATCCTACCATAGCACTCATTATCAAAGAAGAGCTACAAAAATTATTAGATGTGGGTTTCATACTACCCATTGATTATCCAGAATGGCTCTCAAACATGGTACCCATTCGCAAGCCGAATGGGGGGTACACGTATGCACAAATTTTTGAGACTTAAACAAAGTGTGTCCCAAGGATGATTTTCTATTACCGAACATCGATCAACTTGTAGACTCTTACGTAGGCCATGAAATGCTTTCTCTAATGGATGGTTTTTTAGGATACAACCAAATTCAAATCAATCCTGAGGACCAACACAAAACAACATTCACCACACCTTGGGGCACTTTTTGTTACAAGGTGATGCCATTTGGTCTTAAAAATGTAGGAGCTACTTATCAACGTGCCATGACGTATATCTTCCATGACTATATGCACAAAATCATTGAAGACTATGTGGATGATCTTATCGCAAAATCCAAAACACGTCTTGAGCACATTGAAGTACTAGAAAAAGTCTTTGATCGATTGCTTGAACACAAGGTGAGGTTAAATCCTAAGAAGTGCGTATTCAGAGTCACATCAGGTAAACTTCTAGGATTCATTATCTCCAAGTGAGGCATTGAAGTGGACCTTGATAAGGTCAAGGCCATTATTGAAATGCCCCTCCAAAAAATCTTAAAGAGTTGCATAGTTTGCAAGGAAATATTCAATCCATTCATTGATTCATTGCACAACTCTCAGACAAATGTAGGTCATTCAATCGCTTGCTACAGAAGGGGGTCACATTTTCCTAGACAAAATAATGTCAAGAGGCTTTTGATGACATCAAGAAATATCTAGCTTCACCACCAATACTAACATCACCTCATCTAGGAGTCCCTTTTCACCTTTACATTTTTGCAATAGATTTTGCATTAGGGACAATGCTTGCACAAAAGAATAAAAATCAAAAAGAGCAAGCAATCTATTACATTAGTCAAACATTGGTGAGTTATGAAACAAGATATGCTTATGTTGAGAAGTTGTGCTTAGTAATGGTTTTTACCACTAAGAAACTCAGACATTATATGCTAAGTAACACTACCTATGTCATAGCTAGAGAAAATCCTCTATGTTATATGATGACTCGCACATACAACAATACCCAAACCACAAAATGGATAATGCTCTTAACAGAATTTGATCTTGAATTCATTAGCCAAAAATCCATCAAAGGTCAGGTGATAGTCGATCAACTCGTAGAAGCTCCACTTCCAAATGATCAACCCCTTCTTATCGAGCTTCTAGATGATTCGGTATTTTTCATCACTGAACAAGAAGAACTAGTCCCTCCTGAGGATGATGTTGACATCACTCTCTTATTTGATGGGTCAAAGTGCAAAAAAGGACAAGGTGTTGGAGTCATATTTTATACACCCAAAGGAATACCAATTCCTTTATCATTCAAACTTGACTTTCCATGCACAAATAACAATGTAGAGTATGAAGCCTTAATCTTGGGGCTTCAATCAACATTAGCTATGGGCATTAAGCGTATAAGCATTTTTGGTGATTCCCAACTTGTCATTTTCCAAGTGAAAGGAACTTACCAATGTAGAGAGCCAATCTTGAAACAATACCATGAAGTAGCAATGAAATTGCTAGAAAAGTTTGATTGGTACGAGATTGACAACTTGCCTCATTTGACTAATAGGTTTGTGGATGTGATGGCTTCTTTAGGATCATTGATTCCTAAGAATAAAAATGGAGAAGTCCAACCACTTATCATCACAACAATGTCCAAATCTATAATCGCACGAGCAGAATCTGAAGGTGAGAAGAGTGTTTGTTTCATCCATGTAGAACCATATGAATCTTACCTTGATCAAATAAAAGACTTTCTCAAGTTTGGGACCCTCCCATCAGATTTGATGTGAACTACAAAGAGAATGTTTAAACAAAAAGTAGCTCATTACACTCTCTTGGGGGACGTGTTGTATAGACGTGGCTATGATGGAGTCTTACTTCGATGCCTAGATCTCGTAGAGGCACAAAGAGCCATAACTGAAGCCCATGATGGTACTTGTGGTGGCCACTTTAGTGGAATGGCCATTGCAAAGTGCATTTTGTGCATGGGTTATTATTGGCCCACCATGGAAAATGATTGTTGTCAGTATGTGAAGAAATGTCAAAAATATCAACATCACGCCAATTTGACTCATGTACCATCACAAGCATTACAACCCATTCAAAGCCTTTGGCCCTTTTCACAATGGGGCCTAGATTTGATTGGAAAAATTTCACCTACCTCTTTGGGACAACACAAGTTCATCATAACTACCACAGAATACTTCACCAAATGGGTCAAAGCAATCCCAATGACCACTACGATTGGACCTCGAATTGTGGAGTTCATACTCCAACATATTATCTATCATTTTGGGATTCCCTCAAAGATCATTTTTAATAATGGTAAGTCTTTCAAAAACAAGGATGTTCGAGCATTATGCAACAAGTATAATATCCAACATAGTTTCTTGACTCCTTATTACCCATAAGAAAATGGATAAGTTGAAGCGACCAATAAGACCTTGATAGCCATTCTCAAGAAACTTGTCAAAGAAAACCATAGAGATTGGCATACTCAAATCCCCTTGGCATTATGGGCTTATCGAACAAGCATCCGAATGCCAATAGGGGCAACTCCATTTTCATTGGTCTATGGAGCCAAAGCAATCATACCTCTTGAGCTCGAGATCCCTTCTTTACGAGTTGCATTACAAGAATTCATGGATGATGACACAACTAGACAAGCACATCTTGACCAACTTACACTCCTTGATGAAAGGTGAATCAATGCCTTAGAACATCTACGAGTATATCAAGATCGCATCAAGCATGCTTATAATGCAAAAGTCCATCCTCATGAATTCCAAGTAGGAGATCTCATTCTTAAAGAGAATCAACAGAACACCAATGCATTGTCGCACTTGAGAGATAAATTCATGGCTAATTGGTTAGGTCCATACATTGTCAAGCAAAATTTGGGTCCAAGAACATATAGACTTGCAAATTTAGAGGGAACATTGGAACCTGAGCCATTAAATATTATACACCTAAAGGCATTCTATGCATAGTGTAAGTTATAAATATGTACATATACATGGCTAAAAAAATAATACATATTCATTGCATTTCATACATCCATCCATGCATTCCACCTACATTTCATAGATGCATTTTAGACATTTGTTCATACCATTCATCATATTAGGAACCATTTGGTTAATTTGGATGATTGCTAGTCCACTATGTCTTGTTGCCTTAATCAGGGGCACCTTATATCAAACATTACTCATCAATCCATCAACCACAATAATTTGCAACTTTCCTTATGATATTTTGATGATTAAGGGGTTCACATAAACTAGGATAGATACCATATAATCATTAGCAATAATGATTATGTAACCACTGACTATTTTATGTACACCTTTTAATTTTCAAAATCTTGTAGTGAAGGTATCACAAAATATTACATAACACATTAGTCAATAAGCAAAATCTAGGTGTTTTCAATCACTCAACCACTCCTAGTGTTTTGAGCAACCTCCATTAAAAATCAAACAATCTTTAGATGCAATAAGTTATTCCTGGTCAATCAAGTTTCCTCTTGGACCATGCACATCAAAACACATTAAAACATTGTGAAGCTTAGGAATGATGAAGTCATGAGTTGCTATTTCCATAAAGTGAAAGGTTTCCCCTATTCATCCAATTATGTGCATGGTCTAGAATGCTAAGAGTTGACAAAAGGACAAGCTCCACCTTCATCCCAAAAAACTTTTTCAAAAAAAAAATCCCTTGCTCTTCCTCAAAATGAGCAAGTATCCCAAAAGCATCCCAAAAGCAATAAAATCCCTTGCTCTTCCTCAAAATGAGCAAGTATCCCAAAAGCATCCCAAAAAGCAATAAAATCCCCTTGCTCTTCCTCAAAATGAGCAAGTATCCAAAAAGCAATAAAAATGCATTTTGCTCCAATACAAAAATGAGCAAACTCAAAAATAAAATCCCAAAAATCCAATGCAATAAAATAAGGGAAAGGAGCTTGAATCCCTAGAATTCTTAGTGTTTCAAAAACCATGGGGTGATCCTCATTACAACAATGGGTTGAATGAAACCCGCCTGGCAATGGGGTATCCTTACGCGTGGTGCCATGTCTATCACATTAGTGACCTTATTTTGTATAGACCTATGGATGCTCATGGATGAGCTAGCTTATTGGCATAAGTTACCAATTGATTAGTCTGACCTTACTCATAATGAGAAATGAACAATCATTGCACACACAGTTGGTCCTTGAGAAATTTGAAACCACTAGGACAACCTTAGCATCATGAAGATTTGTGAGATACATAGATGAGTTTGTTTGAGATCACTAGGATGTTTGAGTCTTTGCAAAATGACCCTAGATCCTTTATCCAAACCATTCCATATCATTTCCACTATTACATCCCATAATCCATGTCATTTATAAATACCAAATGTTAGTGTTGGCCATCAAATCTGCCTAGGAAAGGATTTTGGGTAGGTGTATGCGCCCTAGACCTGGACCAACATTGAAAGGCCAAAGGGAAGAGATGCCCCTCGTGCCAATATCTAGAGAAAGGTCGGCTCCTATGCTAAAATACTTCGGTTGTTTTGAGATAAGGGTGCAGGAAAGAGATAAAAGGAGTAAGGGTTAGAGAAAGAAATAAAAAGGGTTAAGGGAAGAGAGATGGATAGTTCAAAGTGGGAGAGAACAGGAAGCACGATCACTAACTATCGACTTGAATAGAAGAAAAGAACACCAAGAACAGATAAAAGAAATGCAATATCAACCTTCCTATGTATCCTTCAAGCGATTTTTAGGGTACTGTCCTTGATTGCACATCGGAGGCAGGGTTTAGCATCTCAGTATACAAACGAAGAAAGACAAAAGAATCAAGCACAGAAGGCAGCATAAAAGAAATCCAATACGACATTTTTCCACTCCTATGTATCCTTCAGATGAGTTTTAGGGTACAGTCCATGATCGCACACCGAACACAGGGTTCAACATCTCAATATACAAACGAAGAAAGACAAAAGAATCAAGCACAGAAGGCAGCATAAAAGAGAGGAATTAAGCCCAAATCTCTTTAGTATTAATCGTAGGACATCAAGTTACAACATCTTTCTAGCAGATAGTTCCCCCCTCTCTACATTACAATGCCTAGGTTTTTATAGAGGACCCGACCCTCTGAGTCATTATTACATAGGATGGCGAAGTATACTCTTGAGATTTGAGAAGTCGGCTCCTCGCGGCCTTTGAGACTGAGCTTTCTAATCCATTACCAGAACTGGCAACTGTGACTGGGTCAACTGCGATAATATGCATTGATGAACAGCCTGGGTGTCCTTGGTTTCTAGGTGCAATCCTCGAGTGGCCGCCATGCTTGCCGAGATCTCCTTTCAAGGACTGACACTTCGCTTCCAATTGCCAAAAGAGTAGCGAGCTTACTGGGCAAGAAAGAATGCATTTACGAGGCACTTGATTGTCTCGAGAAAATACCCGGCTTGAAGCATGTGCCCCTCGCAAAAAAACACGTCACGATATCATGACATTCCTATGTCTTCAGCTTGATTCTTCCTCTTGCACCACGAAAATATGACATGTCACGATATCGCGACATTTCTATGTCTTTACCCTCTTTTGTTGCTTTTGGCCACGAAAACGCAACATGTCGCGATATCGCGACACTTTTCCTCTTTTGGTCTTTCTCCTCGCTTTGAGCCATGAAAATGCGACATGTTGTGATAACGTGACACTTATTCTTTCTTGCTCCCTCTTGTCGCTCTGAGCCGTGAAAATGCGACATGTCGTGATATTGCGACACTTTTTTCATTCTGGCTCTTTGCCTTGTTTTCGGTCACAAAAACGTGACATGTCGTGATATTGTGACACTTTTCTTCCTTTGGCTTTCTCCTCGCTTTGAGCCGCAAAAATGTGACATGTCGCGATATCACGACACTTCTTATTTCTTGCTTCCCCTTGTCACTCTGAGCCACAAAAATGCGACATGTCACGATATCGTGACACTTTTCTTTCTTTGGCCTTTTCTTTGCTTTTGGTCGTGAAAATGCGACATTTTGAGATATCGTGACACTTTTATTTTGTGCTCCTCCTTGTTGCTCTGAGCCACAAAAATGTGACATGTCACGATATCGTGACAACTTTCTTCGTTCTGGCTCTTTTCCTTGCTTTCAGTCGTGAAAAAGTGACATGTCACGATATCGCGACACTTTCCTTCCTTTGGATTTCTCTTCTCTTTGAGCCACGAAAATGTGACATGTTGCAATATCATGACAGCTTTCTTTGTTCTGGCTCTTTTCCTTCCTTTCGATCGCAAAAATGCGACATGTCATGATATCGTGACAACTTTCTTCCCTTACTCTTCTTGTCTTGCTATCGCGACAGCTTTCTTCCCTTGCTCTTCTTGTCTTGCTGTCGGCCGCAAAAATGTGACATGTCGCGATATCACGACACTTTTCTTTGTTTGGTCTTCTTTTTCACTTTGAGCCACATGTCGCGATATCGTGACACTTTTCCTTCTTGCGCTTTCTCCTCGTTTTCGGCGATGAAAATGCGACATGTCACGATATCGTGACACTTTTTCTTGCTTCTTTGCGGAGCTATCTTCTTTGGCCTGTTTGGCAGCGAAGCTCTTCTTCTTCATTTCATGTGCAAGGGGGTGGCATTGAAAGCCAAAATTGCTGCAACACTTACAAACACTTTCGAAGCGACAAAAGAAATACTTTTGCAAAAGGAAACACTATACAAAATTTTGATTTTTTTGATTTTTTTCTACCCCTTGTGCAATGTGACAAAATTGTCAACATTCTTGGCGGCTCACGGGGCATTTAGCTAGTCTGAATGTAGATATCCCAGGCCTTTATCCATTGGGCAATAGAGTCATTCCCATTGTCTTCTTCTCTGACTATCCGTTGACAACATTTTTTATTTTTATTTTTATTTATTTTTTATTTTTTGTTTGTGCCTAAGCTCCTAAGCAACACTTAGCACTTTCGGCACTTATTTACTAGCCGGGCCATTTACAGTATTTACACAAAATTTTGCGACATGATTGGCATGTCGCTACCATAAATCCAGCTTTGGGTGCTTATCCGGTGAACCTGCAATGTCCGGACCAGATCTGATTGAACTTCAGTTGATCTTTGAAGTCCGATTGGCTTCTTCTCGAAGTTGTCCATGCTACGAACAGGGAGCAACGCAGTGAGTTGTCACTCCTGCCAATACCCATACTGTTGATGAAAGATGTGGCGAAGAAGTTCGCCGCATGAGGGGCCTCTTGGGGTACTGGTCATGGTGATGGCTGGAACCAATACCAGAATACTGAAGAATCTACTAACTGTGGGCTAGGTACAGGTTCTTCCATCCTCCTGATGGGGTAATAGGGCTCCTCCGAGAAAGAGTAATCTTCCAAGATCTCTTCAAGTTTAGCTTCATGAGATATGCTTAATGGATCCTGGTTGAGTACTTGCATGCCATCCACTAGGATACAAAAAGGGTGCAAAAATGTGCCCTCCTTGTTCTCAGGTTCCGCCACTTGAGACTGCTCCTCTCCTTGGCCCATCTTCTGATGGAGACTGCAAGCAACCATATTGTTCATTGGTGGGTCATAGCTTGCATATTCCCATTGTTGGACTTGGATGAAACCCACCTCTCGAGCTCCAAACGACTGCATCTCGGGCCTCTGCTCAGTATGAAGGATCTGCCATGATGAATACTGTGCATGATAGACATGAGCCATAATTATTGGAGACAGTGATGGAGTCTCCCCCCACTGCCACTTTCCAGATAGGAGCAGAAGCTGCTCTTCTCATGTTGCTTCCTCAAATATTTGAGGAAATCTTCGTTCACCTGATTGTAGTAAGATGAGGCCCATGTTCGGGTGAAGAGCCCGAACATAGAAGAGGTGGGCTTGGGCGGGTGTCGGTTGGATCTCCCCTAGAATTCTCTTCCAACTTCTACAGAATCAGACATTGAAGTCCGTGATGCTCTCCAAAGGTGCTCTCCTGATGGTGGAGAGGTACGTCAAAAGCTGGAAGGGGTCTTGAGAGCCATCAAATGCTTCGAATAGTGCTCCCGCTAAGTCATCCCATGAGCAGATGCTTTTATGCCCGAGCAGTCTGTACCACTGCAGCGCTCTTCCTTCTAGAGACAGGACCAGAAGTCTGATCATGACATCTTCATGGATTATGTCATAGAGGGGCGCTAGAGCAGCAACATCTTCAAGGTGCTCTCGGGCCATTCCCTTAGTGCCATTGTATTTTGTCACTGTCTTCAAGGCGCCTTCAGGAATTTCATGGTAACTTTGAAGATTCAGAGGGCCATGATCATCCCAGCTGGGATAGCATACCCTCTCCATTATAGTAGTGGCCTACAGATATCACGGTTCTTGCCACTAAGTCGGAGTCTTCAAGTGAACATTCTTCTCCGCTTGTGAGGTCAAGGCTGCTCATCGAACCTTGATTCCTCCGGGATGTCTTCTTTCAGCTTAAAAATGCACCTACGATCAAGAAATTTGGATCTTCAGCTCAGTCAGAGTCACCAGGTGATTTTTCTAGATGGAGGAAAGCTAGAGATTCACCAACTCGGGCTTCCTTAAAACATGGGGACTTTTGCCATGAAGGCACAGGTTTAGGTACCGATCTCTACGACTTAGAGATTTTTGGGTTGATAGAGTCACCAGATGCTAAGAGTCTTTCGGTAATGAGAGCATCGGTTCTCACTACCACTAGTCAGGTGAGACTGACCGGGTCACACCGGGAACTAGTTAGAACTATTGGCCTCGATGAAGATGGGTTTGCATTAAAATATGGGACCTTGACTGGTTATGGATCTTACTGAGACAAACACAGTTGGGTCCCACCGAGCATGCCAAAAATTGTTGGCCATTAAATCTGCCTAGGAAAGGATTTTGGGTAGGTGTATGCGCCCTAGACCTGGACCAACATTGAAATGCCGAAGGGAAGAGATGCCCCTCATGCCAATATTCGAAGAAAGGCCGGCTCCTATGCTAAACTACTTTGGTTGTTTTGAGATAAGGGTGCAGGAAAGAGATAAAAGGAGTTAGGGTTAGAGAAATAAATAAAAAGGGTTAAGGGAAGAGAGATGGATAGTTCAAAGTGGGAGAGAACAGGAAGCACGATCACTAACTATCAACTTGAATAGAAGCAAATAACACCAAGAACAGACAAAAGAAATGCAATATCAACCTTCCTATGTATCCTTCAAGTGAGTTTTAGGGTACTGTCCCCGATCGCACACCGGATGCAGGGTTCAACATCTCAATATACAAACGAAGAAAGACAAAAGAATCAAGCACAGAAGGCAGCATAAAAGAAATCCAATATGATGTTTTTCCACTCCTATGTATCCTTCAGACGAGTTTCAGGGTATAGTTCCCGATCGCACGTCGGATGCAAGGTTCAGCATCTCAGTATACAAACAAAGAAAGACAAAAGAATCAAGCATAGAAGGCAGCATAAAAGAGAGGAATTGAGCCCAAAGCTCTTTAGTATTAATCACAGGACATCAAGTTACAACAGCTTTCTAGCAGATAGTTCCCCCCCTTTCTACATTACAATGCCTGGGTTTTTATAGAGGACCCGACCCTCTGAGTCATTATTACACAGGATGGCAAAGTATACTCTTGAGATCTGAGAAGTCGTCTCCTTATGGCCTTTGAGACTGACCTTTCTAATCCATTACCAGAACTGGCAACTGTGATCGGGTCAACTGTGGGAATATGCATTGATGAACCGCCTGGGTGTCCTTGGTTTTTGGGTGCAATGCTTGAGTGGCCGCCATGCTTTCCGGGCTCTCCTTTCAGGGACTGACACTTCGCTTCCAATTGCCAAAAAAGAGTAGCCAAATTACTGGGCAAGAAATAATGCATTTACGAGGCACTTGAGTGTCTTGGGAAAATACCTGGCTTGAAGCGCATGCCCCTCACAAAAAAACATGTCGCGATATCGTGACATTCCTATGTCTTCAGCTTGATTCTTCCTCTTGCATCGTGAAAATATGACATGTCGCGATATCGCGACATTTCTATGTCTTTGCCCTCTTTTGTTGCTTTTGGCCATGAAAATGCAACATGTCGCGATATCGCGACACTTTTCCTCTTTTGGTCTTTCTCCTCGCTTTGAGCCGCGAAAATGCGACATGTCGCGATATCGTGACACTTCTTCTTTCTTGCTCCCTCTTGTCGCTTTGAGCCATGAAAATGCGACATGTCACGATATCATGACACTTTCTTCGTTCTGGCTCTTTTCCTTGCTTTCGGTCGTGAAAATGCGACATGTTGCGATATCGTGACACTTTTATTCCTTTGGCTTTCTCCTCGCTTTGAGCCGCTAAAATGCGACATGTCATGATATCATGACACTTCTTCTTTCTTGCTTCCCCTTGACGCTCTGAGCCGCGAAAATGTGACATGTCGCGATATCACGACACTTTTCTTTCTTTGGCATTTTCTTTGCTTTTGGTCGTGAAAATACGACATGTCGCGATATCGCGACACTTTTCTTTTGTGCTCCTCCTTGTCGCTTTGAGCCTCGAAAACATGACATGTCGTGATATCACGACAACTTTCTTTGTTGTGGCTCTTTTCCTTGCTTTCGGTCGCAAAAACATGACATGTCGCGATATCGCGACACTTTTCTTCTTTGGATTTCTCCTCGCTTTGAGCCATGAAAATGCGACATGTCACGATATCACGACAACTTTCTTCGTTCTGGCTCTTTTCCTTGCTTTCGGTCGTGAAAACGTGACATGTCACGATATCGCGACAACTTTCTTCCCTTGCTTTTCTTGTCTTTCTATCGCGACAACTTTCTTCCCTTGCTCTTCTTGTCTTACTGTCAGCCGCGAAAACATGACATGTCGTGATATCGCGACACTTTTCTTCATTTGGTCTTCTTTATCGCTTTGAGTCGCAAAAATGTGAAATGTCGCGATATCGCGACACTTTTCCTTCTTGCACTTTCTCCTCGCTGTTGGCCATGAAAATGCGACATGTCGTGATATCGCGACACTTTTTCTTGCTTGCTCTGGGGCTGTCTTCTTTGGCCTATTTGGCAGCGAAGCTCTTCTTCATTTCATGTGCAAGGGGGTGGCATTGAAAGCAAAAATTGCTACAACACTTAAAAATACTTTTGAAGCGACAAAAGAAATACTTTTGCAAAAGGAAACACTATACAAAACTTTGATTTTTTTTATTTTTTTCTACCCCTTGTGCAATGTGACAAAATTGTCAACAGTTAGTGCCCTTGATTAAGCAATGAGAATAAAGTTGATCAATCAAAAGTCAATCACATAGTAAATGTTAATTAGAACATAATATTCATCATTCATTTAATCTAATCACTACATAATTTCACATGCATCCAATAAATAAAAGTGCAACATAAATTATAACAATAAAAACCATGTATATGTATATATGAATCACATAATAAAAAAGTTACCCAAAGGCTGTATACATCAGAGCATTGAGGCTCATAAGAAAAAATAAAAACTACAAAAAGAGGTAATAAGAACTACTATATAGCACCACCAGGATCCCTAGGAGGACCATAAGCAGAACCCTATGAACCTGAAGGAGCATGGGAGCTATGCATCCATGATTGTAAGCCACTAGGTCTAGACTCACTCCACTTGTTGGAGCTAAAACCTGATGATGAAGGCTGCACATGTAACAAAATGTGATGTTGGTCTAGAGTCTCCTAAAGCATCTCAACATACCTATCCTATCTCCATGCAACACCCAAATATTGACCCTGGCACACCTCTTGTTGGGCTATCTTAGCATGAAGAGTCTTAATCGTAGAAGCATCCCCGCCTGCACTAGATCCATTTAATAGCCCATACATATCATTCTGTAGCTGAGCTATCTTGGCATTCTAAGCCATTATTAAATCGTGTAACCTCATGATCTCTACATCATGAGCCTCTACAGTCTACCCCAAACTATCTTGCTCAACCTAGAGAACTCCCCATTCCTCCTTCATGCGACATGGAGGAATATCCTACCCTCCATCACCCCCATCACCCCATCACCTCTATTTCCACCTCCATATCCTCTATATCCATCTCTAGTGTCTGTAGACTACGACTCTAAACCAAATTACCCCCTTCTACCACTACCTCTATGGTGTTTTTACCATCGAGAAGCCTACTTGCCATCATCCTACTCATCATCGCTAGCCACATCATCCACGACCAGCTAGGTGCTCATTGAGGCTATGCAATAAACCAAGTATCATAATCAGTTATAGTCCTATCATTATTTGCATCTGGCACACCTACCACCTCATCATCCTAAGCATCATCTATAGTCCAAACTTTTATAGTGATTGGGAGACTCAACTCATCACCTCGATGCCTATACACCAATAGAGCATCAAGAACTCCATGCACCAAGCCAAACTATTGCATCACTTGTGAGAATTGGATGAAATCCATCTCTCATCCATGCTGACCAACCACCCACCTACCTCACCTAACCCACTGAAGCTATGTTGCATCACTATCCCAAGTCAAACCTTACTAATATCACCACTAGTAAGAGCACCAAAGATATCTCAATACTCCTATTCACTATGAACAAGATGACTTTGTGAAGCCTCATTGTTGGTCCATCAACAAAAAGCACAAGGCAACAAGCGATCCCACTCGCAAGACAAACCCTTCTAGATGATCTATACTGATGTGCTCCTAGAACTACAGCTGAAGTAGTAAGTTGCATTTGAGTCCCTTCCTCTCCTGCCTCTTCACCTCATACAAATCAAAGTACAACTGGTATAGTAGAGTGGGAGCCCATACACAAATCTAAGTCTCACTAATCAAATCCACAACAAGCCTCACATGGTTCCAAGGGAACTTGTACCCCACGCTGTTAGGCAACAACATGTTACCTACAATAAACATCACAAAGGTTATAAGTGCACCTAACTTCCCATCCTTGAATAACTGAATGTATGGGATCCCACCCTTGGTGCAATCTACATCCCAATCATCTCCATATATCATCCTTAGCTCATGCTCCTTGTCGTGGCCCACCCAAAATTGTGAGTCCTCGATAGGAAAATGGAAGATGTAAACATATTCCAAGGTGATAGTCAACTCCCTTGTCAAAATCTGAAATGACCCCCTATCAGGGTTTCATCTCTCCACTAGGGCAGAAAGGTACTCCTCATCTACCCTCATGGTCTCCACCTACCTGGAACCAGCCAACCCCACTGCCTCTAACCACTTCCAATTATTATCTATTAGTGCCTTTTGCACCTAGGAAATAATGCAAGACCATCGATGTTGTAACTCAATAAACTTAACCTAAAAAAAAGCATAAATAAAATCAAAATCAATGCACACATCATTTCAAAAAATGCCAAAAATATTTTCATTCATTCTTGTCATTAAAAAAACAAACAAAAGCACAAAATCATTTCATGCATTCATTCATTTAAAAAAAAACTTTTCATGCATTATTGTCATTAAAAACAAACAAAAACACAAAAACATTTCATGCATTACTTTCAATTAAAAAATAACAATTTACATGCATTCTTTTCATTTTCAAAAACACATAAAAAACATAGTCATGCATTTTTACGATAAAAAATAAACAAAAACAAAAACACCTCACGTATTATCTTAAAAAAAAAAAATTGCCTCCCCCTTGACCATCATCAAAAAACAAATTACCATCCCTCTTAGTTATATATATATATAAACAATAAAAAAAAACAAAAGCTAATAAAGCTAATTAAGGGGTTTGAAAACCTACCTCAGCCAGTAGCAAACTCCAGCTTCTGCTCCATTCGAGCCTCCAACCTTCGCTCCACCACCTGCTCCACTTGTCTCACCCATCACCTTCATTACTCACTTAGTCTCTCAACCACTCAATAAATCATCAACCGCACAAATGAAATGAAAACTACCCAATCGCCTATTTATAGTTGCTTTTGCGGGCCTAACCGCGTGCTCACATTTTGTGAGCATACATAATCGTGAATTCACATTTGACGACGCCAATCATGGATGCATGGTTGTCAGGAGCTACCAACCACACCCACATATTTAAAGAAAAAAATTAACAAACCCTCCCTCAAAAGAGAAAATGCATTCAAGCATCAAACAACATCATCATTAAGTGACCCTTGTATCTAGTGAATTACCCTACATACTCTGATGTTGCAGCGACTAGAAATCCATGCAATCTGGTAGGATGGATAGCTCACCATAAGGACACTTATTAGATATCATCCAATGTGGCATTAAATCAGATGGGTCCCTCAATATTTGAGTATGTCTATGTTCAAGCTAATTTACAAAAGGCTATTTTAAACCCCTTTCCATTGGGTTACAAAAGTGAAAAGCATTCAATCATTTGGTAACAATTGTCAAAATCACTATGAGTTTCAAATTCCCACAATGTCTGATTCCCAACACCATATCATTTGGTAGGAATTATTACAGTCAAATGGGCACTCGACATCTCAATGTGGTTGGTGATTTTACCACGATATTTTTTACATCATTGAAACCAAAGGCAAATTTGCAACAACAAACCATCCCAAACTTGGGGTATCAAGTTAATTTAAATATCATACATTTGCATACATCACATCCACATTATTTCATAATCCACCTCCTTTCATAATCCACATTTGGTCAATTGGCTTGTGGGTTTCATTCTTTACCAATTCATCAATTGAGGGACTAAGCAAACAAATCAAAAATTTCAAAAATAATTCCTTCTTGTGTGTTGAGAATATTTGAGTTCATTTATACATCCAATAAGGATAGGTGTCTCTTGTTTTTGCATCGCATTATATTTTACACAACACGGTACAAAAAGGGGCATATGTAGACACCAAAACCTAGGAACTTACAAAATCCCATTTTGCAGCCCACCACACAAATCTGCATAATAAAATATATTCCCAAGTCCAAACTTAGGCCTATAAATCCTGCATAATAAAAGTATTTTTCAGATTTTATAAATCTGGAAAATCTACCTAGGATACCCCGCCTAATCACTAGATATGTGTCCTAGCCACCTCACCACTATCCCTTGCCACATCTCACACACTCATGTCACCCTTGTCCCTTCACATGGGACATCCCTTACACCTCACTCCACTTGCACTCACCCATTAGCCACATCACCCCAATTAAGTGAGACACCCTAGGTGACTCACTATAACTGCCCCTTCCATTTGGCAACCCCTGGATTTCCACTTGGAAATCCCTGGATTACCACTTGGTAATCTTGGCTTGCCACCTCCCTTTCCCTCAAAAACCCTAAAATTTCATACAAAAGCAACACCACCCCATAAAGCAAAGGAGGTTGTGAGATTCAGAGATTCAAAACTCTCAAAGTACCATTTTGTATCTTTCTACCATCCAACCTAAACTACTCATCCACGGTTACACAGTTACAACTATCCTCCCATGGTTGATTAATCACCCTCCCATGATTGACCAACCACAATCACGCACCCGCGATTACCCAAAATGAAGGAAAACTCATAAATGATGCAAATCAGATCAGTAAGATTTTGATTTTGTTAGTAAGGCATCTAGATTTAATTTTTTGTGTTTTTTAAAAATATTAGTTCAAGGGTTTTATTTTATAGGTTGTCAAACACATATACAGGTGCTACATACCATTGTTTGCTTTATCATGTGTGTAGGATATAGGTATCTAAAGAGCTATTGAAGCTGAGAGTGGTCCCACATCCAAGATATAAAAGCCCACTCACCCTTGGAGTTGTAGCAGAGGAGAAAAGAACACCTAGTAGTTTGTTGAAGAATTGGAAGACCACCCATTAGAAGCATTGTATTTAGGAAGAGAAAGCATTGTAATATCTTTCCCAAGTCATTAGGGCAAAAGCATTGTAAATTTGGGAGATTCAAGGTCCCCTATACCAATAATACAAAGAAAAATCATTACTATTATATTGCAGTCTCCTCTTTCTATTTTAAGTATTTTGTGTTTGATCTAAGAGCTAAAGGTGCTCTTCCCATGAACGACTGTAAATCAATATATCATCAAAAGGATAAACAAATTTACAAAGAAAAGGGAAAAAATAGAACTAATAAAAATTTGGAAGGTAGAAGGTACATTGGTTAACCCAATTGACATAACCAAGAATTCACAATGCCCTTCATGAGTTCTAAAAGCTATTTTTAGAATATCTTCATCTTTGATTAGAATTTGATGATACCTTGACCACAAATCCAAATTGGAAAATTATTGAGCCGCATACAACTCATCAATCACTAGAATAGGGAATTTATATTTAATAGTGATCTTATTGAGGTCTTGATAATCCACACATAAGCACCAATTACCATCCTTTTTCCATACTAATAACATCGAAGAAGAATAAGGACTAACAATGGAATGAATAACCCTAACAACATAAAGCTCTTGAGTTATTTTTCCAATTTTAGACTTCTAAGCATAAGGATACCTGTAGGAATGGATATTTTATGGAATACTACCAAGATAAATTTGAATGATATGGTCATGAGAGAGATGAGGAGGTAGTCCCTTGGGTTCCTCAAAATATTGAGCATATTTGTTCAATAAACCTTGTAGTTGCACTGAATGGTCCTTTTCCCTTTCCTCGTAAGCACCAATGCAAAAATTTGTGCCACCACTTCATGAGAGGAATTTTATAACTTTTTCATATTGTGGGTAGAAATAAATTAAGCTGCACTAGTTGTCATGCCATGTCAGGTATATTTAGTTCCTTCTTGAGTAAACATCATCCATATCTCAAAACAATCCCATAAAATTGGACCTAACATCTACAATCATTGTGCTCCCAAAACTATATCACACCCATCTAATGGTAGGAAAAATGTGTCTATCTTGAGATTATATTCCCTAATTTGGAGTTTTACATTACGATATTTTACTTTGCATGATAGGGTACCTCCATTAGCAATCATGAATTTAAAGGAAGCTTCCGTAGTAATGTAACAATTTCTCTATTTGGCCACATGTGGTTCAACAAAATTGTTTACTTAAAGAGTCAATAAGAATGATGACCCTTCGTCCCTTAAAGTATCCAATGAATTTCATCATTCTGTAGCAACATGTCATGAACAGGGAGCAACGCAGTGATTTGTCACTCCTGCCAGTACCCATACTTTTGATGAAAGATGTGGCGAAGCAGTTCGCCGCATGAGAGGCCTCTTGGGGTACTGGTCATGGTGATGGCTGGAACCAATACCAGAATACTGAAGAATCTACTAACTCGTGGGCTAGGTGCAGGTTCTTCCATCCTCCCCGATGGGGTAATAGGGCTCCTTTGGGAAACAGTAATCTTCCAAGATCTCTTCAAGTTTAGCTTCATGAGATATGCTTAATGGATCCTGGCTGAGTACTTGCCTGCCATCCACTAGGATACAAAAAGGGTGCAAAAATGTGCCCTCCTTGTTCTCTGGTTCCACCACTTGAATCTGCTCCTCTCCTTGGCCCATCTTCTGATGGAGACTGCAAGCAACCATATTGTTTATTGGTGGATCATGGCTTGCACATTCCCATTGTTGGACTTGGATGAAACCCGCCTCTCGAACTCCAAACAACTGCATCTCAGGCCTCTGCTCAGTATGAAGGATCTGCCATGATGGGTATTGTGAATGATAGACATGAGCCATAATTATTGGAGACAGTGATGGAGTCTCCCCCCACTGCCACAAATCCAATTTGGAAAATTATTTAGCCGCATACAACTCATCAATCACTAGAATAGGGAATTTATATTTAATAGTGATCTTATTGAGGTCTTGATAATCCACACATAAGCACCAATTACCATCCTTTTTCCATACTAATAACATCGAAGAAGAATAAGGACTAACATTGGAATGAATAACCCTAACAACATAAAGCTCTTGAGTTATTTTTCCAATTTTAGACTTCTAAGCATAAGGATACCTGTAGGAATGGATATTTTATGGAATACTACCAAGAAAAATTTGAATGATATGGTCATGAGAGAGATGAGGAGGTAGTCCCTTGGGTTCCTCAAAATCTTGAGCATATTTGTTCAATAAACCTTGTAGTTGCACTGAATGGTCCTTTTCCCTTTCCTCGTAAGCACCAATGCAAAAATTTGTGCCACCACTTCATGAGAGGAATTTTATAACTTTTTCATATTGTGGGTAGAAATAAATTGAGTTGCACTAGTTGTCATGCCATGTCAGGTATATTTAGTACCTTCTTGAGTAAACATCATCCATATCTCAAAACAATCCCATAAAATTGGACCTAACATCTACAATCATTGTGCTCCCAAAATTATATCACACCCATCTAATGGTAGGAAAAATGTGTCTATCTTGAGATTATATTCCCTAATTTGGAGTTTTACATTACGATATTTTACTTTGCATGATAGGGTACCTCCATTAGCAATCATGAATTTAAAGGAAGCTTCCGTAGTAATGTAACAATTTCTCTATTTGGCCATATGTGGTTCAACAAAATTGTTTACTTAAAGAGTCAATAAGAATGATGACCCTTTGTCCCTTAAAGTATCCAATGACTTTCATCATTCTGTAGCAACATGTCATGAACAGGGAGCAACGCAGTGATTTGTCACTCCTGCCAGTACCCATACTTTTGATGAAAGATGTGGCGAAGCAGTTCGCCGCATGAGAGGCCTCTTGGGGTACTGGTCATGGTGATGGCTGGAACCAATACCAGAATACTGAAGAATCTACTAACTGTGGGCTAGGTACAGGTTCTTCCATCCTCCTTATGGGGTAATAGGGCTCCTTTGGGAAAGAGTAATCTTCCAAGATCTCTTCAAGTTTAGCTTCATGAGATATGCTTAATGGATCCTAGATGAGTACTTGTCTGCCATCCACTAGGATACAAAAAGGGTGCAAAAATGTGCCCTCCTTGTTCTCTCGGTTCCACCACTTGAATCTGCTCTTCTCTTTGGCCCATCTTCTGATGGAGGCTGCAAGCAACCATATTGTTTATTGGTGGATCATGGCTTGCACATTCCCATTGTTGGACTTGGATGAAACCCGCCTCTCGAACTCCAAACAACTGCATCTCAGGCCTCTGCTCAGTATGAAGGATCTGCCATGATGGGTATTGTGCATGATAGACATGAGCCATAATTATTGGAGACAAGTGATGGAGTCTCCCCCACCGCCACAAATCCAAATTGGAAAATTATTGAGCCGCATACAACTCATCAATCACTAGAATAGGGAATTTATATTTAATAGTGATCTTATTGAGGTCTTGATAATCCACACATAAGCACCAATTACCATCCTTTTTCCATACTAATAACATCGAAGAAGAATAAGGACTAACATTGGAATGAATAACCCTAACAACATAAAGCTCTTGAGTTATTTTTCCAATTTTAGACTTCTAAGCATAAGGATACCTGTAGGAATGGATATTTTATGGAATACTACCAAGAAAAATTTGAATGATATGGTCATGAGAGAGATGAGGAGGTAGTCCCTTGGGTTCCTCAAAATCTTGAGCATATTTGTTCAATAAACCTTGTAGTTGCACTGAATGGTCCTTTTCCCTTTCCTCGTAAGCACCAATGCAAAAATTTGTGCCACCACTTCATGAGAGGAATTTTATAACTTTTTCATATTGTGGGTAGAAATAAATTGAGCTGCACTAGTTGTCATGCCATGTCAGGTATATTTAGTTCCTTCTTGAGTAAACATCATCCATATCTCAAAACAATCCCATAAAATTGGACCTAACATCTACAATCATTGTGCTCCCAAAACTATATCACACCCATCTAATGGTAGGAAAAATGTGTCTATCTTGAGATTATATTCCCTAATTTGGAGTTTTACATTACGATATTTTACTTTGCATGATAGGGTACCTCCATTAGCAATCATGAATTTAAAGGAAGCTTCCGTAGTAATGTAACAATTTCTCTATTTGGCCACATGTGGTTCAACAAAATTGTTTACTTAAAGAGTCAATAAGAATGATGACCCTTCGTCCCTTAAAGTATCCAATGAATTTCATCATTCTGTAGCAACATGTCATGAACAGGGAGCAACGCAGCTGATTTGTCACTCCCGCCGGTACCCATACTTTTGATGAAAGATGTGGCGAGCGATTCGCCGCATGAGAGGCCTCTTGGGGTACTGGTCATGGTGATGGCTGGAACCAATACCAGAATACTAAAGAATCTACTAACTGTGGGCTAGGTACAGGTTCTTCCATCCTCCTTATGGGGTAATAGGGCTCCTTTGGGAAAGAATAATCTTCCAAGATCTCTTCAAGTTTAGCTTCAAGAGATATGCTTAATGGATCCTGGCTGAGTACTTGCCTGCCATCCACTAGGATACAAAAAGGGTGCAAAAATGTGCCCTCCTTGTTCTCTGGTTCCACCACTTGAATATGCTCCTCTCCTTGGCCCATCTTCTGATGGAGACTGCAAGCAACCATATTGTTTATTGGTGGATCATGGCTTGCACATTCCCATTGTTGGACTTGGATGAAACCCGCCTCTCGAACTCCAAACAACTACATCTCAGGCCTCTGCTCAGTATGAAGGATCTGCCATGATGGGTATTGTGCATGATAGACATGAGCCATAATTATTGGAGACAGTGATGGAGTCTCCCCCCACTGCCACAAATCCAAATTGGAAAATTATTGAGCCGCATACAACTCATCAATCACTAGAATAGGGAATTTATATTTAATAGTGATCTTATTGATGTCTTGATAATCCACACATAAGCACCAATTACCATCATTTTTCCATACTAATAACATCGAAGAAGAATAAGGACTAACATTGGAATGAATAACCCTAACAACATAAAGCTCTTGAGTTATTTTTCCAATTTTAGACTTCTAAGCATAAGGATACCTGTAGGAATGGATATTTTATGGAATACTACCAAGAAAAATTTGAATGATATGGTCATGAGAGAGATGAGGAGGTAGTCCATTGGGTTCCTAGAAATCTTGAGCATATTTGTTCAATAAACCTTGTAGTTGCACTGAATGGTCCTTTTCCCTTTCCTCGTAAGCACCAATGCAAAAATTTGTGCCACCACTTCATGAGAGGAATTTTATAACTTTTTCATATTGTGGGTAGAAATAAATTGAGCTGCACTAGTTGTCATGACATGTCAGGTATATTTAGTTCCTTCTTGAGTAAACATCATCCATATCTCAAAACAATCCCATAAAATTGGACCTAACATCTACAATCATTGTGCTCCCAAAACTATATCACACCCATCTAATGGTAGGAAAAATGTGTCTATCTTGAGATTATATTCCCTAATTTGGAGTTTTACATTACAATATTTTACTTTGCATGATAGGGTACCTCCATTAGCAATCATGAATTTAAAGGAAGCTTTCGTAGTAATGTAACAATTTCTCTATTTGGCCACATGTGGTTCAACAAAATTGTTTACTTAAAGAGTCAATAAGAATGATGACCCTTCATCCCTTAAAGTATCCAATGACTTTCATCATTCTGTAGCAACATGTCATGAACAGGGAGCAACGCAATGATTTGTCACTCCTGCCAGTACCCATACTTTTGATGAAATATGTGGCGAAGCAGTTCGCCGCATGAGAGGCCTCTTGGGGTACTGGTCATGGTGATGGCTGGAACCAATACCAGAATACTAAAGAATCTACTAACTGTGGGCTAGGTACAGGTTCTTCCATCCTCCTTATGGGGTAATAGGGCTCCTTTGGGAAAGAGTAATCTTCCAAGATCTCTTCAAGTTTAGCTTCATGAGATATGCTTAATGGATCCTGGCTGAGTACTTGCCTGCCATCCACTAGGATACAAAATGGGTGCAAAAATGTGCCCTCCTTGTTCTCTGGTTCCACCACTTGAATATGCTCCTCTCCTTGGCCCATCTTCTGATGGAGACTGCAAGCAACCATATTGTTTATTGGTGGATCATGGCTTGCACATTCCCATTGTTGGACTTGGATGAAACCCGCCTCTCGAACTCTAAACAACTGCATCTCAGGCCTCTGCTCAGTATGAAGGATCTGCCATGATGGGTATTGTGCATGATAGACATGAGCCATAATTATTGGAGACAGTGATGGAGTCTCCCCCCACCACCACAAATCCAAATTGGAAAATTATTGAGCCGCATACAACTCATCAATCACTAGAATAGGGAATTTATATTTAATAGTGATCTTATTGAGGTCTTGATAATCCACACATAAGAACCAATTACCATCCTTTTTCCATACTAATAACATCGAAGAAGAATAAGGACTAACATTGGAATGAATAAACCTAACAACATAAAGCTCTTGAGTTATTTTTCCAATTTTAGACTTCTAAGCATAAGGATACCTGTAGGAATGGATATTTTATGGAATACTACCAAGAAAAATTTGAATGATATGGTCATGAGAGAGATGAGGAGGTATTCCCTTGGGTTCCTCAAAATCTTGAGCATATTTGTTCAATAAACCTTGTAGTTGCACTGAATGGTCCGTTTCCCTTTCCTCGTAAGCACCAATGCAAAAATTTGTGCCACCACTTCATGAGAGGAATTTTATAACTTTTTCATATTGTGGGTAGAAATAAATTGAGCTGCACTAGTTGTCATGCCATGTCAGGTATATTTAGTTCCTTCTTGAGTAAACATCATCCATATCTCAAAACAATCCCATAAAATTGGACCTAACATCTACAATCATTGTGCTTCCAAAACTATATCACACCCATCTAATGGTAGGAAAAATGTGTCTATCTTGAGATTATATTCCCTAATTTGGAGTTTTACATTACGATATTTTACTTTGCATGATAGGGTACCTCCATTAGCAATCATGAATTTAAAGGAAGCTTCCGTAGTAATGTAACAATTTCTCTATTTGGCCACATGTGGTTCAACAAAATTGTTTACTTAAAGAGTCAATAAGAATGATGACCCTTCGTCCCTTAAAGTATCCAATGACTTTCATCATTCTGTAGCAACATGTCATGAACAGGGAGCAACGCAGTGATTTGTCACTCCTGCCAGTACCCATACTTTTGATGAAAGATGTGGCGAAGCAGTTCGCCGCATGAGAGGCCTCTTGGGGTACTCGGTCATGGTGATGGCTGGAACCAATACCGGAATCTGAAGAATCTACTAACTCGTGGGCTAGGTACAGGTTCTTCCATCCTTATTATGGGGTAATAGGGCTCCTTTGGCAAAGAGTAATCTTCCAAGATCTCTTCAAGTTTAGCTTCATGAGATATGCTTAATGGATCCTGGCTGAGTACTTGCCTGCCATCCACTAGGATACAAAAAGGGTGCAAAAATGTGACCTCCTTGTTCTCTCGGTTCCACCACTTGAATCTGCTCCTCTCCTTGGCCCATCTTCGATGGAGACCGCAAGCAACCATATTGTTTATTGGTGGATCATGGCTTGCACATTCCCATTGTTGGACTTGGATGAAACCCGCCTCTCGAACTCCAAACAACTGCATCTCAGGCCTCTGCTCAGTATGAAGGATCTGCCAGGATGGGTATTGTGCATGATAGACATGAGCCATAATTATTGGAGACAGTGATGGAGTCTCCCCCCACTGCCACAAATCCAATTTGGAAAATTATTGAGCCGCATACAACTCATCAATCACTAGAATAGGGAATTTATATTTAATAGTGATCTTATTGAGGTCTTGATAATCCACACATAAGCACCAATTACCATCCTTTTTCCATACTAATAACATCGAAGAAGAATAAGGACTAACATTGGAATGAATAACCCTAACAACATAAAGCTCTTGAGTTATTTTTCCAATTTTAGACTTCTAAGCATAAGGATACCTGTAGGAATGGATATTTTATGGAATACTACCAAGAAAAATTTGAATGATATGGTCATGAGAGCGATGAGGAGGTAGTCCCTTGGGTTCCTCAAAAACTTGGGCATATTTGTTCAATAAACCTTGTAGTTGCACTGAATGGTCCTTTTCCCTTTCCTCGTAAGCACCAATGCAAAAATTTGTGCCACCACTTCATGAGAGGAATTTTATAACTTTTTCATATTGTGGGTAGAAATAAATTGAGCTGCACTAGTTGTCATGCCATGTCAGGTATATTTAGTTCCTTCTTGAGTAAACATCATCCATATCTCAAAACAATCCCATAAAATTGGACCTAACATCTACAATCATTGTGCTCCCAAAACTATATCACACCCATCTAATGGTAGGAAAAATGTGTCTATCTTGAGATTATATTCCCTAATTTGGAGTTTTACATTACGATATTTTACTTTGCATGATAGGGTACCTCCATTAGCAATCATGAATTTAAAGGAAGCTTCCGTAGTAATGTAACAATTTCTCTATTTGGCCACATGTGGTTCAACAAAATTGTTTACTTAAAGAGTCAATAAGAATGATGACCCTTCGTCCCTTAAAGTATCCAATGACTTTCATCATTCTGTAGCAACATGTCATGAACAGGGAGCAACGCAGTGATTTGTCACTCCTGCCAGTACCCATACTTTTGATGAAAGATGTGGCAAAGCAGTTCGCCGCATGAGAGGCCTCTTGGGGTACTGGTCATGGTGATGGCTGGAACCAATACCAGAATACTGAAGAATCTACTAACTCGTGGGCTGGGTACAGGTTCTTCCATCCTCCTGATGGGGTAATAGGGCTCCTTTGGGAAAGAGTAATCTTCCAAGATCTCTTCAAGTTTAGCTTCATGAGATATGCTTAATGGATCCTGGCTGAGTACTTGCCTGCCATCCACTAGGATACAAAAAGGGTGCAAAAATGTGCCCTCCTTGTTCTCTGGTTCCACCACTTGAATCTGCTCCTCTCCTTGTCCCATATTCTCGATGGAGACGCAAGCAACCATATTGTTCATTGGTGGATCATGGCTTGCACATTCCCATTGTTGGACTTGGATGAAACCCGCCTCTCGAACTCCAAACAACTGCATCTCAGGCCTCTGCTCAGTATGAAGGATCTGCCATGATGGGTATTGTGCATGATAGACATGAGCCATAATTATTGGAGACAGTGATGGAGTCTCCCCCATTGCCACAAATCCAAATTGGAAAATTATTGAGCCGCATACAACTCATCAATCACTAGAATAGGGAATTTATATTTAATAGTGATCTTATTGAGGTCTTGATAATCCACACATAAGCACCAATTACCATCCTTTTTCCATACTAATAACATCGAAGAAGAATAAGGACTAACATTGGAATGAATAACCCTAACAACATAAAGCTCTTGAGTTATTTTTCCAATTTTAGACTTCTAAGCATAACGATACCTGTAGGAATGGATATTTTATGGAATACTACCAAGAAAAATTTGAATGATATGGTCATGAGAGAGATGAGGAGGTAGTCCCTTGGGTTCCTCAAAATCTTGAGCATATTTGTTCAATAAACCTTGTAGTTGCACTGAATGGTCCTTTTCCCTTTCCTCGTAAGCACCAATGCAAAAATTTGTGCCACCACTTCATGAGAGGAATTTTATAACTTTTTCATATTGTGGGTAGAAATAAATTGAGTTGCACTAGTTGTCATGCCATGTCAGGTATATTTAGTTCCTTCTTGAGTAAACATCATCCATATCTCAAAACAATCCCATAAAATTGGACCTAACATCTACAATCATTGTGCTCCCAAAACTATATCACACCCATCTAATGGTAGGAAAAATGTGTCTATCTTGAGATTATATTCCCTAATTTGGAGTTTTACATTACGATATTTTACTTTGCATGATAGGGTACCTCCATTAGCAATCATGAATTTAAAGGAAGCTTCCGTAGTAATGTAACAATTTCTCTATTTGGCCACATGTGGTTCAACAAAATTGTTTACTTAAAGAGTCAATAAGAATGATGACCCTTCGTCCCTTAAAGTATCCAATGACTTTCATCATTCCCGTAGCAACATGTCATGAACAGGGAGCAACGCAGCTGATTTGTCACTCCCGCCAGTACCCATACTTTTGATGAAAGATGTGGCGAAGCAGTTCGCCGCATGAGAGGCCTCTTGGGGTACTCGGTCATGGTGATGGCTGGAACCAATACCGAATACTGAAGAATCTGCTAACTGTGGGCTGGGTACAGGTTCTTCCATCCTCCTTATGGGGTAATAGGGCTCCTTTGGGAAAGAGTAATCTTCCAAGATCTCTTCAAGTTTAGCTTCATGAGATATGCTTAATGGATCCTGGCTGAGTACTTGCCTGCCATCCACTAGGATACAAAATGGGTGCAAAAATGTGCCCTCCTTGTTCTTTGGTTCCACCACTTGAATCTGCTCCTCTCCTTGGCCCATCTTCTAATGGAGACTGCAAGAAACCATATTGTTTATTGGTGGATCATGGCTTGCACATTCCCATTGTTGGACTTGGATGAAACCCGCCTCTCGAACTCCAAACAACTACATCTCAGGCCTCTGCTCAGTATGAAGGATCTGCCATGATGGGTATTGTGCATGATAGACATGAGCCATAATTATTGGAGACAGTGATGGAGTCTCCCCCGACTACCACAAATCCAAATTGGAAAATTATTTAGCCGCATACAACTCATCAATCACTAGAATAGGGAATTTATATTTAATAGTGATCTTATTGAGGTCTTGATAATCCACACATAAGCACCAATTACCATCCTTTTTCCATACTAATAACATCGAAGAAGAATAAGGACTAAGATTGGAATGAATAACCCTAACAACATAAAGCTCTTGAGTTATTTTTCCAATTTTAGACTTCTAAGCATAAGGATACCTGTAGGAATGGATATTTTATGGAATACTACCAAGAAAAATTTGAATGATATGGTCATGAGAGAGATGAGGAGGTAGTCCCTTGGGTTCCTCAAAAACTTGAGCATATTTATTCAATAAACCTTGTAGTTGCATTGAATGGTCCTTTTCCCTTTCCTCGGAAGCATCGATAGCAAACATTTGTGCCACTACTCCATGAGAGGAATTTTATAACTTTTTCATATTGTGGGTAGAAATAAATTGAGCTGCACTAGTTGTCATGCCATGTCAGGTATATTTAGTTCCTTCTTGAGTAAACATCATCCATATCTCAAAACAATCCCATAAAATTGGACCTAACATCTACAATCATTGTGCTCCCAAAACTATATCACACCCATCTAATGGTAGGAAAAATGTGTCTATCTTGAGATTATATTCCCTAATTTGGAGTTTTACATTACGATATTTTACTTTGCATGATAGGGTACCTCCATTAGCAATCATGAATTTAAAGGAAGCTTCCGTAGTAATGTAACAATTTCTCTATTTTGCCACATGTGGTTCAACAAAATTGTTTACTTAAAGAGTCAATAAGAATGATGACCCTTCATCCCTTAAAGTATCCAATGACTTTCATCATTATGTAGCAACATGTCATGAACAGGGAGCAACGCAGTGATTTGTCACTCCTGCCAGTACCCATACTTTTGATGAAAGATGTGGCGAAGCAGTTCGCCGCATGAGAGGCCTCTTGGGGTACTGGTCATGGTGATTGCTGGAACCAATACCAGAATACTGAAGAATCTAATAACTTTGGGCTAGGTACAGGTTCTTCCATCCTCCTTATGGGGTAATAGGGCTCCTTTGGGAAAGAGTAATCTTCCAAGATCTCTTCAAGTTTAGCTTCATGAGATATGCTTAATGGATCCTGGCTGAGTACTTGCCTGCCATCCACTAGGATACAAAAAGGGTGCAAAAATGTGCCCTCCTTGTTCTCTAGTTCCACCACTTGAATCTGCTCCTCTCCTTGTCCCATCTTCTGATGGAGACTGCAAGCAACCATATTGTTTATTGGTGGATCATGGCTTGCACATTCCCATTGTTGGACTTGGATGAAACCTGCCTCTCGAACTCCAAACAACTGCATCTCAGGCCTCTGCTCAGTATGAAGGATCTGCCATGATGGCTATTGTGCATGATAGACATGAGCCATAATTATTGGAGACAGTGATGGAGTCTCCCCCATTGCCACAAATCCAAATTGGAAAATTATTGAGCCGCATACAACTCATCAATCACTAGAATAGGGAATTTATATTTAATAGTGATCTTATTGAGGTCTTGATAATCCACACATAAGCACCAATTACCATCCTTTTTCCATACTAATAACATCGAAGAAGAATAAGGACTAACATTGGAATGAATAACCCTAACAACATAAAGCTCTTGAGTTATTTTTCCAATTTTAGACTTCTAAGCATAAGGATACCTGTAGGAATGGATATTTTATGGAATACTACCAAGAAAAAATTGAATGATATGGTCATGAGAGAGATGAGGAGGTAGTCCCTTGGGTTCCTCAAAATCTTGAGCATATTTGTTCAATAAACCTTGTAGTTGCACTGAATGGTCCTTTTCCCTTTCCTCGTAAGCACCAATGCAAAAATTTGTGCCACCACTTCATGAGAGGAATTTTATAACTTTTTCATATTATGGGTAGAAATAAATTGAGCTGCATTGTCATGCCATGTCAGGTATATTTAGTTCCTTCTTGAGTAAACATCATCCATATCTCAAAACAATCCCATAAAATTGGACCTAACATCTACAATCATTGTGCTCCCAAAACTATATCACACCCATCTAATGGTAGGAAAAATGTGTCTATCTTGAGATTATATTCCCTAATTTGGAGTTTTACATTACGATATTTTACTTTGCATGATAGGGTACCTCCATTAGCAATCATGAATTTAAAGGAAGCTTCCGTAGTAATGTAACAATTTCTCTATTTGGCCACATGTGGTTCAACAAAATTGTTTACTTAAAGAGTCAATAAGAATGATGACCCTTCGTCCATTAAATTATCCAATGACTTTCATCATTCTGTAGCAACATGTCATGAACAGGGAGCAACACAGTGATTTGTCACTCCTGCCAGTACCCATACTTTTGATGAAAGATGTGGCAAAGCAGTTCGCCGCATGAGAGGCCTCTTGGGGTACCGGGTCATGGTGATGGCTGGAACCAATACCGAATATCGAAGAATCTAGTAACTGTGGGCTAGGTATAGGTTCTTCCATCCTCTCGATGTGGTAATAGGGCTCCTTGGGGAAAGAGTAATATTCCAATATCTCTTCAAGTTTAGCTTCATGAGATATGCTTAATGGATCCTGGCTGAGTACTTGCCTGCCATCCACTAGGATACAAAAAGGGTGCAAAAATGTGCCCTACTTGTTCTCTGGTTCCACCACTTGAATCTGCTCCTCTCCTTGGCCCATCTTCTGATGGAGACTGCAAGAAACCATATTGTTTATTGGTGGATCATGGCTTGCACATTCCCATTGTTGGACTTGGATGAAACCCGCCTCTCGAACTCCAAACAACTGCATCTCAGGCCTCTACTCAGTATGAAGGATCTGCCATGATGGGTATTGTGCATGATAGACATGAGCCATAATTATTGGAGACAGTGATGGAGTCTCCCCCCACTGCCACAAATCCAAATTGGAAAATTATTGAGCCGCATACAACTCATCAATCACTAGAATAGGGAATTTATATTTAATAGTGATCTTATTGAGGTCTTGATAATCCACACATAAACACCAATTACCATCCTTTTTCCATACTAATAACATCAAAGAAGAATAAGGACTAACATTGGAATGAATAACCCTAACAACATACTACCAAGAAAAATTTGAATGATATGGTCATGAGAGAGATGAGGAGGTAGTCCCTTGGGTTCCTCAAAATCTTGAGCATATTTGTTCAATAAACCTTGTAGTTGCACTGAATGGTCCTTTTCCCTTTCCTCGTAAGCACCAATGCAAAAATTTGTGCCACCACTTCATGAGAGGAATTTTATAACTTTTTCATATTGTGGGTAGAAATAAATTGAGCTGCACTAGTTGTCATGCCATGTCAGGTATATTTAGTTCCTTCTTGAGTAAACATCATCCATATCTCAAAACAATCCCATAAAATTGGACCTAACATCTACAATCATTGTGCTCCCAAAACTATATCACACCCATCTAATGGTAGGAAAAATGTGTCTATCTTGAGATTATATTCCCTAATTTGGAGTTTTACATTACGATATTTTACTTTGCATGATAGGGTACCTCCATTAGCAATCATGAATTTAGAGGAAGCTTCCGTAGTAATGTAACAATTTCTCTATTTGTCCATATGTGGTTCAACAAAATTGTTTACTTAAAGAGTCAATAAGAATGATGACCCTTCGTCCCTTAAAGTATCCAATGACTTTCATCATTCTATAGCAACATGTCATGAACAGGGAGCAACGCAGTGATTTGTCACTCCTGCCAATACCCATACTTTTGATGAAAGATGTGGCAAAGCAGTTCGCCGCATGAGAGGCCTCTTGGGGTATCGGTCATGGTGATGGCTGTAACCAATACCGAATACTAAAGAATCTACTAAGCTGTGGGCTAGGTACGGGTTCTTCCATCCTCCTTATGGGGTAATAGGGCTCCTTTGGGAAAGAGTAATCTTCCAAAATCTCTTCAAGTTTAGCTTCATGAGATATGCTTAATGGATCCTGGCTGAGTACTTGCCTGCCATCCACTAGGATACAAAAAGGGTGCAAAAATGTGCCCTCCTTTTTCTCTGGTTCCACCACTTGAATCTGATCCTCTCCTTGTCCCATATTCTGATGGAGACTGCAAGCAACCATATTGTTTATTGGTGGATCATGGCTTGCACATTCCCATTGTTGGACTTGGATGAAACCCGCATCTCGAACTCCAAACAACTGCATCTCAGGCCTCTGCTCAGTATGAAAGATCTGCCATGATGGGTATTGTGCATGATAGACATGAGCCATAATTATTGGAGACAGTGATGGAGTCTCCCCCCACTGCCACAAATCCAAATTGGAAAATTATTGAGCCGCATACAACTCATCAATCACTAGAATAGGGAATTTATATTTAATAGTGATCTTATTGAGGTCTTGATAATCCACACATAAGCACCAATTACCATCCTTTTTCCATACTAGTAACATCGAAGAAGAATAAGGACTAACATTGGAATGAATAACCCTAACAACATAAAGCTCTTGAGTTATTTTTCCAATTTTAGACTTCTAAGCATAAGGATACCTGTAGGAATGGATATTTTATGGAATACTACCAAGAAAAATTTGAATGATATGGTCATGAGAGAGATGAGGAGGTAGTCCCTTGGGTTCCTCAAAATATTGAGCATATTTGTTCAATAAACCTTGTAGTTGCACTGAATGGTCCTTTTCCCTTTCCTCGTAAGCACCAATGCAAAAATTTGTGCCACCACTTCATGAGAGGAATTTTATAACTTTTTCATATTGTGGGTAGAAATAAATTGAGTTGCACTAGTTGTCATGCCATGTCAGGTATATTTAGTTCCTTCTTGAGTAAACATCATCCATATCTCAAAACAATCCCATAAAATTGGACCTAACATCTACAATCATTGTGCTCCCAAAATTATATCACACCCATCTAATGGTAGGAAAAATGTGTCTATCTTGAGATTATATTCCCTAATTTGGAGTTTTACATTACGATATTTTACTTTGCATGATAGGGTACCTCCATTAGCAATCATGAATTTAAAGGAAGCTTCCGTAGTAATGTAACAATTTCTCTATTTGGCCATATGTGGTTCAACAAAATTGTTTACTTAAAGAGTCAATAAGAATGATGACCCTTTGTCCCTTAAAGTATCCAATGACTTTCATCATTCTGTAGCAACATGTCATGAACAGGGAGCAACGCAGTGATTTGTCACTCCTGCCAATACCCATACTTTTGATGAAAGATGTGGCGAAGCAGTTCGCCGCATGAGAGGCCTCTTGGGGTACTGGTCATGGTGATGGCTGGAACCAATACCAGAATACTGAAGAATCTACTAACTGTGGGCTAGGTACAGGTTCTTCCATCCTCCTTATGGGGTAATAGGGCTCCTTTGGGAAAGAGTAATCTTCCAAGATCTCTTCAAGTTTAGCTTCATGAGATATGCTTAATGGATCCTGGCTGAGTACTTGCCTGCCATCCACTAGGATACAAAAAGGGTGCAAAAATGTGCCCTCCTTGTTCTCTGGTTCCACCACTTGAATTTGCTCCTCTCCTTGGCCCATCTTCTGATGGAGACTGCAAGCAACCATATTATTTATTGGTGGATCATGGCTTGCGCATTCCCATTGTTGGACTTGGATGAAACCCGCCTCTCGAACTCCAAACAACTGCATCTCAGGCCTCTGCTCAGTATGAAGGATCTGCCATGATGGATATTGTGCATGATAGACATGAGCCATAATTATTGGAGACAGTGATGGAGTCTCCCCCCACTGCCACAAATCCAAATTGGAAAATTATTGAGCCGCATACAACTCATCAATCACTAGAATAGGGAATTTATATTTAATAGTGATCTTATTGAGGTCTTGATAATCCACACATAAGTACCAATTACCATCATTTTTCCATACTAATAACATCGAAGAAGAATAAGGACTAACATTGGAATGAAAAACCCTAACAACATAAAGCTCTTGAGTTATTTTTCCAATTTTAGACTTCTAAGCATAAGGATACCTGTAGGAATGGATATTTTATGGAATACTACCAAGAAAAATTTGAATGATATGGTCATGAGAGAGATGAGGAGGTAGTCCCTTGGGTTCCTCAAAATCTTGAGCATATTTGTTCAATAAACCTTGTAGTTGCACTGAATGGTCCTTTTCCCTTTCCTCGTAAGCACCAATGCAAAAATTTGTGCCACCACTTCATGAGAGGAATTTTATAACTTTTTCATATTGTGGGTAGAAATAAATTGAGCTGCACTAGTTGTCATGCCATGTTAGGTATATTTAGTTCCTTCTTGAGTAAACATCATCCATATCTCAAAACAATCCCATAAAATTGGACCTAACATCTACAATCATTGTGCTCCCAAAACTATATCACACCCATCTAATGGTAGGAAAAATGTGTCTATCTTGAGATTATATTCCCTAATTTGGAGTTTTACATTACGATATTTTACTTTGCATGATAGGGTACCTCCATTAGAAATCATAAATTTAAAGGAAGCTTCCGTAGTAATGTAACAATTTCTCTATTTGGCCATATGTGGTTAAACAAAATTGTTTACTTAAAGAGTCAATAAGAATGATGACCCTTTGTCCCTTAAAGTATCCAATGACTTTCATCATTCTGTAGCAACATGTCATGAACAGGGAGCAACGCAGTGATTTGTCACTCCTGCCAGTACCCATACTTTTGATGAAAGATGTGGCGAAGCAGTTCGCCGCATGAGAGGCCTCTTGGGGTACTGGTCATGGTGATGGCTGGAACCAATACCGAATCTTGAAGAATCTACTAACCGTGGGCTAGGTACGGGTTCTTCCATCCTCCTTATGGGGTAATAGGGCTCCTTTGGGAAAGAGTAATCTTCCAAGATCTCTTCAAGTTTAGCTTCATGAGATATGCTTAATGGATCCTGGCTGAGTACTTGCCTGCCATCCACTAGGATACAAAAAGGGTGCAAAAATGTGACCTCCTTGTTCTCTGGTTCCACCACTTGAATCTGCTCCTCTCCTTGGCCCATCTTCTGATGGAGACTGCAAGCAACCATATTGTTTATTGGTGGATCATGGCTTGCACATTCCCATTGTTGGACTTGGATGAAACCCGCCTCTCGAACTCCAAACAACTGCATCTCAGGCCTCTGCTCAGTATGAAGGATCTGCCAGGATGGGTATTGTGCATGATAGACATGAGCCATAATTATTGGAGACAGTGATGGAGTCTCCCCCCACTGCCACAAATCCAATTTGGAAAATTATTGAGCCGCATACAACTCATCAATCACTAGAATAGGGAATTTATATTTAATAGTGATCTTATTGAGGTCTTGATAATCCACACATAAGCACCAATTACCATCCTTTTTCCATACTAATAACATCGAAGAAGAATAAGGACTAACATTGGAATGAATAACCCTAACAACATAAAGCTCTTGAGTTATTTTTCCAATTTTAGACTTCTAAGCATAAGGATACCTGTAGGAATGGATATTTTATGGAATACTACCAAGAAAAATTTGAATGATATGGTCATGAGAGAGATGAGGAGGTAGTCCCTTGGGTTCCTCAAAATCTTGAGCATATTTGTTCAATAAACCTTGTAGTTGCACTGAATGGTCCTTTTCCCTTTCCTCGTAAGCACCAATGCAAAAATTTGTGCCACCACTTCATGAGAGGAATTTTATAACTTTTTCATATTGTGGGTAGAAATAAATTGAGCTGCACTAGTTGTCATGCCATGTCAGGTATATTTAGTTCCTTCTTGAGTAAACATCATCCATATCTCAAAACAATCCCATAAAATTGGACCTAACATCTACAATCATTGTGCTCCCAAAACTATATCACACCCATCTAATGGTAGGAAAAATGTGTCTATCTTGAGATTATATTCCCTAATTTGGAGTTTTACATTACGATATTTTACTTTGCATGATAGGGTACCTCCATTAGCAATCATGAATTTAAAGGAAGCTTCCGTAGTAATGTAACAATTTCTCTATTTGGCCACATGTGGTTCAACAAAATTGTTTACTTAAAGAGTCAATAAGAATGATGACCCTTCGTCCCTTAAAGTATCCAATGACTTTCATCATTCTGTAGCAACATGTCATGAACAGGGAGCAACGCAGTGATTTGTCACTCCTGCCAGTACCCATACTTTTGATGAAAGATGTGGCAAAGCAGTTCGCCGCATGAGAGGCCTCTTGGGGTACTGGTCATGGTGATGGCTGGAACCAATACCAGAATACTGAAGAATCTACTAACTGTGGGCTAGGTACAGGTTCTTCCATCCTCCTTATGGGGTAATAGGGCTCCTTTGGGAAAGAGTAATCTTCCAAGATCTCTTCAGGTTCAGCTTCATGAGATATGCTTAATGGATCCTGGTCGAGTACTTACATGCCATCCACTGGGATACAAAAAGGGTGCAAAAATATGCCCTCCTTGTTCTCTCGGTTCCACCACTTGAATCTGCTCCTCTCCTTGTCCCATATTCTGATGGAGACTGCAAGCAACCATATTGTTTATTGGTGGATCATGGCTTGCACATTCCCATTGTTGGACTTGGATGAAACCCGCCTCTCGAACTCCAAACAACTGCATCTCAGGCCTCTGCTCAGTATGAAGGATCTGCCATGATGGGTATTGTGCATGATAGACATGAGCCATAATTATTGGAGACAGTGATGGAGTCTCCCCCCACTGCCACAAATCCAAATTGGAAAATTATTGAGCCGCATACAACTCATCAATCACTAGAATAGGGAATTTATATTTAATAGTGATCTTATTGAGGTCTTGATAATCCACACATAAGCACCAATTACCATCCTTTTTCCATACTAATAACATCGAAGAAGAATAAGGACTAACATTGGAATGAATAACCCTAACAACATAAAGCTCTTGAGTTATTTTTCCAATTTTAGACTTCTAAGCATAACGATACCTGTAGGAATGGATATTTTATGGAATACTACCAAGAAAAATTTGAATGATATGGTCATGAGAGAGATGAGGAGGTAGTCCCTTGGGTTCCTCAAAATCTTGAGCATATTTGTTCAATAAACCTTGTAGTTGCACTCTGAATGGTCCTTTTCCCTTTCCTCGTAAGCACCAATGCAAAAATTTGTGCCACCACTTCATGAGAGGAATTTTATAACTTTTTCATATTGTGGGTAGAAATAAATTGAGTTGCACTAGTTGTCATGCCATGTCAGGTATATTTAGTTCCTTCTTGAGTAAACATCATCCATATCTCAAAACAATCCCATAAAATTGGACCTAACATCTACAATCATTGTGCTCCCAAAACTATATCACACCCATCTAATGGTAGGAAAAATGTGTCTATCTTGAGATTATATTCCCTAATTTGGAGTTTTACATTACGATATTTTACTTTGCATGATAGGGTACCTCCATTAGCAATCATGAATTTAAAGGAAGCTTCCGTAGTAATGTAACAATTTCTCTATTTGGCCACATGTGGTTCAACAAAATTGTTTACTTAAAGAGTCAATAAGAATGATGACCCTTCGTCCCTTAAAGTATCCAATGACTTTCATCATTCTGTAGCAACATGTCATGAACAGGGAGCAACGCAGATGATTTATCACTCCTGCCAGTACCCATGCTGTTGATGAAACATGTGGCGAAGCGATTCGCCGCATGAGAGGCCTCTTGGGGTACCGGGTCATGGTGATGGCTAGAACTAATACCAGAATATTGAAGAATCTACTAACTGTGGGCTGAGTACAGGTTCTTCCATCCTCCTGATGGGGTAATAGGGCTCCTCTGGGAAAGAGTAATCTTCCAAGATCTCTTCAGGTTCAACTTCATGAGATATGCTTAATGGATCCTGGTCGAGTACTTGCTCGCCATCCACTAGGATACAAAATGGGTGCAAAAATGTGCCCTCCTTGTTCTTTGGTTCCACCACTTGAATCTGCTCCTCTCCTTGGCCCATCTTCTAATGGAGACTGCAAGAAACCATATTGTTTATTGGTGGATCATGGCTTGCACATTCCCATTGTTGGACTTGGATGAAACCCGCCTCTCGAACTCCAAACAACTACATCTCAGGCCTCTGCTCAGTATGAAGGATCTGCCATGATGGGTATTGTGCATGATAGACATGAGCCATAATTATTGGAGACAGTGATGGAGTCTCCCCCGACTACCACAAATCCAAATTGGAAAATTATTTAGCCGCATACAACTCATCAATCACTAGAATAGGGAATTTATATTTAATAGTGATCTTATTGAGGTCTTGATAATCCACACATAAGCACCAATTACCATCCTTTTTCCATACTAATAACATCGAAGAAGAATAAGGACTAAGATTGGAATGAATAACCCTAACAACATAAAGCTCTTGAGTTATTTTTCCAATTTTAGACTTCTAAGCATAAGGATACCTGTAGGAATGGATATTTTATGGAATACTACCAAGAAAAATTTGAATGATATGGTCATGAGAGAGATGAGGAGGTAGTCCCTTGGGTTCCTCAAAATCTTGAGCATATTTATTCAATAAACCTTGTAGTTGCACTGAATGGTCCTTTTCCCTTTCCTCGTAAGCACCAATGCAAAAATTTGTGCCACCACTTCATGAGAGGAATTTTATAACTTTTTCATATTGTGGGTAGAAATAAATTGAGCTGCACTAGTTGTCATGCCATGTCAGGTATATTTAGTTCCTTCTTGAGTAAACATCATCCATATCTCAAAACAATCCCATAAAATTGGACCTAACATCTACAATCATTGTGCTCCCAAAACTATATCACACCCATCTAATGGTAGGAAAAATGTGTCTATCTTGAGATTATATTCCCTAATTTGGAGTTTTACATTACGATATTTTACTTTGCATGATAGGGTACCTCCATTAGCAATCATGAATTTAAAGGAAGCTTCCGTAGTAATGTAACAATTTCTCTATTTTGCCACATGTGGTTCAACAAAATTGTTTACTTAAAGAGTCAATAAGAATGATGACCCTTCATCCCTTAAAGTATCCAATGACTTTCATCATTATGTAGCAACATGTCATGAACAGGGAGCAACGCAGTGATTTGTCACTCCTGCCAATACCCATACTTTTGATGAAAGATGTGGCGAAGCAGTTCGCCGCATGAGAGGCCTCTTGGGGTACTGGTCATGGTGATTGCTGGAACCAATACCAGAATACTGAAGAATCTAATAACTTTGGGCTAGGTACAGGTTCTTCCATCCTCCTTATGGGGTAATAGGGCTCCTTTGGGAAAGAGTAATCTTCCAAGATCTCTTCAAGTTTAGCTTCATGAGATATGCTTAATGGATCCTGGCTGAGTACTTGCCTGCCATCCACTAGGATACAAAAAGGGTGCAAAAATGTGCCCTCCTTGTTCTCTAGTTCCACCACTTGAATCTGCTCCTCTCCTTGTCCCATCTTCTGATGGAGACTGCAAGCAACCATATTGTTTATTGGTGGATCATGGCTTGCACATTCCCATTGTTGGACTTGGATGAAACTCCGCCTCTCGAACTCCAAACAACCGCATCTCGAGCCTCTGCTCAAGTATGAAGGATCTGCCATGATGGCTATTGTGCATGATAGACATGAGCCATAATTATTGGAGACAGTGATGGAGTCTCCCCCCACTGCCACAAATCCAAATTGGAAAATTATTGAGCCGCATACAACTCATCAATCACTAGAATAGGGAATTTATATTTAATAGTGATCTTATTGAGGTCTTGATAATCCACACATAAGCACCAATTACCATCCTTTTTCCATACTAATAACATCGAAGAAGAATAAGGACTAACATTGGAATGAATAACCCTAACAACATAAAGCTCTTGAGTTATTTTTCCAATTTTAGACTTCTAAGCATAAGGATACCTGTAGGAATGGATATTTTATGGAATACTACCAAGAAAAAATTGAATGATATGGTCATGAGAGAGATGAGGAGGTAGTCCCTTGGGTTCCTCAAAATCTTGAGCATATTTGTTCAATAAACCTTGTAGTTGCACTCTGAATGGTCCTTTTCCCTTTCCTCGTAAGCACCAATGCAAAAATTTGTGCCACCACTTCATGAGAGGAATTTTATAACTTTTTCATATTATGGGTAGAAATAAATTGAGCTGCATTGTCATGCCATGTCAGGTATATTTAGTTCCTTCTTGAGTAAACATCATCCATATCTCAAAACAATCCCATAAAATTGGACCTAACATCTACAATCATTGTGCTCCCAAAACTATATCACACCCATCTAATGGTAGGAAAAATGTGTCTATCTTGAGATTATATTCCCTAATTTGGAGTTTTACATTACGATATTTTACTTTGCATGATAGGGTACCTCCATTAGCAATCATGAATTTAAAGGAAGCTTCCGTAGTAATGTAACAATTTCTCTATTTGGCCACATGTGGTTCAACAAAATTGTTTACTTAAAGAGTCAATAAGAATGATGACCCTTCGTCCATTAAATTATCCAATGACTTTCATCATTCTGTAGCAACATGTCATGAACAGGGAGCAACACAGTGATTTGTCACTCCTGCCAGTACCCATACTTTTGATGAAAGATGTGGCAAAGCAGTTCGCCGCATGAGAGGCCTCTTGGGGTACTGGTCATGGTGATGGCTGGAACCAATACCAGAATACTGAAGAATCTACTAACTGTGGGCTAGGTATAGGTTCTTCCATCCTCCTGATGGGGTAATAGGGCTCCTTGGGGAAAGAGTAATATTCCAATATCTCTTCAAGTTTAGCTTCATGAGATATGCTTAATGGATCCTGGCTGAGTACTTGCCTGCCATCCACTAGGATACAAAAAGGGTGCAAAAATGTGCCCTACTTGTTCTCTGGTTCCACCACTTGAATCTGCTCCTCTCCTTGGCCCATCTTCTGATGGAGACTGCAAGAAACCATATTGTTTATTGGTGGATCATGGCTTGCACATTCCCATTGTTGGACTTGGATGAAACCCGCCTCTCGAACTCCAAACAACTGCATCTCAGGCCTCTACTCAGTATGAAGGATCTGCCATGATGGGTATTGTGCATGATAGACATGAGCCATAATTATTGGAGACAGTGATGGAGTCTCCCCCCACTGCCACAAATCCAAATTGGAAAATTATTGAGCCGCATACAACTCATCAATCACTAGAATAGGGAATTTATATTTAATAGTGATCTTATTGAGGTCTTGATAATCCACACATAAACACCAATTACCATCCTTTTTCCATACTAATAACATCAAAGAAGAATAAGGACTAACATTGGAATGAATAACCCTAACAACATACTACCAAGAAAAATTTGAATGATATGGTCATGAGAGAGATGAGGAGGTAGTCCCTTGGGTTCCTCAAAATCTTGAGCATATTTGTTCAATAAACCTTGTAGTTGCACTGAATGGTCCTTTTCCCTTTCCTCGTAAGCACCAATGCAAAAATTTGTGCCACCACTTCATGAGAGGAATTTTATAACTTTTTCATATTGTGGGTAGAAATAAATTGAGCTGCACTAGTTGTCATGCCATGTCAGGTATATTTAGTTCCTTCTTGAGTAAACATCATCCATATCTCAAAACAATCCCATAAAATTGGACCTAACATCTACAATCATTGTGCTCCCAAAACTATATCACACCCATCTAATGGTAGGAAAAATGTGTCTATCTTGAGATTATATTCCCTAATTTGGAGTTTTACATTACGATATTTTACTTTGCATGATAGGGTACCTCCATTAGCAATCATGAATTTAGAGGAAGCTTCCGTAGTAATGTAACAATTTCTCTATTTGTCCATATGTGGTTCAACAAAATTGTTTACTTAAAGAGTCAATAAGAATGATGACCCTTCGTCCCTTAAAGTATCCAATGACTTTCATCATTCTGTAGCAACATGTCATGAACAGGGAGCAACGCAGTGATTTGTCACTCCTGCCAATACCCATACTTTTGATGAAAGATGTGGCAAAGCAGTTCGCCGCATGAGAGGCCTCTTGGGGTACTGGTCATGGTGATGGCTGTAACCAATACCAGAATACTAAAGAATCTACTAACTGTGGGCTAGGTACAGGTTCTTCCATCCTCCTTATGGGGTAATAGGGCTCCTTTGGGAAAGAGTAATCTTCCAAAATCTCTTCAAGTTTAGCTTCATGAGATATGCTTAATGGATCCTGGCTGAGTACTTGCCTGCCATCCACTAGGATACAAAAAGGGTGCAAAAATGTGCCCTCCTTTTTCTCTGGTTCCACCACTTGAATCTGCTCCTCTCCTTGTCCCATATTCTGATGGAGACTGCAAGCAACCATATTGTTTATTGGTGGATCATGGCTTGCACATTCCCATTGTTGGACTTGGATGAAACCCGCATCTCGAACTCCAAACAACTGCATCTCAGGCCTCTGCTCAGTATGAAAGATCTGCCATGATGGGTATTGTGCATGATAGACATGAGCCATAATTATTGGAGACAGTGATGGAGTCTCCCCCCACTGCCACAAATCCAAATTGGAAAATTATTGAGCCGCATACAACTCATCAATCACTAGAATAGGGAATTTATATTTAATAGTGATCTTATTGAGGTCTTGATAATCCACACATAAGCACCAATTACCATCCTTTTTCCATACTAGTAACATCGAAGAAGAATAAGGACTAACATTGGAATGAATAACCCTAACAACATAAAGCTCTTGAGTTATTTTTCCAATTTTAGACTTCTAAGCATAAGGATACCTGTAGGAATGGATATTTTATGGAATACTACCAAGAAAAATTTGAATGATATGGTCATGAGAGAGATGAGGAGGTAGTCCCTTGGGTTCCTCAAAATATTGAGCATATTTGTTCAATAAACCTTGTAGTTGCACTGAATGGTCCTTTTCCCTTTCCTCGTAAGCACCAATGCAAAAATTTGTGCCACCACTTCATGAGAGGAATTTTATAACTTTTTCATATTGTGGGTAGAAATAAATTGAGTTGCACTAGTTGTCATGCCATGTCAGGTATATTTAGTTCCTTCTTGAGTAAACATCATCCATATCTCAAAACAATCCCATAAAATTGGACCTAACATCTACAATCATTGTGCTCCCAAAATTATATCACACCCATCTAATGGTAGGAAAAATGTGTCTATCTTGAGATTATATTCCCTAATTTGGAGTTTTACATTACGATATTTTACTTTGCATGATAGGGTACCTCCATTAGCAATCATGAATTTAAAGGAAGCTTCCGTAGTAATGTAACAATTTCTCTATTTGGCCATATGTGGTTCAACAAAATTGTTTACTTAAAGAGTCAATAAGAATGATGACCCTTTGTCCCTTAAAGTATCCAATGACTTTCATCATTCTGTAGCAACATGTCATGAACAGGGAGCAACGCAGTGATTTGTCACTCCTGCCAATACCCATACTTTTGATGAAAGATGTGGCGAAGCAGTTCGCCGCATGAGAGGCCTCTTGGGGTACTGGGTCATGGTGATGGCTGGAACCAATACCGGAATCACTGAAGAATCTACTAACTGTGGGCTAGGTACAGGTTCTTCCATCCTCCTTATGGGGTAATAGGGCTCCTTTGGGAAAGAGTAATCTTCCAAGATCTCTTCAAGTTTAGCTTCATGAGATATGCTTAATGGATCCTGGCTGAGTACTTGCCTGCCATCCACTAGGATACAAAAAGGGTGTAAAAATGTGCCCTCCTTGTTCTCTGGTTCCACCACTTGAATTTGCTCCTCTCCTTGGCCCATCTTCTGATGGAGACTGCAAGCAACCATATTATTTATTGGTGGATCATGGCTTGCGCATTCCCATTGTTGGACTTGGATGAAACCCGCCTCTCGAACTCCAAACAACTGCATCTCAGGCCTCTGCTCAGTATGAAGGATCTGCCATGATGGATATTGTGCATGATAGACATGAGCCATAATTATTGGAGACAGTGATGGAGTCTCCCCCATTGCCACAAATCCAAATTGGAAAATTATTGAGCCGCATACAACTCATCAATCACTAGAATAGGGAATTTATATTTAATAGTGATCTTATTGAGGTCTTGATAATCCACACATAAGTACCAATTACCATCATTTTTCCATACTAATAACATCGAAGAAGAATAAGGACTAACATTGGAATGAAAAACCCTAACAACATAAAGCTCTTGAGTTATTTTTCCAATTTTAGACTTCTAAGCATAAGGATACCTGTAGGAATGGATATTTTATGGAATACTACCAAGAAAAATTTGAATGATATGGTCATGAGAGAGATGAGGAGGTAGTCCCTTGGGTTCCTCAAAATCTTGAGCATATTTGTTCAATAAACCTTGTAGTTGCACTGAATGGTCCTTTTCCCTTTCCTCGTAAGCACCAATGCAAAAATTTGTGCCACCACTTCATGAGAGGAATTTTATAACTTTTTCATATTGTGGGTAGAAATAAATTGAGCTGCACTAGTTGTCATGCCATGTTAGGTATATTTAGTTCCTTCTTGAGTAAACATCATCCATATCTCAAAACAATCCCATAAAATTGGACCTAACATCTACAATCATTGTGCTCCCAAAACTATATCACACCCATCTAATGGTAGGAAAAATGTGTCTATCTTGAGATTATATTCCCTAATTTGGAGTTTTACATTACGATATTTTACTTTGCATGATAGGGTACCTCCATTAGAAATCATAAATTTAAAGGAAGCTTCCGTAGTAATGTAACAATTTCTCTATTTGGCCATATGTGGTTAAACAAAATTGTTTACTTAAAGAGTCAATAAGAATGATGACCCTTTGTCCCTTAAAGTATCCAATGACTTTCATCATTCTGTAGCAACATGTCATGAACAGGGAGCAACGCAGTGATTTGTCACTCCTACCAGTACCCATACTTTTGATGAAAGATGTGGCGAAGCAGTTCGCTGCATGAGAGGCCTCTTGGGGTACTGGTCATGGTGATGGCTGGAACCAATACCAGAATACTGAAGAATCTACTAACTGTGGGCTAGGTACAGGTTCTTCCATCCTCCTTATGGGGTAATAGGGCTCCTTTGGGAAAGAGTAATCTTCCAAGATCTCTTCAAGTTTAGCTTCATGAGATATGCTTAATGGATCCTGGCTGAGTACTTGCCTGCCATCCACTAGGATACAAAAAGGGTGCAAAAATGTGCCCTCCTTGTTCTCTGGTTCCACCACTTGAATTTGCTCCTCTCCTTGGCCCATATTCTGATGGAGACTGCAAGCAACCATATTGTTTATTGGTGGATCATGGCTTGCGCATTCCCATTGTTGGACTTGGATGAAACCCGCCTCTTGAACTCCAAACAACTGCATCTCAGGCCTCTGCTCAGTATGAAGGATCTGCCATGATGGGTATTGTGCATGATAGACATGAGCCATAATTATTGGAGACAGTGATGGAGTCTCCCCCATTGCCACAAATCCAAATTGGAAAATTATTGAGCCGCATACAACTCATCAATCACTAGAATAGGGAATTTATATTTAATAGTGATCTTATTGAGGTCTTGATAATCCACACATAAGCACCAATTACCATCCTTTTTCCATACTAATAACATCGAAGAAGAATAAGGACTAACATTGGAATGAATAACCCTAACAACATAAAGCTCTTGAGTTATTTTTCCAATTTTAGACTTCTAAGCATAAGGATACCCGTAGGAATGGATATTTTATGGAATACTACCAAGAAAAATTTGTATGATATGGTCATGAGAGCAATGAGGAGGTAGTCCCTTGGGTTACTCAAAAACTTGAGCATATTTGTTCAATAAACCTTGTAGTTGCACTGAATGGTCCTTTTCCATTTCCTCGTAAGCACCAATGCAAAAATTTGTGCCACCACTTCATGAGAGGAATTTTATAACTTTTTCATATTGTGGGTAGAAATAAATTGAGCTGCACTAGTTGTCATGCCATGTCAGGTATATTTAGTTCCTTCTTGAGTAAACATCATCCATATCTCAAAACAATCCCATAAAATTGGACCTAACATCTACAATCATTGTGCTCCCAAAACTATATCACACCCATCTAATGGTAGGAAAAATGTGTCTATCTTGAGATTATATTCCCTAATTTGGAGTTTTACATTACGATATTTTACTTTGCATGATAGGGTACCTCCATTAGCAATCATGAATTTAAAGGAAGCTTCCGTAGTAATGTAACAATTTCTCTATTTGTCCATATGTGGTTCAACAAAATTGTTTACTTAAAGAGTCAATAAGAATGATGACCCTTCGTCCCTTAAAGTATCCAATGACTTTCATCATTCTGTAGCAACATGTCATGAACAGGGAGCAACGCAGTGATTTGTCACTCCTGCCAATACCCATACTTTTGATGAAAGATGTGGCAAAGCAGTTCGCCGCATGAGAGGCCTCTTGGGGTACTGGTCATGGTGATGGCTGGAACCAATACCAGAATACTAAAGAATCTACTAACTGTGGGCTAGGTACAGGTTCTTCCATCCTCCTTATGGGGTAATAGGGCTCCTTTGGGAAAGAGTAATCTTCCAAAATCTCTTCAAGTTTAGCTTCAAGAGATATGCTTAATGGATCCTGGCTGAGTACTTGCCTGCCATCCACTAGGATACAAAAAGGGTGCAAAAATGTGCCCTCCTTTTTCTCTGGTTCCACCACTTGAATCTGCTCCTCTCCTTGTCCCATATTCTGATGGAGACTGCAAGCAACCATATTTTTTATTGGTGGATCATGGCTTGCACATTCCCATTGTTGGACTTGGATGAAACCCGCATCTCGAACTCCAAACAACTGCATCTCAGGCCTCTGCTCAGTATGAAAGATCTGCCATGATGGGTATTGTGCATGATAGACATGAGCCATAATTATTGGAGACAGTGATGGAGTCTCCCCCCACTGCCACAAATCCAAATTGGAAAATTATTGAGCCGCATACAACTCATCAATCACTAGAATAGGGAATTTATATTTAATAGTGATCTTATTGAGGTCTTGATAATCCACACATAAGCACCAATTACCATCCTTTTTCCATACTAGTAACATCGAAGAAGAATAAGGACTAACATTGGAATGAATAACCCTAACAACATAAAGCTCTTGAGTTATTTTTCCAATTTTAGACTTCTAAGCATAAGGATACCTGTAGGAATGGATATTTTATGGAATACTACCAAGAAAAATTTGAATGATATGGTCATGAGAGAGATGAGGAGGTAGTCCCTTGGTTTCCTCAAAATCTTGAGCATATTTGTTCAATAAACCTTGTAGTTGCACTGAATGGTCCTTTTCCCTTTCCTCGTAAGCACCAATGCAAAAATTTGTGCCACCACTTCATGAGAGGAATTTTATAACTTTTTCATATTGTGGGTAGAAATAAATTGAGCTGCACTAGTTGTCATGCCATGTCAGGTATATTTAGTTCCTTCTTGAGTAAACATCATCCATATCTCAAAACAATCCCATAAAATTGGACCTAACATCTACAATCATTGTGCTCCCAAAACTATATCACACCCATATAATGGTAGGAAAAATGTGTCTATCTTGAGATTATATTCCCTAATTTGGAGTTTTACATTACGATATTTTACTTTGCATGATAGGGTACCTCCATTAGCAATCATGAATTTAAAGGAAGCTTCCGTAGTAATGTAACAATTTCTCTATTTGGCCACATGTGGTTCAACAAAATTGTTTACTTAAAGAGTCAATAAGAATGATGACCCTTCGTCCCTTAAAGTATCCAATGACTTTCATCATTCTATAGCAACATGTCATGAACAGGGAGCAACGCAGTGATTTTTCACTCCTGCCAGTACCCATACTTTTGATGAAATATGTGGCAAAGCATTTCGCCGCATGAGAGGCCTCTTGGGGTACTGGTCATGGTGATGGCTGGAACCAATACCAGAATACTGAAGAATCTACTAACTGTGGGCTAGGTACAGGTTCTTCCATCCTTCTTATGGGGTAATAGGGCTCCTCCAGCAAAGAGTAATCTTCCAATATCTCTTCAAGTTTAGCTTGATGAGATATGCTTAATGGATCCTGGCTGAGTACTTGCCTGCCATCCACTAGGATACAAAAAGGGTGCAAAAATGTGCCCTCCTTGTTCTCTGGTTCCACCACTTGAATCTGCTCCTCTCCTTGGCCCATCTTCTGATGGAGACTGCAAGCAACCATATTGTTTATTGGTGGATCATGGCTTGCACATTCCCATTGTTGGACTTGGATGAAACCCGCCTCTCGAACTCCAAACAACTGCATCTCAGGCCTCTTCTCAGTATGAAGGATCTGCCATGATGGGTATTGTGCATGATAGACATGAGCCATAATTATTGGAGACAGTGATGGAGTCTCCCCCCACTGCCACAAATCCAATTTGGAAAATTATTTAGCCGCATACAACTCATCAATCACTAGAATAGGGAATTTATATTTAATAGTGATCTTATTGAGGTCTTGATAATCCACACATAAGCACCAATTACCATCCTTTTTCCATACTAATAACATCGAAGAAGAATAAGGACTAACATTGGAATGAATAACCCTAACAACATAAAGCTCTTCAGTTATTTTTCCAATTTTAGACTTCTAAGCATAAGGATACCTGTAGGAATGGATATTTTATGGAATACTACCAAGAAAAATTTGAATGATATGGTCATGAGAGAGATGAGGAGGTAGTCCCTTGGGTTCCTCAAAATATTGAGCATATTTGTTCAATAAACCTTGTAGTTGCACTGAATGGTCCTTTTCCCTTTCCTCGTAAGCACCAATGCAAAAATTTGTGCCACCACTTCATGAGAGGAATTTTATAACTTTTTCATATTGTGGGTAGAAATAAATTGAGTTGCACTAGTTGTCATGCCATGTCAGGTATATTTAGTTCCTTCTTGAGTAAACATCATCCATATCTCAAAACAATCCCATAAAATTGGACCTAACATCTACAATCATTGTGCTCCCAAAATTATATCACACCCATCTAATGGTAGGAAAAATGTGTCTATCTTGAGATTATATTCCCTAATTTGGAGTTTTACATTACGATATTTTACTTTGCATGATAGGGTACCTCCATTAGCAATCATGAATTTAAAGGAAGCTTCCGTAGTAATGTAACAATTTCTCTATTTGGCCATATGTGGTTCAACAAAATTGTTTACTTAAAGAGTCAATAAGAATGATGACCCTTTGTCCCTTAAAGTATCCAATGACTTTCATCATTCTGTAGCAACATGTCATGAACAGGGAGCAACGCAGTGATTTGTCACTCCTGCCAGTACCCATACTTTTGATGAAAGATGTGGCGAAGCAGTTCGCCGCATGAGAGGCCTCTTGGGGTACTGGGTCATGGTGATGGCTGGAACCAATACCGAATCTTGAAGAATCTACTAACCGTGGGCTACGTACGGGTTCTTCCATCCTCCTTATGGGGTAATAGGGCTCCTTTGGGAAAGAGTAATCTTCCAAGATCTCTTCAAGTTTAGCTTCATGAGATATGCTTAATGGATCCTGGCTGAGTACTTGCCTGCCATCCACTAGGATACAAAAAGGGTGCAAAAATGTGCCCTCCTTGTTCTCTGGTTCCACCACTTGAATTTGCTCCTCTCCTTGGCCCATCTTCTAATGGAGACTGCAAGCAACCATATTATTTATTGGTGGATCATGGCTTGCGCATTCCCATTGTTGGACTTGGATGAAACCCGCCTCTCGAACTCCAAACAACTGCATCTCAGGCCTCTGCTCAGTATGAAGGATCTGCCATGATGGATATTGTGCATGATAGACATGAGCCATAATTATTGGAGACAGTGATGGAGTCTCCCCCATTGCCACAAATCCAAATTGGAAAATTATTGAGCCGCATACAACTCATCAATCACTAGAATAGGGAATTTATATTTAATAGTGATCTTATTGAGGTCTTGATAATCCACACATAAGTACCAATTACCATCATTTTTCCATACTAATAACATCGAAGAAGAATAAGGACTAACATTGGAATGAAAAACCCTAACAACATAAAGCTCTTGAGTTATTTTTCCAATTTTAGACTTCTAAGCATAAGGATACCTGTAGGAATGGATATTTTATGGAATACTACCAAGAAAAATTTGAATGATATGGTCATGAGAGAGATGAGGAGGTAGTCCCTTGGGTTCCTCAAAATCTTGAGCATATTTGTTCAATAAACCTTGTAGTTGCACTGAATGGTCCTTTTCCCTTTCCTCGTAAGCACCAATTCAAAAATTTGTGCCACCACTTCATGAGAGGAATTTTATAACTTTTTCATATTGTGGGTAGAAATAAATTGAGCTGCACTAGTTGTCATGCCATGTTAGGTATATTTAGTTCCTTCTTGAGTAAACATCATCCATATCTCAAAACAATCCCATAAAATTGGACCTAACATCTACAATCATTGTGCTCCCAAAACTATATCACACCCATCTAATGGTAGGAAAAATGTGTCTATCTTGAGATTATATTCCCTAATTTGGAGTTTTACATTACGATATTTTACTTTGCATGATAGGGTACCTCCATTAGAAATCATAAATTTAAAGGAAGCTTCCGTAGTAATGTAACAATTTCTCTATTTGGCCATATGTGGTTCAACAAAATTGTTTACTTAAAGAGTCAATAAGAATGATGACCCTTTGTCCCTTAAAGTATCCAATGACTTTCATCATTCTATAGCAACATGTCATGAACAGGGAGCAACGCAGTGATTTGTCACTCCTGCCAGTACCCATACTTTTGATGAAAGATGTGGCGAAGCAGTTCGCCGCATGAGAGGCCTCTTGGGGTACTGGTCATGGTGATGGCTGGAACCAATACCAGAATACTAAAGAATCTACTAACTGTGGGCTACGTACAGGTTCTTCCATCCTCCTTATGGGGTAATAGGGCTCATTTGGGAAAGAGTAATCTTCCAAGATCTCTTCAAGTTTAGCTTCATGAGATATGCTTAATGGATCCTAGATGAGTACTTGTCTGCCATCCACTAGGATACAAAAAGGGTGCAAAAATGTGCCCTCCTTGTTCTCTGGTTCCACCACTTGAATCTGCTCCTCTCCTTGGCCCATCTTCTGATGGAGACTGCAAGCAACCATATTGTTTATTGGTGGATCATGGCTTGCACATTCCCATTGTTGGACTTGGATGAAACCCGCCTCTCGAACTCCAAACAACTGCATCTCAGGCCTCTGCTCAGTATGAAGGATCTACCATGATGGGTATTGTGCATGATAGACATGAGCCATAATTATTGGAGACAGTTATGGAGTCTCCCCCCACTGCCACAAATCCAAATTGGAAAATTATTGAGCCGCATACAACTCATCAATCACTAGAATAGGGAATTTATATTTAATAGTGATCTTATTGAGGTATTGATAATCCACACATAAGCACCAATTACCATCCTTTTTCCATACTAATAACATCGAAGAAGAATAAGGACTAACATTGGAATGAATAACCCTAACAACATAAAGCTCTTGAGTTATTTTTCCAATTTTAGACTTCTAAGCATAAGGATACCTGTAGGAATGGATATTTTATGGAATACTACCAAGAAAAGTTTGAATGATATGGTCATGAGAGAGATGAGGAGGTAGTCCCTTGGGTTCCTCAAAATCTTGAGCATATTTGTTCAATAAACCTTGTAGTTGCACTGAATGGTCCTTTTCCCTTTCCTCGTAAGCACCAATGCAAAAATTTGTGCCACCACTTCATGAGAGGAATTTTATAACTTTTTCATATTGTGGGTAGAAATAAATTGAGCTGCACTAGTTGTCATGCCATGTCAGGTATATTTAGTTCCTTCTTGAGTAAACATCATCCATATCTCAAAACAATCCCATAAAATTGGACCTAACATCTACAATCATTGTGCTCCCAAAACTATATCACACCCATCTAATGGTAGGAAAAATGTGTCTATCTTGAGATTATATTCCCTAATTTGGAGTTTTACATTACGATATTTTACTTTGCATGATAGGGTACCTCCATTAGCAATCATGAATTTAAAGGAAGCTTTCGTAGTAATGTAACAATTTCTCTATTTGGCCACATGTGGTTCAACAAAATTGTTTACTTAAAGAGTCAATAAGAATGATGACCCTTCGTCCCTTAAAGTATTCAATGACTTTCATCATTCTGTAGCAACATGTCATGAACAGGGAGCAACGCAGTGATTTGTCACTCCTGCCAGTACCCATACTTTTGATGAAAGATGTGGCGAAGCAGTTCGCCGCATGAGAGGCCTCTTGGGGTACCGGGTCATGGTGATGGTTGGAACCAATACCAGAATCATCGAAGAATCTACAAACTGTGGGCTAGGTACAAGTTCTTCCATCCTCCTTATGGGGTAATAGGGCTCCTTTGGGAAAGAGTAATCTTCCAAGATCTCTTCAAGTTTAGCTTCATGAGATATGCTTAATGGATCCTAGCTGAGTACTTGCCTGCAATCCACTAGGATACAAAAAGGGTGCAAAAATGTGCCCTCCTTGTTCTCTGGTTCCACCACTTGAATCTGCTCCTCTCCTTGGCCCATCTTCTGATGGATACTGCAAGCAACCATATTGTTTATTGGTGGATCATGGCTTGCACATTCCCATTGTTGGACTTGGATGAAACCCGCCTCTCGAACTCCAAACAACTGCATCTCAGGCCTCTGCTCAGTATGAAGGATCTGCCATGATGGGTATTGTGCATGATAGACATGAGCCATAATTATTGGAGACAGTGATGGAGTCTCCCCCATTGCCACAAATCCAAATTGGAAAATTATTGAGCCGCATACAACTCATCAATCACTAGAATAGGGAATTTATATTTAATAGTGATCTTATTGAGGTCTTGATAATCCACACATAAGCACCAATTACCATCCTTTTTCCATACTAATAACATCGAAGAATAATAAGGACTAACATTGGAATGAATAACCCTAACAACATAAAGCTCTTGAGTTATTTTTCCAATTTTAGACTTCTAAGCATAAGGATACCTGTAGGAATGGATATTTTATGGAATACTACCAAGAAAAAATTGAATGATATGGTCATGAGAGAGATGAGGAGGTAGTCCCTTGGGTTCCTCAAAATCTTGAGCATATTTGTTCAATAAACCTTGTAGTTGCACTGAATGGTCCGTTTCCCTTTCCTCGTAAGCACCAATGCAAAAATTTGTGCCACCACTTCATGAGAGGAATTTTATAACTTTTTCATATTGTGGGTAGAAATAAATTGAGCTGCACTAGTTGTCATGCCATGTCAGGTATATTTAGTTCCTTCTTGAGTAAACATCATCCATATCTCAAAACAATCCCATAAAATTGGACCTAACATCTACAATCATTGTGCTCCCAAAACTATATCACACCCATCTAATGGTAGGAAAAATGTGTCTATCTTGAGATTATATTCCCTAATTTGGAGTTTTACATTACGATATTTTACTTTGCATGATAGGGTACCTCCATTAGCAATCATGAATTTAAAGGAAGCTTCCGTAGTAATGTAACAATTTCTCTATTTGGCCACATGTGGTTCAACAAAATTGTTTACTTAAAGAGTCAGTAAGAATGATGACCCTTCGTCCCTTAAAGTATCCAATGACTTTCATCATTTGGGGATTTGATACTCCTACTAAAGCATGCACTAATATTTCTAGTTGGGATTCTTCTAGAACTTCGGTTTGTTCAATGGTTTCTACCTCTTGTGGATCCTCTTCTTCCTCCAAATATTTTGTGGTTAGTGTCTCATCCATATCCTGTAAATACAAATTTTTTCATAAATATTTATGCCCTGGGGAATACTTTTCATCACAATTATAGCATAGCCCTTGGGCCCTTTTTATCTCTGTCTTCGCAAGTCAATTTTTTGACGGTTGGAGATTTGGTTGTAGGAATTGTCATAGGCTTGGAAAACAAATATGGCTAATATTGAGGAAATTCAGAGGTGCATCCTTGGGCCTTGAGTTTCTCTTCTACCAATATAACCAAATTTATTTCCTGTTGTAATTTTTTGGGTCTCAACTATTAGGATATTGAAAGCAAGCAAGCTAAACAACAATAAATAGAACATGAGATTTTACATGGAAACCCTGGAATGTGTAGGGAAAATCCATGGGGTAAAATGCAACTTTTCTCTTTTATTATTATGAGCTAGCTTTCATACATTCATACTATTCAAATGCAAGGAGCATTTTTCTTTTTTATAGAAATACAAAGAAATATTCCAAAAAAGTTATGGCACATTCCAGATAAAGGTTATTTATTAATTTTATTTTAAAAAATATGATTTACTACATGTTGAGTGGTAATTTTACCCATTGTAAAACCACACTCACCCTTAGGATTTTGATCACAAAACCCTCTCTTGCAAAGAAGTTAAAATAAACAACTTCTCCAAGGTTCCGCTATGTAAGCATTGCACATGTGTATTAGTAATCTCAATGAAGATATATCAAATAAGTGCTAGGAACACCTTAGTGATTGCAAGTAACTATTAACAAGGGGAATGTGTTGGTTTATTTTACCATGCTATATTAATGATTGTTCATAAAAATTAAAGAATACAAATGTGAATTTGACCCTCATATGACCACAATGTAAAGCCTTAATTCCTTTTATCTTGAATGTTCTTAGGTATATTTTATCTTCTTTTGATTAAGTAGATTTTAAACAAGTTTTTATCTTGCATTAAACCCTACTTTGAACATGAAAATGAAGATTAAAATCTATCTATGAATGTGAATCCAAAATGATGAATAAATTCATTATATGTAGCTTCTATCATGAAGATAAAGATAGCCTTTGATTGTAATTAATAAAGTATCCCTCTTTGATGAAATTGATTTTTATAAAGATACAACAATTTATTGCTTTAAAATAATGGCCTTAAAATGTCATTATAAATTATCCCTCTTTAATGAAATCAAAATTTTCATAAAGAATAAGTAATTTAATGCTTTAAAACAGTAACCTTTGGCACCTAGGGGTGCAGCACAACGGTTTGGGCTTTGGCTCTTCTTCGGGAGGTCCAAGGTTCAAACCGTGGTGTGGGTGAGTGTGTGAGGGGATGGGTGTGTGTCTCCCTAGTGGAGTTGTTGTAACAGGTTGGGGGATTCCTGGTCAAATCCCCATTACTTAATATTACCAAAAAAAAATAGTAACCTTTGATGTAATGTATAAATTACCTCTCTTTAATGAAATCAGAATTTTCATAAAGAGAGGCGCATTTATTGCTCCAAAAATGATAGCTTATGGAATGCCATAAAAATTAACCCCCTTTAATGAAATTACAATTTTCATAAAGGGAAGTTCATTTATGCTTGCAAATAAAAATATAAAGCTAAAAAATCTGATTTACCTTCAAAATGTGAAAAAAAATAAAATTTTGAAATTATAAAAATCCTTATAAAACAACAATTTTCAACAATTTTTATAAAATCTAAATGGCTTTGGAATGAGTTCGAATTTATTTTGGATGAAATATTGTAGCGCATTCTTCACACCCATGTATTTATTTTTGTCAATTTCATTTTTTTTCGATTTTTATTTTAATCTTTAAAGTTTTAAAAAAATCTGCAAAATGAAAGGTTAGAAAATAAAAAAATAAAATCTAAAAAACGAAATGAAAATATGAAAATTCTAAACACCCTACATCCAGTATGATGCCATCCTATTCCTGTATAATTGAAGATGTGAGACATCCATGCATGCAACCTAGTTTACCCAAATCTACATTTGCACAACTTGCAATAACCTAGGTGCGAGCTTCTAAGGAAAATGAAAATAAATTTCATGTTTTAAGATGTTCAATGATGCAACCATTAAAAATACATTCAACATCATCTACAAATACAAAATGTGAAAGGGGCAAATTTCGCCTGACTTTACCCATCAAGTTAATCTATTGCATACCCTGCACGTTCCTCAATTTCGCTAGCGATTGTGAGTATAAAGCCATGAAGGCCTTCTTATATGGTGAACTATCTTCCTCAAACCAAGGATGTTTCAAATACTAATGGGTAGTGCCCTTTTCAAAACCATATACATACAGGTTTCCCAGTCAATGTCTTCACACATTCTCCTTCAAAACTACGATGGCTCCCAATCTGATGAAAAATTTGATAATCATGACGATGAGTTTTGTGATATTTTTGCTATACCACATTACTATTGACTTTCGCCTATCAATCATTGCACTGTATAACTTTGATACCTCTTGTGGAGCTATTCTCATCGAGATTATCGACCTTCTTCATCTACGTGGGGGAATCCCCGGTGGACCATCGTCTATGATTCTCCTGAGTGTACTGGCTATGCTCTGACCGTAACTGATCAATGTTCACCAGCATCAATTACTATCACTTGAAACTTATCTACTCATTCTCTCTTCAACGTTGGCCTTCATCGCTACCATTCTCCTTAAACTTAGTCATTTTAGGACCGACTTCTATGTTATCAAAAGCAAATTCATCGATCGAATATGTATGTTCTAGTAAATTCCCTCTTGATCTGGCTAGATTGGAGGACATATCGCTACAGGCGGCCAGTGTTAATACACCCTTTCCATTTCATGTGTCGATCACCCTCCAATTTTTTGTGTTTTCCTTGCATCATTCATAACAACCTCGTCAACCATGAGAGTAAACTGGTAGTCATTCACTATTCGATGCTCCATCCTCATCCATGTTCGGCTGTGCAATGTTCATTAGAAGCTTCACCACAAGGCCTGATTGTCTCGTCTTTGAATATATATATATATATATATATATATATATATATATATATATATATATATATAAACTTATATTTTATGTTTTACAAATTGAATTAAACCAATTTAAAAGGACAATAAAACTAAACTAAGATCAACATTTAAAATTTAAAATTCAATAGAAGATCAAAACATAAAACATCATGAAATATATACAATGAGGACACTCGACATCACACAAGCCCACAATGCAACTGAAAGAAGACAAAGACACTACTCAACAAGGGATCTTGGAAACTAAAATGCAGCTATCAAGGATGTGATTGCTCCAAAGATCCCAAAATCCTCAAAAACACAAACAAAAAGGTGGATCCCCAAGTTTTGGGGTACGTTGTGGAGCAGCCACAACAAATGGTGACTCTACTGGGAAATGCTCCTGAGCATTTCGGGTGAAGAACCCAACCTGAAACAAGAACAAACAAGATCAGCGAAATAACAAATATTTAGTGATGTCTTGAGAAGGTGGGGTTAAACAACTTCGAATAAAAACAACAAATCTATTTGCTTTTACTTAGTGTGTGTAAAAGTGATTCTTTTTGTATCTCTGAAAACCTTTAGGATTTTATCACTTGGTTTACATTTAGGCTATGAAGCACGACTCATAAACGAAAGCTTTTACAGATAGAGCCCTACTTCTAGTCAGACATCTATAGCCCTAGTAGGGTTATCTAACTCACCCTTGTGTTTGCTTAATATTTTGCAAAGCCTTTCTTGTAATCGAGCTATATCTATATAGATCCCTACTGTCGATCAGGCGTCCATAGCCTCGATAGAGTTTATCTAGACTTTGTGACTGATTTGATCAAGATTTTCAATGCTCGTTTTCTTTCTTTATTTTTTTCTCTTTTTTTATAGCTTTGCAATAATTTATGTATCACTACGGTTAGGAAGCATTGAATAGAGCGTGTTGAATTTTCACCTTAATTTGTAAATCAATATAACTTCATCCTTGAGGAATTCCAAAAATACCCTTTAATATGTGAGTTACATGTGGAGCTTTAGCGAAATGTTTCATTGTTCCACTCTCCACCATTTTAATCCCAAAATATGAGCATGATCACAAAATAATTCATCCCCCTTTTCTCAGGTTCACCAACTTTCATATTAGGTAATCCAACCTACTTAACAAAGGAACACAAAAACAAGCAAGAGACCATTAGTAGTGATCATGAAACATCACCTCAAAACAAGGGAACAACCCAACACACAAAACTAAAAACACAAACCAAAACCTAACCTAATGCAAACTAACATAAAAGAAAAACAAAACAAAAAATTAAGGACAAAGCACAACAATAGTAAAGACATATTCATGTGATTATATGTTTACAATAACCATAGGGCATCCCATCATGTTCACATTTTCCATGTAATCTGCTTCATACGTTTTGAACATCCACTGCACTCCATCGAGTGAAACCATCATCGACAGAGAGGTAACATTATCATTGCCAATAACTATGCCTGTTTATGTTCTCACAGCACCCGTTTATCACATAAAATAGCTTTCGTATGCCTTGTTGTTGAGAAACAAAGACTGTTGGATGCTATCTTAGATGTTATGAAATACTGGACCACGCCATCGTTATCACATGCTATTTCTATTCTGCACTCACATCTATCGATGATTGATCAGGCCTAACTCCTTCTCTAGCTCTCCATTACTGGTGATTATCCAGCATCTTTCATTTATGCATAATCTAATTCATCGTAGACGTCCGGCATGGAACACACACACCGCCGCTTGCCTTCCTACCGCACTGCTGCAGTGCACAATCATTTTATTTCGAGATTTCCTACCTAGACAGTGGCCACATGGAATTTATGTTAGCATGCGGGCCCCATTTTCATTAAATGCTCTAGGGCTCTGTATTACTTTCGCCCACCTTTACCCATAAAGTTACTCTACTGCATACCCTGCAATTTCGCTAGCGATTATGAGTGTAAAGCCATGAAGGCCTTCTCATATGGTGTACTATCTTCCTCAAACCAAGGATGTTTTAGATACTAATGGGTAGTGCCCTTTTCAAAACCATATGCCTGCAGGTTCACCAGTCAACATCTTCAACCATTCTCCTTCAAACCTACGATGGCTCCCAATCTGACAAAAAATTTGATAATCACGATGGTGAGTTTTGTGATATTTTTGCTATATCACATTACTACTAACTTTTGCCTATCAAGCACTGCACTATATAACTTTTATACCTCCCGTGGAGCTATTCTCATCGAGATTATCAGCCTTCTCCATCTACATGGGGGAATCCCTGCTGGACCGTCGCCTATGATTCTCTCGAGTGTACCGGCTATGCTCTGATCGTAATTGCTTGGTGTTCACCAGCATCAATTACTATCACTCGAGACTTTATCTACTCATTCTCTCTTCAATGTTGGCCTTCATTGTTTCCATTCTCCTTGAACTTAGTTGTTTTAGGACATCATCAATATCATCTTCGGTCTGATTGGATGCATGCATCATCCATGCCATTGGTTTTGTCAGAAGCTCTCGACCACTCTTACCGCAGGATACCTAGTACACTACAAACCTTCCATGCTCTGCTATGTGTTATCGTGCTTAATATAGTCTACCATACAAACCTCACTATGATTTCTACCAAGTGGACAACAGTTTCTGTTTAGAATCTAAAGCAATGGAGCATTATCCTCGTTGTCTTATCTTTGACTACATATGTGATTTTGTAACCACTGTATCTAATGTTAACTCTACTGCATTGGTGGCCAATTCGCTATGCTATTGTCACCGAATATATCTCCAAGTCACCTTCGAACTGTGGTCCTTGCTATCTGAAGTATATGTCACGTGATTAAAACCCAAATAATCTATCGTTGCTGCCAGTTATAACGTGAGGTTACCGTGTCATCATCGTCAGGCTACCAATTCTTATCGCTAACTGCACATTCAAATATTCCATATTTTTCACTTCATTGTGCCTTATTGTCACCAGATGAGCCCCTCCACATCTAGACGATAGTCCCTTTCAATCGCATCGCTCCCGGTCCACATGGTTACTCCTATCCACCAGCTAGATGTAGTCATCGTCGTTTGGATGCACATCATATATGGCTAACTCCCCATCTCCTCTATCAACGTATGCTATCTTGGGCTTTGCCTCGAAATTTAAGACAAAAGCTTTGGATCATATCGCCTGCATGAATGAAAACGAGTGGTGAGAATGGCATGGCATAATAGTATATATTAAAATATAACCAAATTTGGAAGACTCTACAAGAGGATAAATATACATCGAATCCTTATTTAGCTTATTTATGAATCTATATATACATAGATTCATTTTATTTGTTTTTTATATTACTTTATTTTTATTGTTTTTATTTATTTCTTTAATATATTATTATATATATAATATATAATAATAATATATATATTTTATTTTTATTATCAATTTTTTTTATAATTATATATATATATATATATGAATATATATAAACTTATATTTTATGTTTTACATATTGAATTAAACCAATTTAAAAGGACAATAAAACTAAACTAAGCTCAACATTTAAAATTTAAAATCTAATCGAAGATCAAAATATAAAACAACACGAAATAGATACAATGAGGACACTCAACATCACACAAGCCCACAATGCAACCGAAATAAGATAAAGACACTACTCAACAAGGGATCTTGGCAACTGAAATGTAGCTATCAAGGATATGACCTATCAAACTTATCACTCCAAAGATCCCAAAATCCTCAAAAACATAAACAAAAAGGTGGGTCCCGAAGTTTTGGGGTATGTTGTGGAGTAGCCACAATACTAAATTTTATAACAAACACACTTTATTATGTTTTAGTAACCACATTGTATGGATGTATGAATATAAATCGAGTAGGGGATAACCTAGCTAGTTCTCCCTTGAAACCCCCTTAGTGTGCCCAACACATATGAGTAGCCCTTCCGGTTGGATTAACATAAGCTAAACCACCATGCTCCACTTCGTTGAAGAACATCAAAGATTTGGATATTGAATTCACCTCCTAACATTCTCCCACTTGAATTCAAGATACATGAATTATTTGCCTTTGTTCTTCATCCAAGTGCCAATTGCCTAATGCTGCCCTTATCATGTTTTCAACAAGCCTAGAGAAATTTTGCACCACTCAAACTTCTCTCTCTTTATCGACTTTGTAAGCATATCTATAGGATTCACTTCAATATCAATCTTCTCTAATAGGATCCTACCTTCTTCCACAATATTTATTAGAAAATGATACTAGACATCAATGTGTTTGGTGTGATCATGTAATGTTGGGTTCTTCACTAATTGAATAGCACTTTGACTATCACAATGCAACACAATATTTTCTTACATTATCTTCGATTCACTCAATAGTTTCTCTAGAAAAATTTCCTCTATATTAGCATGAGTCGTAATATATTCTACTTCAACGGTTTATAAATCCACTCTAGAGTAAAACTTAGAATTCCAACTCAAAACTCCACAAGCAAGAGTGAAAGTATATACTATAGTGGACTTTTTCCCATCTCTATCTCCTCCATACTAAGAATCCACAAAACCTTTAACTTGTAAATTTTTCAATCCAAAGTATATGGCAACATATGAGGTACCTCTTAAATATCTAAATATCCACTTCACTGCATTTCAATGCTCCTTACTAGGATTTGCCATGTACCAGCTGACTACTCCAACTGCTTAGGCAATATCTAGTCTAGTGCTCACCATGGCATACATGAGGCTTTTGACTGCTAATGAATACAAGACATGAGACATGCTTGTCTTCTCTGCTTTTGTTCTAGGACATTGTTTAGAAGACAATTTGAAGTATGGAAGAAGCGAAATACTGACTGGTTTTGTATTCTACATATTGAAGCACTGTAGAATTCTATATGTATTTTGACATAACCATATCTTCCTTCCTGTTCTATACTTGTGTATCTTCATCCCTAAAGTTTTGTTTACTGCTCCTAAATCCTTCATATCAAACATCCTAGTCAACTAAAACTTAAGATCATAAATTTTCTTTATTATAGGGCTTGCAACAAGCATATCATCAGCAAGATAAGAAAACAACCATCATCAAACCTCTTATAGTATGCACAATGGTCAAATTCACTTCTACTAAAACTTTGGCTCTTCATGAAGGTGTTAAATTTTTTGTACCACATCCTTAGCACCTGTTTAAATTCATACAAATATTTCTTAATTCTATAAATTAAATGCTCTTTGCCTTTCTTCATAGCCCTCATGATAATCCATATAAATATCCTCCTTGATATCACCATGTAGGAAGGTAGTTTTTACATCAAGTTGCTCCAGCTCTAAATCCTATGTTGCCACAAGTGCAAGTAAAACTCTAACAGTAGTCAACTTCACAACTGGAGAGAAGATTTCATTAAAGTCTATACCTAACTTCTACACATAACCTTTTGCTACCAAGCAAGCTTTATATTGCTCCAACAACCCATCAATATTCTTCTTTACTTTGTACACCCTCTTGTTACCAACAACCTTTCTTCCATGTGGAATATCCACAAGTTTCCATATTTCATTCTTCCATAGTGATTTTATCTCCTCGTCCATGGCTTACCTTCACTTATCTACATTCTCATATTCTTCATCTTTCTAAATTGAGCTAGGCTCACCATCATCAGTTAACAAAGGAAATGAGGACTGAAAATTAGGAGAATACATGTCCAAATATTTTTATGAATGTGTAGATCTTCTAACCCAATATTATGTTGGTTGTGGCTCTTGGTCTTGTGACTGTTTAGGCTACTAAACTTACTGATGTACATGATGATCAAAAACTTCAACAACCTTATCTTTATTTTTAGCTTTGTTCATATCTACTTCAACAAGTACAATTTTAGGTGTTTGTTGTACCTCATTCCTTTAACATCCCAACTAAAAATTACCTTATGGGTAGTAGGATCCCATAGTCTACACCCCTTCACTGTATCTCCATAGCCAAGAAAAACACATTTCCTTGACTTTGGGTCAAGTTTAGACCTATTTTATTTTGGCACATGGGCAAATGCATCACAACCAAAGGTACACAAATGAGAGTAATTAACTGGTTTACCACACCAAATCTCCTTTGGAATTTGTCCATCCAATACAACTATAGGTGATCTATTAATAAAGTAAGCAACTATATTGATAGCCTTTGCCTAGAACCTTTTCTCCAACCCAGATGTGTTGAGCATGTTTCTTACATGTTCCATGATTGTGTGATTCCTCTACTCAACCACACCATTTTGTTGTGGAGTATATGTCACAGTATTTTGATGCTTAATCCCTTCCTACATACAAAATTAATCAAATTTCTTGGAGCAATATTTTCCCCCATTATCTAACCTCGGGCATTACCCAAAATTTTCTCTACTCCTTCCTTGAACTCTTTGAATTTTTCCAAAGCTTTCGACTTCTTTGTTAGAAAATAAACCCACACTTTTATAGAATAATCATCTATAAATATCAAGAAATATCTAGCACCTTTTAAGGACTTAGTGGGGACCGATCCAAATATATCTGAAAGTATAAGCTACAAAAAATCAGAACTCTTACCAAGACTTGTAGTAAATCAAACCCTCTTTTGTTTGCCAAAAATATAGTGCTCACATAAGTCTAAATTAAAAGACTTAATCCTAGATAACATACCTCGTTCATGTAGAATTTTTAATACTTTTCACTCATATACCCTAGGTGTTGATACCATAGCATTACTCCATCCTAAGCATTACCAAAAGTTTTTTTTGTTGCATGGTTTATCACCATATCACCACACAAACGATATAGGGTCCCATAAGGTTCTTCTTTTACTACTACTAGGGATCCTCTGGTAATTTTACAATAATTGTTACCAAAAGTAGTAAGATACCCAAGGTTATCCATCATCTTGATAGAGAGTAAATTCTTCCACAAAGCAAGCACATGTCGTACATCACATAGCATCCTTTCCCTAACATCATCTATTCTAATCCTTATGTACCCTCTTTCCATAATTTCTAAAGGATGATCATCACCCAAATAGATCATCCCTCCATTATAGGACTAATATTTGACAAACACTATAGTCTCTATGTGGAGACATGTGGAAAGATGCCCCTGATTCCAAAACCCAAGTATATAATATAGATCTATTATTATTGGTAAAAAAGGCCTCACATGTTGCTATCTCTACTACATCTCTTGTATTGGTCTTAGTCGATGGTTGATTTTGCTTTTCACCATTCTTCTCATTTTTTAGATGCCAACAATCCTTTGAGTACCCTAGCTTCCCACAATGCCAACACCTCCCTTTTAGCTTGCATCCTTTTGACTTAGATCTAGACTGTGATCTACCTTGTTGACTCATTTTGTTATATCAACCTCTTATAGCTAGGTCTTTATTGGTTAAGGGTTCCAGAGATTATTTTAACCTCAAATATTCTACCAACAAAGTGGTTATGACATCATCAACTCTAAGAGCTTCTGATGATGCATTATTGATGGTCATCACCAAATGATCCCAAGTGTTCTAAAGAGAATAAAGTAGGGTGATTACTTTATCTTCATCCTACATATTCACATTAATATAAACCAACTCATTGATTAGAGTATTAAACTCATTCAGATGATCGACCACAGATGAACCCTACTTCATCCTCAGGCTATAAAGCTACTTTTTCAATTAGACCTTATTTTTTGTTGATTTAGTCTCATATAACTTCTCAATATTTTTCCAAAGGGCTTTTACGGTTGTTTTTTCAAAAACATTGAACAATATAGAGTTTTCTAGGTAGAGACAAATTATAGACATCACCTTCTTGTCTAGCTTTATCCACTCTATATTTGTCATGTAGTCAGATTTACCCACAAGTCCTTCCCAGGCTAGGGCTTGGTCATTTTGAACCAACAAATCCTCCACCTTCATCTTCCATAGGCCGAATTTACTACCATTAAACTTTTCAATCTAAAACTTGGTTACACCTCCTATAATTTTTGCAGCTCCCACTCGCACAAACCCTAACCAACAAGTTTTCAAAGAACCTCACTTTGATACCAAATGTTAGGATATTAAAAGCAAGTAAGCTAAACAACAATAAATAGAACATGTGATTTTATGTGGAAACCCTATAGTGTGTAGCAAAAAATTACGAGGAAAAATATTACTTTTCTCTTTTATTATTCTTAGCTAGCTTTCATACATTCACACTATTCAAATTCAAGGGATATTTCTACTTTTATATAAATACAAAGAAAGATTCCAAAAAAGTCATGGCACATTCCAGATAAAAGCGCTTTATTAACTGTGTTTTAAAAAAATTTGCTATACTGCATTTTATAACAAATATGCTTTATTGTGTTTTAGTAACCCGCATCGTACAAATGTATGAACATAAATTTTTGGGTCAAGGGCGGAGCCCCTAAATCCTCAGGTAGGGTGGAACTTGGCTGGTTCCCCCTTGCAACCCCCTTTCGTACACTTGATGCATATGAGCAACTTTTTAGGTTGGGTAACTATAAGCTGCACCACCATGCTCCACTTTGCTAAAGAAAATCAAAGATCTTGATATTGAATTCACCTCCTAACATCAAAATTTTTACCTCAGTCCTAATGTCATCCTTCAAACCACTTAAAAAACAACTCTGAAAGAAGGGGATATTTAAACCAGTAGTATGATTGGCCATTTTTTCAAATTGATTTTGATACTCTCGAACGTTTGAAGTTTGTCAAAGTTTAGAAAGAGCTCCTATAAAATATTCAAACTCTGTAGGACCTAAGGGAGTGAGCAGATGTTCAAATTCCTACCAGGAAAGATCAGGTTCGGCCTTCTTAAGCCAATAAAATCAATGTAGTGCATCTAATTCAAAGTTGAGAGAGGTAGTTGTTAAATATATGTTGCATGGGATAATATGAAGACTAAAATATTGTTTTGATGTACAGATCCACCCCTCAAGATATTTTCCATCAAATTTTAGAAAATCTAATTTAGGCAACCTTGTGGGATTGCCTTGGTCTGAGAGACCATGACCAGGGGGTTCTACACAGTTAAAGTCACCCGGGAGTCACGCTTGGCCCTGCCCACACCAACATTATCAATTGGATTTTGGGTGCCCAATTCAACTTTTTAGTAGGGTGGAGATTCAAACCTGGGACCTCCCCTGGAGGATTGCCCTCTCCTCTCCAAATCAACTACAACATTTGGATGTCTAATTTAGGAAACTTAAACCCATTTTTATTTTGTATGTTCTATTGGTGGTGACTCGTAATTGTATCTTGTTGACCCTAATGACCCAGTATATCTTGTTAGAGAAAATCAATAGAGAGACGATTACCCAATTCTACCTTTATTTATTCTTCTATCTTGATGACTAAATTCATAGAATTGTGGAAAATTTTGAGTTGTATTTATCTCTTCTAAGCTTCTAGCTAATTGAGACCCTAATTATTTTCCCATATGATCCACTTGCTTAGTAATTTGTTCCTCTAATTCTTGTTGTCGAGTACCTGAAGCCATGTTCTAAGAGTTATGACTTGTTAATTCTTACTAAAAATAAAAATTGATTTCAAGGGTTATTATTTTTAGTAAGGATCCCAAAAAGTGGTTTGGGTACCATATCTCAAAATGATCAGGTTAAAATGATGATCACAATTAGCTATATACCACATCAAGGATTTCACGCATACCCTTGAGCACACTACCTACCTCTCCATCAGTACGAGAGGGTGATTTTCTTAGATGCTCTCTAGTGTACTATGGATAATATAAGGTCAAAAATCTTCTTAAGGGCTAAAGGTTTCTCCTAATCCTAGGGGTCTTCTAATATACCCTAAGATATGTGGGAGCTCAATTCTATATATGGGTGTTATCTGAGGTTTGGGTATTGTAGCCTGATCACCCCTCACTTCACTAGACACTTTATAGAAAATATAGCCTAGCTAATAATGATAACTCCTTCATGATATTTTAAAATCCTTGACATAGGGTTTCTAACCTAATAAACTAATGTAGAAAAACAAAGGCTGATTTAAAAAAATAAAGTAAGAAAATTGGTAAAAAAAAAACCATAAAAGCTTGTATCTAATAGCCAAGATGGCAAAATCTATCGCAATCGTAGTAGAGCATGGCCTTGGAAAGTTCTCTGATACCACTTTTTTGGAACCTTCTCATTAAAATCAACACATTCAAAAAAATTCTGCAATAAAACATAAATGCATGAAACAAAAGATATTGTAATATGAAATATAAGTGTAGAAATGAAACAATCTCACAAAGTAACACAAGATCACAACCCACTTCGAGTGGGAAATCTCCTTCAATGCTTTCATTCAATTATGCAAAAAGATACATTCATTCTTACCCTTCATAGTTTTAAATATTTCATCTCTCACTTAACTCTCAAGGTTGGATTACATGTAAAATGCCACTCGAGCTAGAATCTCTACCTACAAAATTTTTATATTATTGATAATAATTACATATAATGGCACCACTTGTCTAGATGATTCTAGAGCCACAACTATTACAAAATATTACAAAATATTATCATGAGTTTCCCCCATATTTAATAAGGGTTATTACATCATAGTGTTAGGATGGGGTCCTAACAACAAGCAATAAAAAGATCGTACTTGTAAGTAGTCAAGCCTTAAAAAAAGGAAGACTTATGATAAAAAAACTATAAGTGTAAGAAACCACACGAAGAAAGGTTCATGATTCCACACTAAAGTTATTTGTGTTAATTCAAAGACACAACTACAAAGCCAAAAAATTGAATATTAAGGGAATACGGGTTGAGTTCACCAAAATATTGAAGAAAAAGAGGGTTAAAATAGCCCAACGTTGAAGATAGCCAACAAAAAAGATCACCAAAAATTGTTGAAGATTGGAGAAGAAGATTGTGAGAGGAAGAAGGATGAATATTGAAATGGAGAAGAAAGAAGAAATATTGAAGTGTTGAGGTTGCCCATATATAGAAGAGAGGAATTATAAGGTAAGATAAATTTGCTTTGAAGAAATTATTTTATTAAAATTATTTTGAAGAGAAGTTTATTTTGGAGAAAGAATTAATATTGCTAGAGAAATAAGAATAGAAGATTAATTTCATCGAGTAAAAGAAATAATATTGCATAAATAAAAAAGAATATTTTTTAAAAGAAAATTTGGAGAGATAAGAAGATAAATAAATTTGATTGAAAGAATATTTGATTGATTTAAAGAAAAGAAGAGAGAAAAATAAAAGAATTCTTAAAGAGATATATAAGAAAATAATTTTTTTTAAATATTCTAGAGGGTTTGAAAGATTTTTTGAAATTTTCTAAGAAGAAAAATATTATTAGAAAGAAAAAAAGTGAGTGGGTATTTGAAGTAATAATCGAAGCAGAAAATAGTCAGACAAAACTGAGTTTTTGGTCATGGTGTGGGGGTTTCCATTCTTTCTCGGTTTGGGAGTTCTGTAGAGCTCTTTCCTATAGTTTTTCTTTGGCCATGGGATGGGGCCATGCACTTTACTGCCTATAGGGGAAAATCTGTGTTCCTTTCCAGATCTTGGTATCGCTTCGGAGTGGTATCCAGTTCATTCATTTTGCTTACCGATATAGTCACTCATTAGTTTTTTCTAGGCTTGGAGGAGGTCTTGATTGTTCTCAGTTGAGTGTTTCCCATGGTTTGTGATTCATGGCTGGTGTTTTAGGGTCTAAGTGGCTTTGATTCATTTATTCTGCTTTCTAGGATGGTCTTTCTCTGTTTATGTGGGCTTGGAGGAGGCCCCGATTGTTCCCATTTGTTTCCCATTATTTGTGGTTCATGGCTGGTGATTCAGGGCTTCCAGTAATGCATTTCTTTTGATATAATTTCTAGGATGGTCATTCACTACCTTTTTTGGGCTTAGAGAGGCCTCAAATTTATAGTTGAGTGTTTCCCATGGTTTACGTTTTGAGGCTCATGTCCAAGGGTTTCTACTGGATTTCTTATCATATTTTTTTGGTCTTGGATGGGACCATGTACTTCTTTGTATTGCAAAATATTTTCATGGTTTCTTTGTTGGTGGTTGGTTTAGGGTTTCTTATTTATTTGGGTACCCTCTTTCCAAGTTTTTTCTTCAGTTGTGCTTCTCCAGTTTTGTTTTACGGATGGTCCTGGATTGTTTTACTAATGGCTCTATGCTGGTTTTTAGGTGGTCCCTTTTCTTTTGTGGATGGTCCTAATTTGTTTACATTTGGTCCTGTGTGGTTTGCATATGGTCCTAATTCTTTAGTGTATGGTCTTGTTTCATTTTGTAGATGGTCCTATTTCATTTTGCGGATGGTCTTGATTCATTTGCAATAGGCCTTCTAAATCTGATGTTTTTCTCCTATGTGGGAAAACCCTTTTCAAATTGGTGTGAGGTTTTCTCCTATACAAAAAAATCCTTTTCAATTTTGTGTTTACCTATGAGGTTTTCTCTCTACTGCCTTTGCGAGGGCTTCTCTTCTTAGCTTGTGTGGCTTCCTCTTTTGCTCCTGCATGGGCTTCTATTTTTCTATTTTAGCTATTTTTATCCAATAGCCCACAAAGGGTCTATTTCTTTAGCTAATTTTTGGTTGGGATCTCTTCTCCCAACCTTCATATTTTTGTAAAAGGTTACGGGATCCTTTCAAAACCCTTTTTACCAATCAAAAAATTAATAATCGAAGCAGAAAATGAAGAAATTAATGAGAGGAGACATAGAAGTCAACACCATGAAAAATAAAAGTTAAAAATTTACAATTAGTAATACTTTGGAAAATGAGAAGAATCGAGATTCATGCATATGCTTAACAGAAAAAGGTAATAATATGGAAATCATGGTTAATAGTTATCATCATCAAGGCAAAAAAAGACTAATAGAGAGACTCATTCCAATGGCATATACCTCAAAACATTTAATCAAAGCATTTTACACTCCAAGTGCATAGAGGAAGGCAAGTTCATAATGGTATTATAGTTATACTTTGAATGCATGTGCCATGATCAAGATGCTACTCACTAGATCAAGAATTCATAAAAAATCATCTTTGGCTATCTAGGATGTCCAAAGAAAAAAAATTCATAAAGGTTGTTAGTATTTGATGCTAAATACTTAATGAAAAATAAATGCAAGATCTAAAAACAAGAGTGCTATATCAAATATAAAATAATGGCAACATTCTAAACATGTAAAACTCATGAATAACTTCTGCAACTACTCATAAAACTGCCATTAACAAAAGCTCATGAAAATAGTATTTGATATAGAATGGAGATCTCAAATACTCCATACAATCTTGCTCTACATTGTGACTTGTGTCACTCTACATTGTGTCTTGTGACACTCTACATTGTTATATCTACTCTCACTCATAGACAAACACACACACACACACACACACACATATATAAAATAGAATGTGACTCTTCATATGGAGAACTCTTGGCCGTCACTCTTCTTGAGACTTCACTTTCCTATTCTATGGACTCATTTGCACATGGACTATTATGCACATTTACATTATTGAATACTTTGTACACTCTAATAATACTTGTTCATTTATTACATTGCATAAAGTAAATAATCACACTTTAATCTAAGACACACTCCTAATCTAAATATGTACCCAAGGTGGTACATTAGCATGTACTAAATAATGTAATATATTCTAACAAAGGTCATGGTTGTGAGAAAGCATACGACCTCCACAAAGGAGTGCAAATATTTTATAAAGCAAAACTCATATACAAGAATCACTTCAACGACAACATGGATTCGGAACTGGCACCTAAAGTGAAATTTCTTCAACTAAACATGGTATTCAGAGTTTCTCAATTGAGCATGGCATTGAATGCAAAGGAGAAGAGGTTGAAGTAGATGGGAGTGACTACGAGGAATTTTGGCTAGTTTACAAATAATCTTAGGATGAATAAAGAGAGGAAATCAACAATGTTACAAGCAACAAAATTGAATGATGGATTTGCAAGAGACATTACTATTCCCCTAGAAATATGCCTTGATCAAAATAAAACTAATGTAACATTAAAAATTTAGATCATTTTTAGGTTCAAATTATAAAGTCAACTGATTATAATTGCATCTTAGGCAATGAGACATTTGGATTGCTTAATTAAATGTGAAATATTTACATATTTTTTATCCAATGAGATAGTGGGGTAATATCATGGAAAAAAGATGAAAGTTGGATGGTGTGGTGCCATGTGAGATGCCTTGTTGGTTGAGGAGGATTAATATTATCTTGTAGGATATATCTATCAAGAAGGTGATTATATTGCAGGGATGAATTATATTAAATTTGTTGAACATGAGGATGAGACTACTTTTATAAAGCATCAAAGTTTAGTGATAAGCAAAGAAGACAAAATTAGTCCTATTATTCTTCATTTGGATTTCTTGGGCCTCTTGTGGAAAAGAATTATAAATGAGAGGATTTTACCAAATAATGTAATAGGGGGTGTTGGAGATATTACATTATTTGGTAGTATTATAAATATTACTTTAGAGAGTGATTTATTATATTAGGGAGTGTGTTAAATATTTATCTAATGTATGCATCATTATGTCAGAAGTGTCTAATTATTATTTAATGAAGTGTGCAAGGTGTGAAGTGTGAGTTGTGAGAGTGCAAAGTGTCAAATGAGTAAGTCAATATTCATAGGTGTAAGGTGTCAAGTAGGTAAGTGAAGATTTTTGTAGAAGAGAGAAGGTCAAGAGTGCAACATGTGAGTCACATGTGATTATATATTGATGGCAAAAAATTGTAAGGTAAGTGCTAGTCTGGATGGGCACTTACCAAGAAGAGACCCAGGTTCAAACCTTGGGGGAAGCTTGTTGCAAAGGTGGTAGTATGATTTGAATCCTCTGAGTGTGTGCTAAATCGATGCTGATGGTATGAATCTCGAGCATCCGATGGTCCATTTCACATTGGGCTATAAAACAACGAGGTGGAATATATTTGGTGGATGCAACCCCTATGGCTTGAACCCTGCGATTGCTAGCTACTAAATATAGTTTGGTTGTAACAAACTCTCCTATCAAGCAAAAAAAACATTTCTTTATGCATGCTATAGTAGACCTTTTTTCAATGAGTTTACACATGTTTTTATGAGGGATCATGGTCCCCTTATATTGAGTGGGGTTTGAACCTTGGACCTCTCAAAGAGAAGCCAAAGCCCTTACCACTGTAGTAAGCTTACCACTAGCTATAGTAGACCTTTAATTAATAATATTTTTGTATTTTTTGTGCAATATTATTGAACATTTTTTGTATGATCCTTGATATTAGACCTGTGAGATAATTTAGGATAATTCCCATCAAAGATAATGGACCTATACCAAATAATGTAATACGAGACTCCATAACAAGAATCTTCCACCGAGGGAAACGGGTGCTCCGATATATGAAACCTGCCACCCTGAGCTAGGCGTTAGGGTCGATCAAGCTTCTTAGCCTAGTGAGGTCCTCCCTCGACCCAAGGGCTTCTTCAGTCGCCCACCTATCCTTCCAAAATGAAATTCAATTGCCATCACCCAAAATCCAACGGGCTCCTAGACTGATCAAATGCCGGGTTTGGAGCATAGATTTCCAAAATATCGATGCCACAGAGGATGTTTCAGCATCCAAGAAGGGAGTGGGGCTAAGATACTTCATTTTAACTAGAGTAACCCACTCCATCGGGTCATTAGACATAATCCTCCAAGTGTGCTTCACGATCAGAGCCAAATTCATAAGTCTTGATCTTCTCAACCCCAGGCTACCTTGATCAATCCTCGAACACACCTTGTCCTAGGCTACAAGGGGAAGTCTAGATTTCTCTTCATTACCAGACCAAAGAAAGGTCCTCTGAATCTTCTCAATCTTGGAGTGAACTGCACTTGAAAGCATGAACATCGATATGAAGTAGGTCAGGATCCCTTGAAGACAGGCTTTGGTAAGGGTGGCTTTCCCAGCTTGCGATAGGAGTTTGCCCTTCCAAGTGCTGAGTTTCCTGTGAAGGCGCTCAAGAATCAAGTTCCACATGTCCCCACTAGCCTGCCCGCTATAAGATAGAGGCAACCCCAGATAGGATGTAGGAAAGGAATCAATAGTGCATTCAAGAATTCTAGCAATCCAAATTTGTTTGCGCAGAGGAGTGTTAATAAAGTAAATTTTGCTCTTGATGTAATTGACCTTTTGCCTTGTAGCTTGCTCATAACGGAACAGGATCCTCTTGAGCGACTTGGCTTGAGCAACGGATGCCCTAGTGGAGATGAGGGTGTTGTCCACAAATTGCTGATGAGTGACAAGATTAATTCTAGAAGTCGACAAGATGCCAAAAATCTTGTTCTGTCGAAGAGCCTCTTTCATGGACCAACTCAGAACCTCCGCCAGAAGAATGAATAGGATGGGAGAAAGAGGATCACCCTGTCTGAGGCCTCTGGAGCTTTGGAAATACCCAGCTGGGGACCCATTGACCAAGACAAAAAAAAAGGAAGTGGATATACAACTGTAGACAAGGTCAATCCAGTGGGGATGAAAGTCGAACTTGAGGAGGACTGCACACAAAAAGTTTCAATCGACACGGTCAAAGGCTTTGTTCATGTCAAGCTTAAGAAAAAGAGCAGCATTCTTAGAGTGGTAAGGGGAATGAAGGGTCTCATGAACAATGATAACACCATCAATAATGTTTCTTCCCTGACAAGGATTAATCAGGAGGGGGAGGACTATTTTGAGTCTATTGGCTATAGACTTGGTAAGGATCTTGTAAAAAACATTGCACAAGCTAATGGGCCGATAGTCAAAGAAACTTTTGCAAGAAGGAGGCTTAGGAATGAGGGCAAGAAGGGTGGAATTGAGTTTTGGGTGGATAGATCTGGACGCTTGGATAACCCGAATAGCATCACACACATCCGGGCCCCCGACCTCCCACATTACTTGGAAGAATCATGGGGGGAAACCATCAGGCCCAGGGGCCTTATCTAGTTGCATGGAGAACAATGCTTCCTTAATCTCAGATGAGGAAAAAGGTTCCAGAAATTCATGCTTACCTCATGGGGAACTTTAGTCGGAAAATTGGTGAGCATAGACTTCTGCACCTGGAGGTTGCTATCCGGAGTGACAAGCAAATCCTGAAAGAAATTAACCGCTTCGCTCCTGATTTCCTCAATCTCCTTGGTAATGTGCCTATCATTACAAGTCAGTTCTCTGATCTTTTTGGCCCCCTTGTGCCTCATAGTAGACGTGTGAAAAAATCTCATGTTGGAGTCTCCATTCTTCAACCACAGGTCACAATATTTTTGGTTCCAGAACGTTTCCTCCTTAGCGAGAATATAATGAAAGTCCACCAAAAGGCTCTTCTCTTCCTCCCTGAGACCCTAAGTGTAACCTTTGATAGCCATCCTTTCCTCCACAACCTTCAGGTTCTCAGCAATGGATTTTTTGGACTCAAAAATGTTGTTGAACACCTCTTTGTTCCAAATCTTTAGTTTTTCTTTAACCATTTTGAGGTTTAAAGCCACCCTCTTAGGAGCGCTTCCTTCCACCTTCGATTGCCACCATGCTAAAACCAATCCTTTGAAGTCTTTGTGGGAAATCCACATGGATTCGAATCTAAAAGGGGTCATAAAAATAGGCCCATCATTTGCCTCCAAGAAAATAGGGTTATGGTCAGACCCAATCCTTGGAAGAGCCGAAAGGATAGCATCGCCAAGGATGGGAATGGCTTCTGGGGAAATGAAGAATTTGTCAAGTTTGACTTGAATCAAACCGCCCCCAATCCTTTTGTTACTCCATGTGAAGGAAGCCCCTTTGAGTTCGATGTCAAGCAGGCCATTAGCAGAGACAAAATCTCTGAAATCTTCCAAGTTGCGGCTGGAGTGGTCAGACCCTCCTTTTTTCTCCAAAGGATGAAGTGGACAATTGAAGTCACCCCCTAAAACCCAAGGAAAGTTGCTAAAATTCTCCCTCATCAGAGAGAACTTTCCACATTTCTGCTCTCTGTGGTAGAATTTGAAGCATAAACGTTGGACAGAATCCAAGAAAAATTGGATGTTTTGGACTAGAATAGTACATTGATGATTATGTTGGAAGTTGACAGTGAGCTGCCCTCAAACCTTGAAGGGTCCCACAGAACCATGAGTCCTCCCACTATTCCCACTGTAGGGCTGGACATAAAATTTGCCTTGGCCCAAATGGCCTTCGCCACTTTGTCAGAGGAGATAGCATCAAGCTTGGTCTCTTGCAAAATAAGGATAGAAGGGTTAATCCTCCTACGAAGATCAACCACTAACCTTCGCTTGGCTACACCATTCAGTCCTCTCACATTCCATGAGAGGACTTTCATCTAGACAGTTTGAAGTTTTTCTTGCCTCCCCTTCCTTGTTGAGGGGGAGGTTTTGATGCATGTGCTTCATCCGACTGTGTGTCACAGTCATCCAAAACCAGCAAACGCTGGGTTCCATTTGCAATGTCAGTTGCAGTCTCTTTGTCTCACCTTTCCTTGTTAGGAGGACGGCCCTGCTTCCTCTCACTACCAAAATCCACACTTTGCTTTTGGCTCCTTGTATTCGAGGGCTAATGTGACCGGACTGTTCACCCCTCCTTCCTAAGAGGTAATCTTCTAGTAGTGTCTGTGACTGACTAAAATCGGGAAGACCCGTATCTTGGAGTAGAGGAACAGTTTGAGCCAAAACTTGGGAAGGGGTCCGTTCCATCTCTTCATATGATTCACTTTCCAAGTGGGAGTCTGCTCCTTGTTGGTTGTCAACCTCAAGATGCTCGGGGTTCGATTGGAGACAGGGATTCTCTTCAGCCTGCGAGAGTCCACCATAGTATCTTGAGGGGCCTGGGGATCCATGGCCCTTCGCGTCTAGAAGATTTGGTTGCTTTTCCTGGTCTTCCTTATGCTTTAGGGGGTTGTTGTTTTCACGTTTCTATTTTCCCAATTTTTGAAGAGGACACTGGGACTGGAGGTGCCCTTGGGACCGACACTGGGTGCAGAAAGCTAGTCTATTTTCATAGACAATAACTTGTTTATGAAGAAAGGTACCTCCAGACCGAAGAGTGATGGAAGTTGGGAGTTTTTCCTCCAAATCTGCCAGAACGCAAAATCGGGCCTAGACGAACCTTGTTCGAACTCGGGTGGGAGGGTCAATGGTGACCAACTCCCCAATGGAACGTGCAATACCTCTTATGACATTTTCATGCCAGCCAAAGAAGGTAAGATTCAGGAGCCTAACCCATACTGGGACAATGTTGATGTTCTGGGTCTCAAGACTGAAATCCATGTCCCACTTCCTGAGAAATAAACTTCTGCGGCCCAGAAACCATGGCTCGCTAGCCATAATTTTACATTAATCCTCCTTATTGTTCAATCTAATGGCAAAAAAACCTTGGGATAGGGCCGCCAGCTCCAAATGGCCAAAAGTCCTCCATTTGCTTGCTGCCCATTTTCGGATAGTTTCCATGTCGGGACGGCCTCCAATGAATTTACCTATTAGGGTAAATTTCTCAAACTCCATGAAGCTTGAAAGAACTTCCGTCGGGATGTCCAGCTCATCCCCAACCGGAAATAATTCTTTGGTAAAAAACCCGTTTAGGGTTTCTGAGGCCATTGCCTGGGCATAAGACTTTTGAGCCCCACCACCCCCTTTGTTTGGTGGGTCTTTACCTCGACCAATATCGTTGCCAGCCCGGTCATCTTCAATGGGCCTAGGTGTTTCCACTTCATCGAAATATTGATGCCCTCCGATTGATCCGTTGCGTCCAAGGACCGAACCGCCACCGCTTTCGATCTCCCCTGCAGACTTCCCGCCCATCGACATCCTCCTCCTCTCAAGTGACTATGTTTGTTTTCAATATAAATTCTATTTTTATGCTTGAAGCTATCTTCTAATTCAATGTTATTATGTCATGAAGTTCTAAAGATTTTGAACTCTCTATAGATGTATCAATGACACCTCTTAATTAACACAAGTTTCTTTCAAATGGTCGTTGTAATAACATATTCTTTTCTTGGTGCATGTCCTATCTCACGATTCTTTTACTTATTTTTCTTTTTCTAAATATAGCTTAGTTTTCTATATTTTACAAGGATTTATCCCTTGGTCATTTCATCAAGTATTTTCTCTTCTTTCACTTTGAGATGACCGATGAGTTCCTCGCTTTCTAACAAATAAAAGTTTCTTGCTTTTGTTTGTACTATAAGCTTAAATGATCATTCTACTTGAAACGTTTGATGTCTTGATAAAGTGAGCTACTTTCTTGATTTTGTTCTTTCTTCACTATAAAATTTGTTGATGCACCTTTGAAAAAATTTCTTATCAAGACCTTTATATTTTCTCCTTGCATTTCTAATATGTAATTCAAATGCTTTAAGCTTATCTATGCCTTAACACATTATCCTTGGAATGTTTAAAATGCTTTCAAATAGTGGTAATTTTATGAGCCTTATTTTTCATTTTTTTTAATGCCTTGCAAAAAAGGCTTATTAACTTTTCTTTTATGGATATTTCAATAGCTTCCTTGCAATATTTTATGGATCTTTAATAAATTCCTTGTAATATTTTATGGATCTTTCAACAACTTCCTTTCTTGTTTTTTCAATGGTAATGACTTATTTCCTTGTTGAGCTTGGCCTGGTTGTTTTAGGCTTTTTGGAATTTGGTCTTAAAAGGGGTTGAAACTCCTTTGAATCTTAGAAAGGATTATGCCTTTGATAGGGTTTTTCCACCTAGAATTTTCTTTGAATGTGCCATGGAATTTTCCTTCATGATCACAAATTTTATGTAGGTTAATTTCACCCTTGAGACTTCTTATCTCAACCTTAAAATTTTTTTCTTTCTTAAATAGAATTCACTTTGGCTATATCTATGTTGAATCTATAGGAGGATTAGAATGATAATTCTTTCTTCCTTCCACATGCTCTAATACCACATGTTAGAAATTTAGCTTCTAATGATTTACATTATGGTAGTGAAGGGTATTTAAGTACATAGGATGCCTAATTTGTTAGCGTATTTAGTTTATTATTACATTATTAGGTCTCTGTTTGAACTACCGCCTAATCTGGGCTTGGTCTGTTTGATTAAGTCCGTTTGTTACGGACTAATTCGGGCATCTATTGTTCTATTTAATCTGCTCCTGATTAATACAAACCAGCTAATTTGCTCTACATGGTATCAGAGCAAGACGAGCAAAGACTGGGAGGGCTCGGTATCTACTTGGCATGCTTCTCGAGGACTTAAAATCTGGATGCAACTTGACCCAAGCACAATTCTCGAGATCCACCTTCGTGGCAGACTGGATCAGGCACGGATCCTGAGACAGACAAACAGTCGATGGGCATAAATCCTGAGACAAACAGACAGCCGACTAGATCAGGCATGGATCCTGAGACAAACAGTCGACTGGACCTGACTAGACCTCAGGCATGAAACCCAAGACAGATAGCCGACTGGACCTGACTGGACCTCGGGCATAAAACCCGAGGCCGACTCGACTGGACGACTGGACCTGACTGGACCCTGGGCACAGAGCCCGAGGCCGATGATGCAACGACGCATGGCGGACTGGCCATGCACCACCTAGACTACTGAGTGGGCGACACGTGGTGGACTGGCCACGTGCCACCTGGACGCGACGCGTGGTGGACTGGCCACGCGCCACCTGGACGCGACGCGTGGTGGACTGGCCACGCGCCACTTGGTGCAGCAAAAGGAACAGGTGGGATGACTGATTGCCCATAGGCAATGAAGGGAAAAGGGCTTATTTGCCCTTTTATTCCCTTCCTTCATCGCCCGTCGCGACAATGTGGGACTAAAATCCCAAGACGCTTTTTTTATGTCTCAAGCCATGGACGGAAATAAAAGGAATGAACTTCCCTTCCCTTCCCGTCGGGCGGTGTAGCCCGACTGGCAGGAGCGCCAGTCGAAAGGCTCGTAGCCGCGGGGTCGAGGTTTTGATTCCCGACGGCTTCAAATGCTATTCTTTTAGCACGGTGCGGGCGCAGGTAATTTTTTTTAGCAATTTTTTTTTTAAAGTTTTTTTTCTTTCTTATATTTTTTTAATTAAAAGATTAAAAAATAAATTAAATAGATTTATTTTTTTATATAAAATTAATTAATTTATTTTTATTTTTTTTATCTTTAGTTATTTAAAATATTTTAAAGAAAATACTTTAAATTAAAAAAAAAAATTGTGGGGGGATGTTGAGTAATTTTTTCTAAAAAGCAATTTTGGCATTATTGTAAAGGTGCATTTTCAGCTGAGCCCGACACCTAGTGGGTCATTCCTGTGGGCACTTTTATGTTGTAGGTTGCATTGTTCTTCTATTTTGCACTACTTCATTAAAATTTAAAAAAAAAAAAAATCAAATTCACTCCCTAAGTCCCCGGAATAATTAAAACCCATCCGTGCAATTTATTGCACTGCAGCATTCGGTATTTGTGATACCTTTGGCCAGCACTTACAAGTAAAGCTGTCGTGATTGTGCTACTGTATCCACCGCCTAATATAGCTTCCAAAATGACGTCTGAGCTTGTTCTCTATAAATCATCGGGGAGAGATAAGTTTGCCATTTTGCATTTTTTTACTCCATCCATTACCCTAATAGTTCTTATGTTTAGGCGTAAATCCTGATGAGAGTTCTGAAATCCAAAGTTTTTAGGGGAAGTTACACCCCACGCATGCGGATTGTAGACTTTCTATGGTAGGTGCCATCAACAAGACTATTCCCTTTCAGTACTGCTTATGTTCCACGTATCGTATGATCTCTAAAGATCACCTATAGTTTCCCTCACGTAAGGGCGGGTGATTTTTGTTGATCTTTCTAAATACCTATAGTCTCCCTCACGTAAGGGCAGGTATTTTTTATGGTATAATGGCCTAGCAAAAGGTATATCGAAAGGGGGACCAATTGGTGTTATAAGGAACCTTCATCATGTCTGTAAAACTAATGACTAATTCTCATCAGTTGTTGAAAGGTCCTAATTACACACCATGGAAAAACAAGATGAAGGCCATCCTAGCAATGGATGACTTATGTGATGTTGTATCTGGAGCAACAACCAGAACTTCACCTATTGCTGGTGCTACAGCTCCAACTACTGCTCAAAGAGACTTTGATAAGCTAGACAGCAAAGCAAAAGTGCTCATCTTGCTTGTTGTGTCTGATGAATTCCAACCCCATATTGTTGACTGTGCAACTAGTAAAGTAGCATGGGATGCCCTTAATAATATAAATGAGGGAAAGACTGATTCCACCATTCTATTTCTTCAATCTCAATTACAAAGTCTAAGCATGAAGCAGGGTAAGACAATTGAATTCTTTCTTTGTAGAGTTTTTGAATTGAAAGCAAAGTTGAATTCTTTAGGAGAACCAGTTGAAGACAAGCTCCTTACTTCAGTTGTATTGAGAGCTTTACCTGATTCTTATCGGGTGTTGATCACTTCCCTTCGGGTATCACAACGAAAAGTTACTTTTGTAGAATTGCTTAATATGCTTCAAGAGGAGGAGGCACGCCAACTACAGCGAGATGATTCTTCTAACACTGCCCTCTACATCAACAGGCAAGGGCAGAACCAGAAGAAGGGTAATTTTTAGAAGGGAGGGAATTCACAAAAGGATTCAAAAAGGAAACAACCTCAACAAAAAAAGAGATATTGCAAGATCTGTGACAAAGAAGGTCATGATACAAATAGATGTTGGCATAAGAATAAGCAATCAAAATAGAAAGGTTGGAACAAACCACAAAAGAACAAATAGCAAGTGAATGTTGTTGTTGAAGAATCTGACATGGATTCTGAGAGAGCCCACAAAGTTCTCATGACTACCATAGTGTCCAAGCAGACGGATCCTATATGGTATGTTGATTTTGGAGCCAATAAGCACATGATTGGTGACAAATCATGGTTTGAGTCTTTTGAGGCCAAAGAGGGCAAACCTGTCACTATTGCTGATGATAAAACCTTCAAGGTTCAGGGAGAAGGCACTATTTTAGTCATTCTTCTTGATGGCAAGTGTCAGATTGATAAAGTTCTCTATGTTCTAGGATTGGCAAACAATTTGTTGTCAGTCACACAAATTCTGGACAAAGATATGGTTGTGAACTTTAGTGTTGAGGGAGGCAAGAAGTGTTGTTCTATTACCAGGAGGGGTAAGAAAATTACAACTGCTTCATATAAGCATCGCTTATTTGCCTTAGATACTATCTCTACTCCACATGTAGCCATGAAAGTCTCTACAAAGGAGGCAACTTCCCAATGCACAAGAGATATGGACATTTAAGTTCTAGTTACTTACTTGAGCTAAGTAAGTATGAGATGGTAAAGGGTTTGCCTTCCCTTTCTACCACTTTACCAGTTTGATCTGACTACTTGGCAGGAAAGCAGCATAGAGTGCCTTTTGAAAAGAGCTCTACAAGAGAAAATAAACCTCTAGAGTTGGTTCATACCGATCTGTGTGGTCCCTTCACTCCCAACAGTTACAGGGGTAAGAAGTATTTTCAGTTATTTGTGGATGATTATTCACGAAATATGTGGGTATTCTTTCTTCAACTAAAATCTGAAGCATTTGGCTTCTTTCAGCAATTCAAGAAATTTGTTGAGGAGTCAGGGAATTCTATAAAAAATCTCCACTCAGATCGAGGGGGGGAGTTCACCTCCAAAGAATTTTTTGCATTCTTGAAAGAAAATGGGATCACAAGACAGTTAACTATTGCTTATACTCCTTAGCAAAATGGAGTTGCTGAAAGGAGGAATCGTTCCATCATGGAAATGGTTCGTTGCATGCTCACAGGAGCTAGAATTGAGCAACTATATTGGGCAGAAGCTGTCACCACAGCAATATATCTATTGAATAGGACACCCACAAAGGCCCTACAAGGAATGACTCCATAGGAAGCATGGAGTGGTATGAAACCCTCCATTTCTCATCTACACATTTTTGGATGTAAATCTTTCATGCACATACCAAAAGAGAAAAGGAAGAAGCTAGATGAGAAGACATTGAAGTGTATTCTTCTTGGCTATGATGAGCACTCTAAGGGTTATCATTTGATTGATCCCTTGACCAAGAAGATACACATTAGTAGAGATGTAGTTTTTATGAGGTTTTCACATCAGCAAACACATCAGATGTATACCTAGACCTTGTGGAAACACAGGTTGCTAAATCTCCTTCATCAATAGTTGGAGGTTTTTCTTCATCTTCAACACCTAAGAAGAAGAATCCAAAGTGGTGTACAAATACAATCAAAGACTCTAAGCTATCCACTCCACCATATTTTACATTGGATAGGCCTCGTACTCGCAGCATGGCTCAACAGGAGAAAGCTGCAACACAGAATATTGGGGTTGATGATCTGTGTCAATCCTTTGAGGAACTTTCTGTAGATCTAGAGAGAGATACAGAAGATATGGATATTGATAATGATAAGGTGTTTATGTCTTCAATAGACGATCTTGAACCTGCATTAGTACAAGTTTCTCTCGGTGAACCTCAGTGGAAGGTCGCTATGGATGCAGAGGATAAGTCTTTGATGAAAAATAAAACTTGGAAGCTTGTCGATCTGCCGCATGGAAAGAAACCCATTGGCTACAAATGGGTGTATAAATTCAAGTACAAAGCAGATGGGACAATTGATAAGCATAAGGCCCATCTTGTTGCAAAGGGCTATGCTCAAAATGAAGGCATTGACTATGAGGAAACTTTTGCACCTATTGCTCGGATGACCATAATTCAAGTTTTTTGTGCTATGGAAGCACAGTTTGGGTGGAAAGTTCACCAGATGGATGTCAAAAGTGCTTTTCTGAATGGTGATCTCCAAGAAGAAGTCTATATGACTCGACCAGAAGGATTTGAAGTGGAAGGCCAACGGCAAAAATTTTGCAAATTGGTCAAATCCTTATATGGCACGAAACAAGCTCCTCGAGCTTGGTATATAAAAATGGACAATCACCTCCTACGACATGGTTTTAAGAGATTTCCGTCAGATGCAAACCTCTATTTCAAGAAACAAGGTTCCGAGATAGTGTTGCTTGTACTCTATGTTGATGATCTGCTCATTACAGGGAGTTCAGAAACTATGATCTCTACTGTCAAAAGAGACTTGTGTCAATATTTTGAGATGTCAGATCTCAAACTTCTTCATTATTGTCTTTGTCTAGAATTCAGCTAGAAGGAGCACTACATCAAAGTGTCTCAGAAAAAATATGCCAAGACATTGTTGGAAAAATATCGCATGACTGATTGCAAGCCAATGGCAACTCCGATGGAGACAGGACTTCAGTTATCGTGATATGATGATTCACCTTAGGTAGATGTTACTCTCTATCAACAGTTGATTGGGAGTCTCATATATCTAACCAATACTAGGCCAGATCTCGTTTTTGCTGTGAACTATCTTTCGAGGTTCATGCAGGAGCCTAAGACCACTCATTGGAAAGCAGCAAAACATGTTCTTCACTATGTCTATGGCACAATGGAATATGGCCTAGAATACAAGAGGAACAACAAATTCTTCTTACAGGGATACACAGACTCCGACTATGTTGGATCGTTTGATGATCGCAAATCAACTTCAGGATATATTTTTCATCTTGGATCTGGTCCTGTATCTTGGCACGGCAAGAAGTAATAGGTGGTTGCTATATCATCAACAGAGGCAGAATATCATGCCGCACGTGATGCTATGTGCGAAGTGATATGGTTGCGTCGCATTCTGACAAGTATGGGTCATCCATCCAAATATCCAATACACTTGTTTTGTGACAATCAGGGTGTTTTGAACCTAGTCAAGAATCCAGTTCATCATGAAAGAACAAAACACATTGACACACAATGTCATTTCATTTGAGATGAAGTTTGGAAGCATCGAATTCAGCTTCAACACATTCCCACTGATGCTCAAGTTGCAGACATTTTCACTAAGGCACTTAGACGTGTCAAATTTGAATTGTTTCACAGCTCTCTTTGTATTGCAAAATGATGTAATTAGGGGGGATGTTAGTATAGCTAGTAGTTATATTATTACCCAAATAATGTAATAATGGGGGATGTTAGTGTATTTAGTTTATTATTACATTATTAGGTCTCTGTTTGAACTACCGCCTAATCTGGGCTTGGTCTCTTTGATTAAGTCCGTTTGTTACGGACTAATCCGGGCATCTATTGTTCTATTTAATATGCTCTTGATTAATACAAACTAGCTAATTCGCTCTACATAATTTAAGTATAGAAAACCTCTAAACAAAACCAAACAAACTTGGAACTATTTTATCCTATACTATATGCATGTAACTTGTGAGAGGTGTTCATACCACTTGACTATTCACATGGCCTATGATGTAATATATCCTAACATCAATAAGCAAGCATGATTTATGTCCCTAACCTATATGTACTTCCTAATACTTCACCTTTTCATCTTTGTATTAATAATATTCCTCTTATACTAAACATGAATGTAGGTTTTGCTCAAATCCCCATTCTCACAATCCTTCATTTTGTATATTCAAATATTTTTATTTGAAATGGATTGGGTATGATCCATATGATTCCAATTTCAACCTCATATGCTCCAATGTCCCAATATCATTCTTTCTTTAGTTATCAAGTTTCTCTCATCCCACAATATTTCATATACCCCAATTTCCCAATCTCATCCTTTCATTAATCTAGAACCATTCATAATATTTCAATTAACCCTTCATTAACCCTCCTTCCAATAATAATCTTCCTCAAAATTCTATAAATATTTCAAGAATGGGTCATATATTGCTTATATCAATTCTTCCAATATCACAAAATTATCTCTAAACCAACTATCAAGCACCTTTGATTCCAACTTATACTTCACATGTGCAACCTAATCTTGAAGTTCAAACTTTAGCCACACTATTGGACCAACTAACATGATGCGTGGACTCCATCCAAACACCTGGTTATAAGTATTCTTATAATTACATGTGTAACCAACCTCTAGATCCCATGGTAGCAAGTCATCCTTATCCTCCAAATTTTGAAATGCAAAATTTCCAAATGTATAAGGGTATATAGGACCCTATCAATAATATTAGGATTTTCTACACCACTTGCCATGATATCAACTATGATGAGATGTTATTGTTAAAATTTTCCCCAAAAGCCTTAGTGGTATTACTCTTGAATGGTATTATCAACTACCACATCATTCTCTCAATGTTTTTGAGGAATTAGCTAATGTGTTCATACTTTTCTTTGCTTAAGTTGAGGAGGTCACCATTGGTGATCTATACCAACTTAAGTAAGCCAAATATGAGATTCATCAAATTTTTGGAGAAGTAGTGAGGTTTGGTAGGGATACTCTAATACACTTCCCTACCAAAGGATATTTTGGAGATCTTTGAGTGCAATATGTATGACCAATTATCCTATGAATTATAAAAGGAAAATATCTTATCTTTTGAAAAAATAGTTGAACTGGCTACGTGTGTATAATATTTTCTCTTAAGGAGAGGAAAAACTCAAGAAAGGAAAAGATAGGTTCTCAAACCATAAATTCCAATATAAGAATAAACATGTAGTTGGTGATAGCATCATTGAATCTTACCAAAAATTTCAATGTCATAGGTACCCTATAAAAATTAGTTTTAACCAAACAACAAAATCCCAAGAGGCAGTTCGTGAAATTTCTACCAACCTATTTTTGCTATCCTTAAACAACTCCTTGATGCCAAAATAATTGAGCTTCCACCCATAAAACCATAGATACCACTGTATATTAGTACAATACTAATGAGCATTATGATTTCTATCACATCTATGACCACGCTACTAATAATTGCAAGTGTCTTAGGCACCTTGTCCAAGACTTGATAGATGGTGGATGCATCATCATTGAAAGATTCAAACCTCAATCATCATCAAATAAGATATGAGAATATTCCAAAATCTACTACCTAATCATGATTTAAAAGAAATAAATAAATATTCATATACTAATATACAACATCCAAACCAAAATATGATGGGCATAATCTACTCTTTTAACCACCTTTCTTCTATTTGTGTTACCAAAAGGTAATAATAGACGAATCAATGTTTCAATCAATCTTCTCAACCAGCCTTGGTTCTTTGTTCTAAAAATGTCCCTTCCTTCAAATGGATTACCATCATCATAAAATTATAAAATCAATCTAAGAGTGATTTTAATCTCTGATAACAACTCACAAGCACCCCAACCAAAATTTCTCTTATTGATCTTCTTCAAGCCTTTTCAACTCATAAAAAAGCCTTGCTCAAACTTTTGAGTAAGCAAATTGTCATCAAGACCTTAATCCCAATTATATTACTTATGTAGTAGTATCTATTGGGTAAACCATTGCTACAATATCCTTTTTTGAGGAAGATCTCCCTCCACCATCCGTACATGGAGAACTCCTCTACATTGCAGGCCTTATCAATGATCTATTTATTAAAATAATACTTGTTGATATTGAATTCAATCTTTATAGTATTCAATTATTCCATAATTTTGGATTAAATGAAAATTATTGGATTTTAATTCAAAATATCTCAAGTCCCAGTATAATTAAGCCACAATATCTCAAGTATTAATATAAATAATCAAGAGTAAAATTATATATATGAGAAATTAAAATATATATTGGCCAATATAAATTATAATAACATTCACTATAACTTCAAATATGAATGTAAATGACCCAAAATCAATCATGTAATAACATGAAGATACAATAAAATTGCTCATAATCCATATACAATCTTCAATATTATCAATGCTTATTGGTGATCTCTTATAGACTATTTTCCCAATCCAATGTATGGAGTTTTATCTCCATAATAGAGACATATAAAGGTGACTCTCAATACTTGACTATTGCACTTCTCACACATCTGAGAGTTATAACCTTTCCTATTATTTATATAATACAAGACTCTCATGTCCTTTGGCTTCTCATCTTGCCACTTGTATACAAGACTCTTCACTCTACTTACATGCACACTTAACCTAATGCCACTTGTACACTTCTACATGACACTTACTCTCCTACATGCACTCTTAAAAATAACACTTGTGCACATACTCAAATTACATATTTGTACACTTATATACATGAAACTTATGCACTTTATCTCATTATACACTTTCTCACTAACATGCATGACACTTGTGCATATCATGCACATTACACTCTTACATGACATGTGTATATCCTACACATGGACACTTACATAAAGAGGAAATATAAATCACTCTCGTAAACTATAGACTCAAACCCTAATCTATTACATATTTATATTTATACCATAAAGGTACATAAAGGTACCATGGGGATACATTTGCATGTACCAAATAATGTAATATTCTCCAAAATCCCCTTGTATTACATTATTTGGTTATTGAATACTTTGTCTTTAGTGTTCAGTTAGGTAACTTTGCATTTAGCATTATATTTTTCTTGAGATCCATCTTCATCTTATTTATTTGTTTCTTCAATATTTTCTTCTTAGATATCTTGTTCATGAATTGCTTGATCTTCTTCATTGTTCATTATTTTTTATTTTGTAGACATAGAAATTTGACCCACCAAACTGGTTTAAATCTTCCTTAGACCCCTAGCTAGCCACCCAAATTTACTAAGTATAAATTTTGGCTCCTTTTGCCTTCTCCCTTTGCCATTTTTCCTTGGTTGTACCAAATTCATGTATGATCCATACAAGGCATGAATTTGGCTTGCCATATTCATGTCCCATATGGAGGGGGTATGAATTTGGATTTTTAGGGATTTTTCTCATTAACCCCCCCTGTCAGCCCATTTTAGCGGTCATCCCAAAGTGAAATTTTACTTTCCTACCTATTTTACCCTCTAAACCTCTTATAAATAAGGGTTTGGATTCCTTATTTCCCCTAGACAAGTTGACAACAAGCTTTACTGGTAAAATCACTCATTTACTCATACTTTCAAGTGGATTTCTGCTGCAAGTTGTTATTTTGGCTATTTTGGTGCTTGGTGATTGTTGCCCTTAGGTATTGAGTGAAGAAGTCTTGATTATTGGATAGATAAACCATTTTGGATTGCTTCTTCCACCTCCTCATTACTTTTTTTTTGCCATTAGCTCATCATATTTTTGTATTTATTTTATTAACATTTAAATTTTGCTTTATGCCATTTTGCACCCTATTTTTTGTTGTTTCAAGCCCTAAAAAGGGCATCTGAACCAAATTTGCTCCTTTTCCATACAAGGTGTAAATTTGGTCAGCCATATTCATGCCTCCTAGATATAGGACATGAATTTGGTAAAATTAGGATTTTGAGGGTAAGATTTGCCCTTTGAAACCCTAATTTACATTTTGTCCTGAAGCTTCCTGTTGTGTCCATCTTAGTTGCATTTCATTTCATTGTTGCATATTTCTTATACATTTTTTTTGGATGTTCCAAAGTTCAAAGATTATTTTGCTTTTAAATGATCATTTAAAATGACCAAGGGAGATTGACTATTATGACTCCAAGCTCAGCTATATAGCGGCCTAAGCAAGCCCCTAAATGTTGATCAAAATTTCTAGGGTTTTGTGAAGCTATTTTATAGGATTGAAGCTATTGGATATTTGGGATGCAATATAAAGCTTAGATCAACCACCAAATAAGATAAGTGCCCTAATAGATCTTTAGGTTGTTTGTTTATTTCTACCTACTTTTGTGAAAAACCTAGATTATAAGCAAAGTATAGATATTTGATTAAGTTTCATAGGTATTTGAATTAATAAGAGCATATAGTGTACATCTAGGGTTTTTTTTGTGCATTCCCTTTAACCCTTGATAAAAAGGCTTCATTTTGTAATATAGGATTAGATATCATTGAATCGAAGTATCATTCTAGGGTTAGCTCTTGTCTTCTTGCATCTTGTATCTTGCATTGTTCTTTTATTTTTATATATCAGTTTAGAAATGCCAAATATAGGTATATGCTTAACTGAAAACATACAAACACATTCCACCCCAGACTTGGAGTGAGTCCTTAAATATTTCCTGGTGAACTCTCCCTCCTTACATCGAGTGTAGAGTTATAATGGCCACACAGTCACCTCAGGGCTCCCAGTGGATCTAGCCCTAAGAATCATATGTAGTGCATAGTTTTACCCCTCTACATATTTGGTGAACCCACTGTGAAGACACCTCTTAGTGGCTAAGATAGGAAGCCTCTTCCTTTTCTTTTTGAAAACTTTTAATAAGACCACTATTTTTTTAACTAGAATTAGAAGAACATTAACAATATCTTAAGAATATTCCTATGCATTTTTTGTTAGTTTTCTCTTCTATATTTTCATCTCTTCTAATGGCTTCATTCCTTAGAAGTCAATGAAGGCATCTTGAATCTGATCATATTCCTCAAGAAGATGATCAGGTTGATAGAGATAATCCTAACCTTGATACAAAAGAGCAAGATAATATTAAAACTGAAATAAACTATGATCCCTTTGAAGGACACAATGGTGGTTTCTTTTTAAATCATTTGGTATTTTATGAAATTTCATAAGGAAGAATTATTGTAGGAGGGGCTCCTCTACTACCCTTCTACGTAGTGGTAAGAATCCAACATAGGGCATGTATCAATACTTGTAGAGTTAGGACCATATGTATGATGTTGGATGCTCCATGGTGGACAGTGGTCCTGGTAGTGTGTTCAGTATCCAAACTACTAAATGATCCCAACACCACACCTGGAGCAAATTCATGTAGACCAGCCTTGCCTACCACTTGTACATGATACCATGTAGTATCTTATACAAGTGGGCCATCACACACAGTTCCCATGTGAATATGATCCCCTGATCTTGCATGTCCACCACTGCCCCCACCATAGACCATGGCAGGTATTGTCTACTAGTGTGACATATCAGCATATCTACCACCACTTTGTATAGTATGAATGTTAGTCCATTGATGCCATATCACTATGGCATCTCATCGATGTGGAATTCACTCTTCTAAATCACATGTGTCAGATCTCTTAACATCAACTCTAATGCCACCCTCAATACCTGTACCATGTAAACCATCCTCCCGAGCAATCAGGATCCTCAAGATGCACCATACGTCCTTCAATATTATGGTCATCTCTTCCATTGATAATTGTAATGTGGATGACTTTGGGTACCACCTCTCAGCTAGATCCATCAATAAGGCTCTATCCACCTCCACCCAGGTTATCTTTACCAGTTGTAGTAGCCCCACCCCTCCAATATCTCCCTCTCCCTCAATGTGATATGCTCTAACATTATCTCCAATGTGCTCAGCCACCACTCTCTACTCTCGAGTATGTCTACCTACATCACAATACAAAAATCATCATTATATCACCATTTATACCTAATAACATTTATCACAAACTAAAATTTTTGAAATTTTTAAAATTAATCACGTTTAGTGCAAAATTCCTAAATTTGTGTCTTGGAAATATAGGGTGTGAATCGGGCACTGTCCATTAACAAAATTCATGCCCTATATGTACAAGATGTGAATTTGGCATGGCAATACTGCCAGATTCTAAAGAACACAAGCTTATACTAAGAGGGGGGTGAACAGTAGAAGAACACTTTTTAATTTTCTTTTCCAATCAATATTATGCAATGTATAGATAGAAATATCAACAAAAGTAATCAAAGTAATGCATAAATCACCACACATAATAGAAACACCATTTTAATGTGGTTCACCCAATGTGGGATACTCCACAGAGAAAATATTTCACTAAAAAAATTTCAATCAATCTCTTGGGAATACTTTCCCTATTACAATGTTTATGGACCTTTTTCTAAAGGAGACACCAATCCCCTAATCAAGTTTGTGGATCTCTATCCACATGATAACTCCTTTCTCCTTAGCTCTGATTGGTGATATTCTAAAAGAACTTCTACCCCCACTACTCTGGCTAATGGATCTCTATCCACTGAAAACACCTATCCTCACTGCCCTAGCTAATGGATCTCTATCACTGGAAACTGTCATCATCTATACTCTATCACATTCAAAGCTCTATCTCAAATCTATGCTAAACGTAGTCCTTTGATCTAGCACAAATCTACTCAATCTCTGTCTCTGGTCTGGCACAAACCTGTCCTCAAATTTGTACCAAATTTTATCCTCAAATTTGTACTATCTACTATATCACCTTCAACACAGTCCTTCGATCTTGCATAAATATATCAGCAATATCTGTCCTTTGATCTGCACTAAATATAGTCCTTCGGTCTAGCATAAATTTGTCCTCAATATCTGTCCTCAAGCCTTAACACAAATATTGACTTAATCTCAAATCAACTCTGCTAGATTTGCCCCAAACCTTAACTCAAGGTTTGAACAAATCAATCAATCAACTCTTCTCTCAAGTCTTCTCAAATACTTGTCTCAAATCTACCTTGTAAGCTTCCACAAAAGCTCACACTAATCTGTCCACAAGTCCTCTCTAGAACTTTTCCAATCTGCTCTCAAGTTTTCACTAAGACTTACCTTAAATTTGCTCAACAAGTCCTCACTAGAACTTATCCAAATCTGCTCAATAAGTCCTCACTAGAACTTATCCAAACTCATAGAAACATAAAGAGAATTGTTAGAGACTCAATATGCTTCACATTCATCACAATGCTCAATCACTCTCTTAGAAACATATAGAGAATTGTTAGAGACTCAATATGCTTCACATTCATCACAATGCTCAATCACTCTTTTAGAAACATATAGAGAATTGTTAGAGACTCAATATGCTTCACATTCACCTCAATGCTCAATCACTTTCACTCACTCTTTTAGAAACATATAGAGAATTGTTAGAGACTCAATATGCTTCACACTCACAAACTCTCAATCACTTTCTCAACTCAATTTAGAATATAGAACAATTTGTTTCATAGAACTTGAACTATCACATCAACACATCCACTTGACTAAGCTCAACCAACTCTACTCAACCAATCACTCAATGAACTAATCCTTACTCACAAACCCTAGACCAAGCATATGAACACTCACTCAAATGTTTCCAACAATGCTTATCAATCAATCTCACATAACAATGATACTCATGATCTTTGCAAATCCTAGTTCAAGTTCACTCAATTAATCACTTCAACAACAATGCTTATAAAATAAGATTTCACCAACAACTATTTATTCCAAAAAACCTTGAAGCATTAATTCAACACACAACAATGCTTACCAAACAATCATTTTCACTTCAACTTTGCATTCACAACATTCAACAATCACTCACTAGGAAGAATATGCCCATACCTTTTATTTTATGTAGAAGTGCCCTTTGGAAAACCTGTCTAAATTATAATTTTCTTCTTTCCAATTTCAATGGTTAGATGACAAAATCTCACTTTTAACACTTCCTCAAATATTCCTTAGACACAGAAATAATCAAAGCTCAAATACACCTTATTGCTCCCTTTTGAAAATAACATCCATCAAATCATACATGAAAAATAATCACTTTGATACACCTTATAAACTCCAACTTAAAATAATATCCAACACCACAAAACCTCAAACTATCTTGCTAAACACCATTATTTCCTTTTCAACCACTAAAGCAAATAACATCAAACTTTATTTTGCATCAACCTTATAACTCCCCTAAAATATTTATATACCAAAAATATGCAAAAATTAATTTTTAATACCTCAACTAACTCCGAAAATTTTGACGCTCAAAATTTAATGCATATCTTTGTTATCACCCAAAAAGGGTTTCAGTGTGATTTGAACAGCCATCTCCCCAAGCGCCAAGTACCTTAGTGCTTTGGATCCTACCGCATGGGCTAGAAGCACCCACATGAAGGAAGATGAACCTCCTTCCCTATCAACCTTACTCCACCGTGTTTTCAACACCAAACAAAACCATCCTTCGTAGGGATTCAAACATGCGTCTATCATTGCCCTCACGTCTTGCTATAGTCGCAGTTGCCAAATGCACTACTAGCGGTTGGTGACCAAGGCTCCCTCCTTGGTGGGTTGGTGACCATGATTCGCATACACTCGCATAGCATAGGATTTAATTTGAAAGCATTGGGGAGTTTTGGTAAGGTGGGTAATCCCTCTTTTATATACACATGATAAAATGCTTCCCACATCGACGCTAGAAATTTGAATTAAATTTAATAACCCACCTTAGGGTTAGTTAAAAATAAATATAAATTAACTTAAAACTAATATTAAAATTAATTAATAATTAATTTAAATAACTTAAGTAAATTAAATTATAAATTAATTTATAATAAAAATTATATTAATTAATTTATAATTAATTTAAAACTTTCCTTTATAATATTATAAAAAACATTATAATATTATTCACTTGGGCTTCTTCTTTTGTACTTTGGACCACTTCTAACTTCCTAGAACCGGGTCTTGATCAACTGAAACTGGAGAACCTAAAACTGATGTTGCCCACTGAAACTGCCACTAACTAGTGCTGAAATCCTGACATTAATGACCACTCATTATTGACATCAATGACAACTTATCTACTCGAAATCTCCAATAAATTCATGCCCTACAACCAGATTCGTTCTCAATGATGGATATGCCCTAAACATGCTAAAAAACCCTTAAAACATTTTAAAAAATTGCTAAATATTTTGTGTGTGCAGATGAGAAAGATAAAAAGAGCAAATGGGTTTCAATTTATACCTTCAAATGATCAACATCATTGCCAACATCACCCCTCAACATGGTATCCAAGTGAGTTGGTAAAGCCATCTTCTTCTCTCTCCCAAGCTCCTTTTCACCTCCTTGTGCGGTGAAAATGAGTCTCCCCTTTCCTCCTTTTTCTCTTTTCTTCCCTCCCTTTTTTTTTCCCTCCTTTTATTATCTCTCCTATTTCCATTTTCCCTCTCTTTTTATTTTTTCCCTCCTTTTCTTCTATCTTCTCTCTCTCTCTCCTCCCTTTTCTCCCCCCTTGTGTATTTTATTGTTTTATTCACTTTTTCAAGTTTTTATATGGAACCTTGAATTTCTTATAAAAATTGAGGGGGCACCCCAGCCTCAAAGGAATTAATAGAAGAAATACCTCATTTTGCATGCAAAATTATGGTGTTCAAGATAACACCCCTTTTTTGCATCGCCCCTTTGCTCAAACATGACCACCCCTTTTGTGTATGTCGCCTTTGCCCATAGCAGTCTACATCTTTCTTTGATGTAATTACTTGGCCATAAATGTATCAAATATGGGGTAAAATGTAGATACAAAAATTTAACTCACCAAAATGGTTCAAATATTCCTTAGAATCCTAGCTAGCCACCCAAACTTGCTAAGTGTAAATTTTGGGTCCTTTTGCCTTCTCCCTTTGCCTTTTTTTCTTGGCTTTACCAAATTCCTGCTCGATCCATATGGGGCATGAATTTGGAATTCTAGATTCATCCCCTTTATAGATGGGGTGTGAATTTGGATTTTTAGGGGTTTTTCTCATTAAAACCCCTCCTCCCATTGGCCCGTTTTTGCGATCGATCTTGCCTAAAGTGAAATTTTACTTTCCCATTGTTTTTTCCCTCCAAACCTCTTATAAATAAGGGTTTGAATTCCTTCTTTCCCCTAGACAATTTGATAATAGGATTTCTTGGTAAAATCGCTCATTTTATCATGCTTTCAAGTGGATTTCTATTGCAAGTTGTTATTTTGGTACTTGATGATTATTGCTCTTGGGGATTGAGTGAAGAAGTCTTGAAGATTGAATATATCAACCATTTTAAAGTGCTTATTCCACCTCCTCATTTCTTATTGCTTTCTCCATCAACTCATCAGGTTTTTGTATTTGTTTTATTAACATTTAAATTTTGCTTTCTACCATTTTGCATCCTATTTTTCATTGTTTCAAGCCCCAAAAAAGGCATCTAAACCATATTCGCTCCTTGTCTATACAAGGTGCAAATTTGGTCAACCAAATTCGTGTCTTCTAGTTATAGGGAATGAAATTGGTTAAATTAGGGTTTTTGGGTCAAGATTTATAGTTTGAAACTCTAATTTGCACTTTGTCCCGAATCTTCCTGTTGTGTCCATCTTAGATGCATTTCATTTCACTGTTGCATATTTTTTATACCTTGTTTATGCATGTTAAAAATGTCAAAGATCATTTTACTTTAGAATGTTCATACAAAAGGACCAAGGGGGCTTGACTGTTACACCTCCAAGCTCAACTACATAGCGGTCTAAGCAAGACCCCAGACACTGATCAAATTTTCTAGGGTTTTGTGAAGCTATTTTGTAGGATTTAAGCTATTGGATATTAGGGATGTAAGATAAATCTTTTATCAACTGCTAGATAAGATAAGTGTCCTAATAGAGCTTTAGGTTGTTTGTTTTTTTTTGTCCTCTTTTGTGGAAAACCTAGATCATAAGCAAAGTAGAGATATTTGATTAAGTTTCATTGTATTTGAATGAAAAAGAGCATATAGTATGCATCTAGGGTTTAATATGTATTCCCTTGAACCCTTGCTCAAAAAGCTTCATTTTGCAATCTAGGGTTAGCTCTTGTCTTCTTGCATCTTGTATCTTGTATTGTTCTTTCATTTTTATAGCTTAGTTTAGAAAGTCTAAACATAGGTATATGCTTAATTGAACACATCCAGACACATTCCACCCCGTAATTGGAGTGAGTCCTTAAACCATTCGTGGTGAACCCTCCCCCCTTATACTGAGTGTAGAGTTATAACGGCCACTGCGGTCACCTTAGAACTCCTAGTGGATCTAGCCCTGAGAATCATATGTGATGCATGGTTTTCCCCCTCTACAAGTTCATGTAGTTTTACATATATATTTATAGTTTCCTACAATATTAGAACATTCACTTAGAGCATCATAATAATTTCCTGAATTTGATGAGCTTGGAATGCCAACGTTACATGCAAAATGAAACACTATTTTTTAAGATGATTCAATTGATTCACTTGTATGATTAATTATTATTTTCCTTTTTAGAGTTTCAATCAACTCTTTTTTATTTTGATTTTCAATTTTATGAATATCAATCAATTTTTTTTGCTTTTTATTTTCATTTTTATGAATTTCAAGTGAAAGTAATGTCATATACATTATACTACCTATATCAATAGGTATTGTAATATCATATTTTGAATTATCAATTACTTCAACAAGCTTTAAATGTAGATAATATTCAAATGTTTTAAAAATTTCATTCATTGTTTTTCAGTAGATGAATTGCATTATCATGTCTAGATTATCATCATAATTTTCAATCAATTTGTGTATACTCAATTTTATAAATTCCAACCTTTTATTTTTATTATGAATTTCAAATCATTTTCCTCCATAATTGAAGTATTTTTTCTCCAAAGTTCAATTAATTGCAACTTCAAAAATAAATTTTGCAAATTTTCAAATTTTCAAATCCTTTGAAGTAGCAAACCTTTTATCTCCCTACTAAATTAAATTTGCAAATTTATAAATCTTAAAAGCTTCTAAAAATTTAAAATTTCAAAATTTCTTGTAAATTTCAAAAACTTTAAATCTACTAGCTCTTCAAATTTCAAAAAACCAAAATTTTAAATTCAAAAATCTTAAAATTTTATTAGAAGTGAAAAACCTTCACTCCATAATTTAATAATTTTTTTATTGGAACCAACAATTATATTCAATAGAAATAAGAGAGGTTGCAGTAAAAAGGGAGCTAGAAAAATCACAACTTGGGGTGCAAGGCCACCCAAATTATCAACAATGTAAAGATGAGGCTTGAGGCCAAAAGCAAAACCAACACTTATAAGGGTGAATAAAAAACATAACTACGCAAAGGGATCCGCTCCTAGAGGAGAGAAAGCCCTACTATGGGCACTGACAGAATGGCCTGAGGTTGGAAAACGTCACTCCCTCAACCTTCTACGTCAAAACAGAGGGACCTTGAGGCAGAGGGAGGTTAGGCAGAACCCTGCTAATAGAGCATGGAGCCTCATGAAAGTACCTGATAAGATTTATCAAATGTACCAACTCATAAGTCAACTTGGAAGCCTGCAAATGGATCTAAACAATAACAACAAAAACAACATAATCTTTTCATGCATAGAAAACTAACTAGAAATTGAATCTCCAGAATAGACAACATTCCTATATTTTCAAATTTGAAACAAAATAATAGCATGAAAGAAATTCCACATAGTAGCAATATAAGTAGGCCAACAACTATTATATCCAAAAAATATCATCGACCATCTGAATAATTTAGGATGAAAGGGCTTGAACAATGAGTGAATCCAAGACCATAAAAATTGAGCACGAGGGTAGAACCAAAATAGATGTTTAAAAGTCTCAAAATGACCACAAGTCGGACACTTAGGATTAGGAAGACCAACCCTACTAAGTCTCTCTCCCATAGGAAGCACTTGATAAATAAGAGGCTAGAGAAAAAAGGTAATCTTAGGTTCAAGGTTAGACTACCAGATATGGTTCAGATAAGCAATCCATGTATAGAAGGTAGAGTAAGTCTGTCATCTCTCATTAAGTTTATCAACACCAGGGGAAACATGACTAAGAAGCAAAAGCAAAGAAGAAGAGTAGTTCTTGAAAGGAGTATCCATATTCCAACACCAATCCCTCCACCAAGAACTTGGGGGTTGAAGTCCAAGCTTATGAAGCATGACATCAAGCATAAGCTCTTGAATCTTAAGAATAGAAGGAAGATCTAAATTTTGAAGATTAAATTTATGTTTGATATCAGGCCAATTAATTTAGTCTCAAAAGTGCACTAAATATTTAAAAAAGCAAATGCCCTTGTAAAACAGCCTCAAAGCTTTGATCTTTGGTATATCAACAAGAAGAACTGAAGAGTTAGAATAGGAGACCACCAAATATTCTGAGAATTAAATGAAATACCATTATAAAAACCATCACCAATCCAATGAATATATTTCACCACCTCAAAATCCCTCCAAATACTTTTAACAACAAAGAAACCCTAAATCTTAACTAAAGCAAAAGTAATAATGATAGTATGAAGGCTAATATTAGCCCAAGATTTGTGCCCATAAGGTATCCCTGAAGAAATACAATGGTGAATAAAAACCTTCTAGGCTTCAGGGCCTTCAATAGCTTTAACCACCCACTTAGCACACAAATAAATACTTTATCTGTAAAATTTAACGATACCCATACCACCCTTATCAGTAGGCGTGCAACAGATATCCCAAGAAACTCGATGAAAACCACATGAATTCTTCTCCTCGATCCAAATAAAATCCCTAAGGAGTCTAGCCAACTTATTATAAGAATTATTAGAAGGGGCCCAATAGGAGGAGTAATAAACATGGGTGGCAACAAGAATATTTGTGCAAACCTAAAACTTATCGATAATAGAAAGGGGATGCGAGTCCCAACAAGAAATCTTCTTTTCAATTTTGTCAATGATATACTTCCAAATTTTAGAGTATGTACTATCAAAAGCAAAGGGGATTCCTAAGAACTTAAAATTCTCACCCCTTTTAAACCAATACCATGAGAAATTTCTAAGTCAAGCAAGCACATAAAAAGAAGAAAGGCGAAAACAAAGATACTTAGACCATTGGATGTTGGAACCCGAGGCCTTACAAAAAGTATCCAAACAAACCAAAGTAGTTGAAATTGAAACCTCGTCCTCATTGATAGTGAGAAAATAATCATCTTAAAAATACCCATTAATAAGTTGGGTGGATATGTCAGGCAAACTAATACCTTTGATCAACCCCTTAGATGCTTGATTTGTAAGAAGATAACCAAAAGATTCAACATCATGGATGTGAATTGAGGGGGCCAAAGGACAACACTAGTGAATAGAAAAAAATAAACCAAAATTCTTTGACCTATATCCATTAATAGTAAGAAAAGTTAAAGCATCAAAAAACAAAATACTGACAACCCTGATAAAAAAGAGTCCAAAGCCAAGAGCTTGGAGCATGGTGAGAATGAAAAGCCACTCAATACGATCATAATATTTCTCAAAGTCTATCTTAAGGAAAAAGGGTTTTTGGCTAGAGAGACAAGCCCATTCTAAACCTTCCTAGACATCAATAAGATTATCCAAGATGTAATGCCCTTTAATGAAACCATTTTCTTTGATCTGATAATCATAGGGAGAATGTTGCAAATATGGAGAGCTAAAGCTTTAGCCAAAATATTGTAAGATACATTAAGCAGAGTAATAGGTCTCCAACTGGTGATAAGCTCAGGATTACCTACTTTAGGAATAAATTTCTTATTTTCATGATTGATGATATTACCTAGAGAATTGTTTGCTAACACTTCATTGTAGACATTGAGCAGATTAGACCTAGTAAACTTCCAAGTGGATTTATAAAATTTATAGTGAAATCCATCAAGACCAAGGGACTTTTCATTAGACATAGTCATAAGAGCATTATGAAGCTCACGAAGTGAAATATAAGCCTCACAAAGAAGTTTATCATAAGTAGACAACTTAGCAGGAACAACATCAAGACACTGCTGGAGTGTCATATGACATTCTAGAGAATCTTGTTGTGCTTGAAAGACAAGCTAATAATAATCCATAAAGACCAATGCAATATCATAAAGAGAAGTCAACCAATCATGAGAGCCTTAAATAGCCTTGATTCAAATCTTGGCCTGCCTGGAATGAAGATATTTGAAAAAGGCTTTGGATGAGTGATCACCAACCATCAGCTAGTGCATACAAGCTCGAATCTGAGCCCCCCTAGATTCATGTCATTCATGGACTATAATCTGGCGATGAAGACCAACAACCCTAGTTTACAACTGTTAGTCATATGGATCATTTTCCAGCAATAATAAATTATGTCGATACTCCTTCGTAATAGTCAAATGAACATGCTTTCTAATATGTGCCACCTATTTGCTAAAATACCACATGAAAGAGGTAGTACGAAAAATCACCTCATTCCACCAAGAAATCCAAATGAAAAAGTGAGGAGGACAAGGTAATAGATTTTATATTCTCTCAATCGTAGCAATCGTTTTAGGGTGTTGCAATAAAGAAGTATTTAAATAAAATTGATTGCATGGGAAATTAAATTGGTGACCACTCATCAAGAAATAATTTGATAGCAGAAATTAATCGTAGATTGTCACAATCTTGTTATTGATGGAGGAGAACAAAAAAAAAATTGCTCTAATATTATAGCTTGATCAAGGCACTTTTAGACTCTGTCATTACCTGCACAAAAATCGGACCACATGAACCAGGGTGGAGGCATGCAATTGTGCTAGCAAAAAAGAGAATCAAAAAGACCCTATCTATTTTTAAGAAAAAAACTAGGCCTCATGCTGTCCAACACACTAGCACATTGGAAGGTGGCCAACTTTGTCTTCAACATGCTCAATCATATTAAAATTGCCATAAAAAGCCAATATGCTATTGGTAAGTGATCAGCCAAGTACCACCAAAGGGCAAAGTGACTAGGCCCATCATTAGATGCATAAATATTGGTAATGCCTAGGGTGTTCCTCTTAATATTTAGCAAAATCCAAACCACATGATGAGAAGGCAGACCCAAGCATATTAAAAAACTCAAATAGTTAAACTTTGAAATATCAATTTCAAATTATAGTAGAAGTCCTTATAACTTCCACCTAAAATTACTTCGTTTAAAAGTAGTATTTATTTTAATTCCTACTTAATAATTAAATTTTCTAAGATTAAAACCTTAAATAATATTCTTTCTTAGGACTTTAATTATGCAATAAATTAAAGTAATGTTACTTACCTTAGTCTCCACCTAGAAAAATATTTCAACTTGTTGAAGAAATGCTTCCAATTAGTTAATGCCTCTGGTGATAGACATTATGAATATAATGTGCTACATACATTACCATTATAGAGAATGGATAGGAAATATTCTTCCCTATAACTTCAACAATCTTCAATGCTTATTTTAAATGATTGAATAGGTATCTCTTTGGAACACAAAACCATTCATCTTGAGGTTCCTTTGGTAGATGTAGACCTCTTTTCTACACTTGCTTTCTTGGATGAAAGCTCAAATTTAATGTTCTTCTGGCATTTTTTCTGTGATTCCCTTCTTGAAAGCTTAGGCTTAGTGTTATATTGACCTCTTCTAGTTTAACATAGACTATGCTATGCTCACTTTGTTGACTATGCCTGCACTAATAGTCAATGTTGCCTTTTCTTGGTTGTGCTCACGCACCTTCTATCAGCTAAATTTTGGAATTCTCTTGACCATGTTGCCTTCATTGGTCTCCTTTTATCCTATTTGTTGACTACTCTAGATGCTCTTAGTACCTGAATCGTCTAGATACTCTTAGTACCTGATTGCTTTATCCTATCAGGATAACTTAACTACAACCCCTTTACGATTACATAGCTACTTTGGTCTTCTCAATGTTATAACCTTATCACTATGATCGTTAATCTTATGCAACCAAATATGGCTCTTCTGCTAGATTTCTTGGGCACTTCTAGAGTTTGACTTTCTTACAATGCTTCTTTTGGATTACATGAGCACTTTTATTGGATTATATGAGCATTTCCTCTAGATTATTGAGGTGCTTCTTGAGTGCTTCTACTATTCACTCTTTACTTGGGTGTTTTTTAAGTGCTTCCACTGCTCAAAATTTACTTGGAAGCTCCTTGAGAACTTTTGCTACTCACTCTATAATCGGGTTCTTTTGATACTCACTCTATACTTAGGTTCAACCCTAGTTCTTGTGGTATTTTACTTTGTTTTATCTTATCTGGTTGTAATTTTCTTGAATATTCATTTTGAACTTTATTCTGGCTTTTATTAGACTAGATGCACAATAATATTTTAATATATACTAGTAGAAAGTTTCAATTCTATTCTTTCTACTATACTCTGTATTTTCTCTAAGTTTTATTTTATCCTTTTAATCTTTGGAAGCTTATATTGCTTCTTTATTCTATGGAAGATTTGATGCTTCTCTATTCTATGGTGTTCAAGGTTGAATTTGAGAAAATTCAATATGATTCTCCTCTTTTGTAGAGAATCCAAATCCATATTAGGGTGACTATGAATTTTCCCTCATTTCCAACTTTCTTCTAAGTTGTATCTTAATAAATTATGGCTGAGTTGTGTATCTTCACTAGTTTTTTTGAACTAAGTGGATAGAACCTAGCATCAAAATCATGGTGACTTTTAATTGTCCCCTAAATATCTACTCCTTTAGATCTATAAAATAGAGTCCAAGTCTCGATGGTTTTTTAAGCCTTAATGTTGATAAGAAACTCATAGGATAAATTCCATAGGATCAAATATGAGATAGTTGCAATATAGTAATATCAAAATAATAATGTAAATAAAATAATATGAGCAAGTAAAAGTATTTATAATCATTTCACTTCGGATTCTCCTTCAGCAAGAGGAATAAGTGAGCTGAGGTTTAGCAGGTGTGGCGGGAGTGAGGGTTTGAATTTTCTAGGCAGGAATCTCAGCCAAGGCGGTAGAGGTAGAGTAGGTATAGAAGGGGTTGGTGGGAACCTCGAGCATGGATCAAGCGAGGATCCAGAGGAATGCGGTCAGGCTATGATAGATTTGGAGGTGGGCATCACACGAGGGCCCGACCCTCCTCATAAAGATCCCGACAAAAAAGATACGAAGGATAATGCGAGGCCCAAGAAGTAGCTGTCTTTTGCTGAGACTCTTAGAGAAAAAAAAAAGGAGGTTCTCTCTCTTTCACCCCTAGTTCCAATAAATAATAAAATTTCAGCCCCAACAAGTTCCATGAGCCCTTTTCTTTTAATGGAAGAATTCTCCCTGGTAGGCAAGTTTTTGGGAGGTAGGTCGGACATGGAGACTATCAGGGCTTGGGTGATGGGTAAATGGCGACTGGTAGGCAGCTTGGATTTGGTAGCTCTAACTCGAGGGTTCTTCATTATCCGTTTTAACAATATGGAGGATGCTAACCACATTTTAAAAGGAGGTCCTTGGTTTCTAGGCAAAAGGAGCCTTTTTCTTAGACGATGGGGTGAATATTTTGACCCTAAAAAGCAAAATATTAACATTGCCCCTATTTGGGTTGGTCTCCCGAGTCTACCTACCCAGTTCTTCAATAAATATTGGTTGCAAGGCATAGCCAGAACTATAGGGGACTTGATCTCCATTGACCATGCGACCTTGGCTAGGACAAGGATGACTCATGCACGAATCTACGTAAATGCTAATTTGAATAATGAATTGCCAAGGTTTGTGGAGCTATATTATGGAGAATACTATAGAAAACAATTGGTAGAATACGAGAACAGACTGACAATTTGTGCAGAATGTAAAAATATAGGACATCTATGCAATCAGTGCCCTAACCTGGCAATGAATAGAGAAAATCAAAAGTAGGGAATGCTAGACAAAGGAAATTTGAGGAGTTTCCCTGGCAGAGGTGATTTCAATCAGGCAAACTATGTCTACCAAAAAAATAAAATAGAGGGTGCAAGGTCCCAGCAAGACAAAGAAAAACAACAGGTTGTTGGCAACCAAAATACTCAGGTAAGTTCCAATCCTCTAGTTTCAAATAAATTTTCAATTCTATCCAATATGGGAGTAGGAGGATTATCGAGAAGACATGGAAGCCCAACACCTTCAGGCTAACATTTTTGACTCTCTCGAATCCCTATCCAAGTTAGGATCCTCAAACCCTAATGCTGAAATTATTGTAAGCCCCATGGGCATCACAAATCCAAACCCTAATGCACAATCTCTAGAATCCACATCCAAGTCAGGATCCTTAAACCCCAATGTTGGAAATACTTCAAGCCCAGTGGGCATCCCAAAGCCAAACCCTAATGTTGAAGAACTTAGGAAGAAAGTTGAGGCATTGGAAAATAAAAAATCTCATCTCCCTAACATCATCACTAGGAGCCAAGTGAATCCTACTGAGGGGCCGTCCCACAGACCAAGGAAATACAAGAAAAAAGGAGAAGATTTGGATGTAGGGGTTGAGATATGTGAAACTCTTCAGACTGAGGAATATGGTAGTCCGGTTCTGCAACAAATTACCTCCCCTCAGTTTAGTCCTAAACAAACCAAAAGCACTGTGAAGTCTCCTATAGATTTTGGCAGTAAAAAAAGAAGAGGGAGAATATCAAATGTTGAGTATCAAAAAATTAAAACTGATAATGATATTGCCAATGGAAAACAGAGAACCTTGTTTCAACAGGTTATTCTGGATTCTGAAGACAACAAATTAGGAAAACCCCCTCAAGGGAGGGGGAGAGGAAGAAATCCCAAACAATCTAAATGAAGTTCCTCTCATGGAACGTGAGAGACCTCAATGGCCTGCCCAAACACAAGGAATTCAATGCAATAAGAAATCAACTGAATCCAACTATTCTCATGTTGCAAGAAAAAAAAATTGATGATATTTAGTAAAAAAAAGAGCAAAAAATATCTGGAATCAAGGGGATATGGTTTGCAAATCAGCCAAAGGAGCATCTGGAGGCCTTATGACTTTGTGGGATCCTCGAATAGTAGAATGCACCATTATTCATAAAGATGATAGGGTTCTTAGTGTTTTATTTAAGGAAATAAATAGCAATAGGTCGTGGATCCTTTCAAATATTTATGCCCCGACTTCAATTCAAAGGAGAGCTATACTGTGGGAGTACTTAGGCAATCTGAGTGAAATCTTCCATAATGTCCTCTGGATTTTGGTTGGGGATTTTAACACTCCTCTCTAACCTTCAGACAAAATGGGTGGAAATGGACCACCTATCAGGAGCATGGATGAGTTCAATGACTTTGTGAACTCCAACACATTGATGGATGTAAAACTTAGAGGAGTAAATTATACCTGGAGCAATCGACGGATAGGGTGTCATCTCATTCAAGAAAGGCTTGATAGATTTTTTCTATCAAAGGAGGCTACAACTTTGTTCGATGATTCTACCCTGCAAGCCCTTCCTAAAATTACCTCTAATAATAATCCCATTTTTTTGGAGATCCCTAACTCTATGTATTTCAATAAACCTTTCATATTTCAATCTATGTGGATCAAATATTCCAGTTTTAGAGATAACTTAAGTCAGTGGTGGCAGCAGCCTATCAGGGGTAGTGCAGCTTTTAAAATTGCTGGCAAATTAAAGTTTGTTAAGGAAAATCTTTGAACTTGGAACAAAGAGGTTTTTGGGAACCTCTTTGAAAATAAAAAATATGTTGTTGAAATTTTGAAGATAATTTATCAGAGGATCAAATATGGTGATGCTGATAAAAGTACTAGGCAAGAGAAACGAACAAAACTAGCAGAGTTTCATAACATTTTGGCCTGTGAGGAAATATATTGGAGGCAAAAATCAAGGGCTCTTTGGTTGAAATATGGAGATTCAAATTCTAAGTTTTTTCATGTCACCACGCTTAGAAACAGAAGCAATAACAAGATAAAATTTAAAAAAAAACAGATGGTTCTATTACTCAAGACTTAACATAAATCAGAAAGGAGGCAGTAACTTATTTCAATTCTATCCTTGGTCAAGAATCACAGTGTAATGAGGAGGCCAAATATATTCTCTTGCAATCCATTCCTAGCATAATAAATGAGGATATAAACCTTAATCTTCTAGCTCCATTTTTTGATGAGGAAATTAAGGAAGCCTTGTTTAGCATGGAGCCAAACAAAGCCCCAGGACCCGACGACTTTCCCCCTTGTTTCTATCAAGCTTTTTGGGACATCGTAAGTGAGGATGTAATTTTTGCTATCATAGAATTCCAAGCAAGCAATCATATCCCAAAAGGTATCAACTCTACTTTTATTTCTCTAATTCCTAAGAAGAAAACCCCTGAATCTATGGCTAACTTCAGGCCAATCAGTCTGTGCAATGTTTCTTACAAGATCCTAACTAAAGCCATTGCAAATAGAATGAGAGATCTTCTGCCCCGCATCATAGATCCATGCCAGGGAAGCTATGTCCATGGCAGGTCAATATTGGATGGAGTTATCACAGTTCATGAAGCTCTGCACTCTGCTCATAAGATTAACATATTTGTTTTTGCCCTCAAGCTTGATATGAACAAAGCATTTGATAGGCTAAATTGGGACTTTCTGGTTGCTGTCCTCCTTAAGTTTGGTTTTCACCACCAATGGGTTAATTTGATCAAAGAATGTATTTCTAAAGCATGGTTCTCGATTCTAGTTAATGGAACAATTGCTGGTTAATTTCAAAGTCGTAGAGGAATTCAGCAGGGGGACCCTATCAGCCCCATGTTATTCATCATTGTGGCATAAGATTTAGGCAGAACCATCAAAAATGCTTGTAGTTCAAGTCTAATATCGGGAATCAAGGCAACATCTCTCACTAGTGTTGTTTCTCACCAAAAATTCATCGATGATACCCTTATATTGACTAAGGCATCAGTGATTGAGGCCAAAATAATTAAATACATCCTGCAACTCTACGAGGATGTTGTCGGTCGAAAGTTAATTTTAGTAAAAGCAAGTTATATTTCTTGAACACCCCCATTTAGAGGTAAGGAAGGATTGCAAAAATTTTAGGGTGTGATATAGCAAACCTCCCCACTTCGTATCTTGGTCTCCCTCTTTTCATTGGTTCTCCGAGAGAGTCAATGTGGGACAGGGTTATTGAAATAATTCAAAAAAAAAATCTGGATGGAAAGGTCATCTTCTATCTCAAGCAGGAAAGTTGACCCTCACTAAGGCCTCTCTTTAGAGCATTCCAGTCTATTTCCTCTTCGTTTTCAAAGCCCCTATGAAGGTTTTCCAAAAAATTGAGAAACTCCAAAAAGAATTTTTATGGATTGGATCAAAGGAGAAAAAAAGGATACACCTTGTAGGATGGACCAAAGTGTGCAGACCCAGGGAAAATGGGGGCTTAGGTCTGAGGAGAATTTCTCATATAAATTTAGCTTTACTAGATAAGCAGGCATGGCGTCTCATTTTTGGTGAAGAAAATGAATGGACAGTTATCATCAAATGAAAGTATCTTCAAAATATGGAATTTCTAAGTGACTCAGTTCCAATCAGAGGTTCTGCTTTTTGGAAAGCAATTCTTAATTGTAAGGAAATCATCAAAAAATGTTTAAGATGGGTTTTAGGCAATGGTGAGAGGATAAATTGTTGGAATGATAGGTAGGCTAAGGACGAACCACTCGACGCAATATATTAACATAGCTTGAATCAGAGATATCACGGAAGAACTCATTGGTAGAAAAGTCTCCGATTATATGGTTGAGGACAGAGGTAGAATGAAGTGGAAACAAATAAGAATTCAGGGATTTCAAGCAGAATCAAATGATCTTTGTAACATTCTCGGGCAACAATTTATCCCCATGATACCCAAGGAAGATCAAGTGACCTGGGCTCCTACGAAAAATGGGCAATTCACTGTTAAATCAACTTACAAGCTTCTGCTTGATGACGAGGATTTTATCCTCCAAAGGACTTAGTTTGGATAAAAAATTTAATTCCAAAAATTGTAGTATTTTCATGGCTGGTTATCCAAGTAAGAATTCTAACCATTGATAATATGATGCGTAAAGGTATTTGCATCACTAATCGTTGTTATCTGTGCAGGGCTAATTGGGAGACCATTTATCACATTTTCCTTGAGTACCCTTTTTCCTTGACTGTCCTAAGTGGGGTTTTTTAGGCCTTCAATATTTCATGGGTTAAACCAGCCACTGTACTTGATTTTTTCATCCAGTGGCCTTGCCCCTTTTCAAGCCAAAGACTTAGATACATGTGGAAAATTTGTCTCAATCACTATCTTTGGCAGGTGTGGTTAGAAAGGAACCATAGAGTCTTTAATGAGTCTATCCATGATCATCAAACTATCATTGCCAGGATCCTATCCTTTGCCAACAAGAATGTGAACCTTATCCCTTTTGATAGTTGTAAACCTCATCTGCAGGAGACCACGATTGCTCAATATTTAAGCTTAACCTTGTTAGATGAGTCTGTGCCTAGGGTAGTCAACCCCAAAGACAATGTTAAGTGGTCTCCACCTCCTACGGGTTGGTTTAATCTTAATTTTTATGGAGCATCTAAGGACAATACTGGTAGAGCAGGTGCTGGTGGCATTGTGTGAGATCATAATGGAAATATGATGCTTGCATTTTCTGAATATTTGGGAACAAGGACAAACAATGAAGCTGAAGCTAGAGCTATGTGGAGAGGCCTTCAAATGACTCAATACTTAGAAGGCAATTTGATCATAGAAGGAGACTCTATGCATGTTATAAATATCCTTAATAATTGGAAAACACCTCCTTGGAGGATTAAAACAATTGTTGAAGAGGCTAGGATCCTTTTCCAAGGAATACAGGACAGAAAAACCCAACATGTCTTTCGGGAAGCTAACAAAATTGCTGATAAACTAGTCAATTTGGGTGTTGATGGTGACAGACTTTTCAAATGGGAACACAGTATCTCGAGTGAAGTAGAGGAGCTTATTCAACAAGAATGCCAAGAATGATAGTCGAATTTACCAATAGGGAAGGCACTGTAAGTTTGAAGGCTATGAGTATTCCTATCTTTTTTTTGAATTTGACTCACAATAAAAATTATTTGAGCTATCAGTCTTCATGGATGCTGCTTGGAAATACCACAAAGACTAATGGGGATAGTCACATGTCAAATAACATGGCTCCTAGTCATCTTAGTAATTTGAGGTTGGTTGATAATCATAGGGAAGAAAAGAAACGGCAATATAAGACTTCGAACCAAAGCCACGTGGACCACCAGATAGCCATCGCCATAAATCTAGCTAGCAGGTTCACTTTTGCAAAGTTGATTGGCCAAGATAGTATGTGGTACCAAAGCATTTCATATACGAAAGAAAGCAATTACCAAAGAATTACTAAGAGTAACTGTCAATACAGAGCTTGTGGGAGTTTTTTTAGTACTCTGTTATGTGTGTCTGCAGCTTTTTGTTTCTCCATTGTCTCAAGGAATGGATCCATGTCTGTTTCTTTTTTGTAATTATGATGCATGTGTGTTTTCTTGGGGTATGCCCAAAATGTTGTATGGGAAGTTGTTTTTTGATAACAGGCTATGTGCATTACCGGATGTAATGGATTTGGCAGCATGTAGATTTTATATATAGAGGATCCTTAGTAAGGATATGTTCATCAATAGCCCTGGGCTGATTTTTGTAAAAGGTTTTGGGTCAACCTATAAAACCCGGTATTAATGCTATAGTATTTTATCTACCAAAAAAAAATATGAGAAAACTAATATGTAAATCAAGGCTTATAATATATCAACTAACATTCATTAATATGCAAAAATATGAATATAATAGCTTGAATCATACATGTACAAAGAATGTAGTAAAAATTACAATATTAGTTGCTCACTATGCTCGTTATACTTGCTATATGCTATATCCCTCCATGGAGTAATATATAGCCATTTTATAGTGACTCTTTGGTTACTAGACTACTCATTTCCTTATGTTGTCTTATGAATTTGGCTTCTCTACTTGATATTTGCATACACATGACTCTATCTTGTATGCACACCTAGACATGACTCATCACTTAGCATACTCTAATCTAAGGACACTTGTGCACACTTATATATAAGAAACTTGGGCACATATACTCACATTACACTTGCACACTTACTCACATGATACTTGTGCATTCCTACACATTAACACTTACATAACACTCGTGCATTTCCTGCACATTATTACATTAAATGAAATATTTACTCACACTCTAATTTAAGACTTGACCCTAATCTAATATTTACAAGATGTACCATGAAGGTACCATAGGGGTACATTAGCATGTACCAAATAATGTAATATACTCCAACACCCTCCTGTATTATATTATTTGGTTATTGAAGACTTTAGTCTTCAATCATAGTATTCGTCCTTCAAGTGATCCTAAAATTTGTTCTTGCTTTAATATATTTTTGCTTTCTTCTTATTTTTTTGCTTCTTCAGTCTATTGCCTTTCTATATCCTGATCAAATTAACAATTAATATCTTTTAAACTCTATGTGATAAATTCATCTTCATTGATTATCAATTTTGCTAAAAGAGCTTTGAATTCAAATTCTTCAATAGTTTCTTCTAACTCTTGGATTTCACAATTTTCTTGGGCTAGATGCCCTTTTTATTTCCCTCTCTATATTGCAACTGAGGTTGACTATACTAATACTGATAAGGATACTGACATTGAAGCTATATAGGTTTCTTGAATTGCATTTACAAAAACTTGTGTTAAGACCATTTTTCTTACATATTTTACAATATTTAGTGTTTCACTTGGATCATATCTCGAAATTGAAGCAATATTTCCTTGTACATGTTCTCTTGACAATAAAGCATTGTTAATAATTTTATCTTTGGTAGTATTTTCTACTTCATATTATTGTAGAATGTTGACTAACTCGTCAAAAAAAGTATCTTTGCTTAGGACTTACAAAGATGTAAATAGATGCTTATAATTTTCTAGAAGAGTTCTTAATGTCACTTGAACAAGAAATTTGTCTTCTACTTTTCTCCCAGAGTTAGTAAATTTTCCTTGATATCTACTATCTTTTAAAAAATTAGTTCAATACTTTCACCACTATTAAATTTTAATGAATACAATTGAGATTGAATATTGAAGATAGTAGCTTTGTTTTTCCCTTCAAATATTTTAGCTAAAGTATTCCAAGCTTCTGTAGAAGTTTTTGTTGTACTTATATAAGGTTAAATTTCATTAGTAATTACAAATGCCATTATCATAAATTATTTGGCTTCACTGCCTTCATATCTTTGAATTTCTCTAGCATCTTTAGTAGGTTTTGTTTTTGCTCCACTAACTATATCCCAAAGTTTTTCTACTATTAAAATTGATTTCACTTTATTTTTCCATGAAGCATAATTTGGTCCTTTCAAAAGTTGAGATTCAAAAATAAAGAACTTATTTGACATAATAGTACTCATATGACCTTTGATGTAGGCTACCTTATGTCTCCCTAGGTTTAAGGAATTTAAAGTTTCTAAATTACAAAACCTATGAAGTAGAATTCCTTATATCTCCCAAATATTTAGAAACTAAGAAAATATGAACTTTGCAAAATTAATTTTCCTAAATTTGAGGTTGAATACCTTTTGACTCCCAACTTAATTAATTTGCAAAAATTCAATAATCAAATTATTTAAAAACCATATAAATCAAATTAATTAAAGAACTATTAAGAAACCTTATAGCTCCAATATTATTATACCATGAATCTACTATTAATCTACTTATCTCTCCACTATCTAAATAATCAATAATAAACTCATACCATTAATCAACTCCAATAAATCACTTATTACTCCTTAGCTTAAATATAACCCTAAAAATTAAATAAAACCTTACTACTTATTACTCCTTAAAATAAACTTTTAGAAAACCTAAATTTGAATTTACCTCCACTTGCACTCGTGCCTATTTCTCCTCACATTTTTGAACTGCATTGAATGCCTTCGAAGATGCCTAGGAAATCTCTTTAACTCACACACTTTAATGCTATGTGGATGTTGGGAAGCATTCTATCTTTTGATGTTTGGTTGTTCACTTCTGATCCAAGTGTTTTTGTTTTCAAGTATTATTCTATCTCCTTGGTGTTTATGTTACTTTTGATGTAACGTTCTTTAACGTTCCAATGCTCCAAATGTTTGGATTTCCATGACCATTACTTCCTTCCTCAAGTAACTCTTCATTTTATCATCTTGTCATCTACTGACTATCTGCTAATAACTCGGGTGATGTTTAGAATCCCTTTGGCTTGGACTTGCACCTCTCCTGTCCTCTCCTCTGGTGATAATGGCCAAATGTTTTTCTACATCTCTCCTCTAGTGGTAATGGTTGAATGTTGTTTTGCATCTCTCCTTTGGTGGTAATGGTCAAATGTTATTCTATATTAGTTTGAATGGATATTGTAACACTTTAGATTTCTAATATTCATGCATGCTACTTATCCCTTATCTCTGATGATAGCACATTTTGGTGCTACTCTTCTCCACTTCTATGGTCGATGTAGGTAGCATTGTTATTATGCCTTTCCAATGATTATCTCTGGTAGTTCATCCCAATGGTATTTTAGACTGCATTTTACCTCTCTTTTTCTCATTGTTTGTCATAGATCCCTACTCTCTTTCTTCTAAATTGCCTTACTATCTTCTAAGTTATCTTCTAGAACTCTCCTAAATTACCTTGAATATTTCTTCTAAGTTCCCTGTTAGTGTTGTTTTAAACACCTTGTAGCTTTCTTCTAAGTGCCTTGTAAGCTCTTAGATCTTTTGCACATCCATGAATTCTAACACTAGAGTCTTCTACTATGTTATTTTCTTAGATTGTAGTCTTCTTTTGTATATGGAAACTTAAGTATTGACCTCTGCATTTTGTTGGTCTTACGTTCCGCTTAGATGTTGGCCTCTACGTTCTGTTAAGATATTTGTCTCTATGTTATACTTAGATGGTGGTCCCTATATTTTTCTTAGATGCTAGCCTCTACATTATCCACTTAGATTCTAGCCTTTTTCCTTTAACCTATAAATTCGAGTAGAGCTACATGCTTACTATCATAAAAAAAAATATTTCTCTTTTATCATAGATTTATGTTTCTCAGTTTATACATACCTATTTTCTCTTTCTTATAAGGGCCTTCCTTTCCTTAGACCTCTTTTCTCAAAGATTCTCCTTCTTGAACTCTTGTATCTATATCTTCTACATTAGTTTCTTGAACCAATATTAAGGCAAAGCCTCTCTTCAAGACCTTTATATCAATATTTATATCCAAGTCTATCTTCAAGAATTGAATATTCTTATAAACCATATCTATTATTAATAGAATTCTAGAATAGGTAACCTCAATCTATCTATCTTTGTCAAGGTCTCTCTTCAAGACCTAAATCAATAACAGCCTATAACTTAAATCAATCTCTGCTTGATGAAATATTTCTTCCTTCTCTTTCACTTGAAGATGAAATTATTCTCTATCTGTTGTAGGAAGCTTCTCACACTTTTGATAATTAATTTTTGCTACAACAATATCTTATATGCACCTAAGAACTCTAATAATGCCAAGGTGACTATAAAATTCTTGATGCTCCAATCAAGGTGACTAATTGTACCAAATCCTTCAAATTTCTTTTGGTTTGATAGAAATCAATTTCAAGGACTATCTATGTCCTTGAAATACTCTATCAATGTTAGGGCTGGTTATGGCCTTGAATGATCAACTATCTTAAAGTTGATTCACCTCCAATATGAGTCTTTATCTTTACTATTCAGTCTCCAACTATGATACGACTTTAGTTTTTTGCTTACAATATATTCCAAGTATAACTCTTTTTAAATTAGACAAACTCTAAAACCAATTTTGTCACACTAGACAAAAATTAATTTTATATGCAGCTATTTAACTTGTGCAAGAAACTACTCGTAATAGCTCTAATACCACTGATGGATTTTGAAGCCAAAACCTTAATATTAATAAGAAACTCATATAATAAATTCAATAGGATCAAATATGAGATAGTCATAATATAGTGAGATCAAGATAATAATATAAATAGAATAATATAAGAAAAAATAATATGTAAATCAAGGTTATGATATATCAATTAACATTCATTAATATGCAAAAATATGAATGTAATAGCCTAAATCATACATGTACGAAGCATGTAGTAAAAATTATAATATTAGTTGCTCATAATGATTGCTATACTTGCTATATGCTATATCCCTCCATGGAGTAATATATAGCCATTGAAAAGTGACTCTTTGGTTACTTGACTATTCCTTTCCTTATACCAAGTCGCATGACTCTTGGCTTCTCTACTTGACACTTGCATATACATGAATCTATCTTGTATGCACACCTATACATGACTCTTCATTTAGCACACTCTAATATAAGGACACTTGTGCACACTTACATATAAGACACTTGTGCATATATACTTACATTACACTTGCACATTTACTCACATGACACTTGTGCATTTCCTCCACATATACACTTATATAACACTTGTGTATTTCCTGCACATTATTACATTACATGAAATATTTACTCACACTCTTATTTAAAACTTGACCCTAATATAATATTTACTATATGTACCATGAAGGTACCATAGGGGTACATTAACATTAAAAGACACAAGCTTATACTGAGAGGGGGGGTGAACAATATAAGACCACTTTTTACTTTTCTTTCCAATCAATATTATGCAATGTATAGATAGAAATATCAACAACAGTAATAAAATAAATGCATAAATCACCACACACAATAAAGACACCAATTTAACATGGTTCACCCAATATGGGCTACTCCACGGAGAAAATATTTCACTAAAATTTTCTCAATCAATCTCTTGGGAATTATTTCCCTATTACAATATTTATGGACCTCTATCCAAAGGAGACATCAATCCCTTAATCAAGTTCGTGGATATCTATCCACAGGAGAACTCCTTTCTCCTTAGCTCTGGTTGGTGATCTTCTAGAAGAATTATTACCTCCACTGCACTAGCTAATAGATCTCTATCCACTGAAGACTCCTATCCTCACTCATAAGACCTATCCTCACTACCCTGGCTAATGGATCTCTATCCACTGGAGACTATCATCCTCTATACTCTATCACCTCAAAATATTACTATTTGCTCTATCTCAAATATGCACTAAACACAATCCTTCGATCTAGCACAAATCTGCTCAATATTTGTCTCTGGTCTAGCACAAACCTATCCTTAAATTTGCACCAAACTCTATCCTCAAATCTGCACTAAACATAGTCCTTTGGTCTAGCACAAATATATCCTCAATCTCTGTTCTCTGATATGTATTGTAAGATTCCACAAAAGCTCACATAAATTTGTCCACAAGTCTTCTCAAAGACTTACCTCAAATCTGCTCAACAAGTCCTCACTAGAACTTGTCCAATCTCATAGAAATATATAGAGAATTTTTAGAGACTCAATATGCTTCACATTCACCACAATGCTTAATCACTTTCAATCTCTCTTTTTACCATAGAAACATATAGAGAATTGTTAGAGACTCAATATGCTTCACATTCACCACAATGCTCAAACACTTTCAATCTCTCTTTTTACCACAAAAACATATAGAGAATTTTTAGAGACTCAATATGTTTCACACTCACAAACTCTCAACCTCTTTCTCAACTCAATTTAGAATATAGAGCAATTTGTTTCACATAACTTAAACTATCACTTCAATACATCCACTCAACTAAGCTCAATCACTTCCACTCAATCAATCACTTCAACAACAATGCTTATCAAGTAATCCTCACATAACAATGATACTCATGATATTTTACAAACCCTAGTTCAAGTTCCTCACTCAAATAATTGCTTCACAAACAATGCTAATCTCACATAACAATGATACTCATGATCTTTTGCAAACCCTAGTTCAAGTTTCTCACTCAACCAATCGCTTCAACAACAATGCTTATCAAACAAGGTTTTATCAACAACTCTTATTCCAGAAAAAACTCTTTAACAATCAACTCAAAAATGCTCATCAAACAAGGTTTTATCAACAACTCTTATTCCAAAAATAACCTTTTCACTCCAACTTAGCATTCACAACATTCAACAATCACTCACTAGGAAGATGTGCCCATACCTTTTATTTGATGTAGAAGTGTCCTTCAAACCTGTCTCAATCACAATTTTCTTATTTTCCAATTTTAATGGTTAGATGACAAAATTTCACACTAACACTCTTTCAAAATATTTCTCAATTACAAAAATAATCAATCTCAAATACACCTTATTACTCCTTGAAATTAGCAACCATAAAATCACACATAAAAATAAACTCTCAAATTGCCCCTTATAATCTCTAATTTAAAAAAAAAAAATCTTCAAAAGTTAACTCTTCAGAAATAATATTTGCCTACCCTTTTATCTCCCTCAAAAACACTTAATAACCAAATTAATTTAGACAAAAATTAAATCTCATAAACCATCAAAAAATATTTATTTTTCAACCTTAGGCACATAAAAATATTTTTATTTTCCTTCAACCTTAGCACATCCAAAATTAAGTTAACACAAATAACATCAGTGCATACCTTTGTCACAACAAAAGGGCCTCGGTGGGTTTCGAACAAGAGACCTCATGTTCGATCACCTTACTAAGGTGCTAGCCCACCACGTGGGAAAGGTGCTTCCACGGTGAAAGGAAGGCACAAGCCTCCCTTTATCCCTATGTTAGGCGCTACACGAAAAAAATGAATTCCCTCTCTTATTAACCAAAAATGAACCCAAAGGGATTCGAACCTGCACACCTTGCTTGCCACACACCCTAGTGCCTCCACCATTTACCAACTGCGCTACTAGCGCCTTTGGTGTTGTGAGATAGCGCTCCCTTCAATTTATTCCTCTATCACCAAAGATATTTTAAAAAATGTGAGAACCTTTCTCTTTTTGCACAAAACAAATGGAGCATAGGAGATTCGATCGATAGCTTGGAAGATTTAAGGCAAAGAACTTTACCACCTTTTATACACAATGTTCCATGCCATGTGACGTTGGCGCATCAAATAAAATTTCCAATTTGATTTATTACTTAGCCTTATAACCCTCTTTAGGGTTTATTAAATTAATAAAAATTAATTTATAATTAAATTAAAATTAAAATATAATTAACTTAAATAATTTTGAAGTTAATTAAATTAATTAATAAATTAATTTATAATAAAATTATATTAATTAATTTATAATTAATTTAAATTTCCCTCTTTAATATTATAATTAAAAATAATAATATTATTTGCTTGGGCCTCTTCTTTGCACTTTGTACCATATATGACTTCTTGAAACCGAGTCTTGACCAACTGAAGGCAGACTCTTCTTTTTGCACGGATTGTGGAACTGCTTCCTTTTGTACTGCTTACTGAAACTGACTTTTGACATCAATGACCATTCATTGTTGACATCAATGACAACTCATCCACTCAAAATGTCCAAAAATATCCCCCTTTGTCATTGATGGCAACCCAATTATATTTTCAATTTCCTTAACCTTTTTTTGTCCTGCTCCCCCTGGGAAACTACTCCCCTTGACTCAATACTCTCTTCTTAAATCAAATTCTCTCCGCCTTACTCAAATCTTTCTCCCTTTGACATCAATGGCAACGGGTCACCTTTGGGGCTCGATGCTAAGAATGAGTCTCTTAGCTTAGCCCCTCCCCCACCTCCTCTTGAGGTGGTTAATTTTGGGGTGGGAGTATTTCTACTCCCATCAAATGCTGATCTTCACCTTTGTCCACTTTCCTTCTCATCTGATTCTTCTTATTTCTCTGACTATTCCTATTCATGTTCATGTTCCTGTTCTTGTTCATGTTCATATTCCTATTCATGCTCATATTCCTGTTCATGTTCCTATTCCTGTTCATGCTTGGTTCTGAAATTTCTACTCTACACCACTTTGATGTATGTCCATAATTATTACACTTATAACACTTAAAGTTATTATTCCTTGGAGGTACAAATATCTTGGGATTTCTCCTGGTGAAGCCATATTTGTTCCTATTATGAACCCTACAATTCATTGCCTTGTGACCAAACCGATTACATGAGTAGCAATACACATGAAAATACTGCCTGTTTCTAAAGTTTTTATTTTCTTGTTTTTCATGTGTCCTGCACTGTGAAGCCCTATGCCCAAATCTATGACATGAGAAACATTATCCATTGAAATTTCTTTGCCTTGACCTCATTGGTCTTTTAGTCTCTTTTTCTCTATGTTGGTTCTTGTTCCATCTGTTTCTTCTTTGTGCATTGTTCCTTTCCTTTTTGAAATTTCTATTGCCCAACTCATCCTCAAAAGTCTCACTTTCTCTCACACTATCTTCTTATGAAGTTTGTTTATCTTCAAAACTTGAGGTTGACTCTTCTTCTTGCTTATTTTGTTCATGTTCAAAACCAAGACCTGTTTTGCTTGATGTAGGCTTTTGTGACTTGATAATATTATCCAAATTCTTTGAGCTTCTTCCAAACTTGTGTAGCTTCTCCTTAGAATTTTCTACTTCTTCCCTTAGTAGGGCTACTTCTTGTTCTAACATTTCACATTCTAAGACCTTTTCTTCTAACTTATCCTTGAACTTCTTTGTCTTATCTATTGACTTATTTAGATCCTCTATAAGATTTCCTCTCTCTTCATCACATTCTTGAAACTGAAGATCAAGTTGGGAGTTTTGCTTTCTTACATTATTTAAAGTTTTAAGAGCATAAATAAGCTCTCCCTCAAGATCAACTTCTCCTTTTTCTGATTCTTCCTCTATTTTTTTTGTCTTTGAAAATATCTTCATTCTTTTTTGACTTGTCTTCTATAGGATCACCTCATTCTTCTTCTAGTGCCATTACAATATTCTCTTCTAGTCCTTCAAGTGTATCCTCATATTCATCATCACTGAAACTGAAACCATTATTTGTACAACTATCTTCAAGATTTCCAAAATTACCACATCTAAATCACTTGAGAATTATTGGTGACCTTTTCTTAACTTCTTCTTTTTCTTCTATCAAAAATAGGACTTCATATTTATCATTATCTGAGAAACTATTATCACTATCACTTGAATACTTACTTGCCTTTTCTACATAGTAGCTCCTCTTTTGTCTTTGAAAGAACTTATTTCCTTGTCTGCCTTGTCCATCCTTGTCTTTATTTTGGTACCTGTATTTTTTTGATTCCTTGTTCTTATGATCCTATTTTTCTTCATCATTGCTATTTCTGGCTTCTTGATAATTAGTTGCATAGTGACCATACTTTCCACAATTGAAATATCTAATATATTTTGAATCTTTAAATTTTCTTGAATCCTTATTCCTTCTGCCATAATTTGCTTCTTCATCACTAGATGACTCATTGCTTGAATCTAACTTCTTGCCCTTTGTCTTCTTAGTAGCTTTGAAGGCTACTTCCTTTCAGATATTAGGTTCCTCTTTTTTCTTATCTCAAAAGTTGTAAGAATACCAAGTAACATATATCTTGACAAATAATCGCAATCTTTTGATTCCTCTATAGCAAAGATCTTTTCACTAAACCTTTTTGGAAGAGATCTTAAGATCTTATCACAAACATAAGATTCTTCAATCTCAAGTCCAAGTCCTTGCATGGTGTTCCAAACCTCATCTACACGAAGTAGATAAGTACTAATGTTTTCCTCATCCTTTATTTTTAAATCTTCAAATTGTCCTTTGAGATTTTGTATATTTACCTTTTTGAAACTTTTATCTCCTTCATAAATGCTTTGCAACTTATCCCAGATTGCTTTTGCTGATTTGCAATGCATAACCTTTATGAACTCTATTCTATGCAAACCTCTCAAAATTGTATTTAATGCTTTTGAATTGTAATGTTTTAGAAGCTTACCATATTTATCTGTAGGTGGAGTAGTTGGTGGTGTGTATCCATTTTCAACTGCTTCTCATATATCTTTGCTAAGTTCCATCAGGTGAATCTTCATTCTCATACTCCAAAATATATAATCGCTTCCATCAAATATCGGTGTTGAATTATCTAAGGACCCATTCTTAGAATCCATTGTGTTCTTGTATGTTTTTCCTTAAATCTGTTAAACTTTTCCTAAAGAACCCACTCTAATACCAATTGAAGGGCACAAGCTTATACTAAGGGGAGGGTGAACAGTATAAGACCACTTTTTACTTTTCTTTCCCAATCAATATTATGCAATGTATAGATAGCAATATCAATAACAGTAATCAAATCAATGCACAAATCACCACACATAATAAAGACATCAATTTAACGTGGTTCACCCAATGTGGGCTACTCCACGGAGAAAATATTTCACTAATATTTTCTCAATCAATATCTTGGGAATTCTTTCCCTATTACAATGCTTATGGACCTCTATCCAAAGGAGACACCAATCCCCTAATAAAGTTTGTGGATCTCTATCCATAAGAGAACTCCTTTCTCCTTAGCTCTAGTTGGTGATGTTCTAGAAGAACTGCTGCCTCCACTGCACTAACTAATGGATCTCTATCCACTGAAGACTCCTATCCTCACTCATAAGACCTGTCCTCATTACCCTAGCTAATGGATCTCTATCCATTGGAGACAATCATCCTCTATACTCTATCACCTCCAAAGCTTGCTCTCTACTCTATCTCAAATCTGCACTAAACATAGTCCTTCGGTCTAGCACAAATATTCTCAATCTCTATCTTTGGTCTAGCACAAACCTATCCTCAAATCTACACCAAACTCTGTCCTCAAATATGCACTAAACACAGTCCTTCGGTCTAGCACAAATCTATCCTCAATCTCTATCCTCTTATATGTACTAAACATAGTCCTTCGATCTAGCACAAATCTGTCCACAAGTCTTCTCAAAGACTTGCCTCAAATCTGCTCAAAAAGTCCTCACTAAAACTTATCCAATATCATAGAAACATATAGAGAATTGTTAGAGACTCAATATGCTTCACATTCACCATAATGCTCAATCACTTTCAATCCCTCTTTTACCACAAAAACATATAGAGAATTTTTAGAGACTCAATATGCTTCACATTAACCACAATGCTCAAACATTTTCAATCTCTCTTTTTACCACAAAATATATAGAGAATTCTTAAAGACTCAATATGTTTTACACTCACAAACTTTCAACCTCTTTCTCAAATAAATTTAGAATATAGAACAATTTGTTTCACAGAACTTGAACTATCACTTCAACACATCCACTCAACTAAGATCAATCACTTCCACTCAATCAATCACTTCAACAACAATGCTTATCAAGTAATCCTCACATAACAATGATACTCATGATCTTTTGCAAATCCTAGTTCAAGTTCCTCATTCAACCAATTGCTTCAACAACAATGCTAATCTCACATACAATAATACTTATGATCTTTTGAAAACCCTAGTACATGTTCCTCACTCAACCAATTGCTTCAACAACAATACTTATCAAATAAGGTTTTATCAACAACTCTTATTCCATAAAAACCCTTTAACAATCAACTCAATAATTCTCATCAAACAAGGTTTTATCAATAACTCTTATTCCAAAAACAACCTTTTCACTCCAACTTAGCATTCACAACATTCAACAATCACTCACTAGGAATATGTGCCCATACCTTTTGTTTGATGTAGAAGTGCCCTTAAAACATGTCTCAATCATAATTTTCTTCTTTGTCAATTTCAATGGTTAGATGACAAAGTTTCACATCAACACTCTTTCAAAATATTTCTCAATTACAAAAATAATCAATCTCAAATACACCTTATTACTTCTTCTTGAAATTAGCAATCATCAAATCACATAAAAATAATCACTCAAATTGTTTCTTATAATCTCCAATTTTAATAAATCAATCTTCAAAAATTAACCCTTCAAAAATAATATTTGCCTACCCTTTTACCTCGCTCAAAAACACTTAATAACCAAATTAATTCTTGCAAAAATTAAATCTCATAAACTATCAAAACATATTTATTTTTCAACCTTAGGCACATAAAAATATTTTTATTTTCCTTCAACCTTAGCACATCTGAAATTAAGCGACCAACACAAATAACATCAGCGCATACCTTTGTCACAATCAAAAAGGCCTTGGTGGGTTTCGAACAAGAGACCTCTCCATCGAGTGCCTTACCAAGGTGCTAGCCCACCACGTGGGCTAGGTGCTCCCACGAGGAAGGGAAGGTGCAAGCCTCCCTTTATCCCTATGTTAGGTGCTGCACAAAAAAAATGAATGCCCTCTCTTCTTAGCCAAAAATGAACCCGAAGGGATTCAAACCTGTACACCTTGCTTGCCACACACCCTAGCACCTCCATCATTTGCCAACTGCGCTACCAGCGTCTTTGGTGTTGTGAGATAGCACTCCCTTCAATTTATTCCTCTACCGTTGAAGATATTTTTGAAAATGTGAGAACCTTTCTCTTTTTGCGCACAAAACAAATGGAGCATAGGAGATTCGATCGATAGCTTGGAGGATTTAAGGCAAAGAACTTTGCCACCTTTTATACACAATGTTCCATGCCATGTGACGTCGGCACATCAAATTGAATTTCTAATTCGATTTATTACTTAGCCTTATAACCCTCTTTAGGGTTTATTAAATTAATAAAAATTAATTTATAATTAAATTAAAATTAAAATATAATTAACTTAAATAACTTTGAAGTTAATTAATAAATTAATTTATAATAAATTATATTAATTAATTTAAATTTTCCTCTTTAATATTATAATAAAATATTATAATATTATTTGCTTTGGCCTCTTCTTTGCACTTTGGACTATATCTGACTTCTTGAAACCGGGTCTTGACCAACTGAAGGCGGACTCTTCTTTTTGCACGGATTGCAAAACTGCTTCCTTTTGCACTGCTTACTGAAACTGACTTTCGACATCAATTACCATTCATTCTTGAAATCAATGACAACTCGTCTACTCAAAATGTCCAACAAGCATGTACCAAATAATATAATATACTCCAACAAGTCTTCACTACCTTTAATGTGGATAGACTCCAAATATGAAGGTGGCTGAAATGTGACTATAAAAAATGGATAGAGTTAAGTAGTAGCTCTAATACCACCTTTGTATTTTAAGCCAAACTATCTCAAGTCCAAGTATAACTAAGCCACAATATCTTAGGTCTTGCTTTAAATAATGAAGAGTAGAATTATATATATGAGAAATTAAAAAATATATTGGTCAATATAAATTATAATTACATTCACTATAACTTCAAATATGAATTTAAATGGTCCAAAATCAATCATATAATAACATGAAAATACTTACAATAAAATTGCTCATAATTTGTATACAAGCTTCAATATTATCAATTCTTGTCGGTGATCTCTTACAGACCATTTTTTGAATCCAATGTATGGAGCTTTATCTCCATAATATAGACATAGAAATATGACTCTCTAATACTTGACTATTGCACTCCTCACACATATGGGAGTTGCAACCTTTCTTATTATTTACATAAGATAATAATCTCATGTTCTTTGGCTTCTCATCTTGCCACTTGTATACAAGACTCTTCAGGCTCTACTTACATGCACACTTAACATAATAACACTTGCATAGTTCTACATGACACTTACTCTCCTACATGCACTCATAATATATGAAACTTGTGTACATCCTCACAGTACATATTTGCATGCTTATATACATGAAACTTGTGCACTTTCTCTCATTACACACTTGCTCACTAATATGCATGACACTTGTGCATATCCTGCACATGGAAACTTACATAAAAAGGAAATATAAATCACTCTCCTAAAATATAGAATCAAACCCTAATCTATTACATATTTACATTTGTACCATAAAGGTACTATGGAGATACATTTGCATGTACCAAATAATGTAATATTCTCTAACAAACTAGACCTTCAAAATCTAACCTTATTATAAGATCCTTCAACAATGGGGTATGTGAAGCTAGTGGGACCATAACCTTACCTATTAATGTCAAATATCAAATCCTTAATATCATGTTCTATGTAATACCTTGTGAACTCACTTAGAACCTTCTTCTATAATGACCTTGGATCCATTCAATGAAGGTCATCTCCTCTATCCTTCATAAATACGTTAAATATGAATATCAAGATAAACTTATCCATATCCTAGGTGATCCTCAACCCTAGACCTTTTGCAAGATGATTGAGGCTAGCAATCTCAAAAATAAATTTTATCCTTCTCTCACTCTTGTTTCTCTAATATCCTCCTCTTCTTCCACCCAAATCAATAATTCATTAGATTATTTGACTATAACTAATCAATCTAAAGTGCAAATTAACAACAAAATAGACATAAATGATCAATCTAAGGCTAGCAATCTAATTCACCTTAATAATTACCTAGCCAATCTCCATCCTTCCCCTTGAATCTTAGGGTTACCCTCTAGAAAGTGTAAAATGGTGCAAACAGGGTTATGTTTATGTTGACACTCCCAATAAAGAACAAATTCATGGTAGTAACCTCTACCTAGTTGAAAGACAATTTGTAACATGTTATTTATCTAATTCATATTCATTTCCCAATAAAATGATCATGAACATGAGATATCAATGAAAAGACCTTGGATCTCATGAGCAAGGAATCAAAGAACCATTAGAAACCAAACATTGGCCCGACCATTGATGCAACATTGAATTGCCTCATTTAATTATAGTTTTGACTCTCTTTTTGTGTTATCTTCTCCTGTGGTAACATCACATTCTACCTAAATAGTTCAAACACATGGTAAATAAGGATAATACCATACTAATTTATATGTATATTTGTATATATTCTTTTAAGAGTTAATTAGATATTTATTGCATCCAATTATTAGATTTTTGCCATTGAAAAGTACATTGGGATTTTGCAGAAATTAGCAAGGGATAATTTCAGTCAGTTGTATTTGGATTGTGGAGGCATTGAATAAATTTAATCATAGGATAGGTTACACCTTTCTAGTAGCCAGCTTATGGACCCTAATGACACTAGATTGTAATATGGACTCCTAGTGGACATGCAACACTAGGTCAACACTAAAATATAAATGTGGGTGACTGTGGATAAATGTGCATGTGAATGACTATTGACTGTAGAGACTTATCAAGTGAGGTGGATAATCCTTCTCAATATAAATGATGAGGTGATTTTTTGACTGGAACCACTAATTCGGGAGCATGGTTCTCACTATGATTATGAGATCGTTTGATCCTAAACGGTCGTAACAAGAAGTAATCATATAATATAGAAAACATTCCATTTCTAGATGCATAATGAAATAATATAAACTATTGTAGCTAAACAATACCATAATTGAATGAACATTCAAATGATGCAACCAATTCCTCCTCGATTGATAAATTGAGCAACATGTGTAGTTTTGTGATAATTAGAAAATTGTTGCAAGTCTTTAGATATAAATAAGCAAATTCATGATAATATTAGGGTTAATATTTATTTACTTTTTTTTCTGATTTATCAATGAATTATATCTACTCTATATTTAGTTTTGAGATTAATAACTTTTCACATGGATGTTGATTAAAAAATTATTTCTAAAAATTTACTAATATTTTGAGTTCAAACCCTTTTCCACCATTAAGGAGTTTGGAGTCTTTAGATATAAATAAGAAAATTCATGATAATATTAGGGTTAATAGTTATTTACTTTCTTTCTTTTTTTATCAATGAATTAGATCTACTCTATATATAGTTTTGAGATTAATAACTTTTCGCATGGATGTTGATTAAATAATTATTTCTAAAAATTTACTAATATTTTGAGTTCAAACCCTTTTCCACCATTAAGGAGTCTGGAACCACTCTAGCATGGAGTAAAAGTACTATTTCAACTTGAAAACATATGTATTTTTGTGATATTTATAAAATTATTGCAAGTCTTTAGATATAAATAAGAAAATTCATGGTTAATAGTTATTTACATTTTTCTTCTGATTTATCAATGTATTAGATCTACTCTATATTTAGTTTTGAGATTAATAACTTTTCGCATGGATGTTTATTAAATAAATGTTTCTAAAAAATTACTAATCTTTTGAGTTCAAACCCTTTTCCACCATTAAGGAGTCTGGGCCCACTCTAGCATGGAGGAAAAGGACTGTTTCATTTCTTGTGGAAGGTATTCCACATTATCATTTTTGTTTGTGTTTACTATCATTCATTGTTGTTCTATTTTCTATTAGAATGTGATATTGTATGTGTTGTCTTGAAATATTCATTGTGTTTCCATTGTATCAAGATGTGCTAGAAGCCATGTGTTTTATATTACTTATTAGGATCGATCGTTCTCTTTTTTGAAGTTCCATCCTAAGACGAAATAGATTAATCCTCAATAGATTACTTTTATTTTATTTTATTTGATATCTTTTGTTTCTTCTTATAAGTCATTTAATATGATTCTAGCATTTCTATTTTCACATTAAAAGTATAAGTAAATTTCATTAATTTAGTTTCCACTTCTTTCTTTATGAGTTCTTTCTTCTTTTTGCAAGTTTAGAATGATAAGATGCTTTATTTTTTAGCATGTGTGTGTAATAGAAAGCCCCTACCAATAGCCTTATTGTCAAACCTCTTCTAGCACATATAGCCTTTGGACACCACCTCGAATTTGACAAATTAAAAGTGACTTAATCAAAGTGTGGTTTAAAAAACCCATCACTTTTTGGTGTCATTGTTTGGGAATATAGTGTTGCTAAAAATTATCAGGTTAAAACATCCAACATTGCAAAATTTCACTTATATGGAAATTTTATTAATTCAAAGAGATATCACATCTTCTTGTTGGTCATTCTAATATAAGTGTTCAACTAGGATAGACTAAAAGGTCAACCCTACAACTTGAGGTACCTAGTGTCCTTATTAAGCACCTTATACCAATAGGAGACTAGTTAGTTGAAGCTAAGTGAAACTAGTGGTGTTGAGTAGAAAGGATATAGGTAGTTACAAAAAAATCATGGATAGACCTAGAGACAACTAAGGGAGGTTTATCAAAAATAACACCTAATAGGCCACAAGGGTGGAACAATCATGCTTAGAGGTTGCATAAGAATACACTATACCCATAATTGAGCCTCCAAACAATCTATTGTAATTAGACAAGGAAGGCACTAGTGAACAATCATCATCCGCTTTAGGATCTGAAGGATTTCCTAAATTAGAAGAACTTGATAGTGGTCCATGTATTCCATTTAAAAATATTCAAGAATACCAACAATTCTATAATGTATGGAGGAAAGATAAAAATATGGAAGATAGGCAAGGTGAAAATAATGCAAGATATAGACTAAGCAACACATAAGAGGAAACTAGTAATGGTGCTAAAACTTTTATGTATCATATCTGGTTAGATCTTAATGTGTAAGCTTAGATGAAATATATATCTCCTTCAAATTTACCTATCTTTAGAGAAACTACCCTAGAGGACCTAGACCAATCCTTGTTTGAATTCAATATCATATGTCAAACCTATGACTATATAACTAAAAATCACAAGCTTAAATTATTTCCTTCTATGCTCAAATATGCAATTATGCATTGGTTCATGGGGCTATCCCTAAAATACATATGTAGCTAGGACATGAAGGAAAAAGTGTTGGATTTTAAGCCTTACTACCACAAAATATCACAAGTCCCAATATAAATATTAAAGTTTAAATTATTAATAATGAAGAGCATAATTATATATGGGAAATCTAATATGTATATCAAGGCCAATATAGTAATGAAAATAAAATTCACTTATAATATCACATATGAATATAAATATCCTAAATAATTCATGAACAAGCATGAAGAAAACATACAATATTAATTGCTCAAAAACTATATACAAGATTTATTCAATCTCTATGCCTTCCTTTTACACTCAGATAATTAGATAATAGGATAATCGGGATAATAGGATACTTTTTCATAGAGCATTGTCTCCATAAAATGGCCATAGTAAGGTGACTCTTCAAGTACTTGAATATTTCTCTCCATATGATAACTCCCATGACCTTTGGCTTATCATCTTACCACTTGCATACTAGACTCTTCACTTTCTTCTTACATGCATAGTTGCATACTTCTATATGCACTCCTAACCTAGGACACTTGTGCACATCCTCACTTTACATATTTGCACACTTACATACACACTTTCACTCTAACTTACATGACAATTGTGCATTTTCTACACACACTCTTACATGAAACTTGTGCATTTCCTACACATTGACACTTACATGAAAGGGGAAATATAAATCACACATCTAAACTATAGAATCAACCCTAATCTATTACATATTTACATTTTTACCATGAATGTACCATGGGGGTACATTAGCATGCACCAAATAATGTAATATTTCTCAACAAAAAGTATTTCTAAGAATATATCATGAGTATTGTCATGTTAGGTATTGAAAGGAAGAACTATTTAGGATAAAGAAAAATGAGGATGAGATACTTGAATATTATCTAGATATATTCCATTTCATGCAAAAAATATGTGGGTAAGGGATGGACCTGGAACTTGTCAAAGTTATATTCCTATGAGGATTACAAGAAGGGACATCTTAAACTACATGGGAAAAGGTGATATAAATAAACTAAATCTTTCTAAAATTATGGATTTGTGCAAAAAATACTCTAGAACAGGGAAAGGAACATGCAAACATTGAGTAGGAAAGAGTAGTAGCAATGTAGGAGAGATACTAGAGTAATTTTCCAATTTTAAAACTAATATTCTTTTACATTTGAACACCAAATTAGATGAAATACAAGCTAAAACTAAAGCCAATGCATATATTATCCAAGGTGTAGGAAATATATCTTACAAGAATGTTCTATCAATAAGACTAACATATAAAGTATTTATGATAAAAACCACCCTACATACTAGTGTGACCTCCTACCAAAAATAAAAGCCATCCTTGGAAAGAGTCATCTCAATGTAGAGGAACTCAATTATGTGGGACAAAGGAATAATTTTTCCCATAAACAAAGAACATCATGGGGATAAAATCTATGGAATGCTTTTTGGAATATACATCCACCACAACAAAAATGGGGCCAATATCCTTGAACTTCATCTCTCGAGTGAGGAAGTCAAGGTCGGTTTAACCTACCATGGATACAACCAATTCTAAACTAGTCATGGTCAAACCAAGGCCAAAAATAGTTAGTACCATCCCATTCTAATCAATCTTATGGGAGAAAATGATGATTCAAACTCAACAACAAGAATCCTTTCTAGAACCCATAGGTGCTTCACAAATAATGTTGTCACAACCACCCAAGCAACCTCCATTATTGACCCAATCTATGGCCAACCCAAATAATAATAGATATGCAACCCTTGTATATAATTTAGAACATAGTGACATAGTCAATATAATGCCATTGACCGTGATAATGTGCAACTTCACTCAGGAAAGGTTTTGCCTGACCAAGAACCTCCTAGGATAGAAAAAGTACAAGAGGAAAGACAACCAACTTCAATAGACCATGATCCAATAACTCGGAAGAAAGGATATCTTCCAAAAAGCACGATTGTAGAGACTCAAGAAGCACCATACCCCAAGAGATTAGAATATAAAGAAGAACGTTCTAGGGACTTCAATCTATTGGAAGAACTAAAATGTTTAAACATAACAATACCTTTAATCCAAGCTATTAAGGATGTACTAATATTCAATAAGATTATCCAAGAAATGTACATAAATAAGCTAGGGAGAAAATAAAAGATTTATCCCAAAACCATAGAAATTATTGGAAAACTAAATGATCTCTTAGCAAGAAAACCTATTCCACCAAAATATGGAGATCCTAGGAACCCAGTAATAATTGTTTTCATTGTTAAAACAAGAATACCAAAGGTTTTAGTTGACTTAGGAGCAACAATTAATGTCATAACCATTGAATGATGAATATATTATCTTTGAAAAATATGTGACTTACTTCTACCATCCTTCAACTAGCAGATAAATTGAAAAATCAACCCAATAGAATATTAGAGGATATACTTGTAACTATGGAATCTTGGAAGTGTCCTATTGATTCATGATTCTCTAGCCAAGAGCCAAGATGAATGGTTATCCATTGATTCTTGGATGACCTTGGTTGGCTATGACAACAACCTGCATAGATTATTATTTGAGGGACATTACTATCTCCAACAGATTGAACTCTAAGAAAATTTCTCTTTACCTCCCAACTAGACTTTGTATGGATTTCTCTAGAAATCTATGGGTGGATGAGCTTGGGGAGTAAAATAATATTGCTCGATTAGTGATGGTCACTATAAAATACCACATTAAATAACTAGATCCATGGGAATAATCCCTTTCCAAATATGAAATCATTTTGAGGAGGGGACTATAATTCATAGGTATTTGTGGAAAGATGAGAAAGAAATCACAGAGCCTTTGTAATCTATATCATTACAAGAAATATTCGCATTGCCAGATAAACAAAAAAATACACCTCCTAACATATTTCAAGTATTCTTTAAACAACCTAACTCCTATAGGGATCACTTTCAATAAGAACACTCAAATTATTCATTCCCTACTACCCCATCATCGTCCTCTAAACTCATTGATAAGTAAAGGATTCAATTTAGTGTTGCCAAGTACCAAGTAAGTTGAGTTACAACTAAGAAAATCTATTAACATTAACATTTGGTTAGAAGAAGAAGAGGTTAAACTATTTGATGTATTAAGCCAATATGTGAATGCTTTTGCATGGGAATACAATGATATAAAGGGGATCCTAATCCATGACCGTTTTCTATCTATTTCATTGTATAATGTCTCTGAGATCAAAAATCTATCCAACCTCTTTGAGATCCTCGCTTCCCCAACTCTTTGTTTTCTCCATGTAGGCATTAATTTTATTGGTTCCAAATCAATTAAACCAACTTTTTCAATCTTATGCTTGAAGTAATCTACAAGTCTATCAAGTCTTGCAAATTCTCCCCAGACCTTACTTCTATTCATAGTAAAATTTAAGTCCCCACCAATGATAACTCTTTCATCCCTAACACACCTTTAGGAGAAAAATCATCCTAGAAGACCTACCTATATTCATAAGGACCATAACTCTTAATAATTGATAACCTCAAACCCAAGTCTTTAAAAAATAATTTTATCCACAAGCCTGAAATCATAAAGGAAGAATTAATTAAGGATAATAAGTTCTTCCAGCTAGTCAAAACACCCCCTAAATTTTTGATAGCATCTAGTGCCAAGAACTCCTAATCCCTAAGCAATTTACATAACCCTTCAATGACTTTTGTACTTGTCCCAGTGGTTTCTTATAGAAGGATAACATCCAGATTATGAATTCCCACCAGCCTAGCTAAGGCAATTCTTTTAGATGGACTACCAAGACCTTAGATATTAAAGGATAACAAAATCATTTAAACATCTTAGAGGGGTTTTGTCCTTCTCTAAGGACCCCTTTGATAGATTTTTGTTTAACTTACTAAATTTTTCTCAAAGCCTTCTCTTGTGCATGAAACAAAAATGAGTTTCTACATGCTAAAGTAGTGGAATATTCCTTTATATGGTCCAGACCTAACCCTACTATTCCAAAAAATGCAAAAGTTCTTAGTTCAGAATCCCTTTTCAAATATTTGCAAGAGGAATCTATCTCCAAACCATATCCTGAAATAGATACCTCCCTAGAAGATTCACCTGATAGGTCACAAAGAATTTTCCAAATAGTAGAAATATTTAGATCACAATCCCTATTCAATGCATTTGAGGTTGCCATCCCATTGTCCAAAACCTTAGAATATTCCTTGTCCCTGGGACTTCTCTTTGAACATTCATAAGTGTACAAATTTCTTTATTACCTAAGTCCATATTATTCTCATGTATTGGATAGTAATTGTCATAAGGCTTAGATGTCTAACCAATAAACTTAATAGTATTGGGTTCCAATCCTTTCATAGATTTCTTTATGACTCTATATTCTTCTCTAACAGCTTGTGAAGAGTGAAATGGAGATAAATCTAGGCCCAAAATTTCTTCTTCCTTCTCTAGATTTTTGGTTCTAGGTTAAACAACATTATTTTTTCTTGTTTGTGCCAAATCAGGGAGCACTATTGAGCTCTAACAAATAGGTATATCTTAATTTTGTTAGCTGACTTGTAATCCCCACTAGTCATTTTTTTTCTCCTCCATACTTTTTGTGTGAAAGTTTGAGAACATTCCTTAGAAATATGTCCATTAACATGACAATGAACACATCTAAAAGGAATCTTCAAATACTCCAAGATTTGAGTATGAATTGTATTCTCCACAACTATCTCCATAGAATCTGGTAAGCCTTCACTAATATCCATCTCAACCAAAACCCAAGCTAGAGGCCAAAACACTATATTTGAAAGAAATATCTATATCTAAGGTTTTACCTAATGAATATCCAATCACTTTCAAAGCTCTTTCTAATAATAACTCCATTGGTAGACTTAGAAGTTTTATCCAAATCAGGATTCTCCTAGCAACTTCAATCATAGGATCAAAGTAAGTCATCCAAACCTTCAAAGACAAAAAAGAAGACCCCCAATACCAAGGACCTCCCAAAAAATTTTGTGCATCTTCCTTAGATTGAAAAAGAAAACATATACATCTTTTGGAAAGTAAGTAGAAAATTGGCCCATATCCTAATATTAGGACCCATACCTTCTGCAACCACTCATTTGATGTATTATTAGCTATTTAACGTCCATAAAACTTTCCAATAAGGGCCTTCCTCAAAAACTCCAAAACTTTTTCCATCCTCAAGTATTCCCCAGGTACCATTTTGATCTTTGACTTTCTCTTTTAACCACTTTATGTGCCTTACGCACTTTAGTAACCATATTTGCAGACTATGTTGATTGTAATTATGGACCCACTCTACTTAGGGCCTCTTAATTAAGACTTTTACCAATAAAACCAGAACCAAACAAAGGAAACTCTGTCAGACAAAATGAGTTTGGACTATTTGGAGCCTGCTCAAGTTTTTCTTCCCCGCAATGAAATGCTTGCCCATTCATTAGACCCATCACTTGAGTAGAGTTTTATAAGACACCTAAGAGTGAGTATTCAATAGGACAACTGACTTGATCTAAACCTTTTGATATAGACTCTCCTCTGTCCACTAAAGTCTAATAACCTGTTGTATGATTTTGGTCACTTAAAAAACCTAAGGACCCCTAGTTCTCAACTTCTAAATCTTATCCAGAAATGGGACCTTTGGCCCTTGGAGTTAAAAATATGCTTTACCACTCAAAGGGCTCCTCTGAAAAGTCCAAACATTCCTCTTCATTCTCCATCAAAAATAAGAAACCAATTTCCCAAATTATACTACCATTTTAAAAATACCAAATAAAAAATATTTTTACTTTGCTATCCTAGCACTATTGTACTAGCCTTCACTACCCTAACACTGTTGCAACACTATTAAAATATTTTTACTTCGCTACCCTAGCATTGTTGCACTCACTTTCGTTGCCCTAGCACTACTATGGTACTATTAAAATATTTTTACTTTAGTGCCCTAGCATTGCTACACTTGGCTTCGCTACCCTAGCACTGTTGCGGCACTATTAATTTTTTTTACTTCATTGCCCTAGCACTACTGTGGCACTATTAAAATATTTTTACTTTGCTACCCTAGCACTGCTGCACTCACCTTCGCTTCCCTAACACTACTACGACATTGTTAAAATATTTTTACTTCATTGTCCTAGCATTGTTGCACTTACCTTCGTTGCCCTAGCATTGTTGTGGCACTATAAAAAATAGACTTTACTATCCTAGCACTGTTGCACTTTCCTTCGCTACCCTAACACTATTGTGGCATTGTTAAAATATTTTTACTTCACTGCCCTAGCACTGTTGCGCTCGCCTTCACTGTCCTCGATGGGGAATCTTTACATATCAAAGAATATCATTCCGTGTATTTTTCTCTTTAAGTGAAGTGATATTTTGTTTCCACTAAAACATATACACATAACATGCACCAGAAGCTACTCAACATCACCCAAAGAACTAAAAGGTATTCAAAATGAGTCTACTTATAAATTTTGTCATCTCAAAATAATTCTTTTCCAGCTAATCCAATGCACACTCGCTCGCTCTCTAGACTCCTTCCCGTTATCTTCTCTTCCCCCTGGCTCTCCTCCACCCCTTTTCAAACATTTATTCCTACTAATATATACATTGAATTTAGTTATAAAATAGTATGAAACATCAATAATAACAATGTATCTATATATTACAGGAGAAATCATGAATGCTTTGTAATCCATGAAATCCATTACCGATCAAAGGTAAAAAATTGAGTAATACAAACTCATACTCACATCCATTCTATCCAACAATCATGTTCATAATTTTTAGATTTTCATTGATCACATGGTGTTGGATGACGTGTTGTAGGTGGTGTCGAGCTAATTGTCGTAGTTATTTGTGTAGGACCTAAGCAGTCTAGAGTCCAATGTACACAAGGAGATAGTGCATTATGTGATGGCTCAAATTCAGCCTAGATTTATTTCTTTATAAGAACAAGCTAGTAAAAATAGAAACAGTAGATAGATAGAAACCAATAGCAGTTGCAGTATTGATGGCATTGGGAATGGCAAGGTCGAGTCAAATAGTGCAAAACTTCTTAAATATTTTGATGTTTTAGGTCTATACCTCAAGATTTTTTGGAGGAGGCTCTCTTAAGATCGAGTCAAGTTTTAGACCTGAGGGATCACTCAATAGATAGGGGAAAATGGTCTTGCTATCAAGTGGTATTGGGTAAGCCTAAGTCCCTAAAGAAAAAGTTCGATTTGCTCATGGAAAAGGGTCATATTTTTATTCTAGATGACCTAGTTAATATGGTCATTTAACAAGGTTTCCATCACTTGGTATGCATATTTATGGGGGTTAGACCTAACCTATATGTAGTCAAAAAATGGGCTTCTGTTAAGTGGAGGCTAAATGGTCATATGGAGATTGTTGCCCTCTCTAGGGAATTTTTCATGGTGAAGTTGAATCATTTTGCTAATTCAAAAAGAATTTTATGGGGGGCTAGTTCTGTGGAAGGCATGGCCTTTTCCTGAGGATATGGGGACTTGATTTCAATCTCAAGACCCAAAATTTTTTGCAGGTCCCAGTTTTGGTGAGATTACCAAATCTCCCTTTTTCACTACTGGAATGAGGATATTTATATTGGTAATGTTAGGGAAATGGATCATCTAATTATTGTGCAATTTGAATCCAACCACCAAGTCTAAATATTGCCTCATCTATGCTAGAATATGTGTTAATGTAGAGCTGGAGGAAAATTTACCAAATTCGATTTGGTTGGTTTCGAGATTAAATTTTTGGAATAAACCTCTGGAATATGAGAATCCCTCTGTTAAATATGGGGTTTGTAAGAAATTAGGGTACTTGACTTGGGCATGCCCAAACTAGAAGTCTCCTTCCCAAGGTCATAAATTATAGCAACAAAAGCAAATTGAAGAAGAGGGTTCCAGGAAGAAAGATATCTTGGAAGTTGAAAACCTTGAGAGTGAAGTTTGTAAAACAAAAAAATAAAAGGTCTCATTCTTAGAGGGTTCCAGAAAGGAATATATCTTAGGAGCTAAAATCCTTGAAAATAAAGTAAGTAAATTTGATATTCACAGAGAAGTTCTACATCAGTGGAGGATTTACTACCTCCTAAAGTAGATACTGATGAATATCGTAAAAAATATTTCACTCTTTCTCCTTCTGTTGTATATGGTGGATCTTTTTATACTATTAAATCTATTTTTTTTTGGCCCTCTGGTTTCCCATAGTTGATAAATCTGTAATTAATTTGCATCACAGGTTGGCCACCACCGCTTTCTCAATTGCTCATGGATTCCAAGACTTTTCTTGAAGAACACAAGCTTATACTGAGAGGGGGGGTGAACAGTATAAGACCTCTTTTTACTTTTTCCTTTATACTTCAAAATAGTAAAGCAATATATCCAAAGAAATATCAAAACAAAGCACAAAATCATCCACAAAGTGACACAACAATTTACGTGGTTCACCCAAAGTGGGCTACTCCATGGATAAAACTTTTCTCTAAAAGTTATATCACAGTTCTTTGGGAAACCTTCCCAATTACAATGTTTATGAGCCTCTGCTCAAAGGAGATACCTTCCCCTAACTTTGCTCTGGCTGGTGATCCTCTAGAAGACCTTTGCCTCTTCTGCCCTTAGCAAGTGGAACTCTATCCACATAAGACACCTGTCTTCCCTGCTCTGGCTGGAGACCTCTGTCCTCACTCTATCACCTCAAAGTTGGTCCTCAAATTTGCACCAAAACACAATCCTTCGGTCTGGCACAAATCTGTCCTCAACTCTTCATCAATATTTGTCCTCAACTGGTCCTCAAATCTGGTTCACAAAAATGGTTCACCAGATTGCACTAATGCTGGCTTGATCTTCACCCAAGTCTTCAAGACTTGTTTCAGATCTACTTTGCAAGTTCTCACTTAGAACCTGCCCAAATAGCTCCACAAGCTTCAACAAAATCTTGCTCAATGCTGTCCAACAAGCCCTCTCAATGACTTGTCCAAAACCTGCTCTCAAATCCCCACCTGAACCTGTCCAAAACCTCAACAAGCTTACAAAGAAAACTTGCTTAGCATGAACTCACAAAGAGAATTGTTAGAGACCCAATGTGATTCATCAACCTCATAGAAGCATAAAGAGAATTGTTAGAGACTCAATATGTTCTATACTTAATTCCCAATCTCAATCTCAAATCTCAAAAGAATAAGATAGATGTAATATGCTTTTCTTAAGAATATGAAACACAAATCTGTCTACGCAAACACAGCCACAATCATAGTCACCCTTGATCGAATTCCACCCTTTGCACTATCTTCGCAAATACAACAACACTTCAACACTCTGCGATCGAACTCCTCATTCTACGCATCAACTCGCCACTTCTGTGCTATCTGCGTTGTTATGGCTGCATCTCGCACACTTCGCTCGAATCGATTTGACTCGGTCTCTGCACATCGTGGACTTTACTTGTGCAAGTTCGATACTCGCATTCGATACCTTGAAACTCAAAAACAGTCCTCCTTTTATAGCATAAATTCTAAGATCAAAACACTCAATCTTAGTCGGCTGTAACCCTAGAATCCGTCGCCCAGATTTAACTCTGTCGACTTCAACCACCTCTGCTGTTCTGTAGCTTTTCTCATAAAACTACAACATGTCACGATATCATGACACTTTTACAGCCATACACCTTCTATAGCCTGCTATCACGAAATCATGACACCTTGGCCTTTGTCGACTTCCTTTGAGCTTCTGTCACGAAATCGCGACACCTTTGCCTCTTGCTGATGTCATCTCACTTCTGTCATGAAATCGTGACCCTTCTGACTTCATGGCCTTCTTCTTTGCTTTTGTCACAAAATCATGACACTTTTGCCTATTGCTGACGTCATCTTCACTTTTGTCATGAAATCACGACGCTTTAGACTTCAATGCCTTCTTCTCTGCTTTTATCGTGAAATCATGACATATCTGCTTCTACTGACGTCATATACAACTCTGTCACAAAATCGTGACCCTTATGACTTCATGGCCTTCTTCTCTGCTTGCACTAGCAAAAATGGAACATGTCGCAAAATCGCAACACTTTCGTTGCCATGAGCTTCTTTTTGCCTTACACCCGCAAAACTGGAACATGTCACGAAATCGTGACACTTTCGTCTTCGAGCTCTTCCTTCCTGAATTTGTCGTGAAAATGTGACGCTTCTTCTGTTGAAGACTTGCTTCCTATTTTTGTGCGCCCTCCCCCCCCCCCCCCCCCCCCCCCCCCCCCTCCCCCCCCCCCCCCCCCCCCCCCCTTCCCCCCCCCCCCCTCTCCCTATCGTGAAATCGTGATGCTTTCAACTTCTGAAAGCTTTTCCTGCAACTTGTCATGAAATCGTGACACTTCTCCTTTCAGGCTCTTCTCTTTGCTGCATGTCACGAAATCATGACAGTTCCCATTTCAAGCTTCTTCCCTTTGCATCATGTCACAAAATCGTGACAGTTCCCGAAACACTTTCTCTCTCTTCAATCTTGTCACGAAATCATGATAGTTCACACTACGGACTTTCTCTTCTGCAACATGTCACGAAATCATGACATTTTTTTTCCTCCGTACAGCCTCCTTTGCAGAATGTCACAAAATCATGACACTTTTCTTTCTCTGCCTTCCTGCACTGTCCGAGTCACGAAAATGCGACATGTCACAAAATCGTGACATTTTCCATCTGCTCTTCTTCCCTACCAACATGTCGCGAAATCATGACAGTTTTGCCTGCTTCGTCTCTGCCTTCCAGCATGTCGCAAAATCATGATAGTTTTGCCCAAAATTTCTCTCTCCTCAAACATGTCATGAAATCGTGACAGTTTTTCCAGCCGCTTGCATACTTTTTCTTACTTGTCTTTTTCTTGATCTTTTGCAACTGGGCTACTCTGATCTACTTGGAAACTCATTGTCCAAACTGAAACCTTCATCAAAACACATTCTTTGACATCAAACCAAAATGCTTCAAGACCTTCTTGACATCAATGACAACATCTACATTTAGAGCAAAGGCAATGTACCCAAGGTACCCAAAATTGCCAACAATCTCCCCCTTTGTCATTGATGGCAAACCTTTACTGAAACACATCTTAAGAGCCAAAACTGAAACCAATATGAGCTGACTACTGAGAATATTTCTTTGAAGTTTTGCTCCCCCTGACTTGAAGCTTTCCTCTTCACATTGAAACCCTCCCCCTTACTCATATCTCTCCCCCTTTGTCATCAATGGCAAAGGGTCACCTTTGGGGCTCGGGACTAAGAATGAGCCTCTTAGATTAGTCCCTCCCCCACCTCCTGATGAGGTGATTAAAACAGGGTTGGGAGTAAATCTCCCATTAGGCACTAATCATCATTAGTGTTTATGACTTCCTTTTCGGGCCTTCTCTTGAACTCTTTGTCCATATTCTTGTTACTGTTTTGATCCTCGGACCTGTTCATACTACTGTTCCTATTTTTATTATCATTCCTGTTCTTATCCATGCCTTGATCCACAGACCTGTTCATACCACTTTTCTTGTTCCTGTACCTTGGCATTTCAGCTCTGCACTGTCTAGTTGTGTGACCTGCATTGTTGCATTTATAACAAATAACACTGTAATTTCTTTTAGACATATCTGTTCTTTGAATCCACCTATTCTGACTAATGGTGTACCTATTATTTGCTTTGCAAAAAATTGCCTTATGCCCAAATTGATTACAAGAGTAGCAATACCCATGAAAGAAATTACCACTTCTGAAACTGTCATTTACCTTCCTCACTTGAGCCATGCAATGTACAACCATGTGACCAAACCTGTGACACGCAAAACATCTGTCGTGAAAATTTCTTTTATTCGACCTCTTGGGTCCCGAAAACTTCTTCTTCTCAATCTGAATTTTGTTTTCTATTTCTGCACATCTATCACTCATGGACTCATGATCTAAAGTATTTTCTTCATTAGAACTCTCTTCCTTTTGAAATCTCTTGCTAGATTCCCCAACCTGTTCCTTGTGCGGCTCAACAAAACCGAGGCCTATTTTATCTATTGTCTTTCTTTGACCTTTGATGAGAGACTTAACCTTTTTGGAGCTATCTTGAAACCTGTACAACTTATCCTTGTACTCTTTAGTTTCCACTTCCAAAGAAGCCATTTTCTGTTCCAACTCATTATACTAGAAAAATCTTAGACTCTAACTCATCCTTGAGTTCTTGTGTCTTAGTCATAGAGAAGTCAAGACTTTTCGTAAGATCATCTTTGATTTTAAGATTTGTATTGGCCTCTTCTAGTTGTTTCTTCAAAGAAACAATCTCTTTTTCTTGTTTGCAGCAAACAATCTCTCTCTCATTGATTTGAGACCTGAGAGTTTCTTCACTCCTTTTGGACTCTTCTATTTGTAGCTTCAAATTGCTAACAACTTTGTTAGATTCCTTTTCATGTTTGCTGCATATATCAACTTTATTACTCATTTCTTCTATCTGCATTCTTAAATCGTCAATTTCTTTTTCTAACTTACTGCAATACTCTATTTTCCTGGTTAATTGCATTTCGAGATCTTCAAAAATTTTCTTGTAATCTTCTATTTGTACTTTCAAACTGGTGATTATATCTTTTGCATCCTCAACCTTTTTACTCAGAGCTAAAATTAGTTTCTGTTTCCAATTTGCTTTTGCATCACTTCCTTCTTCATCACATTCCTATTCTGAATCTGTTTCTTTATCGATTTTGAATGGATCATCTTCATCTTCACTGCTACTAAACCCATGGCACTGACATTCATTATGACCGAGTTGACCACAAACAAAACATTCTCTTCCTTGTGAGCAATCAGCTACAAAGTGACCGATCTTTCCACATCTAGTGCAAAACTTTATTAGTCTGGCTTGTTCTCCATTGTTTGATTCATCTCTTGAATCTATTTCCATTCCCAAAATAGCAACATTGAGTTCATCTTCATTTTCTTTCATGACCATGTGAGTTTTCTTCTTCTTGTGTCTTATGGTTTTGCTTTTGCCTTTCCTTGCCATTTGTGTTCTTGTAAGATCTTCCTTCAAGCTGTTAAACTTTTCGAAGGCACCGGCTCTGATACCAATTGAAGAACACAAGCTTATACTGAGAGGGGGGGTGAACAGTATAAGACCTCTTTTTACTTTTTCTTTATAATTCAAAATAGTAAAGCAATATATCCAAAGCAATATCAAAACAAAGCACAAAATCATCCACAAAGTGACACAATAATTTACGTGGTTCACCCAAAGTGGGCTACTCCATGGATAAAACTTTTCTCTAAAAGTTATATCATAGTTATTTGGGAAACCTTCCCAATTACAATGTTTATGAGCCGTTGCTCAAAGGAGATACCTTCCCCTAACTCTGCTCTGGTTGGTGATCCTCTAGAAGACCTCTGCCTCTTCTGCCCTTAGCAAGTGGAACTCTATCCATAGAAGACACCTGTCTTCCCTGCTCTGGCTGGAGACCTTTGTCCTCACTCTATCACCTCAAAGTTGGTCCTTAAATTTGCACCAAAACACAGTCCTTCGGTCTGGCACAAATCTGTCCTCAACTGGTCCTCAAATCTGGTTCACAAAAATGGTTCACCAGCTTGCACTAATGCTGGCTTGATCTTCACCCAAGTCTTCAAGACTTGTTTCAGATCTTCTTTGCAAGTTCTCACTTAGAACCTACCCAAACAACTCCACAAGCTTCAACAAAAGCTTGCTCAATGCTGTCCAACAAGCCCTCTCAATGACTTGTCCAAAACCTGCTCTCAAATCCCCACTTGAACCTGTCCAAAACCTCAGCAAGCTTACAAAGAAAACTTGCTTAGCATGAACTCACAAAGAGAATTGTTAGAGACCCAATGTGATTCATCAACCTCATAGAAGCATAAAGAGAATTGTTAGAGACTCAATATGTTCTATACTTAATTCCCAATCTCAATCTCAAATCTCAAAAGAATAAGATAGATGTAATATGCTTTTCTTAAGAATATGAAACACAAATCTATCTGCGCAAACACAGCCACAATCACAACCGCCCTTGATCGAATTCCAACCTTTGCACTGTCTTTGCAAATACAGTAGCACTTCAACACTCTGCGATCGAACTCCTCATTCTACACATCAACTCGCCACTTTTGCACTATCTGCACTGTTATGGCTGCATCTCGCACACTTCGCTCGAATCGATTCGACTCGGTCTCTACGCACCATGAAATTTACTTGTGCAAGTTTGATACTCGCATTCGATACCTTAAAACTCGAAAATAGTCCTCCTTTTATAGCATAAATTCTAAGATCAAAACACTCAATCTTAGTCGGCTATAACCCTAGAATCCATCGGCACATATTTAACTCTATTAGCTTCAACCGCCTTTGCTATTCTGTAGCTTTTCTTGTGAAACTACAACATGTCATGATATCGTGACACTTTTATAGCCGTACACCTTCTATAGCCTGCTGTCACGAAATCGTGACACCTTGGCCTTTGTCGACTTCCTTTGAGCTTCTGTCACGAAATCGTGACACCTTTGCCTCTTGCTGACGTCATCTCACTTTTGTCATGAAATCATGACCCTTCTGACTTCATGGCCTTCTTCTTTGCTTTTGTCATGAAATCATGACACTTTTGCCTATTGTTGATGTCATCTTCACTTCTGTCGCGAAATCGTGACGCTTTAGACTTCAATGCCTTCTTCTCTGCTTTTGTCATGAAATCATGACATATCTGCTTCTGCTGACGTCATCTGCAACTCTGTCATGAAATCATGACCCTTATGACTTCATGGCCTTCTTCTCTGCTTGCACTAGCGAAAATAGAACATGTCACGAAATCGCAACACTTTCGCTGCCATGAGCTTCTTTCTGCCTTACACCCGTGAAACTGGAACATGTCACGAAATCATGACACTTTCGTCTTCAAGCTCTTCCTTCCTGAATTTGTCATGAAAACGTGATGCTTCTTCTACTGAAGACTTGCTTTCTATTTCTGTCATGAAATCATGACACTTTCTCCCCCGACTTTCAAAAGCTTTTCCTCCAACTTGTCGTAAAATCGTGATGCTTCTCCTTTCAGGCTCTTCTCTTTGTTGCATGTCACAAAATCGTGACAGTTCCCATTTCAAGTTTCTGCATCATGTCACGAAATCACGACAGTTCCTGAAACACTTTCTCTCTCTTCAATCTTGTCGCGAAATCGTGACAGTTCACACTGCGGACTCTCTCTTCTGCAACATGTCACGAAATTGTGACATTGTTTTTCCTCCATATAGCCTCCTTTGCAGAATGTCATGAAATCATGACACTTTTCTTTCTCTGCCTTCCTGCACTATCCGAGTCGCGAAAATGCGACATGTCACGAAATCATGACATTTTCCATCTGCTCTTCTTCCCTGCCAACATGTCACGAAATCGCGACAATTTTGCCTGCTTCATCTCTGCCTTCCAACATGTCGCGAAATCATGACAGTTTTTCCCGAACTTTCTCTCTCCTCAAACATGTCACAAAATCACGACAAGCTTTTTCTACTCGCTTGCATACTTTTTCTTACTTGTCTTTTTCTTGATCTTTTGCAACTGGGCTACTCTAATCTACTTGGAAACTCACTGTCCAAACTGAAACCTTCATCAAAACACATTCTTTGACATCAAACCAAAATGCTTCAAGACCTTCTTGACATCAATGACAACATCTACATTTAGAGCAAAGGCAATGTACCCAAGGTACCCAAAATTGCCAACATTTCTTTCGCTATGTGCATTAAAGACTGGTTTGTGTGGCCGTTTTCATCTTACTGTATTAAAAAAAGAGTTTGCAATACTTTGCAGTCCCCCCTGCTATTTTTTTATGCTAGATACCACTACCAATGTGGGCCTCCACGTGCTGTACGTGTAGCCATTGGCCCACTAGAGGCCCCATATGTCCTAAAGGTGTGCACACGCTAGCATGTGGGTAAGTTCTCCATGCACGTGTACCCATGCATGGCTAGCATTCCATTACATGCTAGCATGTACATACATGTCATTACACCCACACTGGCTAGCACATTGTGGGTGTGCAGGCCAACATGCACCAACGTGTGTGTACATACCAACACGTGCCAGTGTACCATGGTGTGCATGTGCTAGTGCATACCAATGTGTATGCGCATGCTAGTGTACCCACGTTGACTAGCCTGTGGTCGCATGTGCCAATGCACCATAATGTGTGCAGTCAACTTTGACTGTGCGCTCTATGGTCATTTAAATTTAAAAAAAATAATAATTAATTGATGAATTTTAAAAATTAATTAATTAATTAATTTAATTATTTAGCACCTTAAATTAATTATTATTTTCTTAATAATTAATTATTTAAGCTTGTATTAAGGTGCTTAGGGTTTTATTTTGGCTAAGGCTATTTGTATGCTTTTGTAAGCAAATGTCCTTGTAAAATTGTAATATGGAGTGCAAGATCGATGGTACCCGACACTCCCAAGTTCTCATCCACCTTCTTGTAAAAGCATTGGAATCCAATGCTTATATAGTGGGGAGGAATGATGAGGACATATTAGGCTATGCCTATTTTATTATTGCATGTTGGATTATTGTTATGAACATTGGCTAATCGGTTGAGGTTGTTAGACTGCACTCTAGATTAAGCTTCATTTGTTTGGGGAGGTTGCACTTGTTTTGCACCTGTCTATTTTTGGTTATAACTATTGGTGTTATTTAAGCACCACTAAATAATAAAAATGTAAGTGGAATTTGAAGTTCTACATCATCTTCCTTCGAGAATCAAGTTATGGTAGATAAGACGAAGGTATGTGATACTTTACCCTCCTTAAAAATGAATAATGTTCTTCAAATTCCTTTGATATGCTTCAAGAGATTAATTTTGGAGATGAATTTAATGGCTTATTGGAAAAGGCGAATGATGGAAATATTTAGTTAGAAAATGAGGAAGGTGAAGATGAGTAGAACCAAATAATTTTGAAAAAGTGGGTAGATCAAATAAAAAAGAACCTAGAAAATTTAGTTGAATCGAAAAAAGCTACCCAAACTCCAAAAACCAGACATCAAAAGAAGTTAGAAATTGATGTGGGCAATATTAAATCTCAAGGGAGACCTTTCAATCAAAAAATCAGAGAAAAAGAGATAGAGACATATATTACCAATAGAATCCAAATAGTAATAGCTTTAGGTTGGGGAAGTAAAAATGTGCTTAGGGTAGGAGGAAAATTATAATGCAGACCATGTTGAGTCTGAGAACAAAGGTTTGTTGGTCCTCTCTACTTCCTTGGATTTGATGCAAGGACAGTTTTGGAAAAGACTTGGAATTAAAAAGGACTTGATTGGGGGTCTCTCGATGGAGCATTCGTTGGAAGCTCTGCATTAGAGTTATTTGATCCTTAAGGACATGTTTGAGTTTGGGATGAGATTGAGCCAAATGTTGACCCATAACTTTGAGGAGTATGTCACTTAGCTAAAGGACATTAAACGCAAAACCAACTCTATGGCCAGTGTAATAATCTGATGTGGAGTGTTATGAGATTTTAATCCAGTTGCTTATGGGTGTTTTGTTCTTTTGGGTTCCTATTCGGTTTGGTCATGGTCAACCATTTTACTTTGTGGACTATTACACTTCAGAATATTTTAGTTTTAGGGTTGTCTTGTTTGTGATGTCTCAATTTTGAGATTGTTAGAAGATCTGTAGGTGCTTTCTTGTAAAAGGTTTGGGGTCCCTTTCAAAACCCTTTCTTCCATACTAATAAAAAATAATAATGAATCTATACATGACGGAATGTCTTTTATGTCTTAAATATATATTGAAACACAACTTTAAAATTTAAAAAAAAAAAAAAAAAACTCTACACATTATTATTACATTTGTTGTCTTATTTGGTTGTTAGATGTGGGATGATAGTATATTATGAAACTCTTGAAATAAAATCAAACATATATAAAAAATATATTATGAATCACTTCAACATTAAAAACTAAAAACCTATCTTATCACTTTACCAAACATAAGCTTAGTATCCAACAAAGCCCTAAAAACAACTTATTATAAAATGCATAGTATGAAAATATTATCTATGATGATAAACTTCTTATTATAAAATACATAGTATTAAAATCTTATCCATGATGATGGACTTTCCATGATAACTTAAAATATTTTTAACTCATTTCTCATTAAAAATAATGACAAAAATATTTTAACAAATAATTATGCTATTATGACATTAAAGAAGAATATGCACTTAGAAGTGAGATATACTAAAATCACATATTGAATATGTCATATAAATACTTAATAAATAAGGAAAAAGTTACTACTTGAAAGCAATATCAACTTTGACCTAACCATCCTCTGTATCCTAAAAATATGGCTAGTGATAAAAATTTAGAAAAATTAAAATAAAAACCATCTCACACAATTCTTACACCTTAGGACAAACACAAATTTAAATAGTGCTCTTACAATGATATCAATACAAATTCGTAGATATATCAAAACACAACTTCCTCCCTATCCTAAAAATATGGCTAGTGATAAAAATTTAGAAAAATTAAATTAAAAACCATCTCACACAGTTCTTACACCTTACGACAAACACAAATTTACATAGTGTTTCTCTTAAATGATATCAATATAACTTCATAGATATATCAAAACACAACTTCGTTAATATGTCAAATATAAATCTATACAAAAAATACTATATCACACTTAGCAACTAAACTTGAAAATTTTATCACTAGGTTTACTACTCACACAAATTTCCTTTACAATTAAACAAACATAAAGACACTCGAGGAGATCCTTTAAACCAATTTAATCTAAAATATGATAAATTTAACATCATCATTACATCAATTACACATGCTAAGATATTTTATATAATTGTAAATTAATCATAGCTATATAATCCCCATAATGGGGGCGGAGGTCCAAGGTTCAAATCTCGAGCCTCGCCGGACTGAACACTTGTCCCTTTCCTAGTGCTTTCATCGACGTAAAAGGTTTAAAATGATTGTGGCATGGTGGTTCTGCATGAAGATCTATGTGGCGGCTTCTAGGGTGGACAGCGCAGAATACTGTGGCGGCCATAAAAGCTGGACAGCCTGCCCAGATTCATGGCGCATACCGATTCCACCATGTAAATTCAAAACAAAACAAAAAAAAAATCATTGCTATATAAATATTTTATCACCATTCATTATATAAAAGGTATATTTAAGAGAGTGAGTGTGAGTGTGAATGCAAGTAGGAAGTATGGAGTGAGTGTGAGTATGAGCAAGGAGGGAGTGTAAGTAAGAAGTAAGGAGTAAGTGTGAATGCAAGCAAGGAGGAAGTCTCACCTTGAGAGTTCTTACTTCATATCATTAGAGAAATACATAGAATGATTATTATGAGGGAAAACTATTATCAAGGAAATAAAATCATTTATAGAATCCCTAGATACCTTAGTTGGAAGTAAGGATACCTTAGATGATAGAAAAAGTGAACGAATCTATGCTAATCCCTATCTAGGAAGTAAATGTTTCACCAAAATTGATTATCTAGAATGACATGATAGAGCATGATATATGGTTCTTAAAAGTAGAGGGTCAATAAGTAAGTTCAATAAATATCGACCAGCTTATTTAGAGATTTAAAAGTAAATTCAATAGAAGTAGGGTTTGAGTTTACATTATTCTATTGTTTTTGTTTCAAAAGGAGTTTTCTCAGCATCTTTTCTAGTTGAGAATATTAGGAAAAAATAATGGGTGTTGTCCATGGTTTAAGGGGAGAGATACCTTATATTTAATACCATGGGAGAGAACTTCTCTATAGAGATAAAAACTTTAAAAATATTTCTAGTACAAGTTGAACTTTTTTAACTTCTATATCAACTTATTAATAAGGACGTTTTGAAGAATATTAATAATATTTCAAGGGAATTCATCTAATAGGAGTCAACTACTGAGGAGGGAAAGAATCCTATGTATACTTGAGTATGCCATGGATATTTTAAAACTTTTATCTAAATATATTAAGATAATATTTTAATCGAGACAATGGGATCAAGTGGATTAAAAAAACATTATATATTTATTTCACAAATACTATGAGACCATACATGTAGCAAGAGATTTCTAAATGGAAATAATCAAGAAAGACAAAAACATTTGGTCATGAGAAAAACTCAAAGATGAAGTAATGAGATCATATTGTAGTAGAAGTTAGCTTGGACAAAGGATATTTCAATCTTAGAAATGTGGTAAAGGAATTCCCTTTGTTTCATTAGATGGTAAAGGTTGGCATAGTTAAAATTATATACATAATGACTGCACACCTATATACATAAGCAGTCATACCTATATACATAATGTCTACATACCTATATATTATATACATAGATATACATAGATCATAATGACTGCATGGCCGCTTTGTTTCATAAGCAGTCATACCTATATACATAATGTCTACATACCACATATCATCCCTACATAATCCATTATTTACATAACTATATAGTAACCAAGAACCTCCTAATCCATGATTTACATAACTATATAGTAACCAAGAACCTCTTTTCTGATCAACCACCATCCTAAAGGATTAACATTATAGTCACTCACTGAATAGTTCAATCTAATCCGATTCATAGAATTCCATTGGTGTTATGTGCCTAGGTTTTATTCATAAAAGTTCACTATTGTCATTTGTTTAGTTTTTCCATGTTATTGGATCTATAAAGAAATTTAAAATTTTAGGATAACAAAATAGTTGATTCACAGGATCCTCCATATGACCATTTGTGAGACCTATTCACTTATCGATCCCAAGCGCATGACCAAGGAGATCCTAAACTCTTTAGATATGTAAAGGAAAATGTATTCAACTTTTAGCCTTTTATATTTATATTGAGTTAGCTCCACTCATATAGATATTTTAGTTTCAAGTTTCAACTAATTAAGAACATGGAAAAATCATGGGTTTGATAAGTGAAAGAATAATTTGTATGCAATGATTGGTTTGAAGTGAGCACATGTGGCTTGAACTCAAATAATCCAATACAAGCCTAAACCCCTAGTGGTACAAGTCCTTCCACATTTACTATGCACACTAGGCTACCAACATCAAGGACAACAACCTTAGGGACACCTCCCTAATAGGTCATGTCTATATCCTCATGAATGACCTTCTTAATGACTACAAGGTCAACCAATAATATAATGTCCTCAATGAATATAATGACCCTATAGATGGCCATATTCATGTCAAGCTACATTACTTCTATGTCGCCCATGATCACCATTAGTCCCATAGATTTTGAACCCCTCAATTCCTCAGGGTACCCTAAATATTTTATCTTAGTGCAAGGATCACAAGGTCACTCTATACCAAGATTCCCACATGCCCAACAAATTCATACACAAGATACCCCTTGTGGGAGACCACATCGCTATTTTAAGGACATGTTCAACACCATCAAGAATGTTTGCCACCTTATTTCCATATTCATGTTGTTTGTTTACATGGAGATCATATTGATCCATGACTCCCAAAGATCAAAACATGATGGCAATCAAAACCTCAATGAACTCCTAAAAATGATTGAGGAGGGCAATAGGGAATTCATGTTTTTATGAAACAATATAACCTCCTTTTGGCTACTAAAAAAGGACCAGTTGGGTGGTTACACATGACAAAGAAACATTCAAATACTTTGAAGTAACTGGAGTTATAATGTCCTCAAAATATCAACAATAGCTCTAGCTTTGTGTAGGACCTCTAGATCTCCACCATGTTCAGTAACCATCAAAATGCTATAATCATGAATAGTCCTATCACTAGCCATAGTTTGGATTGAGGTGAATCATAAAATTTTGAGGTATTGATGTCTATGATGGTTATTTATATGACATATCTTCTCTTATCTCATCCACATATATTTCCATGTATGCACTTGATGTAGCTACTTCTAAGACAAGTAATAATATTAGGTAGAAGAAACAACAAATATATATTTATTTTGGTCGATAAATGATATTATCAATAAAATGACATCTTGTGGAAAAGCATCAACGACAAACTAGTTATCACAAGAAATATTGGCTCATATAATTGTCAACCCAATTACCTTAATTGCTTCTAATATAGGATTCAATGCTCTATTCAATTTCATAAATAGTACATGCAATAGTCCATATCCATATTCTCTTCTCTCCACCTATATATGGAGATCCTAATCTTTGTATCTCTTAATTTGTATTCCTATAAATGTTAGTGTTATTATTTTGATCTTTTATATTCTATATTGTTAACCAATCACATTGAAAATTCAAATTTGTTTAATATAATTTATAAGTTTTAAAAAATGAAATATTTTATTTATTTATATATATATATATATATATATATATATTACGGTTGATTTGGTTAGTGTGAGAAATCCCTACAACCAATGGGCAGGCTCCCCCAACCATGACCTCTCTTAAAGTCGAGAGCTATGCTTATCGATAGGGAATTTAACACACACTCACCTACGTCGCGGTTTGAACCTTAGAACTCTCGAAAAAGAACCAAAGCTTAAACTATTGCGTTGTCCCCCTTAAAACCTTATTGTTTTTATTTTCTTATTTTATTTGGTTAATTGTGAGAAACTCCTGTATAAGACTAAGTATTCTCATCCCAACCATGACCCTAGTACGGCCAAGAGCTAAGCTTATTAATAAGAGATTAACACACACCACAATTTGAACCTTGGACCTCCCAAAAAAAAGTCAAACCTAAACTATTGCATTGTCCTAGCCTAAAACCTTATATTATTATCTATAATAAAATTTAAATTAATTTTTATTAAAATTAAACATTTAAAAAATAATATTAATACCATTATACTTACACGTATGTGTTATGTATACATATAAAAAATTGTTAAAAATTAAAAAAATTTCAATATTAACAAACCCTATAATTATATTTTCTTAAATTTAATATTAATATAAATTAAATTCCTTTCAAATGGCATGAGCCCACCTTAATTTTTGAGGAAAAAAAAGTAATTTTCAAATCTTAGTCTGGATGCACACAATTACTAAAATATTGTAACATGATAATAATACAATACAAATAAAACTCTTCCAATTTAATATAACCAATTAAAAAAAAAAAAAATTTACAAAGTTCTTATTTGTGATGAAGATTTTGATAATCTAACAAAAAAAATTCAATAGTAAAATCCTACAAACAACATTAATGTGATAATCTCGTGAACACAAATTTATTCATTTATTTTACAAACTATTATCTTTTAAAATATCATACGCATTAGCTTTAATTTAATTTTTTAAGTAAAAAATAATTTTATTTTTTTAAGAGTAAAATGACTCCATTATTGTACTGAATAAATTCTTGAATTTGTGGGAAAAATTCCCACATTTCGATATAGATTGATAGTACCACATCTCGATATAGATTGATAGGATAATTGTCAATGGATCAAAAACTGTTAATTTATAAAGAGCCTTATTGTAAGGTTAAGTCGGGGTTGTCCTTGACATCGGTGGAATTTGTTTTCTTGGCATATGGATACAAATAATCAATAAATTATTGGCTATTCACTATACTTATTTTGATTAAAAAGATTTATGGGTAGAAAAATATGCAATGTCTTTTTTTAATTTAGCAAAAAAAACAACTTTACACAATCTCTGAACCATGATTAGGGGTTCTACACCATCAAAATCATCCAGAAGTCGCGTCTAGAAGTCGCGTCTAGTCCTGATCGCACCAGCATAATCAACTGGATTTTAGGTACCTAATGTGCATTTGATAAGGTGGAGATTCGAACCACGGCCCTAGCTTGGAGGATTGTCCTACCCTCTCCAACTCACCTACAACAAATAGACAAAAAAATATACAATGTTAACTGATACATATAGTATGATAAATTAAATGACAAACATTTAAATTTAGGTACGACAACTTTGAAAGAATTATAAATTATTATATTATAAAAATTTAAAAATTTAAACATAAATGCACCTTATTTATTGTTATTTCATGTTATTTGAAAACATAAGTATTCTTATTTTTAATTTAGTTAGTAAATAAGTTTTCAAAGCTTATTTATCTTTAATTTTAATTTTTAAATTCCTATCAATAGTTAACAATACATTGGAAACATGTGTATTAATTAATTATCCTCATGAGTGCGGTAAGGATGTCACTTGCATTATCGATGACTCGAGTTCAATCCCCATGGTGGATGTGTATAAGAAGTATTATTAACCTTGGGGTTAGTTTGACAATATACTGGGGTGTGATCTTCTCCACCCATTTTTTGATGTAAAAAGACTTAATCATTTTTTACTCTATCTTTTTTCATTTAAAAAAAAAAATGTATTAATTATAATTTTAAACTATTTTTAATTAATTTAATATGATAAATATTTAATTTTTTTTTTATGATTTTTTTTTAATTTAATTGGAAATTATTATTATTATAAATTTCATCAACATTAATTTTAATTAAAAATATATATTTTTTATTAATAATATTTTTTAGTTAATTTATTAAATAAACATAAATTATATATTTAAAAATAAATATTTTTTGAAGGGCGAAGGAGTGATGGCGAGCGAAATTCTGAATTTCGAATCGTCGACGAGCAGAAAGCAGAAAGGCGGCAGTACGGGAGCAGGAGCAGGGAGCGGATCGGGAGCGAGCGTGATTGCCATCAACGATTGAACGACCACCCAAGATAATGGAAGCGGAGCAACAGCTAAGTTCGACACGGGGGTTTCGGACGATGCAAACAACGGCTATCGAAGAAAAGAACCTCCGAACAAAGTATTGATGGGAAGCAAGAAAACCCACTCAGCGTCATTTGCAGAAGTGCTCAAGGAAAATCCCAAACCCTCTCCAATCGCACCGTGCACTTTCATCTCGCAGGGCTACGATGTTATCCTTTCGAAGGAAGTCATGGCGAGGTACATTTCCCCCGACTTCTTCTCCTTGGTTGGGAAGTTCATAGGTGGAAGACCCGATATGGAGGCTATCCGTCGATGGGTGACAACAAAATGGAAAACTAGGGGCTATCTGGAACTGATAGCCATGTCCAGAGGCTTATTTACGATATGACTCAATACCCAGGAGGATGCAGATCACATTCTATTTGGGGGCCCATGGTTCTTTGGAAGAAGGAGTTTTTTCCTTCGCAAGTGGGGAGTGGATTTTGATTCGGAGACCCAGAACATCAATTTCACTCCTATTTGGGTCTTGCTCCCTAAATTACCATCTCACTTCTAGCATGAGGATGTGCTCCAAGGCATAGCCCAGGTGATTGGAGAACTCGTCGCTATCGATCCTACAACATGCACTCGATCGTGAATGATGCAGGCCCACATCTGCGTTAATGCAAACTTGGATACCCAGCTTCCAGATCATGTGAATTTGATCTACAAGTCCTACCATCTATGCCAAGCGGTGGAGTATGAGAACAAACCCTCTTTCTGCATCGAATGCCTCTCTCAGGACACCTCCGCAGCGAGTGCCTAAAACTGAAACCTGCTCAAAATGATTACCATGAGACACTTCGCTCACCCTAAGGAGAAGTCTAGAGGATGAAAGCTAAAGTGGGCCAGCACCATGAGCCCAAAGGCAAGCATGCTTCCCCTCCTTCGAACAGTAACATGAGTAAGGCAAGTACCATGTTTGCTTTTTCCAATAGGTTTAGTTTACTCAATAATGCAAATTTCAATATAAATGGTAAGGATGTGGAGAATCCCCGTGAGGAATTCCCTAGAGCAAATCAATCGGATCAACCTTCTGAGAAGGCAAGGCCTCCCCAGCAAACTCATTTTTTATCCCTAAACCCATGCCCTAATTCTCCATAGGCCATGGCACCTGAATCCCAGGCCCCTTCACCCAATCCCCCTTATATACTAATCCAACAACCAGCTCCCCCCCACCCATCAGGTCTGGGTTGTCCCATCCCCCACCCGAAACTCATGGTGATGAGGCCAATAGTTCTGAGTCGTCTCATGAATCCCCATAGGCTTAGAGCCCTAAAAAACCATAAGCTTTAAAAAATCCCAAATTGATGTTGGATGTGACAAAAAGAAGGGTAGACCCTCTTGTGCAGAGCAGAGGAGTAGAGACATAGTGGAAGACATAGCCAATGGCACCCAATGAACTCTCTTTTAGGAATTAGGAATTCCCAACAGAGAAGAATCAAAGAGATCCAAACCTCCTACGCAGCAAGGCAAAGGAGGCAAAAAACCCTCCAAGAGTTCCAAATGAGAATCCTCTCCTGGAATGTGAGAGGGTTAAATGGAGTAGCAAAACAAAGACTTGTTGCTTCTCTACAAAAGGATTCAAATCCCGCATTTTTTTAATTCAAGAAACCAAACTAGGCATGCAGTGTTCGCCTAAAGTTACCAAAATTATTTGGAGAAAATGTGAGTTTTCCTTTAGTCCTACCTCTGGAACCTCTGGTGGCCTTCTCTGCCTCTGGGACCCAACCAAGGTGGAAGGAAGAGAAATTTTAGGTGAAGGGTGAATCTCCAACATTTTATTTCATGACTCTATTACTAAGCAGTCTTGGGTTCTAATGAATATTTATGCCCCAAATAGCTCTCAGGATAGATTGGCCTTGTGGAATACTCTCACTCAGATGAGAGAGATGTTTAGCAACATCCCTTGGATTCTTTCCAATGACTTCAATGCCCCATTACACCCCTCTGATAAAAGAGGTGGGAAAGAGATCACTCCTAAAATCATAGGGAACTTCAGCCATTTCGTGGATGCAAATGAATTAATGGATGTGCAGCTATGGGGTTCTTAGTATACTTGGAGTAACAGAAGGGTGGGGTTGATCTCATACAGGAAAGGCTTGACCGTTTCCTTCTTTCTTAGGATGCGCTTCCTTTGTTCACAGATGTCAGCTTACAGGCCATGCCTAAGATTGGGTTTGATCACAGCCTCCTTATATTCAAAATGACCAATAGACCCTAGTTCAAAACCCCATTTCACTTCGAGGTAATGTGGACCCAGCACCCTGAACTTAAAGATCACATTGTTGAATGGTGGGGGGAAAGCTTTCCTGGAACTATCACAAACCAGGTTACTCAGAAACTATGGTCCATTAAAGTCAAACTAAAGGTGTGGAATAAAGAAACCTTTGGTAATATCTTCAAGAACAAGCAAAACATCAAGAACAGACTCCAAAATATTGAAAATCAGTTTCAACAGGATCAAGGGGATGACAGCCTGAGGACCGAAGAAAAACTTCTCCTCTCGGATTACCATAATACTTTGAGGAAGAAAGAGATGTTGTGGCATCATAAATCAAGATAGTTGTGGCTCAAAGAAGGAGAATCCAAGTCCAAGTTATTCCACGTTTACACGCTCAGACATAGAGGGGCAAACAATATCAAGGGTTTAATCAGATAAGATGGCTCTTTCACTTCTGATATCCATGAGATCCATGATGAAGCGGTCGACCACTTTGAGTCCCTCCTCGGCTCCTGCCCCACCCACTCTTCCCAAGCCATGGATTTCCTTCTTAAGCATATCCCTAGAACCATCATTGATAGCATGAACACCTATCTGCTTATCCCGTTAAGCTCTGAGGAGATCCACCATGCCCTTTTCTCCATGCATCTAGACAAAGCTTGAGGTCCCAACGATTTCTCCCCTAGGTTCTTCCAAGCCTACTGGGACATCATCGGCCCTGACCTATGCCAAGCCATCTCAGAAATGTAGAGTTCTAGAGTTATTCCTAGGGATGTAAATTCCACCTTCCTCGCCCTCATTCCCAAAGGACCCAGCTCCAAATCCCTGTCTGATTTTTGACCCATAAGTCTGTGTAACGTCACCTATAAAATCTTGTCCAAAGCAATGGCCAACAGACTTAAAGGCATCCTCCCTTCCTTGATCGACCCTTGCCAAGGAAGTTATGTTAAGGGTTAGAACATAGTGGATGGAGTCATAACCATTCACGAACTCATTCATTCTACCCTTAACTCTAAAAAATCTACTTTCTTCCTTAAGCTCGACATGAACAAAGCCTTCGATAGAGTTGATAGGGAGTTCCTGTCCAAAGTCCTTCAAAAGTTTGGGTTTCATGACAATTGGGTCCATTTGATTTCATAATGCATCTCCTCCTCCTGGATTTTTGTTCTGGTTAATGGCTCTCCGGTAGGATACTTCCCTAGTACCAGAGGGTTGAGGCAAGGGGATCCCCTCTCCCCCATCCTCTTCATCATTTTGGTTGAGAGCCTCGGACGAGCCATTAAATTTGCCTGCTCTAAAGGGTTGATCTCTGGAATTAAAGTTGCATCCAATCTTCAGCCCTCAACTCACCAGCAGTTCATGGATGACACCCTGTTGGTGACTGTTGCCTCTGTCTCTGAAGCAAGAGTCATCAAATCCATCCTCAATCTCTATGAGGAAGTTGTCGGGAAAAAAATCAACTTCACCAAAAGTAATATTTATTTCATCAATACCCCATTGGCTCGACAAACCAAAATAGCAAATATTCTGGGTTGTTCCATTGCTGCATTCCCAACCACCTACCTTGGCCTCCCAATGTTCCAAGGGAGACCAGCCAAGTCAATGTGGAATAATGTTACTGAGAAATGTCATAAGAAGCTCATTGGGTGGAAAGGCGTCCTTCTTTCTCAGGTGGGGAAGGCCACCTTGGTCATGTCTATTCTCCAAAGCATCCCTGTGTATTTCCTTTCAGTATTCAAAATCCTTGCAGCAGTTGGGATAGTAATTGAGAAAATTCAAAAGTGCTTCTTATGGGCTGGAGTCGACAATCAGAGAAAGTTCCATCTAGTGGCCTGGGATAAAGTGTGTTCACCAAAATATAAGGGAGGGCTTGGTTTTTGCAGGATCAACAAAATGAATCAGGCCCTCCTAGCGAAGCAATCTTGGAAGGTGTTCACTAATGAAAACTTGGAGTGGGTCTCAATTATTAAAAGAAAATACTTGCAACACCATTCTTTCAGGGATGAAGGGATTCCTCAAGTAGGGTCTCATTTTTGGCAGTCTATCATTCAAACCAGATATTTGCTCCAACAAGGCACTAGGTGGCAGCTCGAAGATGGGAAGTCCATCGACTTCTGGCACGACCCCTAGGCAAGGGATGAACCCCTTATCAGGGATCCTGATATCACAACAATCAAACACCTCACAGACCACAGGTTTGGGACAAAAGTTGTAGATTTCATAGTGCAAAATCAGGACTGTCGTAATTGGAGGAAGCTTCATTTTAGAGTAAGCAATGTAGTCCTTGATAGAGCCATTTCCTCTCTGCAGGTTGTTTTTAGGGTAAATTTCATTCCCAAAGCCTAGAAGGATGACAAACCCTTTTGGAAAGGCACCAACAATGGCTCCTTTTTGGTTAAGTCTACATTTTTCTTGATTGACCCTCCTCAGAGCAAGCACAAAAACAAGGATGCCCCAGCAGCAGTTAAAAGAGTTTGGCTCAAGCATCTCATCCCAAAAGTGGCTCATTTTTGTTGGTTAGCTTTCCATAACAGGATTCTCACCACAAAAAATATGATTAAGAAGGGTGTTATTATCCCCAACAATTTTTATTTGTGCTTACACGCGTGGGAGTCCACTCAACATCTCTTGGTAGAGTGCCCCTTTGCCTACGATGTTTTCTCCATGTTGATCAGCAAGTTCTAGGTCCATTGGGTTTGGCCCTAGTCAATCATTGATTTTTTTACTCAGTGGCCCAAGTGTTTAGGAATCTCAGACTCAAGTTCTTGTGGGAAGTATTGTTACACCACACGTTGTGGCAAATATGGCTCGAGCGTAGTAGTAGAATTTTCAAGGATTGACCTAAGGACCCAAAATTCATGGCTAACAAAGCCCTCTATTTTATAATTAAAAATGCAAACCTAGTCCCTTGTTTAGATGTTCCCATGTCTAGGTTGGAAGCTACCCTATCCAATTCCCTTGGCATATCCTCCAAGTGTGCTAGATCCTAGACCCATACCAGTTGTAGATCCACTATCAAGTGGAACCCTCCCCCCTAGGGTGGCTCAAGGTGAATTTCAATGGATCGTCTAAAGGCAACCCTGGAGATGCTAGGGTTAGAGGTGTCATCAGGGACCATGAAGGTAAAATTATCAAAGCTTTCATCGAAAATCTAGGGATCAAGTCAAACAATTATGCCCAATCCTAGGCCCTATGGAGGAGCATTGAATTCAACAAGGGTCTGACTAATCCTATAATTTTTTAGGGGGACTCCCTTAATGTGGTCAACCACATCAAGAAAAACACCAAGGGTGGATGGAATATTCAAAATATTATCCAAGAGAGTCAACTCACCCTCAGACAAGTGCTCACTCAACACCATCTAGCATGTGTTCAGAGAGGCCAATACGGTGGTTGACCTTCTAGTAAACAAAGTAGCCAATCAGAGCGAGCTTACCATTTGGGAAGACTCCTTCCCATAGGACATCATCGATACTACCAAGAACGATGTGGAGTGCATGTCCAAATAACAACAAGCGGTACTCCAATAGTGTTTTTATTAACACCAAGGATGTTTATTTCAACACCAAGGATTTGTGTTCCCCTTTCCAAATCATCATTGTCTCTAGTAAAGTGAGCGGTACCACTCACCACGTGAGCCATTCATATCGTGGCAAAGCTCATCCTCACCATTGCTTCCATTTTTTCACCTCGCACCTTTGCTTAACTCTCTTTGTTTTCCTCCATATCTATTTATCTGTCCCCCTTCCATTTCCTCCACCCTTCCATTTTATTCACCATCATCTCTATCTCGGTTGTTAGCCCCATTCAACCTGGCACCTATTCCATCCCCTCGTGTGGCTGTGTTGCCTCCCTATCATGTGCAGGTGATGAGATTGGTCTGTGTTGGTGTTTTTTTCATGGATTTTTTGACTTCCATCGTTAAAGGTCTGCTTTATAGCACTCTTGAGTGTACTCACTTGCATTATAGCTCTCTTGCTGGTAGGTTCCATTTTGGGTACTTGAATTCCTACAGGCATTATGGTACGATGGCAATTCTTGAACCATCGAAGCTGCAGCTCGACCCTGTAGCCGAAGCTATGCTATAAGCCAAAGGGTTCATCCTCTTTTTCAAAATTTTTAGTGGAGTGGACGAGTGCATCACCGTCAACTTTATAAGCTCATGGAACAACGGAGAGGTCTAAGTCTTGGGGATCCACATCGAGGTAAATGCTCATATGTTAGCTAAAAATTTTGATTTGGCTCCTACGGGTATAGCAATGCGTCTAGACAAGCACAAATTTAAAGAAGAAATTGAGCACTTCCTTGATAAATGAAAGGATTTGATTTGGGATAAGGGGGGAGTCCTCCATTCCTCTCTGCTCTACCCTTGGGACGTTGTCATAGTGCGCATCATTCAGTTCATCACTATTGACAATATCAGCAACCCCCTCCACTCCTACCATCTAGCCTTCATCAACCACCTTCATGACATCAAGCCAATAAACATCCCAAACTTTCTACGTAGGTCCATAAAAATCACCATTAAGAACTTCAAGGACAAAAATCCTCCAAATATCCTCTGCACCAGGGCCTATTCCTAGTCATCTACAAGCACGCCATCTTATCTCACCCTTTCATCGGCTATTTTGTTCCTCCCCCGATATTAGAGCCCTCCATTGATCCAACCCATAAGACCAAGCCTTATGACCCTAATTCACCATTGGAGTCCCTCAACCCCTCTACTGGTGAGCCTCTTCTTTTTTATTCCCCCTCTGGTGGTCCTCTGAAAGCCGTTAAAATTGTTTATTCTAGCAACAAAGGGGAGGAAAGTCCTTTGGACAACCCAAAGGACACAACCCTGGTGGAGTCCTGTCCCACCGACGCATGTCTGAGGAGTAAGAGGAAATCCATTCACCCCCTGAATGCAGAATCTCACGTCGAATAAGAAGGAAAGGTGTGGATGACTCTCGATCCTCATTGGAGATCATTTTGGATGATGATGAAGATTCCACAAATAATGCAGCTGAAGCACTGCGCACTAGCACTATCAATCACATCACTAGAGCATAGGCGAACCTCAAACCTGCAGTTAACATGATCAAGGAGGTGGGTGTCATCCTTTCAAACACCATTAATGAGGTCCAAGAGCTCCCGACTGTTCTCAGTGTCTTGCTCGTAAAATACCAGAAGAGCATTGTCAAGCAAGAAGATGTCGAAGAATCCTAGTAGGTCTGGAGTGTTGGTGGCTAGAAGATGGTCTACCTAAAGGTTTTTTTTAGTTTTTTCTCTAATGTTGCTTCCCCTCTTAAGGGCTATTGTTCTCGGACCTAGTATTTTTTTCTTTTTTAGTTCTTGTAGATAGTCTGTTTCAGTGTTCTTTAGAATGTAGGTCTTTGTTGGGTCTATCCCTATGATAATGGGATGTGTCTTTTTATGTTGGCATTTCAAATACCTTATGTAACAAGGATTGGGCCCTTCAACCCGACAAGTAAATAAAAAAAAATTACCTACCAAAAAATATATATTTTTATAAAATTTAATAATAATTAAATTTAATATAATTAAAACAAAGTTGTATAGGTTTATATATAGTATTTGGGATGAGACTCTAAAGTAGGGATGTGTAGATGTAAGATTATATTTTATCTCATTAATAGATGCATAAGTGTACTTAAAAACATAAAAATATGTATATAAGCCCTTTTGAATTTTAAGATAGAGATTCAAACGGAGAAGAGAACGATAGGTGTTGGTATGTTCTCAAGAGTGAGGAAAGGGAGATGATTCCCTCCATATGGTTTAGTAAATGCTGAGAAAGCTGAGTCCTAGGTGGTTTAGCTTGTTAGGAAGGGAGGTAAGGATCCTCCACTTGGACTCCAGGGGCGTCAAGTCCCTTTTGACCCAGGAGTTCCTTCCTTTGCATGTGTTGTGGCTGGACAAGACTATTTTTCTATCTCATCCTCCACCCTTGATCTTCTTTTGGATCATTTTTATGCTTTCTATTGCTTTGGAGCTCTTTAATTGTACCTTGGATGATGGAGCTTCTAGTATTATTGGGAAATTTGTGGGGTCTTGTCTTAACCTGGATTCAATTAGAAGATGGGCTCTAAAGAAATGGCCACCTCGCAGTTAGTTGGAGATAGTGGCCTTTCCAAATGAATTCTTCTTGATCAAGTTGTCGAAGGAAGATGATATACTTAGAATTTTGGGTGGGGGTCCTTGGTTCTTTGGCAAAAGGATTTTTTTTCTTAGAAGGTGGGACCATATTTTGATCCAGACTTGTAAAAGATAAATTATGTGTCAGTGTGGGTAAAGCTTCCAGGGTTACCTCCACTATTGACATGTTGACATTTTGAGAGGTATAGCTAAAATATTTGGTGATTTGATTATGATATATGGTCCAACTCGATCTAAATCCAGGATGATAGCTACAAGGATGTGCATCAATATTAATCTGGATATGGATTTGCCCAAAACCATTGACTTGATTTTGGAGTTTGGTGTATGAAAACAACTTGTTGAGTTTGAAAATGTTCCTTACAGAATTCCTGAGCCCTTTGTTGTGGTTGTCTCATCCAAAGGAGCCTTCAAGGAATTTCGTAAAGATGTGTTGGAGATTCCCACTCCAGGTTTTAATTCTAGAATGACATCCTTTGATGATCCTTTATTTCTAGAGCCCAATGAAGGAATTATGTAGGGCCTTTTGAATATTTTACTTTACAACCTAATGATAACTCCATCCTAGATAATGCTTGCGCTAAGGCCTTGAACAACAATGTTTCTTTCAATAGCAAGTTAAAAATTAGGTGCATCCTGATGAAAATCTTCTTTCTCTCTAGACAAGATTTATCTCTAAGATGAATCCAAGTAAGTTCGAAAAAAGTAGCATTTATTCTCTTAAGTAGCTAGCCTAGAAATCTTCTTCTTATAATGTCCCCATTGGCTCTAGTGAGTCAGAGCTTCTAAAGTCCGAAAATTGTGTCAATGGAGGTACAAGCTCTAGATCAATTTTTTATAAAGTGATGGATGTGGGCCAAGGAGAAAAACTAGGGAGACCATATTTTCAATCGGTTAGGTCACAAGAAACAAGTTTATACATTTCTAATGGGAAGCAATCCACTTTAGATAATTTTGTGAATTTTTCTTCAAGATTTGTTGCTCATGGATCCCTTCCAATGGGGAGGGTGGAAGTCTCTAGTTCTAGGATGAATGTGAGATGGTCTCCCTTTACTCCTACGTCTCGAGATATAGATGCAAAATCATCTAGTATTGTTTTATATTATGTTAATGGGAAGGATCCTTTGGTATCTCTTTATAAGTTCTTTGCTTCCAAGACTAGTGGGGGCAGGCATCAAAAAATCCCCTATCCTTGTTAATCTAGATTGTCTTTGCACTGGAGGAGGATAGACTATCTTTGAAGTTCTCTATTTTGATCTCAAAGGTTCTGGATCTACCTTGTGCTTTGGCAATTTTGGCTCCCTCTATGTTCATGCTTGTTTGAGGTAGGATAGGCTATCTTTTATTAATTTTAAATATGGACGGGATTATTTGATATTGTTTCAAACTGGTTTGAACTTAGTGGACAAGTTCCTTTTCCTTTGAATTTTAATTCGAGTGGGCCCATTTTAATTTTTCAAAATGTAATTAAAGCACTTTTTGGTGGTTTGGACGGATCTTTCATCGAATAGCTCACCCTATCTTTAGCCAATGTGACTGGATCTTGGGAGATTTGTGCCTTTATTTGTTTTTAACTCTTTGCTCTTGACTATTGCCGAATCTCTTCTTGAGATTTATGCTTCTTTTTATTTTTTCATTGTTGATGGTCCTTTGGATCATGGGAGTTCTTGATTTTTCTTTGAGAATTTGTTTCATTGTCGAATCCCTATGTTTCTCCTTTGGATCTTAGTCCTTGTTTCTCTTTGGCTGCTCTTTTGAGATCCATGTTTATTTTTAAAGGTTTGGGGACCCTCAAAATCCCTTTGTAAAAGGTTTGGGGACCCTTTCAAACCCCTTCCACTAATAAAAAATAATAAAAAAAACCACAAAATATGTGTTTAAACAATATTTATATAAACTTTTTAAAAATCATTAAAATATTAAAAACAAATATCATGAAAGGATTTGATAGTTAAACATTCATGTGTACATACAAGAGTGAGCTTGGAGTAAGTGTAGTAGCAAGTGTAAGCATGAGCTAGGAGTGAGTGTTGTTGGAAGTGAGTGCGAGTGAGTGTAGTCAAAAGCGAATGCTAGTGAGTGCAGCCAAAAGCGAGTGTGAGTGAGTGTGAGTGAGAGCATTTAGAAGCGATTGTGAGTGAGTGCATCTAGAAGCGAGTGCGAGTCAAGAGCAAGGAGGAAGTGTGAGAAGGAAGTAGAAAGCAAAGTGTAATCAAGAAACAACTACCACTTGTTCCAAATCTTAAGAGAATTTAAAGGATTCAATTGAAGAAAATGTAGGAGAGAGTGCAATCCAAGAGCGAATATGACTTAAGGAGTGTGGACCAAGAGAGAGTGCAATCTAAGATTCAGTCATGGTGAAAGAGCGATAGGTTCATATAGAGTGTATTAATGCTTCAAACCCTTACCACGAATGCGTGTAACATTATTTCTAGAAAATTTTTGAAGTGAAGGAATGTCAAGAAAAAGAAAAGACAAGGGTAATTATGAGCCAAGAGGGAGTGCAAGCCAAGAGTGAGTGTCAAGTAGGAGAGAGTACAATCCAATGGCAAGTTCAAGCGGAGAGGGAGTGCAAGTGAGGATTCAGACATGGCAAAAGAGTAGCAAGTTCATCTGAATTGCATCAATGCTTAAAATCCTTACTAGGAATGCATGGAACATTGTTTCTATAAATTTACTGAAGTGAAGGAACACCATAAAAATAAGAGACAGGCAATTGTGATCCAGGAGGGAGTGCAAGTTGGGAGTAAGTGTGAGGCAGGAGAGAGTGCAAGTCAGGAGCAAGTGCGAGCCAAGAGGGAGTGTGAAATAAGAGGGAGTGCAAGCCAAGAGTGAGCCCCATTAGCTATTGTGGAAGAAAAGTCATATTTGAAAGTCCTAATGGGAATTCAAGATACCCTAGTTATAAATATAGAGGTCAAAGTTGGAGATAATAAAAAGAGCAAATACATGGTAAGTTCGATCTAGGTAGCAGATGTTACACCAGAATTAAGTATCAAGGATGAGATAATTGAGCATGATATAATGATTCTTAAAAATAGAGGGTTAATATGTAAGTTTCATAGATCATGGCTAGGATTTTTGGAGATTCAAAATTGGATCAAGTAGAAGTGGGATTGAATTAAAATTAGTTTATGACTTTTCTTCCTAAAGGTTTTTTCTCATCATATTTTTCAATTCAAAATTTAGATATGAAATAATGGTTGGTGACCCACGATTGAGGGGAAGAAATGCACTTTATTTGAGACCATAGATAAAAACTATTAAGAAGCTTTCAATGTGGGTTAGGCTTTTTTGACTTCCATATCGACTTATAAATAAGGATGTTTTGAAGAATATTGGAGACACCCTAGGAAAATTCATCAAGGAAGGGCCAACTACTGAGTGAAAGCATGCTATATATGCTCGAATATATCTTGCTATGGATATTTTAAAACCTTTGCCACAATCCATTAAGATTAAATTTGAATCAAGATAATGGGATCAACAAGTAAATTATGAAATTATTACATTTCATTGCCATAATTGTTATGATATTGGACACATTGTAAGAGTTTGCAAAGTGAAATCTATGAAGAAAGAGATAAAAAATTATAGCCATAAGATAAACTTCAAGATGAAGCAAGGAAAACATGCAATAATAGAAACTAGATTAGATCAAGGATATTCCACTCCAAAAGAAGAGACAAAAAAAACCTATCTACAATATCATTTGACAAGTTCAAAAATAATTAAAGGTGCAAAAGAAGATGCAGAGATAAATCCTAAAACAAAGACAACAAAAGAGGTCAAGTTTATTCTAGGTAAAGCATCTTCATTTCCTCAAGTAGTATAGAATTCTCTTTAGGTAATGAGGTTGGAGGAAACCCATAATAATTTAGGGGTTTTAGGGCAGAATAAAAAGGTAATTGCTACATAAGAGCATACTTTCACTTTAGGGTTTCTAGGGCAACATAAAGAAGATTGTGCTTTTGAGGTTATTCCTTGCATTTCAAATCCTTTAGAACAAGGTAAACCTAAAGATTATAAATCTTACTACGAGCAGTGTGAGAATATTGAAGAGTTTGATGAAGATGAAAGAATTGCTAGGAATGAAAAAAAAAAGAGAGAAAGATCCAATAAGCAAAAACAAAGAGAAAACGAAACACAAAAGGATATTGATATGGAAAACAAAAGCAAATATAACAAGTGTTAACAAGAAGTGGGACTAACACACAAATAAAATAGAAAATTAACAATGAAAGTAATATCTTGGAATATTAGGGGAATGAATAAGAACCCTAAAAAAAAGTATTAAGAAATTGTGAGGTTGTTATAGACAATATATGTTTAGATATAAAAGCTGGACACCAAATATTTTAGCCATTCGCGGTGTTGAATTTCATCTTGCCATAATTTAAATTTTGAAAGGCATATGATATAAAATTAATTGATTTTGTAAACTTGGCAGTATGAGAATAATGAAGAATACCTTTAATACAAGGGCAAATGAAGAATATGAAGAATATCTATAGGAAGACAAAGTTGAATATGCTTTAATTAATTTGTTAGAAATATAATAAAAGCAATGTTATGTTATATTTTCAAATGAGAGTGGTCCCCAATAGAAACCACACATAGCTTATTAAAAATCATAAAAGGACTTATCTTTGTCTTTTATTTTTAATATTTATTTCATATATTAAAAATAAAATAATAATTAATTAAATTTTAAATAGTGTTTTCATTCATTGTATAAGATTGATTCGGATCTCAATAAATCAACAAACTATTACAATTATGCATATATTACATCAAAATATTCCCTTAGCCATATGAATGCATATCATTTAATAAATATGATACTTATTTATAAGATGATTTTTTAAAGATATTGTTTTCAATTGATTATATGGTGAGATTGAAAAAGGGTCCACCAGTATTACATCATCCCCACACAGTGGTATTACAATAAAGGTTGAATATTATTTATATATCGCTTGGCAAGATTTAAATCTTAATCTTTTCTTTAAATATTGAAAAATTTAACTAATTAAGTTAATATCACTTAATATTTATAAAATAAATTTTAAGTTATAAAAATTAAATATATATTTTTCTTAAATTTTTTAAAACTTAATTAAAATTAATTTATTAAATAATTTTTAATTATAATTTTATATATATTGAAGACAAATATTCAAAGCCCAAATGTCCTTTCTTTTTTATTATATTCACTTTCATCAATATTTCAAAGTCTTACACCCGATAACCCAATAACGTTGCCTTGTTCCAAAGATCCTCTTCACGCAAGCCAAACTTGAACGTCCTCTTCATAAGCCAAACTTGACGAGGTCACCTCAATTTTTAAAGTTGTACAGCCAATAATGTTGCCTTGCTCTAGGCGATCCTCGTCACACATGTCACCTCAATTTTGTAACTTTATTTTAAAATAAAAACTTTGTTTGAAAGGTCAACTATAACGTGTTGAATTCCAACATTATCATCACCACCCCGCTTCTCTTCCCCGCCCTTGTTTTCTTAAACAACTCCAAGTAGACATTATATACATAATATGCCACCTTAATCTTACGACTATTATATAAAATGTTTTTTTTTTTGTTTTTTTTGAGGGCCATGAAGAGTCGGTGCTTGGCATGTTGTCACTTTGGGTGAGTTGGAAGTTGATTGATTCTTATATATTTGTTTTATAGTAATAATTTTTTTTAAATTGTTTTATATTATTTTTTTATTTTTTTTATTTTTTATTAGGTTATATGTGGTTTTTATTGGGACCACTTTATCAAAATATTAAAATATTATATTTGTTGTAGTATATATTTTATCACGATTTTTTTATTTCTTTTTTTAAATATATTTTTTAATTTCTTGGAAGTGCTATGTTTCCAAAATCAACTCCCTGGCATCATTTTGATTAAGACATAAAATCTCACTTGGTCAACTACCTTCTAAAATTTGAATTTCTCGAAGATGAAGATTAACACCATAATTTGCTAATTTATCTACTACTTGATTTCCTTCTTTATAAATATGCTCACACTTCCATGAGATTGCCTCTAGTAATAGATGATGCACATTAACAATAATATTATTTTTTATATAGTCTTCACATTCATTTTTGTTAATAGCCTCGATGATAATTTGTGAGTCCCCTTAATTGAAATATATTTCCATCTTTTTTATGTTGCAATTTTAATCCCTGCAAGAAGTGCCCTAGCCACTGCATAGTTGTTAGTTGAAGTTCCATATGATTATGAGTAAGAGAAGAATTTTTCCTTCACTATTTCTAAAAACACCACCTCCATCAACTTTTCCTAGATTTCCTTTAGAAGAACCATCAAAATTAATTTTGATAAACCCAATTTTTGGATATTTCTATTTTACCATAGATCGAAGTAGATCTCCTTTGTTTTAATTTCGTTGTTGCAGATGATTCTTCCATGTATATTCAAATCATGTAGCCAAGTTATTAGCACCTCTTTTTCTACAATTGAGACTTCCCATGATGAGCACCATATTTGTAGACATTCTACAAGAGAGGCACTAATACGGTTCTAAACTTGGGCATGATTTTGATATTTATTTTTAAAAATTCTATTATTCCTTTCAAGCCATAAATTCCAACAAACAATGGCAAGGCCAATCCTTCAAAGAATACATAATGGTTTAGCTTTGAAATAATTTATCCAACATTTTATCAACTTTTTTGATGTTGATGGAGCTACCCAATATAATTTCATATTTAAAAAAATAACCCCAAATGGTGTGAGCAAACGGACAATGAAGAAGTAAATGGTCTAACGTTCTAAATCCTTCTCACACAAGGTACATCTAAAGGGTCCATAAAAACCTCTTCTTTGTAGAGTAAGAATCTTACTTTAAACTGCTAACGAAAGAAATGTTGAGGCCTTAGGGAGAGCCTCTAATGACCAAACGTTCTTTCAAGGCAAAACTTTGGGAGAAGGAAATTTTGATTGTTCTAAATCCTCATATTCCAACTTGACCGAGTATCCACCATCCTTTGATAAATTCAAATCAACTCATCCTTTCGTGTAAAAATTGACAAATAAAACTCTCAAAGCATTTTTTGAAGTCTATATGCAATTTGTTTGAGTTCCTCTCCTTCAACTAGGTTACTAAAAGAAATCCATGATCTAGAGTTGTTGCTCATAATAATATAATCTTTGATCTTTTGACCTTTACATGCTTGGCATGCTTGAGCCAATAGTTTCCATTTTGAGTCAGAGATAAGAGGATAAGGCTTCAACCAAACATCTGACCAAAAATTTGCATTACTCCCCTCATTGACTTGATCATCTAATATGTTTTTTTATAAATAGTAAACTCTCTGATATGAAGTTCCATTTTGACGATCATTTGGGTAGAGTTCTTTTCCTAAACAATTCCATTGCATCAAGAGAACCTATATATTTTTGAAGTAATATTTTTACCGAATTCTTTATGTGATATCTGAATAATCTCCACCCAAGCTTTGCTCCTAATGCCAAATGTATAAGTCTGCAATTTCGCAAGTCTGCTCCTCCAATATTCTTTCCTTTGCAAACCCTATCCAACTTACAAAGAGAAAATCTATTTTTTCCTCACAACCTTTCCATAGAAAGTATCTTTGAATTTTATCAATTTTTGATGCAATACTTGTTGGCAGTCTTGAAAGTGACATCATATAAATAGGAATGGATTGCAAAGTAGTCTTTATGAGTTGTAGCCTTCCTTCCATGGTTAAGAACTTACCTTTCCAACCTACCAAGCAAGATTTCATTCTATGAAAAAAAAAAAAAAATCCAAAGCTCCTTTTTATTTCCTTTATCAAACAAAGGAATACCCAAGTAAGTTGATGGAAATTTTTTAATTTTAAAGTAGGTTGATGGAAATTTTTTTAATTTTAAACCCTAAAATATTCACAATAATTTCTTGTAAATCTAGGGTAGTATGAACAAAAAAAAAAAATCCTAGATTTTAAATTATATAGCCTTCTCATAACATGATAAATTTGATTTAAACTTCGTGGCCTCACTAAGTGAGGAATGGCCCAAAAGAAAAGTATCATCAACAAATCAAAGATGAGACTCAACGGGACCATTTTTTTCCAACTTGAATACCCTTGATTTTTCCTTCCATTTTTACCTTTGAAAAGGCTCTCCCTAATGCTTTTGCCAGAATAAAGAGAAAGAGGATCACCTTGATGAAGTCCACAAGATGACTTGAAGTACCCAGCAGGAGAAGATAAAATATTTCTTAATTAATTATTTTCTATTTATTTTTTTATAATACTAAGGCCAACATTATAATTGTTTGCATTATATGCTATTGTATTCCTTTTCTTGTAGGTATGTTGCCATTTCCAAGATATGCTTCCAAAAAAAATGATGGACATTAAAAAATATACTATTTTGATTCAATTCAATATTCCTTTTTTATAGTAGATCTCCTCAAATGAAATATGTTGTTATCCTTTTTCAATGACAATATTTATCACTATAAGAAGTGCCCTAACTTTTGCAAAGTTGTTAGTTGAAGTTCCATATAATTATAAGTAAGTGAGAAGAATTTTGTCTTCACTATTACAAAAAAAACACCACATTTGCCAACTTTTGCAAAATTTCTATTGAAAATATTATATGGACCCAACTCTTGTACATTTTTATTTTACCACTCGATGGATATAAATCATTTATGTTAAATCCATTGTCATAAACAATCCTTTAATATATATTCAAATCTTATAAATCATCTATGTTAACTCCATTGTCATAGACAATCCTTTAATATATCTTCAAATCTTAAGGCTAGTACTTTTTCCTAATTTAAGATTTTTTCATGATGAATATCATGTTAAATATCATACTTATAAACATCCTAAAAAAGTAATAATATGGTTCCAAACTAGAATATGATTATGAGATTTATTTTTTATGAAATCTATTATTTTTTTTAACCATAGATTCAAAAAAAAGACCAATGCTTCATATAATGAATAATGATTTTAGCCTCTGTGCTGCCGGCAAGGACGCGACTTGTATTATCGATCTATCAGTAAGGACGCTTACATTATTAGTAATGTAACCTGAGTTTAATTCCTACTACAGATATATATAAAAAGTATTTCTTAATTAAAAAAAAAATAGCCTGTCATTTAATTCCACAACAAATACACATCCAAAGTCGTTCAATTCCATTAAGGCAGAGACGTTCAATTACATTATTGGCACCCATACTGTGTTGCGTTGAACAGTGAGAGAAACACATGACCACGCTGTGATGATCGTTGGCTTCAATAATGAAGAGGCAAGAAATCAATAATCGTAAGTTTGATGATCCTGCTGACCATTGTAGGTCAATCTTCTTTGAGAGGGTACGTTCCATTTAATTTTCTGGGCTGTTTGCATCTAAGAATATTGACATACGTAACAAACTTTAATACGAGCACGTGGTTATACACCAAATATCCGCTACGCTTACCCCATCATGAACGTTACGGATACGTTTCATTAGTGGCACTCCCGGCCCATAACTTTGAGGAGTATGTCACCTAGCTAAAAGAGATTAAAAGCAGAATCAACTCTCCGACCAGTGTGTTAGTTTGATGTGGAGACTTTAATCAAATGGGTGTTTTACTCTATTGGGTTTAGATTGATAGATTATTTTATTTTGTGGATTGTTGCACTTCATAATATTTTAGTTTTAGAGTTGTCTTGTTTTGTTTATGGGTGTTTTGTTTTTTTGGATTCTTATTGGGTTTTATGGGTGTTTTGCTTTTTGGGTTCTTATTGGGTTTGGTCTTGATCGACCATTTTTCTTTGTAGAATGTTGCATTTCATAGTGTTTTAGTTTTAATGTTGTCTTGTTTGTGATGTTTTAATTTTAAGATTGTTAGAAGATCTATAGGTGCTTTCTTGTAAAAGGTTTGGGGTCTTTTCAAAACCCTTTCTTTCATCCTAATAAATAATAATAATGAATTTATACATGATGGAATGTCTTTTATGTCTTAAATAAATATTGAAACACAACTTTGAAATTGAAAAAAAAGTGTTCTACACATTATTGTTACATTTGTTGTGTTATATGGTTGTTAGATGTGGGATGATAGTCTATTATGAAACTCTTGAAATAAAATCAAACATATATTAAAAAAAAATTATTATAAATAATTTTAATATTAAGGACTAAAAACCTATCTTATCACTTTTACAAACATAAGCTTAGTATCCAACAAAGCCTTAAAAACAACTTATTATAAAATGCATAGTATGAAAATATTATCTATGATGATAAACTTCTTATTATGAAATACATAGTATTAAAATCTTATCCATGATGATAGACTTTCTATGATTACTTAAAATATTGTTTAACTCATTTCTCATTAAAAATAATGACAAACATAATTTAACAAATGGTTATGCTATTATGACATTGAAGAAAAATATGCACTTAGAAATGAGATTTACTAAAATCACATGTTTATTGAATATACCATATAAAAAATTTGGAATGATGATATAATAAAGAAGGAAAATGTTACTACTTGAAAGCACTATCGACTTTTGATCAAACCATCCTCCCTATCCTAACAATGTGGCTAGTAATAAGAAATTAGAAAAATTAAATTAAAAACCATCTCACACAAATCTTACACCTTAAGACAAACACAAATTTACATAGTGTTTCTCTTACAATGATATCAATACAACGTCATAGATGTATCAAAACACAACTTCGTTAATATGTCAAATATAAATCTATACAAAAAATACTATATCACACTAAACAACTAAACTTGAAAATTTTGTCACTAGGTTTACTACTCACACAAATTTTCTTTACAACTAAACAAACATAAAAACAGCCAAGGAGATCCTTTAAACCAATTTAATCTAAAAGATGATAAATTTAACATCATCATTACATCAGTAACACATGCTAAGATATTTTATATAATTGTAAATTAATCGTAGCTATATAATTTTTTTATCATCATTCATTATATAAAAGGTATTTAAAGGAATGAGTGTGAGTGTGAATGCAAGTAGGAAGTTTGGAGTGAGTGTGAGTATGAGTAGGGAGGGAGTATAAATAAGAAGTAAGGAGCGAGTGTGAATGCAAGCAAGGAACAAGTCTCACCTTGAGAGTTTTTACTTCAGATCATTAGAGAAATATATAGGATGAACAATATGAGGGAAAGCTATTATCAAGAAAAGAAAATCATTTATAGAATCAAATCCTCAATGAACTCCTTTTAAAAATGATTGAGGATGACAATAGGGAACTTATGATTTTATGGAACAATAGAATCTCCTTTGGGCTACTAAAAAAGACTAGTTTAATGGTTACACATGATAAAGAAAAATTTAAATACTTTGAAGGAACTGGGGTCCATTATAAACTATATCCTCAAAATATCGACAATAGCTCTAACTTTGTGTAGGACCTCTAGATCTCCACCATGTTCACCAACCATCAAAATGCTATACTCACGAATAGTCCTATCACTAGCCATAGTTTGGATTGAGGTGAATCATGAAATTTTTAGGAGGTATTGATCTCTATGATGGCCATTTATATGAGATGTCTTCTCTTATCTCATCCACATATCTTTCCACGTGTGCATTTGATGTAGCTACTTCTAAGACAAGTAATAAAACTAGGTAGGAGAAACAACAAATATATATTTATTTTTGTTGATAAATGATATTATCTATAAAATGACATCTATTGGAAAATCATGAAAGACAAGTTAGTTATCACAAGAAATATTAGCGCATATAATTGTGAAACCAATTGCCTCAATTGCTTCTAATACAGGAGTAAGTGCTCTATTCAATTTCATAGATAGTACATGTAATAATCCATATCCATATTCTCTTTTCTCCACCTATATATGGAGATCCTAAATTCTTTATCTCTTAATTTTTATTCCTATAAATGTTAGTGTTATTATTTTGATGTTTTATATTCTATATTGTTAGCCAATCACATTGAAAATTCAAATTTGTTTAATAAAATTTAAAAGTTTAAAAAATAAAATATTTTATTTAAAAATAAATAAAATAAAACTTCATTGTTTTTATTCTTTTTATTTTATTTCGTTAGTGCGAGAAACCCCTACATAGGGCTAAGCATTCTCATCCCAACCATGACCCCTCATGAGGCCAAGAGCTAAGCTTATTAACAAGAGATTAACACACACCGTAGTTTGAACCTTGGACCTCCCAAAAAAGAGCCAAAGCCTGAACAATTGCATTGTCTCGTAGACTAAAACCTTATATTATTATCTATATTAAATTTTAAAGAAATTTTATTAAAATTAAACATTTTTAAAAAATAATATTAATACTATATAGTCAAAAGTATGTGTTATTTGTCCGTCTTTGTAGCGCAAGTGGAGAAGGCGAGTCTGGTCCTGTTGAACAGGAGGTCCACGGTTCGAACCTCTGCGATGCAAAGGGGGACACAAAGGTTGTGTGTTAAATTTCCTATTGATAAGTATAGCTTTCGGCTTTACGAGGGATCATGGTTGGGAGGAGACTGCTTAGCCTTGTGTGTTGGTCATAGGGGTTCTCACACTAACCTAAAATTTTGTAAGGAGGAGATTGCTGAGCCGTGTGCGTTGGTCATAGGGGTTTCTCACACTAACCTAAAATTTTTGAGCACCTGGGGGTGCAACGCAACGATTCGGGCTTTAATCTCACAAACAACATTGATGTGATAATCTCGTGAACACAAATTTATTTAATTATTTTACAAACTATTATCTTTTAAAATATCATAGGCATTAGTTTTAATTTAATTTTTAAATAAAAAGGTAATTTTATTTTTTTAAGAGTAGAATTACTACTTGTACTAAGTAAATTCTTGAATTTGTGAGAAAAATTCTCACATCTCGATATAGATTGATAGGATAATTGTTAATGGATAAAAAACTGCTAATTTATAAAGGGCTTCATTGTAAGGTTAAGTTTGGGTTGTCCTTGAGATTGGTAGAATTTGTTTTCTTTTTCTTGAAGGACGAAAACAAATGATCAATAATTTTTTTTACTATATTTTATTTGTTTTGATTAGAAAAAGATTCATGATACTTGAAAAATATAAAAATAGTCCTGAGAAGAAGAAATATTCATTCAATGTTTTTTTTTTTAATTTGCATGGTGGAATCGGTAGCCGCCACGAATCTGGGTAGGCTGTCCAACTTTTATGGCTGCCACAGTATTCTGCGTTGTCCGCCCAGAAGCCGCCACACAAATCTTCGCGTAGTCCGCCCCTATAACCACCATGTCACAATCATTTTAAACCTTTTAAGCCGAAAGCACCAAGAAAGGGACAAGCGTTCAGTCCGACGAGGCCCGAGATTTGAACCTTGGACCTCCGCCCCCCTTATGGGGTTTGGATGAACCAATTGGTCTACACCTCGGACATGAAATATTCAATGTTAAGTGATCAATAATTATAAATTAAATAACAAACATTTAAATTTAAGTACTAAAAATTATAAATAATTATATTATAATAATATAAAGATTTAAACATGAATGCACCTTATTTATTGTTATTTTATATTTATTTTTCATAATGAATACATATACCACTCTCACACACTCACTCATTCATATTATTTTTAATTTATTTAATAAATAAGTTTTTAAAGCTTATTTATTTTTATTTTTAATTTTTAAATTCATATCAATAGTTGACAATACACTAGAAACATGTGTATTAATTATAATTTTAAAATATTTTTAATTAATTTAATATGATAAATATTTAAATTCTTTTGTTGCGTGATTTTTTTTTAACTTAATTAGAATTGAATTTTATTATAAATTGTATTAACATTAAATTTAATTAAAATATATATTTTTTATTAATCATATATTTTAGTTAATTTATTAAATAAATATAAATTATACCTTTCAAAATAAATATTTTTATAAAATTTAATATAATTAAAACAAAGTTGTATAGGTTTATATATAGTATTTGGCGTGAGACTCTAAAGTAGGGATGTGTAGACATAAGAGTACATTTTATCTCATTAATAGATGCATTAAGTATACTTAAAACCATAAAAATATGTGTATAAGTCTTTTTGAATTTGAAGATGGAGATTCAAACGAAGAAGAGAAAGGTAGGTGTTAGAATGGCAGGTGTTGGTATTTTCTCAAGAGTGAGGAAAGAGAGACGATTCTCTCCATGTGGTTTAGTAAAGGCTGAGAAAGTTGAGTCCTAGGTGGTTTGGCTTGTTAGGAACGGAGGTAAGAATCCTCCACTTGGACTCTAGGGGCTCCAAGTCCATTTTGACCCAGGAGCCTCTTTGCATGTGTGGTGGTTAGACAAGACTATTTTTCTATCTCGTCTCTTACCCTTGCTCTTCTTTTGCATCATTTTACGTTTTTTATTCCTTTGGAGGTCCTGAATTGTACCTTTGATGATGGGGCTTCTAGTATTATTGGGAAATGTGTGGGGTCTTACCTAAACCTGGATTCGATTAGAAGATGGGCTCTCAAGAAATGGTCACCTCACGGTTAGTTGGAGATAGTGGCCTTTCTAATTGACTTCTTCTTGATCAAGTTATTGAAGGAAGATGATGTTCTTAGAATTTGGGTTAGGGTCCTTGGTTCTTTGGCAAAAGGAGCTTATTTCTTATAAGGTGGGACCATATTTTATGTCATGGTAGGGTACCTAGGAATAGAGATTTGGGGATATATTATTATATTATATAAGGGTTGGCATGGGCCACACATAACCCAAGGGTGATTGTATTATAATATTATATTATATTTTAATATAATATAATATTAGTAGTAGGCTCTCCAAAGTAGAATAAGAATATGGATATATAAAGAAGAGATATTTGTCATTGTAATCATTCATATCATTGAAGAAGAATCTTATGTAATCGTCGTGCCCACGAAGTGGCCTCTCATCTTGGGAGATCTTGTGGAGTTATTCCTTCCTTAAGGATTATTATTGGTGTTGCCCTACCTTAAGGGTATTATCTATCTCTCTCTCATTTGTGGATTGTTATTGTGGATAATGTATTGTGGATGAATGATTTGATATTTCTGCATATTGGTGAATGGTTCATGTTTAATAATAAAAGTTATGCAACATTTTAACCCAAACTTTTAAAAGATAAATTATGCTCCAGTGTGGGTAAAGCTTCTTGGGTTACCCCTCCCCTATTGCCATGTTGACATTTTGAGAAGTATAGCTAAAATATTTGATGATTTTATTATGATATATGGTCCAACTCGATCCAAATCCAGGATGATAGTTGCAAGAATGTGCATCAATATTAATATGGATATGGATTTACCCAAAAGCATTGACTTAATTTCGGAGTTGGGTATATGAAAACAACCTGTTGAGTTTGAAAATGTTCCTTCTAGAATGCCTAAGCCCTTTGCTAGGGTTATCTCGTCCAAAGGAGCCTTCAAGAAATTTTGTAAAAATGTGTCAGAGATCCCCACTCCAATTTTTAATTCTAGAATGACATCCTTTGATGATCCTTCAGTTCCTAGAGCCCAATGAAGGAATTATGCAGGGCCCTTTTGAAGATTTTACTTTATAGCCTAAAGATAACTCCATCCTAGAGAATGCTTGCACTAAGGCCTTGAAAAATGATGTTTCTTTGAGCAACAATTTAAAAATCAGGTTTGTCCTCATGAAAATCTTCTTTCTATCTAGATGAGCTTTGTCTCTAATATGAATCTAATTAAGTTTGACAAGAGTAGGATTTCTTCTCTTAAGAAGCTAGCCTAGAAATTTTCTTCTTCTCATGTCCCCATTGGCTCTAGTGAGTCAGAGCTTCTAAATTTTGAAAATTGTGTCAATGGAGGGACAAGCTCTAGATCATATTTTTTTAAAGCGATGGATGTGGGCCAAGGAGGAAAACTAGGGAGACCATATTTTCAATTTGTTAAGTCACAAGAAACAAGTGTAGACATAGCTAATGGGAAGCAATACACTTTAGATAAGTTTGTAAATTTTTCTTCAAGCTCTACTGCTCATTGATCCTTACCAATGGGGAGGGTGGAGGTCTCTGGTTTGTTGGCATTTGAAACTATTCTTCCTACGTAGCTAAGTTTGTTGTTATTCTAGAATATGTGTGGAGAGCATATAGGAGTTAATGTCAACATTTTCTATGTTAGAATCTAGCTAATAAAAGGAGATTTGTTTACGAAGATAAATGGGCTCCAACTATATTGTGCTATGATCTGTTCTACACAATAACTATATAATGTAACCTGTGGTAAGGAAATGAAATATAATGAGTTTGGTTTTTCATTTTGGTATCAAAGTGGATTGGATCAAAGGATCAAAACCTGTGAGGAAATTCTTATTGCAAAAAAGCCCTGCGTAGAGGACTTGAGGAAGCATACACAAGGTTGAAGTAAAAATCTTGATTTGTTGATGCGTAGAGACTGCATAGTGAAAGAGATTGTGTTGAGAATCGTGAAGATGTCTATCAATCATCCTGCATGTTGTGGATGCATTGGTAGTTGCTTTTGGTAAAACAATATAGATCGCTTTTAAGGCCACGTAGACGTAAATCCTGTGAAAGTACCTACGTAGAAGATACTTGCATAGACGTAAAAGTTGAGCAAGTGATTTACTCATGTAAATTGAGATGATTGGAAGGTGATTTGTTGTGTGACAGTGATTTACTGTCGTTTTGCTCCGTTTCATATAGTGGAAGGTAATTTATTGTTGTAAGGAATGTTGTGCGTAGCGCTTTGCATTGATTTTCTATGTTTGACGCCACATAGGAGGTTATCCTGCACAATCTATCAAATAGGTGGTTTGGCGTGATAATGTGCTATGCACTAGCTTGACATAAAGGACGTCACGTCATTTAGTATCTATCTTCAAGAAGAAGTCATGCCATTTGAAGGTGTATCGTCAATGTGTACGTTTGCCTCCAAGAAGATGGTCCGAGTCACCAGGAGAATACTGCGAACGCAATTCATTGGAGAAAAATGCAAAACCACGTATCGTTGAATTACGATTTGAGGAGTTTGAATACGTATCGTTGAGTTGCATAGCAAATTGTAGAAATAACACAGTTGAGCGAACTTTATTTGGCTCTTGTGCATCTGTTGTGAGGAGCTATTTGTTGTTGACGAACGTGATTGACTACAAGAGGTTGTTTTTTATCTCGATGAATACAATTTGTTGTTTGATAAGGTTGTTGCACATTATTTTTAGTCAATTACGAATTAAAATTGTTGCGATGTGGGGGAGTCAAACACCACAAAGAATTACCTGTGAGTGATAATTTGTTGCATTAAAGGTGTGACGTAGTTAGAACGCTTCGAAAAGCATAGAGAAGATATGTTTATCATGAGCGTGCAGTAAGGTAAATACACATTGTAATTTTTTGTTTGGTATTTAACTCATGTTGTGATCTGTAATGTCACGCAAATAAGAACCCAAGTGCTATGAAGACCTATGTTTCAAAGACATGGATCGTGCACTGAATGAGATAAGAAAAAGCTGCTACTGTCATGTTTGGACACCTGCTGGTCTACGTAGAGTGTGGAGAATTGAGAGGAGTGAATATGCTCTACGAAGAGTGATACTAGTGTAGGACATGCAGTCAATTGTTACATTGCAACACAGTCAGCTTAGAGTGGAGAGGACCGTGTGAGGCTGGTTACACAGAGCAACGAAAACCTCCCAAAGTATACATCTATTGTGGATTTTGATAAATTAAGTTTTCCTGCTAACTTTACTACTGAATTGTTTTTTCCTACTATTGAATTAGTATTTTTTATTAATATTGTTGATTAAGCAATGGATGCTAATAACAACCTGCCCATTCCTGATTTTAATGGGTTGGACTATGAGTATTGGTCTATCAAGATGAAGATATTACTCATAGGCAAAGGTTTGTGGGACATTATAGTAGAAGGCTACAATAAACCCGTTGATTGGAACACCTTGAATGCCACTGATAAGAATAATAAGAAGGATGCCCAAAATAATAATTCTTTTACTCCCTATCATCTTCAAGCATAATTAGAGAAAAGTATCTTTCCTAGGATTGCTTCTTGTTAAACAACCCTAGAAGCATGGAATGCCTTGAGAGATAGTTATCAAGGGAGCAATCAAGTGAAGCAAGTGAGGCTTCAAACTTTGAAGAGAGATTTTGAGAATCTCAAAATGCAAGAAGATGAAAGAGTAGGATATTACTGTGTAAGAGTCAAAGCAATTGTAAACAAAATAGAGACACTTGGAGAGGATGTAAAAAATGAAGTTGTTGTGAAGAAAGTGTTGAGAACACTTCTTCATAAGTGGAATCATATTGCAATAATTATTGAAGAATCAAAATATCTTTCTAATCTCACATTTGATGCACTAATTGGTTCTTTTATGTCCCATGAAGAGAGACTCCAAGGTTCTACATCATCAAGCTTTGGAGGTGATGAAAAAGCATTCTCATCCAAGGAAGGTGAGACTCATGGCAATACACAAGGAAGAGGATAAGGAAGAGGACAAAGGAGAGGACAATATTCAAGAGGAAGAGCAAGAGGAAGAGGTAGATCAAGAGGTGGCTACCAAGGAAGAGGAAGAGGAGGTGATAAATCAAACAAGTATTGTTATCATTGTGGCAAGCTTGGTCACTTTTCTAGAGATTGTAGACTAAAGGCTTCTCAAGAAGGGAGAAGTAATAACTATGGAAACTATGGAGAAGAGGAAGGAACTTCTTCAAATTTTTTCCTCACATATAGAAAATCAGATCAAAATCTTAATGAAACTTGGATTTTGGATACTAGTTTCTCAAATCATATGAATGGCAGAGAAGAGTTATTTGCTACAATGGATTCCATATACAAGTCCAAGATCAAATTGGGAGATGACAAGGCACTACAATTTGAAGGTATGGGAGCCATGGAGGTTCCAACAAATGAAGGCACAAAGAAGGTAAACAATATCTATTACACTCCTAAACTCCAACATAATTTTCTTAGTGTTGGACAAATCATGGAAAAGAACTATAAACTTATTTTTGAAGATGGAAAATGTGTAATTTTTGACAAAAAAAATTGTAATAGAGTTGTCACAAATGTACCTATGACAAAGAATAGGTTATTTCCTCTTAATTTTGGGGAACAAGGAGGTGCTCAACTTGCTAGTGTGGCCATAGAAAATCTAAGTGTGCTTTGGCACTTGAGATATGGTCATCTTAATTTTTCAAGCTTGAAGTTGTTAACTTCACAAGCTATGGTGTGTGGATTACCAAAAGTTGAAGAGCACAAGGAGGTGTGTGAAGGATGTGCTTTGGGAAAACACTCAAGAATAAAGTTTCCAAGAGGTCAAGCATGGAGAGCAAGTCATCCACTACAATTGGTACATTCGGATATTTGTGACCCAATGCATACCAAAAGCTTGGGTAACAATTATTACTTTCTTACTTTCATTGATGATTTCTCTAGAATGTGTTGGATTTATATTTTGAAAACTAAGGATGAAGCTTTTTAATGTTTCAAGGATTTCAAAAATAATGTATAGAATCAAAGTGAGTATGTTGTAAAAATACTAAGGACTGATAGAGGAGGGGAGTTTTGCTCAAATGCATTTCTCAAATATTGTAAATATTGTGGGATCAAAAGGTAATTCACTACTACCTACACCCCACAACAAAATGGTGTGGCTGAAAGGAAGAACCACACTATTGTAGAAATGGCTAGATCAATGCTTCAAACAAAGAAAATCAGTAACATGTATTGGGTTGATGTTGTTAGGACAAGTGTTTACATTTTGAATATGAGTCCTACTTCTAGTTTATATGGGATAAATCCCTATGAGGGATGGTATGGCAAAAATCCAAATGTGAAGCACTTCAAAGTTTTTGGTTGTCTTGCATATGCACACATTCTTGATGATACAAGAAAGAAACTTAACCCCAAAAGTCAAACATGTATTTTCATTGGGTATAGTGAGTTTTCAAAGGCATATAGACTCTACAATCCAAAAACACACAAATTTGTAATCTCAAGAGATGTAATTTTTGATGAAGGGGGAGAATAGGGTCATCAAAAACATTTTGTTGATGATGGATCTCAAGATGAAAGCTCCTCTCAAGTGCAACCCATTAACAAGAACAACAATGGAAGTCCTCCTCCAAGTCCAAGAAAGAGTTCTACTTCAAGTTCATCAAGTTCTTCTCCAATGCCAATGGAATAATATACACCACCAAGAGGTAAGAGAACACTTCAGTACCATCCCTCCTTCCAAATGATGGACAAGAATTTTTAAAGAAGGTACACTAGAAGCCAAGCTAGTGAGATGAATGAAGTCTTGAAAAGACTTGAAAATTTGCACATTTATGGTGATGAAGACTCCCAAGAGCCTAAGGAATATGTTGTAAACTATGCTTTAATGACTAGTGTAGAGCTAGAACCATCTCGTAATGAAAAAATGTGTAACCATGATGTATGGCAACAAGCCATGAAAGCGGAAATGACCTCTATAAAAAGGAATGACACATGGGTGCTAGTGGAGCTTCCTAAGGGAAAGAAATATATTTGATGTAAATGGGTCTATAAGATAAAGTTTAATGCTGATGGGAGCATTTAAAGACACAAGGCAAGGCTAGTAGCAAAAGGGTTTACTCAAAAGTATGGGATTGACTATGAGGAAACCTTTGCTTTGGTTGCTAGACAAGAGACCATCAGACTAGTACTTTCCTTGGTTGCCCACAAAAGGTGGAACATTCAACACATGGATGTTAAGAGTGCCTTCCTTAATGGGTACTTGAAATAAGAGGTGTTTGTGCAACAACCTCAAGGCTTTGAAGAACAAGGTAAGGAGGACCTTGTCTACAAATTGAAAAAAGCATTGTATGAACTAAAGCAAGCACCAAGGGCATGGTCCTCACGCATTTATGGCTACTTTCAAAACTATGGATTCACTAGGAACAAAAGTGAACCTACTCTCTACTACATGAAACAAGGTAAAGAGATCATTATTGTATGCTTATATGTGGATGATCTAATATTCATGGGTAGTAGTGCTAAAATGAATGCGGAGTTTAAAAACTTCATGATGAAAGAGTTTGAAATGAAGGATCTGTTGAGTGGTATTTTCACCCAATTGTGAAAGTACACTCTCTCTTAGGATTTGGGTTCCAAATTCCCTCTTGCAAAGAAGTTAAAAAAACAACTTCTCCAAGGTCTCCACTGTATTAGCATTCTCATATAAAGATATTCAATTTAAATGCTTGGAACACCTTAGTGATTGCAATTAACTATAAACAAAGGGGCAATGTTGGTTTATTTTACCATAAAACTTCAGTGATTGTTCATTGAACCAAAATAAAGCAAATGCGATTTGGCCCTCATATGACCACAATGTAGTGCTCAAATTACCCCTCTTTCGTAAAATTAGAATTTTTATGAAGGGAGGGTAATTCTAGGCTCAAAAAATGGAAATTTGTGAAATGCCATAAAACATAACTCCTTCAATGAAATTGGAATTTTCACGAAGGGAATGTCATCATAGTCTCATGAATGAAACATGAAACTGAAAAAAAACGAAATTTGACCTTAAAATGGAAATTTTCTATTTTCGGATTTTTAAAATCTGTAACAAAATAGCAACTTCGATGAATTTTTTAAAAATATTAAACAACTCCGAAAATGAAATTTCAAAGTGCGTATGGGATGTCTAAAGTATAACCTACGCAATGGTGGAATTATTTTTGGATTTTGAAAATTTTTAAATGTTTATTTTAATGCCTGAAGATTTAAAAAAAAATTAAAATTTTTGGAAAAAATAAAATGCAAAAAAATGAAAATAAAATGCATTCAGTATGATGCTATCCTATTTCGACAAAACCGAAGATGTGAGGTTTCCATGCATGCAACCTAACCTATTGGACCTGCAAAACAAGCACGATCCGGATAAGCTAAGTGCTGGCTCCTAGGGTTTTAAATGAGGTTTTCAGATTTAAACATTCGCTTGAAGCAACCAAAAAAACTTGCATAAACTCCATTTACAAGCCTAAAATATGAAAAGGGGAAAAATAGACATTTAATTTTGCATGCAGAAAATGGCTCCTCCTTTCTTGTCCATAAGATGCAACTTTTTGAATTTTTCTGTATTAAAAATTGGTCATTTTACAATAACAAAAATTTTTGGTTTTCCCAAACCAGTCCATGGAAGAAAAATAGCCCAAACAGGTCCAGAATGGCCCTCTTGCCTTCAAACCTGCAACTCTGCTTGCAGCAGTTTCCAACCCCTTCTGGCCTCTTTGAATGTCGTATTTAAAATTTTGAAAAAAAATTGTTTCTCCTTCCATGACGGTTCATTTCATTTTCCAATGGTTGCTCGATTCACCTTCCCTGACTGTTCGTTTCATTTTCCAATGGTTGTTCGTTTCACCTTCCCTTTTGCATGCATGTGCTTTGGTTTCTGTTTTGTGGCCCTTCGTCGCGAAAATGTAACATGTCGCGATATCGCGACGCTTTTGCCTCCTTGCTCTCTTTTGTTGCTTTTAGCCGTGAAAATGCAACATGTCGCGATATCGCGACACTTTTTCTTTCTTGTTCTTCTTTCTTCTCTTTTGGTCGTGAAAATGCAACATGTCACGATATCGCGACACTTTTCTTCTTTTGGTTGTGATAATGCAACATGTCATGATATCGCGACACTTTTCTTTCTTTGGCCGCGAAAATGCAACATGTCGCGATATCGCGATACTTTTTCTTTTTGGCCACGACAATGCAACATGTCGCGATATCGCGACACTTTTTCTTTATTGTTCTTTCTCTTCTCTTTTGGCCGTGAAAATGCAACATGTCGCGATATCACGACACTTTTTCCCTTTTGGCCGCGACAAAGCAACATGTTGCAATATGGTGACACTTTTTCCCTTTTGGCTGCGACAATGCAACATGTCGCGATATCGCGACACTTTTTCCCTTTTGGTCGTGACAATGCAACATGTCGCGATATCGCGACACTTTTTCCCTTTTGACCGCGACAATGCAACATGTCGTGATATCGCAACACTTTTTCCCTTTTGGCCGCGACAATGCAACATGTCGCGATATCGCGACACTTTTTCTCTTTTGGCCGCGACAATGCAACATGTCGCGATATCGCGACACTTTTTCTCTTTTCTTTTTCTCTTTGCTTTGAACCGCAAAAATGCAACATGTCGCGATATCGCGACACTTTTTCTCCTTGCGGTGTTTTGCTTTTTCTTTGGTCTTTAGCATATGGGCCACTTCGGTCTTCTTGGAAAACATGCAAAAGGTGGGTCCCCAATTTTGGGGTACGTTGTGGAGTAGCCACAACAGGATCAAGGGTTGATGCATTACTTCCTAGAAATGGAGGTACATCAAAAATAAAATGAGATCTTCATATGTCAACATAAATATGCACAAGATATGATAAATAAATTTGCTATGGAGAAGTGCAAGTCAGTTGCAACTCCAATAGGTCATGGGATACAATTAAGCAAAGAATATGGAGCATCAAAAGTTGACAAGACCACCTACAAGAGCATGGTTGGGAGTCTAATTTTCCTCACCAACACACAGCCAAATATTCAATATGTTGTCTCTCTAGTATCAAGATATATGGCTGATCCATCATAACTTCATCTACAAGCAACTAAAAGAATTTTGAGGTATGTAAAGGTTACAATGGATTATGAGATCCATTACCACAAAAATGATGATGTAAAATTAGTTGGCTTTAGTGATAGTGATTGGGGAAGCAATATAGATGATAGAAAATCCACTTCAGGGAATTGTTTTAGTCTTGGATCAGGACTAATTACTTGGATTTCTAAAAATCAAACAACTATAGCACTATCATCTACTGAAGCTGAGTACATAGCAATTAAAAATGCTAGTGCCCAAGCCTTATGGTTAAGGAAAGTACTACAAGAAACATGTGAGAGACATAATGATCCTACCATATTGTATTGTGACAATATAAGTGCCATCCAATTGGCATAAAATCCTATCCACCACAACAGGTCAAAGGACTTAGACATGAAGTATCACTTCATTAGAGACATGGTGGAGAAAAATATGGTTGAGCTAAAATATTGCAACACTTTGGACAACATAGCATATATATTCACCAAAGGAGTTGCTAAAGCTCAGTTTTAAAGTTGAGAGATTGTCTGGTTAGCCCTCTCAACTTTAAGGGGGAGAATGTTCGCATTTAAAAGTATTCTTCCTACGTATCTAAGCTTGTTATTATAGAATATGTGTGGAGAGCATCTAGGAGTTAATGTCAGTATTTTATATGTTATAATCTAGTTAATAAAAGGACATTTATTTACGAGGATAAATGGGCTTCAACTATATTGTGTTATGATCTGTTTTGCACAAGAACTATATAATGTAACCTGGGGTAAGCAAATGAAATATAATGAGTTTGGTTTCTCATGGTTCTGGGATGAATGTGGGATGGTCTCCCTTTAATCCTGCATCTCGGGATATAGACGCAAATTTAGATAATATTATTTTAGATTATGTTAAGGGGAAGGATCCTTTGGTGTCTCCAGACAAGTTCTCTATTTCCAAGACTAATGGTGGCAGGCATTGAAAAATATCCTATCCTTGTTAATCTAGATCGTCTTTGCACTAGAGGAGGATAGACTATCTTTGAAGTTCTTTGTTTTGATCTCAAAGTAACTGGACCTACCTAGTGCTTTGAGAATTTTGGCTCCCTATGTGTTCATGCTTGTCTGAGGTGGGATGGGCTATCTTTTTTTAATTTCAAATATGGGTAGGATTTTCTAGACATTGGTTCAAACTGGTTTGAACTTGGTGGACAAGTACCTTTTCCTTTGAATTTTAATTCAAGCAAGCCCATTTTAATTTTTCAAAATGTAATCAAAGCACTTTTTGATGGTCTGGATGGATCTTTCATCGGATCTCTTGCTCTGTCTTTGGCCGATGTGACTGGATCCTGAGATATTTGTGCCTTTATTTATTTTTAACTCTTTGCTCTTGGCTATTGTTGAATCTCTTCTTGAGATTCATGCTCTTTTTTATTGTTTCATTATTGATGGTCCTTTGGTCCTAGGAGTTATTGATTTTTATTTGGGAATTTGTTTCATTGTTGAATCCCTATGTTTCTCCTTCGGACCTTAGTCCTTGTTTCTCTTTGGTTGCTCTCTTGAAATTCGTGATTGTTGTTAAAGGTTTGGGGACCCTCAAAACCCCTTTGTAAAAGGTTTGGGGACCCTTTAAAAATGCCTTTCATCTAATCAAAAATAAAAAGCCATAAACTATGTGTTTAAACAATATTTATATAAACTTTTTAAAAATCATTAAAATATTAAAAAATATATCATGAAAGGATTTGATTGTTAAACATTCATGTGTAAATGTAAGCGTGAGATGGGAGTAAGTGCAGCTGTGAGTGTGAGCACAAGCTAGGAGTGAGTGTAGTTGTAAGTGAGTGCGAGTGAATGCAGTTGAAAGCAAGTGCAAGTGAGTGCAACTAAAAGCGAGTGCGAGCGAGTGCAACCAAAAGCGAGTGTGAGTGAGTGCAGTCGAAAGTAATTGTGAGTGAGTGCATTTATAAGCGAGTGTGAGTGAGTGCATCTAGAAGCGAATGCAAATCAAGAGCAAGGAGGAAGTGTAAGCAGGAAGTAGAAAGTAAAGTGTAATCAAGAAACAACTATCACTTGTTCCAAATCTTAGGATAATTTAAAGGACTCAATTGAAGAAAATCTACGAAAGAGTGAAATCCAAGTACGAATGTGATTCGAGAGGGTGTGTGGACCAAGAGAGAGTGTAAGATAAGATTCAGTCATAGAAAAAGAGTGATAGGTTCATCCAGAGTGCATTAATGCTTCAAACCCTTACCATAAATGCATAGAACATTGTTTCTAGAAAATTGTTGAAGTGAAGGAACGTTAGGAAAAAGAAGAGACAAGGGCAATTATGAGCCAAGAGGGAGTGCAAGTTGAGAGTGAGTGTGAGGTAGGAGAGAGTGCAAGCTAGTAGTAAGTGCAAGTCGAGAGGGAGTGTAAACTTAGAGGGAGGGCAAGCCAAGATTCAGATATGGCAAAAGAGCAATAAGTTCATCTAAAGTGCATCAATACTTCAAATCCTTACCACGACTACATGGAACATTGTTTCTAGAAATTTTTTGAAGTGAAGGAATGCCATGAAAAAGAAGAAACACAAAAAATTATGACTCAAGAGGGTTTGCAAGCTAGGAGTAAGTTTGAGGTAGGAGAGAGTGTAAGCCAAGAGCAAGTGCGAGCCAAGAGGGAGTGTGAACCAAGAGGAAGTGCAAGCCAAGAGTGAGCCCTGATAGCTATTGTTGAAAGAAAGTCATATTTGAAAGCCATAATGGGAATTCAAGATGCCCTAGTTATAAGTATAGAGGCCAAAATTGGAGATAAGCAAAAGGTAGAATACATGGCAAGTTTGATCTAGGTAGCATATGTTACACTAGAAGTAAGTATCAAGGATGAGATGATTGAGCATGATATAATGGCTCTTAAAAGTAGAGGGTTAATATGTAAGTTCCATAGATCATGGCCAAGGTTTTTGGAGATTCAAAATTGGATCAAGTGGAAGTGGGATTGAATTCAAATTATTTTGTGACTTTTCTTCCTAATGGTTTTTTCTCATCATCTTTTTCCATTCAAAATTTAGGGATGAAATAATGGTTGGTGGGCCATGGTTTAGGGAAAGAAATACACTTTATTTGAGACCATGGAATGATTTTTTTTTGTTGAGACAAAAAATATTAAGAAGCTTCCAATGTGAGTTAGGCTTTTTTGACTTCCATATTAGCTTATAAATAAGGATATTTTGAAGAATATTGGAAACACCCTAGGGTAGTTCATCAAGGAAGGGCCAACTACTAAGGAGTGAAAGCATGCTATATAAATTTGAATGTCTTTATATGGATATTTTAAAACCTTTGTCACAATCAATAAAATTAAATTTGAATCAAAATAATGAGATCAACAAGTAGATTATGAAAATATTGCATTTCGTTGCCACAATTGTTATGAGATTGAACACATGGTAAGAGTAAAGTGAAAACTATGAAGAAAGAGACAAAAATTATAGCCATGAGATAAAATTCAAGATGAAGCAAGGAAAACATGCAATAATAGAAGTTAAATCATATCAAGGATATTTCACTCCAAAAGAAGAGACAAAGAAAGCCTATCTACAATATCATTTGGCAAGTTCAAAAGGAATTAAATATGCAAAAGAAGATGTGAAGATAAATCCTAAAACAAAGATAGCAAAAGAGGTCAAGTTTATTCTAGGTAAATCATCTCCATTTTCCTCAAGTAGTATAGAATCTTCTTTAGGTAATAAAATTGAAAGTGGTGAAGATATTATCCCTTGCACTTTAAGGTTTCAAGAGCAGAATAATAAAGGAATGAGGTTGGAGGAAACCCATAATAATTTAGGGATTTTAGGGTAGAATTAGAAGGTAATTGCTACAGAAGAGCATACTTACACTTTAGGGTTTTCAAGGCAACATAAAGAAGATTGTGCTTTTGAGGTTATTCCTTGCATTTCAGATCCTTTAGAACAAGGTAAACCTAAAGATGATAAGTCTTACTACGAGCAGTGTGAGAATATTGAAGAGATTGATGAAGATAAAAGTATTGCTAAGAATGAAAAAAAAAAAGAGGAAGATCCAAGAAACAAAAACAAAGAGAAAAAGAAACACGAAGGAATATTGATATGGAAAACAAAAGCAAATATAACAAGTGTTAACAAGAAGTGGGACTAAACCCACAAATAAAACAAAAAATTAACAATGAAAATAATATCTTGGAATATTAGGGGAATGAATAAAAACCCTAAAAAAAAGTATTAAGAAATTGTGAGGTTGTTATAGACAAGATATTTTTAGATATAAAAGTTGGGCAACAAATATTTTAGTCATTTTACAATGTTGAATTTCATCTTGTTAGAATTTAAATTTTGAAAAGCATATAATATAAAAGTAGTTGATTGTGGAAACTTTACAGTTTGAGGATAATGAAAAATACCTTTGATAGAAGGGCAAATGAAGAATATCTATAGAAAGACAAAGTTGAATATGCTTGAATATTCTTTAATTAACTTGTTAGAAATATAACGAGAGCAATCTTATGTTTTATTTTCATATGAGAGTGACCCCAATAAAAACCACACATAGCTTATTAAAAAAAAATCATGAAAATACTTATCCTTCTCTCTTATTATTTATATTTAATTAAAAATAATTAATAATCAATAAAATTTAACTATAAATTTATATTTATTTTATATATTAAAAAAAAATTAATTAATTAAATATTGTTCTCATTCATTGTATAAGATTGATTTAGATCTGGTAGAGAGGGGAGGGTCTCGATCCCTTCCCTGCTCCCCCTCCCCTGGTTCCTGCCCAGTCCCTGGCTCATCCCAGGTCATCCCTCCCTGGGATTGTTTGTTGCAAATGATCTCCTTGAGGGAGATCCTTCTCCTCTTTTTGCACCTCTCCCAGTCGGTCAGGGTTCCCTTGTTTGAGTTTTTGGCCTGGTGCTTCCCAGGGTTCCTTGTTGTTTTCGGGATCCCTTCCCTTTTTTTTCATCAGGCTTCCCTCTGGGGTTTTTTGCAGGTTTTTGGCGTGGATCTGGTTCCCTACGGTTCTCTGGGTGGTGGGGGTGTTTGGTTGGGTTTTTGACGGCTTCTTGGGGTTTCCTTTGAGGTCCTTACTGCTTTGGGGGTGGTTTGGGGGGGCCTCTTTCCCCCTTTTGCTAGTGAATCCTCTCTGGGATCCTGTGGTTGTTGTTGGTCTCGTCCTTGTGGGGAGGACCCTCTTCGATTTCCCGCTTGGAGGCTTCTTCATGCTAGTTCTGCTCCTTGGTGGACACCCTGGGCATTTGTTTGGCCTAGAGGGGGGCTTTTTCTCTGCCTGGGCTGTTCCCAACCTCAGTCCCAGTTCCCTGAAGTTTCTCCTGTGCAAGGATGGGATTCTTGGCCCCTGCTATTGGGGTTCTCTAGGTTCTGCTGCATTTTTAAATCATGGGGGGATCTGATCTATGCATGCAGACCCTGGATCCCCCAGGCTAGGCTCCTAGGGATCTCATATTTGTGGTTGTTACCTCTTCCCACCTAGGATCCCCAGTCCCTATATCCCTGGTCCCTTAACCTGTTGTCTTTTCCTGTTGGTTGTCCTAGGGGCGGGATTCTCTTGGTGGTGCTTTCTGGCTGCTTCCCGATAGGCGGGATCTCCTCTTTGCTGGTTTTCAGTTGCTTCCTACTGGGTGGGATTCCCCCTTTTTCTGGGTAGGATGGTTTCCTGCTAGGCGGGATGGTTTCTCGTGGGGCGGGATTCTCCAGAACCGTTGGGTTTCCAGCTGGGCGAGTTTTTCTCATTTCTTGTTGGTTTTCTCGGGAGGCGGGATTCACTTGGTAGAGGTTTTTGTTGCTTCTCGCTGGGCGGGATATACACTGGGATGGATTTCAGTTGCTTCCTGTTGGGCGGGATTCACTCTTTGGCGGTTTTTCGACTACTTCCCGCTAGTCGGGATTTATATTATAATGGTTTTTTACTGCTTCTTGCTAGGCGGGAATTACACGATGGCGGTTTTCAGCTACTCCCCGTTGGGAGGGATCTTCAAACTTAACTTCTTTCGAAATTGGTGGTTTCCCGCTGGGCAGGATTGTTCAAATTTACCTGTTCCCACGGGGCGGGATTTCTGTTTGTTTTTCATTTTCAGGATATTGGTGCCTTGGGCCCAGAATTTTGTTGTAATGGCTTATTCTCGGCATGTTATTTCCAACTCTTATGTAATCATGTTTTGGGATCCTAGTTAAAACCCACTGTAAATACAATAGTACTTATCAAAAAAAAATATTGATTTAGATCTCATCACAATATATCAACAAACTATAACAATTATGCATATATTACATCTAAATATTTAAAGTCAAATATTCCCTTAGCCATATGAATGCATATCATTTAATAATATGATATTTGGAAGATTTTTTTAAGGATATTTTTTTCAATTGGTTATATGGTGGGATTGAAACCGATCCACCAGTATTAAATCATCACCACACAGTGGTGTTACAATAAAATTTAAATATTATCCATATATCGCTTGTCAAGATTTAAATCTTAATCTTCTCTTTTCTCTAATGGACAGTGGTATTACAATAAAAGTTGAATATTGATGAATTGGAGGTGCTCATTATGGACTCTCTGCTAAGAGTACAGGTTGCTTACTTTTTGGTAGTGTTATTGCCATTTTGCTATTTGCTGATGACATTATCTTAATTTCACACATAGCAGGAGGACTTCAACAGCAGTTGGACATACTTGGCACATACTCTGACTTGCATGGATTAGGAGTTAATCTCCAGAAAACAAAAATCATGATATTCAACCTACCCAAGAAAGATATCCCATCTGTTCACATCACATATAAAGGGAAGGTTGTTGAGATTGTCACATCGTACACATACTTGGGAGTTCTTTTTATAGGACCTACCTTCAACTTGATATTTGCATCTCAAGCAAGGTTAAACAAAGGTTATGTTGCCTTAGCCTCTCTGGATAAGCAATGCTTTCAGCTCTAGTTTCAGGATATTAGTACGAAGATTAGGCTCTTCCACACTGTTGTTAACATTGTTCTATGGTTGTGAAGTTTGGGGCCCTAGCCTCAGACGGTTGGGTTGGTCTCGTATTGAAAGGGTCATCATCTCAATATTGTCCAAGTTCATTCGTTCCAAAAGAAATGTTCCACATCCCATCATTCTAGTTGAGTTTGGTGCTTGTCCATTGCTTACAACAACAATATTTCTTGTTGTCTCTTTACTGCGTAGATTTCATTGTATGTCGGACATGAGAAGATATCCATATTTAGCACTACAATCCTCAATACAGTTGGCAAATCAAGGGGTCAAGAATTGCTGGTATGCTCAGACTACTACTCTACTTCAATCTCTTGGCCTAGACATCATGAGACCTCCTCCTACTAAAGCATCAATCAATGCATCATACTCCAATAAGGATATTCGAGATGAGATTTACTCAACATATATAAAAACTACTTGGATTGATCCAAAAGAACCTCTTTCACCAAAATTGCTCCATTACTCTCAATTTTATCTCCAACTAGAGAATGGATTGATCGCTACTCCAAAATATAACTTGATACAGATGTCACACAGCCTCAGGTTTCCTTTAGCCAGCTACGAGTTTGCTCCCACCAGCTACGTATTGAGACATATCATCACCTCCTGAGATATCAGCGTATTTGCAGATTGTGCAGTCTTGATGTGGAATCCAATGAGCATTTCATTTTTACCTGTCTTGTCTACTACGAGATACAAGGTAGATATTATTGCTTATTCAAAGACACCCATACACTAAAATATTGAATTAATTATGAAGATCATAGATGCATTGCCCTTTTCATCGGGGAATTATTCAATCTCAAGAAAGAACTACTTAGTAACAGTTTGCAAGTTTACAGAAAATAAGGATCCCGACTTATCACTTCATTCTTCCAGCCTCCAGAGGCCACGACCAAGAAGCACCAGGGTGATCACAAAGATACAACAAGATCAACTCATCGTCGACTCCAACAAAGAACATCTACGATGACATCCAACTCTTATATCACTCACTTCTCTTCAACCTGAATGTTGAGAGCAATCCTTGATCCATAGATCTTGTATATCATATGTCATTCTGTTTATTGTTTTTCTTACTTTATTTTCTCTAGAGCTGCATTAGGCACTCTCGTTGCTTTGTATATGTCTTACTTTACAATCCTATTGACCTCTTTTGGTCACCGATGGACATTAATACAAATTCAAATTCAAATTTTAACCGATTAAACTAATATCACTTAATATTTATAAAATAAATTTTATACTTATAATAATTGAAATTAAATTTATATTTTTCTTAAGTTTTTTAAAACACAATTAAAATTAAATTATTAAATAATCTTAATTATAATTTTATATATATATTGAAGTCAAATATTCCAATCAGCCCAAATGTCCTTTCTTCTTTATTATATTCACTTTCATCAATATTTTAAAGTCGTACACCCGATAACCCACTAACGTTGCCTTGTTCTAGAAGATCCTCTTCACATAAGCCAAACTTTGACAAGGTCTCCTCAAATTTTAAAGTTGTACAGCCAATAATGTTGCCTTGCTCTAGGCGATTCTCGTCACACATGTCACCTCAATTTTGTAACTTTATTTTCAAATAAAAACTGGTTTGAAAGGTCAACTATAACGTGATGAATTCCAACCACGACAAAAGGCGGTCGGTAGTTTCCACCCCACGCTTCTCTTCCCCGCCCTTGTTTTCTTAAACAACTCCAAGTAGACATTATATACCTAATATTGCACCTTAATCTTAAGACTATTTTATAAAATGGTTTTTTTTTTTATATATAAGGCCATAGAGAGTTGGTGCTTGGCATGTTGTCACTTTGATTAATTCTTATAGTTGTTTTATAGTTATTATTTTTTAAAAATTGTTTTATATTTTTATTTTTTGTATTATTATGTTTTTTAATCAATTTTTAAAGATAAAATCTTTCTTAATCATTTATTTTTTAAGACTAAGGTCAATATTTGATTGAATTATTTGTTTTTTTAGGTATGTTACTATTTCTAAGATGTGCTTTCAACGAAATTTGATGATGGATATTTAAAATTATATTATTTTGATTTAATTTTATATTCGTATTTTATAAAATCAATAATAAATTGTGAATCCCCTCAAATAAAATATATTGTCATCTTTTTGCAATGTCAATCTTGATCATTATAAAAAGTGTCTTAGCTTTGCAAAGTTGTTAGTTGACGTTTCATATGGTTATGAGTAAGTGAGGAGAATTTTGCCTTCAATGTTACATAAAAACATCATATTTGTCAATATTTTTCAAATTTTCTATTGAAAATCTTTTCAATAGTAATTTTGTTGAATCCAAATCTTGGACATTTTCATTTATATGTTAACTCGATTGTCATAGACAAACCTTTAATATATATTTAAATCTTATAATCAAGAGGCAAGTATATTTTTTTCCTAATTTAAGATTTTCCATGATGAGTACCATGCTTACAAACATCCTACAAGAAGTAATAATAAGGTTTCAAACTTGGGTATGATTATGAGATTTGTTTTCTAAAATTCTATTACTCCTTTTAAATATAGATTTCAATAGATAATGGTAGGACCAATGCTCCATATAATGCATAATGATTTAGATTTGAAGCAATTAATCCAACATTTCATCACTCTTAATGTTGATGGAGAAACCTAACATTTCTCAATAGTTCCAAATGGTGTAAGAAAATGGACAATAAAGAAGTAAATGATATGATGTTTCTAGATCCGTCTTCCAATGGTGTAACCAAAGGAATGTTGAGATCTTAAAGAGGGCTTCAAGTAACTAAAAATTCTTATGAGAAAGGGTAAAAAACTTTAATTGTTTAGCCCTAAATATCCCAACACGAGGTAGTATATTTATCTAATATATGACAACCTTTAATAGTTTCCAAATCAACTTATCCTTTCTTATATAAATGGGAAAATAGAAATTTCAATTCATTTGCTATTTATTGGAGGCTCTCTCCTTCAATAAATTATTAATAAAAATCCATGATCTAGAATTGCTATTCACATTAATGTAATATTTGACCTTTAAACTTATATAAGGTAAATATACCTTAATAGTTATTTTAAATTAGAAATAAAAGGATAAGGCTTCAAAGAGGAATCACACCAAAAATTAAACTCCCTCATTATTTTACCACCTTCTAAAAATTAGTAATGATTAAATAAAAAAATTTATTTTTATAACTAAATAATATAAAAATATGTATAAATTTAATAAAAAATAAAAATAAATAAATATTGATATAATAATTAAATATTTAATAAAAATATTAAATTAAAAAATTATATAAACTTTTAAATAAAAATATAATAATAAAATAAATCATTTTTAAATATATTTATAACATTAATACTTTAAAATATCATAAATATACTTAAAAAAAATTAATTCTATATACAATACAAATACCCTAAAATTTAAACTATATGGTGGAAGTTGCCTTAGTGGCTAAGATGGTGGTTGTTTCTTCAGTGTTTCTTAAGTGGTCTTGTGTTCAAAACCCTTTGAGGGTGGTTGTTGATGTAATTTGTAAACGTTCTCCTAAAAAAAATTAAACTATATGAACATGCTTTTATAAAACAAAGAAATAACTCTTTTAAATAAATAAATAAATATATATATATATATATATATATATATATATATATATATATATATATATATAAAGGAAATGGAAACTCTAACATCAAACTGGGAACTAGTGAATAGAAAAGAAAGTAAAATTATTATGCGTGAATTGTTTTCCTTTTTTAATAAAAAGGAATAATGTTTATTCAGAATTCAATATTTTGCCTATAAAAAAGTTTACTACATAATTTTAAGATATATTTATATTATCTTTATTTTATATTAAAAATATATATATTATTTTTATATAAAAATATAATTATTTGTAAAAAGAATTACTTATAAAAATGAAAGTGTATGTATCAAAATGTAAGTATATATAAAACTTGAGTCATGTTGCAAGTTGTAAGTGACAGGATGGTGAAACTTGTGAAGGGGTTAGGGTTTTGAGTATCATTATGGTCTTCAACTTTAGCGAACCAATACACAGTATTGGTGTTGCAGAAGGGAATGCATGTGATAATGACTTCTCCCATGCAGATTTATGTTGAGAATGGTTCACAAGGTAACCTTCATTCTGTTGATGTAATTCTTCCATTGCCCGAAGTTGATTTTACATGTTACAATTTAGAATCACTCACCCTTGTCAGGTATTTTGTTGGACATATCCCTAATGAGTCTTCCTTTAGGGTTTGGGTTAATGCAACTTGCACTCCTTATGGAGTCAAGCTAACAATGATTCAAAACCTTACAAAGTTTTTTTTTTGTTTCGCTTTGCAAAAACAACCTATGTTAAGGTGATTTATGAACATGGCCCCTGGTACATGAGAAGCTCTTTGCTTGTTTTTTCTCCTTGGACCCATGACTTTTTTGGTTTGGAAGAAAAAAGATCTACCAAAGTCCCTATGTGGGTGAAATTCCCAGGTTTCCCTCTACCTTTGTGGTCCTTTCTTAGTCGCATAACAGTCCCTTTAGGGCATGTCATTTTGGTGGAAGTGGATAAATATTTTCATGCACGCCCTCAAAAACGTATTTGCATCGAGATTGATATTTCTCGAGATATCAAGGAGACTATTGACATACAAGTTGGTGACATAGTGCTATTCCAGCGGGTCCTCTAAATTAATTTGCACAACACATGTTTTCGGTGCCAATCCTCAGCACACAAGATCAAATATTATCCCTTGATGTCGCATAACAAGGACAAGTAGAGCCCCACCACACCGAGTGTGCCCACTCCTCAACCTCAAGAGGATGGTTAGACGACTATGGAAGGGCATAAAACTGCACAATTGGCTGCTTCTTAAGGTACACAGTCCAAGTTGGCACATGTCTCATAACTGGTAAAAAGGATATGAAAAGAAAAAAGTTGGTCCCTCAACTGAAACTGCCAACAATGAGGCTCCTCAGTCGCAACAGATTCATAACCCAAGGGATTCAATAGTGGTTGCTTCACAGTCTACCCAACTGACTAGTCCTCTAGTACATTTCTCCCCGACTAACGCAAGATGCTTGCAAGGTGCTCCCACGGCCCGAGAAGGGGATTTGCAGAAGAAGATGTCGCTCTAGAAAAGTGACTTCATATGACTAGTGTTCAGTTAAGCAGTTATATTCCTTATTCATCCAACAACTACATTGTGTTGGAGTATCTTAGCGACGATGATGATATGCTGCTAGATGCAGAGCCAACATCGATGGAATGTGATTTCTATGAAGGAAGAAAAATCTAAAGTTCCTTCTCTTTCTGTGCTATTTTGGCATTCTCGTAGTCCTCGACAAGGGAAAGGAGATGGAGATAGTTTACCCAAAAAATAGTTTCACCCTTTCAACTCAAAAGTTCCAATAGCTGTGTGACATTAGACAAATGCAGAATGACGAAGTAATAAGTTTACTTAGTGCCTAGAGTATCTTGGAATATCCAACAACTACATTGTGTTGGAGTATCTTAGCAACGGTGATGATATGTCGCTAGATGCAAAGCCATCATCGATGGAATTAGCGGTTGCTATGGAGGAAACAAAATCTAAATTTCCTTCCCTTTCTGTGTGGTTTCGACATTCTTGTAGTCCTTGAAAAGGGAAAGAAGATGGAGATAGTCTACCCAAAAAACGGTTTCACCCTTTCAACTCAAAAGTTCCAATAGCTTTGCGACACTAGACAGCCACATAATGACGAAGCAATAAGTTTACTTAGTGTCTAGAGTTACAGTTCTACAGTTTAGGTTTTTTTTACTCTAGTTTATTTTTCAATGCTTAGTTATGTTGTGTATTCGCCCTTTTAAGAGTTGGTTCTGGTTTTGATTGTATGGGTGACTCCTAAACTGTGATCTTTCCAGCTCCCTTTTTATTGTAACCTCTTTTATTTTATTTTATTTTATTTTTATTTTTATTTTTTTTAACATGGTGGAATCGGTAACCACCACGAATCCGGGCAAGCTGTCCAGCTTTTATGGCCGCCATAATATTCTGCGATGTCCACCCCGAAAGCCGCCACATAGATCTTCGCGCAGTCCGCCCCTATAACCGCCATGCCACAATCATTTTAAATCTTTTACACCGCTGAAAGCACCAGGAAAGGGACAAGCGTTCAGTCCGGCAAGGCCCGAGATTTGAACTTTGGACCTCTGCCCCCCTTATGGGGTTCTTTTTTATTTTTATTGAATATAATTATTGGTTTCAATAAAAATTAGGAGGTATGCTTTCAATGACGTAAAAGGTTTAAAATGATCGTGGCATGGTGGTTATAGGGGCAGACTACGCGGAGATCACCCTCGTTCTCCTGATGTAATTCTTCCATTGCTTTAATTTGATTTTACATGTCACTGTTTAGAATCATTTACCCTTGTTGGGTATTTTTTTTAATGCATCCCTAATGAATCTTTCCTTAGGTTCTAGGTTAACGCAACTTAGGCTCCTCATGGAGTCAAGCTAGAGATGTTTCAAAACCTTACAAATGGATTTTTTTTGTTTCGCTTTGCGAAAACAGCCATGTTAAGGCGATTTACGAGCATGGCCCGTGGTACATGATAAGCTCTATGCTTGTTTTTTCTCCTTGGACCCGTGACTTTTCTATTTCTGAGAAAAGATATACCAAAGTCTCTATGTGGGTGGAATTCCTAGGACTCCCTCTATCTTTGTGGCACTTTATCAGTCGCATAGCAGCATCTCTAGGGCATGTCATTTTGGTGGAGGAGAACAAATTTTTCCATGCACGCCCTCAAAAACGTGTTTACATCAAGATTGATATTTCTCGAGATCTCAAGGAGACTATTGACATACAAGTTGGTGACATTGTGCTATCCCAATGAGTCCTCTACATTAATTTGCCCAACACATGTTTTTGGTGTCAATCCTCAACACACAAGATCAAAGATTATCCCTTGATGTCGCATAACAGGGACAAGCAGAACCCCACCACACCGAGTGTGCCCACTCCTCAACCTCAAGAGGATGGTTGGATGACTATGGGAGGGCATAAAAATGCATGTTTGGCTGCTTCTAAAGGTACATAGTCCAAGTCGACACATGTCTCAAAGCTGGTAGAAAAAGGGTATGAAAAGAAAAAAGTTGATCCCCTAGCTAAAACTGCCAACAATGAGGCTTCTTAGTCTCAACAAATTCATACCCCAAGGGATAAAATAGTGGTTGCTTCATAGTATGCCCAACCGGCCAATCCTCTAGTACATTCTCCCTTGGATAACGCAAGGTGCTTCTACAACCCAAGAAGGAGATTTATAGAAGAAGAGATCGCTCCAGAGAGGCGACTTCATATGACTAGTGTTTAGTTGGGCAGTTATGTTCCTGATTCATCCAACAAGCTACAGTGTGTTGGAGTATCTTAGCAGCAACAAGGATATGTCGTTGGATGCAGAGCCATCATCGATGGAATTGGCGGTTCCTACAAAGGAAGCAAAATCTAAAGATCCCTCCCTTTTTGTGTGGTTTTAGCGTTCTCGTAGTCCTCGACAGGGAAAAGAATATGAAGATAGTCTACCCGAAAAATAGTTTCACCCATTCGACCCAACAGTTCCAACATCTTTGAGGTGTTGGCTTTGAACAGATGCAAGATGACGGAGCAATAAGTCTACTTGGTACCTAGAGTTAAAATTCTATAGTTTAGGATTTTTTTACTCTAGTTTATTTTTCTATGCTTAATTATGTTGTGTATTCGTCATTTTAAGAACTGATTTTGGTTTTGATAGCATGAGTAACCTTACGCCTTGAACTGTGATCTTTCGAACTCCTTTTTTATTGTAACCTTTCGAACTCCTTTTTTATTGTAACCTTTCGAACTCTTTTTTATTGAATATAATTATTAGTTATAATATAATATTATATATATAAAATAATTAAATTATCATTTTACTTTAAATACAAACCACTTCGTTGATACAATAATATAAGGGAGGAATTATGATAAATAGTCAAATTCCAGCTCTCACTTTCGATCATGCAATTCATTTTTCTAATGCAAATGAATCTAAAACAAATAGGTAAAAATGAATTGAAGTCAAATATTCAATTCAGCACAAATGTACTTTCTTTTTTATTATATTCACTTTCATCACAATTTTAAAGTTGTACATCCAATAATGTTTCTTTGTTCGAGAAGATCCTCTTCACATGGGCCAAACTTTGACGAGGTCACCTCAAATTTTTAACACTATATTCAAATAAACATTATTTGAACGGTCAACTATAACATGTTGAATTCCATCGTTATCATGGCGAAGACAAAAGGCGGTAGTTTCCACCCCCACGCTTCTCTTCCCTGCCCTTGGCATCTCAGATTCAAATATGAGACTGCCCTGCCCCGTGTTTTCTTAAACAACTCCAAGTAGACAATATATACATAATATGCCACCTTAATCTTAAGACTATTATGTAAAATGGTTTTTTGTTTTTTTAGTGCCATAAAGAGTTAGGGCCATAAAGAGTTGGTGCCTGGCACGTTGTCACTTTGGGTGAGTTGAAATTTGATTGATTTTTAAATTTGTTTTATAATAATAATTATTATTTTTTAATATTTTTTTACTTCCTTATACTTTTGCAATCGTTTATTAAAATATAAAAATTTTCTACATCAATTAGTGATTAAGATTACTAATTGAAAAAAACCACTTCATTGATCAGCCCTTATAAAAAGAACAAACAACTTAACTAAATATTAAGAGTTTATCGGAAGATAAGGATAATTCTTTGTACTAAAAGAGCTCAAATATATTTTAATGAAAGGGTTTCACAATTAATTATTGATACTATTAAAAAATATATAGAATTAAATCAAAATAATATTATTTTTAATGTTTATAAATTTTTGTTGGAAACATATCTTGGAAATGGTAATATATCTATAAAAAATATATATATAGATAATTTAACCAATTAATTATAATGTTGACCTTAATATTAGGAAAAAATAAAAATAAAAATAAAATTAGATCGTGTTTTTTGGTCCCTTGAGATCCTCGTTGGTTTTGGACCGTGTTGATGCATGTTGCCTTCCAAAATCCAAGGCTCTTGTTTTGGGCAAGAAGAGTTTGGTGGTAAATTACCAGTCTTCTCTCATTGGTATGCTTAATGTTGTTTTTGTTTGTACGAAAGACATAAAGGCTATGCTCCTCCGGTACCAAAGTTCAAATTTTTATAGGGATGATGGATCCGGGCGTGAGGTCACCTGTTGTGACTTCTATCCTGCCTGTCTGGTGGTGCTCCCATCTTGTGTCAAGGTTTTGTTTCAATTGATCCTGGTTGTGTTGTTTTGTTTCTTGTGTCTTTTTTTTTTTAAATGGTGTTGATTTGCTTGGTGTTGGGTGTCTAGCAATTGTGATTTGTAGTTATTCTTATCTTTGTGAAGTTGGTTTTTGGCCAAGTCTTGTAGGAATTCTCCTAATGTATAAGGTTCGAGGACCCTTTCAAAACCCCTTCTATATCTAATAAAAAAAATATTTTCTAGTTTTTTTTTTTTTTTAAATTAAGACCAACATTATAATTGGTTAAATTATCTGCTACTTTATTCCCTTTTTATAGGTATGTTGTCATTTCCAAGATATGCTTCCAACAAAAATTTATGAACATTAAAAATACCCCTCTTGATGGGGATGCTAATATTGGTTGGAGTTCGGGTACTGCTGGAGATGTTGATGGATGGAATACCCCTCTTGAGGCTCCTGCTCAGCCTACTACTGAAAAGTCTGTCACCCATCTTGGGTCGGGGTGGAATATTTAATGGTTGGTGTCCTTGAACTCTTTTTTTTGCATGGTTCTAGTTTCTTGTTGTTGATGTTTTGATCGTTGTCTTAATCACGGTCCTGGCTATCTCTTAAGTCAGTGTGGGGTTTACTTGGAACTTGTTGTAGCTGATGGTTTTTTGGTTCCTAGTTGTTTTTCTCAGTCGGTTTGGATAGTGCATGGGGTGTGACGTGGCAGTCCACCCACTTTTGTATGATTAGTCGCTATATTTAATATATTGCCTCTTCATTCAAAAAATAATAAATTGTGAAACCCCTTAATTGAAATATATTGTCATCCTTTTTCAATAGCAATCTTAATCACTATAAGAAGTGCAAAGTTATTAGTTGAAGTTAAATATGATTATAAGTAAGTGAGGTGAATTTTGCCATCACTGTTAAAAACATCATATTTACCAACCTTTTTCAAAATGCATATATACAACTTATTACAATATTCAAAACACATATACATTTATAGGCATAAACAACCTATTACAATATCATGGTATATGGCCAATACCATGTACACAAAACTAACAATCATGTGCACAAACCGTGTGCACAAAAAACATGTGCATAAATTAGGTGCACAAAACCACATGCACAACCCATGTGCATAAAACCACATGCACAACCATGTGCATAAAACCACGTACACATATTATCTAGAGGGTGCACAAGAATTTAATATATTGTTATGGAAACATTAAATTTTTATTTTGTGAACAACTACCCACAAAAAACATTAAATTTCAGTGTCATAGTAGTTGTCACTCTTAACAATCTCCCACTTGGCGACTACTACGACCAAGTGCTTATCCCATTTTGGTCTCGGCACCAATTGAATTTTTGAGTACTCACTACCTTTGTCAAGGCATCAACTATGTTCACATCAATATTCACCTTCTGCAGATTTACTTCACCTTCTTCAATCATTTCTCTGATGAAGTGAAACTTTACCCTGATGTGCTTTGTCCTACTATGGAATTTTGGATTGACAACAAGGTCTATAGCACTTTTGTTATCACACCACAATGGAATTGGGCCCTACTGTACACCAATATCTGCACATAGCAATTTTAGCCATACCGCTTCCTTGCAAGACTCTGTTGCTGTAATATATTTAGTCTTTATTGTTGACTATGCAACAACCTCCTACTTTTTGCTTCTCCAGCTAATGGCTCCCCTAGACAATTTAAATATATATGAACTTGTGGATTTTCCTCCATCCACATCACTTGTAAAATCAACATCTACATATACCTTCAATTGGCTATCTCCTGTAGCCTGATAACAAATTACAACATTTTTTGTATGTTGTAGATACTGAAATATCCTCTTCATGGCTATCCAATGTTGCCTACCTAGATTTGACATAAATATGCTCACAATTCCCATTGCGTGAGCCAAGTCAGGTCTTGTACACAACATTGCGTACGTCAACTTTCTGACTGCACTTGCATATGGTACCTTTGCCATTTCATTCTTTTCTACTTCAGTCTTTGGGATTTGTTCATTGGACAATGTAGCACCCATCGGGAATGGAGTGCTTACTAGTTTGCATGCTTCCATCCCAAACTATTTCAAGATATCATCCACATACTTCTTTTGGATGATCCAAAACTTCTTCATTGAGCGGTTCCTCTTGACCTTGATTCCCAGAAAGTAATGAAGGGCTCCCAAATATTTCATGTCAAATACCTTTGACAACTTTATCTTTACTTTTTGAACTGCATGTTGTGAATTACTTAGTAGCAGTATGTCATCAACATACAATGCAAGTATAACAAACCCACTTGAATCCTTCAAGTAGTAAATGTAGTGATCTGCATTACTCTTGACAAATCCATGTTCAATCACATAATGGTCAAATCGTTTATACCATTCTCTCGGTGATTGCTTTAGGCCATACAATGATTTCTTCAATCTACAAACCAGATTGCTCCCACTAGTTTCAAACCCCTCAGGTTGTTGCATGTAGATTTTCTCCTTTAACTCTCCATGAAGAAACATTGTCTTCATGTCCATCTACTCAATCTCCTAATCATTTGTTGCTACCATTGCCAACAACAATCGAATTGAAGCTATCTTGGCTATCGGTGAGAATATCTCAGTGTAATCAATTCCTTCAACTTGAGTATAACCCTTCACAACCAGCCTTGCCTTATACCGCTCCACCAAGCCATCTGGGTTATATTTCTTCTTGAAGATCCATTTATAGCCAACCAATTATCTCCCTTTTGGCATTGGTTACAAATCCTAAGTCTGATTATCACTAAGAGACTTCATATCTTCCTCCATTACCATTCTCCACTGCCTATCTTCAATGCAATTTAGAGCCTCATTCACATTCTTGGGCTCTTCACAAAGTGCAGTTAGTGTAGAATAATTAAAATCACTAGGATCATAACCATACCTTTTCGGTGCTCTCTTTTGGCATTGACTCCTTTGAAGTGATTGGCTATACTCCTTAGCTTCTACAACATTTTTGGTATGCACTTCATTTTTTGGTTGAGTCTCCTCTCTAATTTCATTATTAGCAGATGTCTCACCATTATTGCTATCAATTTGACTATCGATATCTTGTGGTTGATCACTAGGGCCTGCTATGGCAGGTTGATTTTATTTGTTGTTATCACCTACAAAAGGTTGTTGATCAACTATGGAATGCTATTGTGAATTGAAAAGCTCTTGTTGATTGCTATGACTAGCTATAGAAGGTTGATAATGATCTATAGGAGGTTGTTGATCATTCTTTTTCACCTAATTTTTATTTTCTGGACCCTCCTTCCTTCCACCAGCCATATTTTCCTTAAATATCACATCACAACTCATAGTATGATGCCTCTTTGATGGTATCCATAATCTGTAGCCTTTCACACCATCAATATAACCCATAAAAATACATTTTATAGATTTATTATCCAACTTGCTCCTTTTCTCCTTTGGAACATGCATGTAAGATTCTCATCTAAAAAACCTTCGATGCTCTATTGTGGGTTTCTTTCCACTCCACTTCTCCTATGGAGTAATTCCTCCCAAGATTAAACTCGGGGGTAAATTATTAACATAATTGGCAGTGTGAACTACCTCATCCTAAAACCTCTTGTCTAGACCTGCATCTACTCTTATGCTTCGTGCCTTCTCCATGAGAGTCCTATTCATCCTCTCTACCACACCATTCTACTGTGGAGTGTAAGGTGTGGTTTTCTACCTTGCAATCCCATGCAATTTGTAGAAGGTATCAAACTCTTCAGAGTAAAACTCTCCTCCATTATTTGTTCTCAACACTTTGACCTTCTTGTCGATCTACCTCTCTGCTTTAGCAACAAATTTTTTGAATTTCTCCAGTGCTTCACTCTTCTACTTCATAAAGAACACCCAAGATTTCCTACATAAATCATCAATGAAGCTGATAAAATATTTGGATCCTATCATGGATTTCTCCTCCATGGGTCCGCACTAACTCCAAAACATCATCACTCCTATATTCACTAGAACAAAAGGAAATTCTCTTCTACTTCCCCATGATACAAGCTTCACAAAAATCAAAGGAATTAAATTTCTTACCTTCCAAGCCTCGTACCAGTTGTTTGCTACACATCTCTCGTAAACTCTTTTCACCGATGTGTGACATCTGTTTGTGCCATAACATAATTTTTGATGGACCTTGCTACTGCACTTAGGTATGAACCGGTAATATTGACAGGTTATACATCCAACTTGTACAAATATCTCTGCCTTACTCCTCTTATCATTACCATGGCTTCCTTTACCAAATTACAGTTATTTTTGTCAAAAATAGTCTCCAAACCAACATCAAAAAATTGGCTCACTGAGAGCAAATTTCTTGTCATTCCAGGAACATGTCTCACATTATTAATGTAGATTTCCCATCCATCTCTAAGCTTTACTCTCACTCTATCTTTTCCTATCATATCATAATGATAACTATCTCCAAGAAATACTCTCCCATAGTGACCCTCGTGGTACTCCTCAAACCACTCTTTGTGGGATGTCATATGAAATGATGCACCAGAATAAATCAACCATGATTCCTCCTAGGAATTATTTACCAAGCATACAACAAGACCTACAACTCCTTCTAAGGCAGATGTTGTTGTAGATTCTACCTTCTCTCCCTGAGAATCAGCTCTACACTCACTTTTGATGTGCCCTTTCTTATTGCACTTCCAACACACCAAATCTTGCTTCCTACCTTTGCTTGGAAATCACTTTCTCGATTTAGATCTATGTCCTTTTCCTCCTACATTGTCATAATATTTCCTTTCTCTATTCCTGCCTCTCATAGTCGAGGCCTCAACACTCTTTGTGGGTTATATGGTCTTTCTCCTCATCTCCTCTTGCAGGAGTTGTCCCACAATGGCATCTATCTTTAGATCAGTCACCTTTGTGCTCCCATTGATCGCAATGATCAAATTATCCTAAGAGTTTGGGAGACTGCACAATAAGCATATACACTGCTCTTCATCTTTGACTTGATCTCTGGCTGACCTCAACTGATTGATCAAGGTATTGAAGATGTTCAGGTGCTCTGCCACTCTTTCGCCATTCACCATCTGTAACCCATACATTTTTTTCCTCAACATGATCAATTTCATCAGAGATTTGGACTAGTACAAATGTGCCAATGTGTACCACATATCCTTGGATATCATGGCTCAAATGACATTTGAGAGAACTGAATCATCCAGATTCAACCCTATCAATGTAATGACTTTTTTCATTTTTCTTATCGCAATCCTCCTGGGACACTGCACCTAGCTTTGTATCGTGCATACTTTTTTCTTCAAGTCTCTCCACAAGAAGATACTCCATCTTCCATTTCCACATATTGAAGTTCTTCCCATTGAACTTCTCAATGTTGATTTTTATCATAATCCAGTGACTATTGTAGCCACTCTCAATTTTACCCTAGACTCCATAGGCCATAACTACACTTGAGTTTCCTCATCAAAGAACAACCCTTATCCTTCACGCTTTGATACCACTTGTTAGAACTAAAGAGATCAATTTTATTATTCAGAATGCATATACATTTATAGGCATAAACAACCTATTACAATATCATGGTATAGGGCCAATACCATGTACACAAAACTAACAATCATGTGCATAAATTAGGTGCACAAAACCACATGCACAACCCATCTACAGGGTGCACAAGAATTTAATATATTGTTATAAAAATATTAATTTTTTTATTTTGTGCACAAAAAACATTAAATTTCAGTGTCATAGTAGTTATCACTCTTAACAATGGACAACCCTTAAATATATATTCAAATCTTATAATCAAGAGGCTAACACCTTTTCTTCTATTTGAGATTTCTCATTATGAGTACCATGCTTACAACCTTAGTTATCAAGTTCGAGTTCGTATTCGAGTTCGACACTCTTGAAGTTCGAAAGAAATTCAACATGTTCGACATAAAATTCGAAATATTATAAATGGACGTATATCCTTTCAATGTTATATAAATAAATTAGTAACTAAAAAATGGAGATTCTAAAAAAAACATTAATAATTCCATTCTAAAGAAACATTAATAATTCTCTTTTTCATATATTTTCAACCTTATGTAGATTTTAATAAACCTTATGTAGATTTTAATAGTGTCATTTTAAATATATTTTTTTAAAACTTTCAACAAATATATTAAAAGGAGAAAATTATTTTTTACATTTTTAATATAAAACTTTATTTAAATGTATGTATATATATACACAAAAAATTAATATAAAACATTCAAATTAAATGTGGAAAATATCTTATTTAATTTTATTTTTTATTTAAAATATATAAAATAAAAATATGAGAAAATTCAACTTTTTTTGAATGAAAAAGCCAAAATTGTATTAATAAAGCTTAATCATACAAAATAGTGTGGGTGGGATTAACACACCCCAATCAACCAAGAGAAACTATTACAATTAGGAAGAAAAGTCACACTAACTGTAAGAAACATATCACCTAACATATCTCTGTACATAATAGCAGGAATCAGCTATCATAAAACATAAGAGCAGCAATCATGTAGAAAGAACTGAGACCAGTGATGAGGAGTTGCAGATCCATGATCCCGGGGCATTCTGCCAGTGGTTCATAAGTTGCCGAAGGTACTGAAACTCCATGTTGACTTTCTTAATTTGGGCAAAAATCTACAACCAGCAATCATAGAAAACATCATATTTATCAGACAGTGAAAAATTCATACATTCTGGCCCGAACAATGTGATTCCTAATTTCAAAACCTTTACGTTTCAAAGCACGTTGCTCGCAGTTAAAGTATTTCATCACAGGAATAGCATGTGCTTTTCTGGAGGGGTCTATGCTCTGTAGATACTTGTCACTCCACCAAACGACGTGCTACGAAGGATGCATACGTATTCCAAATGCATGGGAGCGCACTTGCGTCCTACATGTGCCAACTTGGATGTATTTGAAGTTGTTTTAGACTCTTGAGTCTTCTACCAATCATACCTGGAAGTTGACAAATAATCAATGAACCCAAATTTTACACGTAGATTTTTTTTTATATTGATGTTTTCAAAAATCAAATAAAACTTTGTAAAAAATTTCTTACATGTAGTTTTTTTCTTCTCCATGTGTTTACTCGTCAGTTTTCTATCCAATTTTTTTTCCTGTAGAATTTAGGTTGAAAACACATAAGAAAAACTTTTCGCATGCATTTTCGAATTTTGGCATGTTTTTGTTCAATTTTTTTTTGGCCGAGTTTAAGGTTTATTCGTCGAACTAATTCGCTAGGGTTTTAAATTCAACAAATTTTGAACTTTATCTAAAAATTTCAACGAATCTGATAACTAAGCTTACAACCATCCTAAAGAGGTAATAATTCAATTCCAAACTAGAGTATGATTATGAGATTTGTTTATAAAAATTTTATCATTTCTTTTAACCATAGATTCCAATAAACAATGGTAGGACCAATACTCCATATAATGCATAATGATTTAGATTTGAAGTATTTAGTCCAACATTTCTCAATGGCTCCAAATGGTGTAAGCAAATGGACAATGAAGAAGAAAATGATATGATGTTTTATAAATCCTTCTTACACAAAGCACACCTAAAAGGTCCATGATATCCTCTTCTCTGCATACACAACTTTAAGAATTTTGCTTTTGACTACTAACCAAAGGAATGTTGAGATCTTAAGGAGGGCCTCAAGTAACTAAACATTCTTATGAGAAAAATATGTGAGAGTAAAAAACATGAGGTAGTATATTGATCTAGTACATGACAACCTTTAATAGTTTCCGAATCAACTAATCCTTTCTTATATAAATGGGAAAATAAAAATTTTAATTCATTTGCCATTTATTTGAGGTCCTCTCCTTCAATAAGTTATTAATAAAAATCCACGATCTATAATTGTTATTCACTTTAATGTAATATTTGATCTTTGAACCTATACAAGGTAAATATGCCTTACCAAATAGTTGTGATTTTAGATTAGAAATATAACGATAAGGCTTCACATAGGCATCACACCAAAAATTAAACCCCCTCATTAACTTACCACCTTTTAAAAATTAATATTAATTAAATGAAAATTTTATTTTTATAACTAAATAATATAGAAAGGTGTGTAAACTAGATAAAAATTAATAAAAAAATATAAAAATAAATAAGATATCGATATATTAGTTAAATATTTTAAAAATATATATTTAATTATTTTTTAATAAAAATATAATAATAAAATAAATTATTTTTAAATATATTTATAGCATTGATACTTTAACATATCATAAATATACTTTCAAAATTTTAAGTCCATATACAACAAGAACACCCTAAAATTTAAAACTATATGAACATTCTTTTAAGAATACAAGAAAATGACTTTTAAAAAAGAATATATATATATATATATATATATATATATAGGAACTCTAAATCAAGATTGAGAATTAGTGAACATAAATAAGTAAAAAAAAAAATATGAACATGCTTTTAAGAATACAAGAAAATGACTTTTTCAAAAAATATATATATTAGGAAATGGGAACTCTAATATCAAGATTGAGAATTAGCCACCACAAAAAGTAAAATTAACATGTGTGAATTGTTTTTCTCCAAAATTCTTATATATTTTATTTTATTTTATTTATTTATTTATTTGTTGAATAAATACTTCATATTAAAGAAAGGATAAAAAATACATCAACTGAAAACAGAGAGTCATTACATCAGCTTGCGAAATAAAAGCAAATAATTAAATCTAGCACTTTTATCTATTCTAAGGCAGTCTTTCAAAATTTCATCCCTAAAAACCTTAATTTGACTAGAAACAAAACTAGTTGCTCTGCCAATAGTAGCATCAACAAGGGCCTCCTTGTTTCTGAAAACCAAGTTGCATCTATCCTTCCAAATACTGAAAAGAATAGATATCCTGATAACATGCCAAAACACCCTTCTATGAGGTGCACAATCAAGGGAGTCACCAAAAACAACCTTCTTCCACCCAAGATGTCCCTGAGAAACACTGCCATAAATCCAGATTGTCACTCTCCAAACCTTCCTTGTTCTTGGGCATTCCCAAAAGATGTGCTTAATAGTTTCACTCTGACCACAACTAGCGCAAGCATCAGAAATACACATCCACTTGGCTAACCGAGCTTTGCTTTGCAGACCTTGCATCATCACCAACCAAGCAAAAACCTTTAGCTACATTGAGACCCTAAAATTCCAAACTCTAGATAATCGTTTCTTCCATTTCTTGCATGTACAATTTAGACCCCATCTACCATTCAATATGTCCCCAAGAGGGATACTAGGAAGCATCAGTTGATAAATTTTAGAAGCCTTAAAGCACCAAATTGGCTTCCCATAATTCCACCTCTAGTATTTCCAAATCGAACCCGGAAGGCCACCTGAAAGCTTATATAGTTGCTCAAATGGAAGAAGGCCTTGAATCTATTTAATAGCGAATTTATCAGAGGGTTTTAATTTAAACTTAACAAGCAACTATTGCCAAGGAATCCACTACCCAACATTCCCATCCCATAGATCAGCCCATTTAAAGAGACATTTCTTGCTAAGCCTCTTACATTGCAGATTAGGCCTATCCACAACATACATATCATTTTTCTGCCAAAGAAAAATAGGGTTGCACTTTGGCTCCGTTGTTGTTTGTCTTGTTTGCGGATACTTTGGGGTATATGTTGGAAAAAAAACGGTTAGCTAGGCTTATTAGAGGCATTGCTCTTCTGGAGGGACATATTCTAAATAGTAATTTTTCTTATGACTCTTTCCTTACTATGCAACTGGATAGAGATTCCATTTTGGGTATGCAATATTATCTTCAACAATTTTGTCTTACTTCTGGGGCAGTGGTGAGTGAGGCTAAATCATATTACTGGCTAATAGGAGCTGAGGATTTTCCTGGTGGGATTAAAACTGGCTGGAGGAAAGTTGATGATGGAGAAATTGTTATGTATTTGGGTATTCCCTTTGGCAGGAGGATTTCTCTCAAATCTATGTGGGATTGGTGCATGGATAGGTTTGAAAAGAAGCTTCAGGGTTGGAAAAATAAGCTGATTTCTTTTGCTGGGAAGCTCACTGTTATTAGTAAGATTCTCCAGACTTGTCACATGTATTACTCCTCTTGTTGGCTTCCTAACTTGACTCAATATAGGAGGTTGGAGACTTGCATTAGGAGTTTCTTGTGGGCTAATATGGATGGTTCCAGGTGTGTTCCCCTTATTGCTTGGAAATATTGCATTATTCCTAAGAAGGAGGGTGGTTTGGGGCTTTTGGAAATTCAGGTGCACGAAAAAGTTCTTGCTTCTAAGTGGATTACCATATGCCTAGAGGGTAATTTTACCAGATGCCTGGAGGGTAATTTTAGATGGCAACAGTTGTTGAGATATTCGATTCAGACTTGTATCAATCTTGACGAGATTCGTGGGGCTTTCAACTTTGAGGATATTGTTGGGCATCCTAGTCTGTTCGAAATTAGAAAAGACATCTTGATTAAAAGGATGGTTAAATATGATTTTTTTTTTATTTTTTTTATGTACAGTCATATACTCATCCACCCCCTCACACTACCCACCCCCTCACACACTCAACCACGTTGTGGTTTGAACCTTTCTTAAGTCAAAGCCTGAATTGTTGCACTATCCCTCTTGGAACATAAATTTTATTTTTTAATTAAAAAAAATTGTTTATTCTTTTAAAAAGAATTCAATACTTTTATTTATAAGAAAATTGTTAGCTATACTTTTTAAGTTATATTTATACTGATTTTATTTTATATAAAAAGAAATATAATCATCCTTAAAGAAAATACTCATATAAAAGTGTAAGTGTGTAAATAATATTTGAGTCATAGGTAAAATTACAAACTTTTAAAACTTTCTAAACTTTCATTATCCAAAAAATAATCTTTCAAATTTTATAAATCTACAAACATTATTAATCTAAAGTAATGAAAATAACAAATGTAACTTTTTATTATTTTCATAAAAGTAATCCCAAATAAAAAAATATACATAATTTCTTTTAAAAAATTACATAAATAACCTCTTAAATATCTTAAATTAAAGATATAAAAAATTAAAAAATCAAAATAAAGACCATTCATTTTTATTATCAAAGGTAAAAAAAGATATTTAAACTAGCATGGGGAGGGATAATAGAGGGATATTTTCGGTTGTTGTTGGTTATTGTGTTTTGGATCGACAGTGGTTTGGGGAGGATGTGGTCCCGTGGTGGAAGCAAGTTTGAAATATGTGTGTTTGACCTAAGTGTAGTTTTTATGTGTGGTTGGCTATTCATAATCGGTGTCCTACTTGGGATAATATTCAAAAGTGTGGTTTTGCTGGCCTCTCTTTATGCTATAACTGTGGGAAGTATGAGGAGTATGTTGGGCATTTACTTCTCCAATACGACTCTACTCGTAAACTCTGGCATTATTGGTGGGGAGTGTGGAATCAACCTTGTTCGCATGCTTCATTTGTAGTTGATTTTTGGAGGAGTATGGGGCGGCCTCCTACAGGGGCTTTCTTTTTAAAAGTTGGATGGAGCATTGGTCCTTTGTGCATTTTTTGGCATATTTGGCTTGAACAAAACCGTCGGATTTTCCAAAGGAAGGAGTTAACTGCTTCTCAGGTCTGGCAGAGGATTTTGTAAATGATCCAAGAAACTGTGTCTACAAAATGTCAGATTATTTCTCCCGTGGACCAAACGACATGTCAAATCATGGAAAGATTAGGTTTGTTGGTTAATGGTCCTAGTCCTAATGTCTCTTGTAGATAGATGGGTTAGAGTAATCGAGTGCGGAGGGCTAGTAAATGGAATCTACCTCCTTCGGTAGTGTTGAAGATTAATATGGATAGATCTTCCCGGGGTAATCCGGGTAATGCTAGTATTGGTGGTGTGGGCCAGGACAGTAGTGGTACTGTCCATTTTTTTTTCTCTTACTTTAAGGGATTGTTAGGAATGGAGCCTAATTATGAGGAGGCTAAACAGAGAAAGTTTCTGGATTTACTGCAGGACGGGCAGGGAAAGTTTCTAGATTTACAGTTTGTTAGTCTACCAGAGAAAGTTTCCAGATTTACAACAGGACAACCAGGGAAAGTTTTTTTTGTTTTTATCCCAAAATTAGATGCTGGGAACTCAGTGTTAATCTTAGAATATATTAAGAAAAGCAGTTTGTTTTTCTATTTTTTTCTTATATATAGTTGTGAGGAAAAACAGAGAATACTATGACAATGAGAAAATTATTGTGTTGATTCCTTGTAAATATAGAGAGGAAATTACAGCAGATGTTTGTTGTAGGTTGTAACCCTCTATTGCTTGGATTGAGAAAGGAAGGACTGAAAATTCTCGATGGATGTAACCCACATTGGGTGAACCACGTTAAAATCGTTGTCTCTTCTACTGTGTGTTTGTCTTATTTTTAATTCTGCTATTAAAGTTTGAAACACTATAATTGCTTTTCTATATAAATATATTTTATATAGTGATTTACTCTAACAAGTGGTATCAGAGCGGTTGTTTTGTTGGGTGCACTTGACAGAAGGAGAATTTCTGGATCAAGTGGGAGCAATGGCGAAAGAAGGGAGGTTTAGAGTTCAAAAATTCAATGGCCGAACTTTCAATTACGGAAGATGCAGATGGAGGATTACTTGTACCAGAAGGATCTTTACTTACCTCTTGAGGGGGAAATAGAGAGACCTTTATCTATGTCTGATGAGGAGTGGAGTCTCCTTGATAGAAAGGCATTGGGTACTATGAGGCTGTGCTTGGGAGCCACTGTAGCCTTCAACATCTCTGATGAAAAGACTACCAAGGGAGTCATGGATAAGTTGGCCAAGATGTATGAGAAACCATCAGCATCAAATAAGGTATTCTTAATGAAAAGGTTATTTAAAATGAAAATGAGTGAAGGAGGATCTGTGCATGATCATTTAAATGAATTTACTACTGTCACTAATCAATTGCATTCAGTAGGATTGGATTTTGATGATGAGCTTAGGGCCTTACTAATCTTATGCTCTCTTTCGAAAAGTTGGAACAATTTGGTAATGGCGGTAAGTAACTCTGCTTCAAGTTCAAATAAATTAGAATTTGATGATGTGGTTGGTGTGATACTCAGTGAGGACATGAGAAGAAAAACCACAGGAGAATCATCTAGCATTGCCTTAACTGTTGAGAACAGAGGAAGAGGAAGAGAAAGAGGTAAGAGTTCACATCGTGGAAAATCAAAGGCAGATCCAAATCACGTGGAAAAGGAAAGCTACAGTGTTGGCACTGTGGCAAAAAGGGTCATCTCAAGAAGGACTCTTGGCAAAGAAAGGGTGATGGAAATGAAGGTAATGATAATAATGGTAACACTTCAGAAGCCAATATTATTGGACAAATTCTACAAGATGCTTTAATCTTATCTCTAGATAGAAATAGTGATTATTGGGTAATTGATAGTGGTGCTTCATTCCATTCTACCTCACATAAGGAATACTTCATAGATTATGTTTCTAGAGATTATGGACAGGTTCTGTTGGGAAATGACCAACCATGTAAAATCGTGGGTATTGGAAAGATTTTGATTAAATCCCCAAATGGATGTCAATGGGCTCTTAAAGAGGTGAGACACATACCATATTTAAAGAGAAATCTTATATCGACAAGTAAGCTTGATGGTGAAGGATACACGGTTGCATTCGAAGAAAATGCTTGGAAAGTTACTAAAGGTTCATTGATAGTAGCTAGAGGTAAATTGGTGGGTACTCTTTATTTACTTACTAATTTTTCTCACTGCTCCATGAATTTAGTTTCTACAGGTGAGAGTGCATCTTTCTGGCACCAAAGACTTGGCCATATGAGTGGAAAAGGTATGGAAATTTTACATTCAAGAAAGTTATTGCCTAAGTTAAAATAAATTGATTTGGAATTCTATGAGGATTGTGTTTATGGTAAAGCAAAGAGAGTTAGATTTCTCAAGGATGGCAAGGAAAGGAAGAAAGAGAAATTGGAGCTTGTGCACTCAGATGTTTGGGGCCCAGCTTAGGTAACTTCTCTTGGAGGTTCCTCTTACTATGTACTTTTTATTGATGATGCAACAAGGAAAACATGGATATATTGCATTAAGAATAAAAGTGATGTTTTTAATACCTTCAAGAATTGGAAAGCATTAGTTGAAAATGAAACTGGAAAAAGGTTAAAGTGTCTAAATTCGGATAATGGTGGAGAATATTGCAATAGAGAATTTGATGTGTTTTGTTCTAAAAATGGAATTAGAAGAATCAAGGTAGTTCCAAGAACACCTCAAGAAAATGGGGTTGCTGAAAGAATGAATAGAACCATCATGGAGCGTGCTAGGAGCATGAGAATACATGCAAGCTTACCATTATTTTTATGGGCTAATGATGTTGATACTGCAGTATATCTGATTAATAGAGGACCGTCTAGTGCCTTGGATGGAGGAATTTCGAAAGAGCTTTGGATAGGTAAACTAGTAAATTATTCTTTCCTTAAGGTATTTGGATGTGAGGCTTTTATGCATATAGACAAAGAGAACATAAATAAGTTAGATGCTAAGGCCCAAAAGTGCTATTTTATTGGTTACGATATTGATGGCTTGGGTTACAGATTATGGGATTGTGATAACCAAAAAGTCATTAGAAGTAGGGATGTCATATTTAATGAAAAAAACTTGTATAAAGATCGGTTGCAAGGAAAGAAACAGAAAGAGGAAATTGTTGAATACATAGACCTTGATGGACACATAGAAAAGGTAACTCCAAAAGTGGTAGAAGATCAAAATGTACAGCAGCAGCAACAAGCACCTCAATCTCCAGAAAGTGTTGTTAGACGATCTACCAAGATAAGTAAAATTCCTCAACGTTTCTTTGATTATGTTTTGTATAACCGATCTTTGGTGAGCCGAATGTTTTCGGGAAGCATTACGAGATGGATACCGGGAATAAGTGGGAGCTTGCAATGAATGAAGAAATGGACTCTTTATTCCACAACCAAACTTGGGATTTGGTTGAGCTACCCAAAGGTAAAAGAGATTTGACCAATAAATGGGTGTACAGGATTAAAGAGGAGAATGAATGACATAAGAGATACAAAGCAAGACTAGTGGTCAAGGGATTCGCTCAGAAAAAAGGTATTGATTTTGATGAGATTTTTTCTCCAGTTGTAAAAATGACCTCTATTAGAGCTATTTTGAGTCTTATAGCTATAGAAAATTTGTATCTGGAGCAATTAGATGTGAATACATCATTTCTTCATGGTGATTTGGAGGAGGAAATTTATATGCACCAACCAGAAGGCTTTTAGGTGAAAGGTAAAGAGGATTGGGTATGTAAACTGAAAAAGAGCTTGTATGGGTTAAAACAAGCTCCTAGACAGTGGTATTTAAAATTTGATAAGTTCATGGCTAATAAAAGGTTTGAAAGATGTCAAAGTGATCACTTGTGTATATTTTAAGCAAACTAGAAATGGTAACTATGTTATTTTGCTATTGTATGTGGATGACATGTTAGTTGCAGGTACAAATATGCAAGATATAAACATGCTCAAGAAGAAGTTGGCTAAATCCTTTGCCATGAAGGATTTGGGAGAAGCCAAAAAAATCCTTGGTATGAGGATAACAAGAGACAAGGAAAGTCACACTCTGAAATTATCACAAGCAAAATACATTGAAAAAGTGCTTAAGAGATTCAACATGAACAATGCAAAGTCTGTTGCTACTCCATTGGCAAAGCATTTCAAACTCACCAAAGATTTGTGTCCCAAAACACAAAAGGAACAAGAGCATATGGCTAAGGTTCCCTATGCATCAGCGGTTGGAAGCTTGATGTATGCAATGGTTTGTACAAGACCAGACATTGCCCATGCAGTGGGAGTAGTGAGTAGATTTATGAGTAATTCGGGAAAAGGACATTGGCAAGTGGTAAAATGGATACTCAGGTACTTGAGAGGAACTTCAAATTATTATTTGAATTTTTGAGGCTCTAATATATGCTTGAAAGGTTTTGTAGATTCTAATATGGCAGGTGATCTTGATGGTGGAAGGAGCACTATTGGCTACATATTTACTATAGGAGGAGGAGCGGTTAGTTGGATTTCTAAACTCCAACACGTAGTTGCCCTTTAAACCACTGAAGCTAAATATGTTGCTACTACAGAAGCAAGCAAAGAGATGGTTTGGTTGCAAAGACTAATGGAAGAACTGGGGAAGAAGCAAGAGGATAATAGGTTGTGGAGTGATAGCCATAGTGCTATACACCTTGCGAAGAATTCAACATTCCATTCAAAAACTAAACACATCAAACTCAGGTATCATTTCATTAGATCAATAGTGGAAGATGGATCTTTGAAATTAGGGAAAGTTCACACATCACAAAATCCTGCGGACATGCTTACAAAAGTGGTGTCAAGAGAAAAGTTGAGCTTTTGCTCAACTTCAGTTGGCCTTAAGGAATAAGAGGCCATGATGAGAATTTTTTAGTCCTTGGTTGCAGTATGGTGCAATGGAATTAGTCTCCAAGTGGGAGATTGTTAGGAATGGAGCCTAATTATGAGGAGGCTAAACAGAGAAAGTTTCTGGATTTACTGCAGGACGGGCAGGGAAAGTTTCCAGATTTACAGTCTGTTAGTCTACCAGAGAAAGTTTTCGGATTTACAACAGGACACCCAAGGAAAGTTTTTTTGTTTTTATCCCAAAATTAGATGCTGGTAACTCAGTGTTAATCTTGGAATGTATTAAGAAAAGCAGTTTATTTTTTTGTTTTTTTCTTATATATAGTTGTGAGGAAAAACAGAGGAAAAACAGAGAATACTATGACAATGAGAAAATTACTATGTTGATTCCTTGTAAATATAGAGAGGAAATTACAACAGATGTTTGTTGTAGGTTGTAACCCTCTATTGTTTGGATTGAGAAAGGAAGGACTGAAAATTCTCGATGGATGTAACCCACATTGGGTGAACCACGTTAAAATCGTTGTCTCTTCTACTATGTGTTTGTCTTATTTTTAATTCTGCTGTTAAAGTTTGAAACACTATAATTGCTTTTCTATATAAATATATTCTATATAGTGATTTACTCTAACAGGGATATCATTCTAATAACTTCATGGAAGCCCTTGCGATTTTATATGCTTTGGAGCAAGGGTATGCTTTGGGTTGGCATCCGATTTTTTGTGAATCTAATTCTCATATTGTTATAAATTTGTTGAATTTTGGAGATAGTCTTCATGGGAGTTGGCGGTTGAGTTGGATTACTCAGAAAATTCTCAATATCTATGCTCACTTGGAGTTCATTTCTTTTGTGCATATTCCCCGAGAGTGGAATGGGATAACAGATTTGTTAGCTAAATGGGCTTCTGAGTTTCAGGATGGTTGGGATGTTTAGAATTGGTCTCAACTTTCTTCTGATTGCTCTCAATCTCTCTCTTCTTTATTGAGAGTTGATATGTCTGAATAGCTTCTTATATTTCTTTGTATCTTGGATGTTTTGCTGAGTTAATAAATGTTTACCCTCTTTTTCAAAAAAAAAAAGATAAGAGCATAAAGAACCTAATTTAACCTTACCAATAAAATAAGCATGAGCATGTTCAAAATTGGTCTCAAATTTCTTCTTATTGCTCTCAATCTCTCTCTTCTTTATTGAGAGCTGATATGTCTGAATAGCTTCTTCTTTTTCTTTGTATCTTGGATGTTTTGCTGAGTTAATAAATTTTTACCCTCTTTTTCAAAAAATAAAAAAAGGATAAGAGCATAAAGAACATAATTTAACGTTACCAATAAAATAAGCATGAGCATGACTTCTATTAAAGTCTTGTGAAATGATATATTTATATCCACTCAATGATATCTCTTTTCTCATTTAAAGTCCGCAATAAATATATATTTTTAATTAATTCTTGACATATGTCCTTTATGAAGCCCTTATTAAATGTGAATCATAAATAATTGGAGTTCCAATGACAAGGTTTCAAAATTTATTATAATAATTTTATGATCTTTATTTATCATGTTATTAGTGTTTCAAGAGCAATACAATAAATAAAATCATATGGAGGATATCCAAGGAAATTTGGGGTTTCCAAGCCTACATAGAAAAGTAACGACTACGGAGGATCAACTATGCTCTTTAAGATTTTTGAGTCAATATAAATAAGAAAGTACTAATGAGGTTATTCCTTGCATTTTAGATTATTTAGGGCAATATAAATCTTTATAAGATAAGTCTCATTATGAACAATATGAAAAAATAGAAGAGATTGATGAAGATGAGGGTGTTGGTGGGAATGGAAAAAGGAGAAGAAGCACATCAAAGCAAGTACAAAGAGAAAAGGAAACTCAAAAGGATACCAATTTGGGAAGCTAAATAAAAATATCATAGGTGTTAATAAGAAACGGGGCTAAACCTACTAATAAAAATAAAAAATGGTGATGATGAGAATGATATCATGGAATATTAGGGGTATGAATAAGGACAAAAAAATAGTTATTAAGGAATTAATAGGTTGTGTAACCAAAGAACTGAACACAAAATAAAATGAATACAGGAAAGAGGTAAGAATTGCCAAAATAATCCCTTTTGTATTAGATTTGATACAAGGTTACAATGATTTTGGATTTTGCCCCAAATGTGTTGGGGGTAAAGTTACAATGCTTCCTTCTCTCTCGGAGGTACAATATTTTGATAGAAGAGAGGAAATCTTCTGGCTCTTCTACAGGATGTGGTGTTTCGTTCCTCTGTTATAGCTTCAAAGGGATGAGTGGGCTTGGGTATCCGATAAGGGACCACTCCAGCTTCAACAACTCATCCAAGATATTTGTTACCTGCACACATGTAAATCAACAAAGGGAGTCAGTAGCACCTGTATATTCAAGCAATAAATCTAAAGCTACACATGAACCCTATGCTGATGTGAATGAAAAGCAAATAACAGAAAACAATTAAAAATAAAAGCCTTGCTAATCAAGTGAATTATGTTACTGATCTTTGATGTGCGTGCGATTTCGTGCTCGGGACTGTGGAACCCCGGAAGCATGGTTGTGGATTGGAAACCGTGGACCTACAGTTGTGAAACTACGGATATGTATTTTCGACTATGAAATCGCGGGCGGGCAATTTTGGCTGAAATGATAGGTTGCCTCGGGATGCATGCCAACGACCAGGACCGAGCTCGCGCTCTCAATTTCTTGTTGGATCTAGACATATTTTAGCAGTCTACCAATATGCAAATTTAGCTCCTTTTGTTTGGTGGACTAATGGTGCTTTTATAGGCTTCTTGGGGCTTTGGAGGGGAATGGGAGGTAGCAAGCCTGACTTGCCAAGTGGCAAATCTGAACTACTAGGTGGAAAGGGTAGTTACAGTGAGTCACTCAGTGTGGCTCACTTAACTGGGGTGATGTGGCTTCAAGTGGAGTGGGATGTTGTTTTATGTGAAGGGACAAGGGGACAACAACAAAGGATTTGTGGCATGGGTGTTGGAAATTTATCTCATGATAATGATAAATTTAAATGAAATGATTAATGTGAAATGAATATAGAAGAAGATAAACAATGAATATGGCTTACATAGCATAATCTATGCTGCATAACATTAGCATTTTCCCTCCTTTTTTATTTTGGTCATGTGATGGTGCCTTTATAGGTATTTGAGTATTTTGGAGGGAATGATAGGTGACAAGTCAGGGTTTCCAAGTGGCAAGGACTAGGTAGCCACCTATCCTGGGTAGTTGCAATGAGTCACTATAAGTGTCTCACTTAACTGGGAAGATGTGGCAAGTGAGTAGTTGGAATTGGAGTGAAGTGTGGAGTGAGGTGTGAGATGTGGAAAATGGGTAGGTGTAAGTGGAGTAAAATGTAGAGTGAGGTGTGAGATGTGGCAAGTGGGTAGGTGCAAGTGGAGTGAATTGTGGAGGGTTACTCGATGTGAACGAACAAAGGGGACAAAGGGGACAAGGGTGTATAAGAGGTGGCACAGGGGTGATGGTGATGTGGTCAGGACACATGTCAAGTGAGGAGAGAGGGTATCATAGGAGGATATTTCCCAAATTTAATAAAATCTAGAAAATATAATTATGTGCAGGATGTTATGCAAAATTAAAATGTGCAATGTGAATGTATAATGTGCAGGAATTATATGCCTAAGTTTAGACTTAGGCATATATTATTATGCAAAATTATGATGTGCAATGCCAATGAATAATGTGTAGGAATTATATGCCTAAGTTTAGGCCTAGGCATATATTATTATGCAGAATTGTGCTATGTAATGCAAATGCCTAGATTTTGGTGTCTACATGTTGTTATAGTCCTAAGTTTATTTTAATGAGCAATGTAAGAATTATTTTAAGAAAATATGGAAGATGGGTGATTGTCTAGCAACTTATTCTATAGGAGCTTCAAGTGGTATTGCAATAATATGAGATAAACGCAAATGGGATGGGCAATTATTAGAAGCAAAATGTAATTGGGTTGTTGGTCTATTTTACAGGAAAGAGGATAACATCAAAAGTAGGGTTATAAATGTATATGCTTCAACTATAGTTACTTTTATTAAAATATATCAGGACTTTAGTATATTTTTGTCAAATACAATCATGATTCATTGTGATCTATGGATTCTTGGGCGTGATTTTAACATTGTTCTATCTCCTTTGGAAAATAAGGTGGAATTCCAGGATGGTCTAAATCAATGCAAGATTTTGCTTCATTTATCAATTTAAATGATCTTTGGGATGTTAGTCCTTCAAGTTTTCAATATACATGGGATAATAAATGTATTGGGAAAAAATATATAACAAAAATATTGGATAGATTCTTGTTATCCATTAAATGGTTACAAAAAAAGTGTACAATCTCTTCAAATATTTTATTGTGAGAAGGATCAGATCACAAACTTATTCTTTTGAATTGTGAGCTAAAGGTAATTAGGCAAAGACTTAGAGAAGTTTCTGATAGGCAGAAACGTTATGTTGATCTAAAAAGGAGTCCAAGAGAGTAATTAGTTGGAGATAAAGTGTTTTTAAGGGTTAAACTGATGAAGAGTGCTATCAAATCTACAAAGTTGGATCCTTTATTTGTGGGACCCTTTGAAATCGCATAAAAGATCAATTCATTTGCATATTGACTGACCTTACCACCTATCCAATATCCATGATACCTTCCACATATCCTTGCTTAGGAAATATGTTTTTGACCTTGAACATGTCTGGGATGTTTCTAATTTGTAGATGGTAAATCCAAAGGCTACTGAAATAATGTCGGTAAAGATTCTTGAGTTTCATTCTAAATCTATACAAAATTGAACTCTTGAGCAATGTAAGAACTAGTGGGACCGGTTTTCTGAAAGAAATACCACTTGGAAAAAAGTGAATGAAATGTAAATACATTTTTCCTTCTTGTTTGAAAATATATAATGTAATAATTTTATTTTGAAAAACTGGAAACATCCAGGACGGTGTTTAGTCCAAAGGGGGTAGGATGTCATGACCCTCCTTTGCGGACTTTTGGCATAAAGAAACAATGTATTAATCTATGATACTTTAATACCTAACTTGAGAAATTGAACCAACTATGTGATATTTAGTTATTTTGAAAGAGCATGGTATTGTTGACATATTACCAAGATATGCAGGATCAGGTACACTCGTAGGTGGAAGAAGCTTAATCATCCACCAAAAGTGGGGGTACTTGAGATTGAGGAAATGATTATTAAGGTGAATCAAGGGTAACATAGATAGATACCTTCATATAGGTATGCATTATCGGTAGGGATAATCATCAATACGCTAACCACCTTGAGCCTCGGTTGATAGCCTAGTAGCTATCATAAATCCTTCGACTGAGAAGGGTGATTGGGTTGATGGAAAGATTCTCTCTTTGTCTGTGCATATGTTTGATTTATATTTTACTTCATCACTAGTTGCGACAATGGTTTGAAAAGCATATATAAAATTGATTGCTTAATCATGTTTAAGCATGATGTTAATATCAAAGAAAATAATCTCATTGAGTTAGATATAAAACAATATTAGTTTTATTTTAAATGATAAAGAAAATTTCTTTTATAAAAAATATTAGTTTTATTTCAAATGATAAAGAAAATTTCATTTATAAAAAATATTAGTTTTATTTCAAATGATAAAGGAAATTTCATTTATAAACAATACTAGTTTTATTTCAAATGATAAAGGAAATTTCGTTAATAAATAATACTAGTTTTATTTTAAATAATGAAGGAAATTTTATTTAAAAATAATGGTTGCTTTAATTTTAAATGATAATTGGATTTCATTTAAGTAAATAGCAAAACCTTTATTTCAATAATAATAAAATGAAATAGTAAGAATAATTTCTTGCGAAATGAGCGCTGAACTCCATTCAATTATTATAGATGCTATATTTGATAACAAATAGAGTTATTTGTTCAAATATTTATAAACTTTAGTTATAATCTTCTACGAATTGCAAAGATCGGATTTGGAAGGCGGCTCTTCCAAAATATCATATCAAGCTTGCAAGAGACTCCTTGTGGGTGTTGGGAAGAGAGCTTCTTAATGGCAAAGCTTCTCATGATAATAAGAGAACGTCAATGAAAGTAAGATGCGGGCGGGGATCATTGAATGGATAAGAGAAGTTAAGGCGAGCTGGTGAGATTGGAGGTGGTTTGTCAGAGGTTGAAAAAAAAATAGGAGGTTTGGGTAAAGAGGAGGGGGCTCTCGAACTTAAAAAAAAAAAAAAAAAAAAAAAAGCACATAGAGATTTAGGACGTGTGGGTTTTCACTACGAAATGAAGGACATCGTTGGTTTCACTACGAAAGAGGAGGGCGTAGCAAAGACTAGAAGAAGAAGGAAGTTGTTGATTGTGTGAATATAAACTAGCAACCCAACATCGTCAGAACCAAACATAAGTGAGGACACAAGTTGGCTATCGAAAGCTAATGATTTCAAATTAATATGCTTTTGCCACAAATGTTTGAGTCGATAAACCTCCCATATTTGGTTTGATTGGGTTTGTTCTCACTTGACTATGTTGGATGCATTCGTTCTTGTGGAATAGTGGGTTTTGCTTAAATTGAAACTCATGTCGCCCAAGACGACTAAGTATTTCCCTATGTCTCCCTAATTGATATGTTACTACTAGAGAAGGTTTTTCTTCTAACGATTCCCTCTGTAGCTGGTTGTTGAAGTTGTCGTGCTCATGGAGGTCCACCAGTTTTGTACTAAGTTGTTAACCGATAGGGAACCACTATGCGTGTGTATCTTCACAGTAACCCATCCTTTAGTAGAAACCCTATGCTCTTGGTAGGTGTGTAATGGGTTGGTCAAACCTCCTGTGCTCACGGTACACACATAGCATGTGGGTCAACTTTTGTGATGTGTTTATATGTGGGAAAGGGGGTAAATTGGCATGTTTGAACCCCAGTTGGAGGTAACCTTATATCACCTCTTCTGCATCGATGTCTGTTGACAAAGGGTGATTGTGTTTCAAGTTTGGTTGGCTATCGTTAGCTACCCATCATTGTTGGAGTATTTCTTGATCCCATACTTCACCACTTTGTTCGAAGGTGTTGTTTATCCATTGAACTGGATTTCCCTATGTTACTTCTATCGTTACCTAGATAGGAGTTTAGGCTCTTTGGTTGTTTTATGCTTTCCAGTCCTTAACGAAGGAGAGCATATTCCAACGCTCCTCCTCCCTAAGTTAATGGGAATTGTTATTCAAGGATGATTGGTTTTTGAAGTCCTATAATATTTTTTGCTATTAAATCATAGCTTATTGATTGATTTATCTATGGAAACTTTAGGTCAGTCTTCTATTGTGGTTGTTATGTTGATCGCGATAAAAGAAAAAGGAATCCAAGGTTTATGTAATTAAATAATATGTTATTTAGTTATAATAAAAAGGAAAGAAATCATATTTTATGTAATTAAATAATATGTTGTTTAGTTATGATAAAAGGAAAGGAATCATATTTTATGTAATTAAATAATATGTTGTTTAGTTATAATAAAAGGAAAGGAATCATATTTTATGTAATTAAATAATATGTTGTTTAGTTATGAGAAAAGGAAAGGAATCATATTTTATGTAATTAAATAATATGTTGTTTAGTTATGACAATAGGAAAGTAATCATAATTTAAGTTATTAAATAATAAGTTGTTTAGTTATGAAAAATAAGAGGATTACGTATGTTTTTTTTATTATTATGTTGTTCAAATAGAAGGATTATTTTATTAATTAAAGTAATAGGACTTTGGTTTATAAAATGAAAAGATATATAGTTTTTTTTTTTTATAAGTGAATGTTAACATTAATAACGGGGTTTTAAAAGTGACCCCAAAACCTTAGTACAAGAGTTGTCAGGCAGTAGAGGATCAAGGAGGAACACAACCTCTAATGAAAAAAATTGGACTAGCCAAATAGAAAACCAAATAAGGATCACAGCTCGGATGGGACCTAGGACCAAAGAAAAAGGTTAAAAATTTAAAAATTTAAAATCCTGCCTGTTTAGGAAAAATTGAGATCCCACACAAGAGCCAATTTTTTTTTCCATGTTTTAAAAGGCCTCCATGTCAGGCCACTGCACATGGATAAATTACAAAACAAGGCCTCCCTATCAGACCACAACTACACGTGAGCAATCCTTATGAAAGGTTAAGTCCCACTCAACACGCAACGAAAAAAGTCAAAAAAGTATTCCCACCCAGAACCAAGTAGGGAGAGCGGGAAGTCCAAAAATAGCCTGAAACCAGATATCTTGCCCGAAAACTAGAAGCAAGAAATTTTGAATTCTAAAATTTGAAGAGGATTCCCGTCCAAGGACGGCCCAGGATGCACCCTAGGGCATAGCAGAGTAGCAAGTAGTCGCACGAGCAAAGCAACAAAAAAATATAGTCCAGAGCGTAATAGCAAGACAACCTAGGAAATGGCATCAGGACCCTCAAAAAAACAACAATGGGAAGCCTTCGCTTGAGCCTGTGAAGTGGATCAACACTACTGGGGATCTCTGAGGGCCAAGATATCCCCATGCAAACCAATTTGAACTACGAGGAAGCTGAAAGGGGCCAGGGACAACAACAATAGGCGCAAGGAAAGGATCCCTAGAGGCCAAATATGAAGGACATAGAAGTGACCACAACTTCAAGAAAAGAGCATTGGTCCCCACCCTAAGACCAGATAATACATAAGATAACCCCAAGCACCCCAATAGATAGGACCAGGACCCCACCATCCTTGCTCACGAGCAGTTTTAGGGATCTGGAATTGGGACTAGGAACAATTCAGGAACAGGATGAGGCCTAACCCCAAGGCCCTGAACATGCTCTAAGTGTCCATCGAGAAGTAAGACCAGCAAGCAGAAGCCCTCAAATAGGAACCGAAATAAAAAACTGTGAAGCCCAAGCGAAAAACAACAACAGGAACAAAGATGGAATCTTCAAAAGCCTAATCTGAGGGAGCCAAGGGTGGCCACATCTGCATGCATTGATCATAGGTCCCCTCCCCAAGATCAAAAAATGTAGCAGATTATCCTAGGCACCCCATCAGAAAGGACCAGGAATCCCCCATCCTTGCTCATGAACAGCTTTAGGGAACTAGGACTAGGATTGCGAACAACTCAAGAATAGGATTAGACCCACTCCCAAGGCCATGAAAATGCTTTGAGCATCCACCAAACAACATATCCAATAAGAAGAAGCCTCTGAATAGGAAATCGAAAAGGGCCCCACCGAAAGGAACGGGACCGCCAACAACCAAAAGCATCCCAGAGAAGAGTCGCTGGCAATGATGGTCCCCCAGACCAACAAAGATGAAGTGAGGACCTCTCAGGATGCATAGGGAAGTAGTCGAAAACCCAACCTGCAACCACCATAGATAGAGAAAGGCCTGGGAACCGGCTCCAAGAAGAAAAACCTGCGAAAAAAATCCCTAGGGAAATCCTGAGGTAGATTGGGGAAAGGATCCCAAAAACATGCAAAAAATCCAAGAAGAACCCTGGGATGCACTAGGCCAAAGACTCAAGCAGAGAAACTCCGAAACTACTGGGAAAAAAGCAGAAAGTGGGCAAGGATCTCCCCCCAAGGAGATCATCTACTACAAAACCATTCCCAAAGTGAAATGACCCAGGATGAGTTAGGAACTGGGCAAAAACTAGGGGAGGGGGAGCAGGGAGAGGGAGCAGGACCCTCCCCCTCCTACCCCCTATGCATTTCAAATGATTTATTTTTAAATTGATGTAGTGAAGATTTAATTTAGTAAATGAATAAAAGAATTGTTTTATAGATGAAAGGTATGGTATTTTAATTTATTGAACAAGGATAGGATTTGATTAAAATAAAAATCATGATCTAAGATGTGCATGATGACTGAATCTCTAAGGGTATCTGAGAGGGAGAAATAAAAGTAATGATTCTTTTATGATATCAACTATGCATTAGATGGCTAGAAACATGATTAAATTTGTATAGTTGCAATTTGGCAAAGTAATTGGTAGATGCATTTAGAGGTATGCCTATCCTAAACCATGAGTGCCCTAATCCCCTACTATCCTCAAATGATCGATGGAAAGCAAAGGAGGAGCAAGGAGGTCGATGGAACCAATGCATTAGTAATTTTACTTATGATGATTTACTTATGCTCAAATAGACTAGAGTTGTGGGGAGATTTCCCTAATGAAATTGATGTAATATGTTATTCTTTGAGAGTGGATGGATTACCATACTTACCTTTATGTAATAATTTTTTAATGGTTTGGAGAAGGTACTTTTACTTTATTGCTATGCATTGTGTATATTCTGTAATTGATCTCTCTTTCAATTAATGTTATTCTCTTTTAGTGTTGCTTCTTTCCTGGTATCTCTTGTATGCTTTTAAGATTATATCATTATGTTAGATTTAGTATCTATAATTGTTCTTGTTTTTTCTTACTAATCAAAGAACCTAAGTAATAAGTTCTAGGGTGAACTTATAGGGCGACCTAAGGGATCGAGACCCCTTAGGGAGAAAATAGGAAGCCATAAGGGATTAAGACCCCTTAGGGAGAATGATGACTAAGTTTGTGATAAGACTACATCTAAGTTAAGATAACTCATCGTGGAGACGATATGGATAGCTTAACTTGCAATACTCGTATCACACCTACGCAAATTGACTTATGTATGGTATAGTGATGTGTGTATACCTTCGATTGACTGAAGGTGATAAGTTTAGCTCATAAAGAATGATGATATGGATAGACTTATTTGCAATAACACATAATACGCCTACACAAATGGACTTGTGTGAGGGTATTTCATGAGATGGAGAAAACATAGGGGATTTAAACAATAGGTTAATCTTAGATGGGTGGGTTCGACAACTTGGTCCAACGATCAAAATGCTTATGTAGGAGCGTAGAGACTAGGGTTCCAATCCCTCGAGTCCGATAGTACCAGTGGGCATATCGCATTAGCATCGCTAGCTACGTAAAAGGTTTACCCCAATGCAACTAGAGGTTATAGTGACGACAAGGAGCGAGATTTGAACCCACGAAGAGGTGTGGAAAATTGTAACGTATTCTCGATTCCTATAGTATAATAATAAAAAATTAATCTTAGATGGGTTAGGGGTTTATGAATCCCTTACTCTAGTTTAAAATATATATATTTTCTTTTCTATGTGTTTTTTGTTTGCTTGTTTTTTGGTCATTACAGAAAGTGTACAAAGAAGAGGATATCATAGAACTTTTATATTTGTCTTGTGTGAGAAGGATTTAGAAACATCAAACCATTTACTTCTTCATTGTCCCTTTGCTCACACCATTTGGGGTTCTTTTTTGAAAATATGAAATTATATTGGGTAACTCCATCAACATTGAAAGAGTTGATGAATTGTTGGATAAATTATTTCAAAGCTAAAGCATTATATATTTTATTGATGATTGGCCCTGCCATTATTTGTTGGAATTTATGTCTTAAAAAGAATAATAATTTTTTTACAAATAAATATCAAATTCATGCCCAAGTTTGGAACCTTATTATTGCCTTTCTTGTAGAATGCATACAAATATGGTGTTCATCATGGGAAGCCTCATGTGCAGAAAAAAGAGGTGTTAACAACTTGGCTACATAATTTGAACATATATGGAAGAGTCATCTGTAATATGAAATTAAAACAAAGAAGCTACTTCGATCTTGGATAAAATAAATATGTCCAAAAATTGTGTTTATCAAAATTAATTTTGATGGTACTTCTAAAGGAAATCTAGAAAAAATTGGTGGAGGTCGTGTTTTTAGAAATAGTAAAGGTAAAATTCTCCTCACTTACTCAAAATCATATGGAACTTCAACTAAAAACTATAAAAAGGCTAGGCTAGGGAACTTCTTAAAACGATTAAAAATATAATAGAAAAAAGATGGAAATATATTTCAATTGAAGGGAATTCATAAATTATCATCGATGTTATTAACAAAAATGGATGTGGGAACAAGATAAAATATAATATATATTTTTGCTATAAAATAATATTATTGCTAATGTTCATCACCTATTAATGGAGGTAATCTCTTAAAAATGTGAGCACATTTATAGAGAAGGAAATTGGGTAGCAGATAATTTAGCCAATCGTAATGTTGATCTTCGTCTTGATGAAATTCAAAGTTTAGAAGACAATTGGCCAATTGAGATTTGTATCTCTTGATCAAAATGATGTCAATGAGTTGATTGTGGAAACATAACACTTTGAGGGGTTGATTGTGGAGTTGTTATTAACTTCTATTCTTATGTATATTCAGTTATAGATGCTTTACTCCTTATCCACCTCATTTTATTTTTTAGTTGGTGGAGAGTGTTAGCACCATTATATTGCAATGTTATGGTTAATGAATTAACATAATATAGTTTTTCTATATATATAGAAAAGATAAATGAAAAATATTTGTGATAAAAAAAGGCATGTTAGCTTTATGCAATGCTATTCATGGGCTAGCTTTTTTGAAGAAAGGAATTATTAGAATTAGAGATATCTGGGATCTGGGTAGCTGCTCAATTATTACCTGGAATCGGATCTACAATAATTGCTCCCTTCCCTCTAGGTTCAAAGAGCCTTATGGTTTAATTGTGGCTTCCATCCCTTGTGAGGTCCTTATGAAGTTGGAAATAACTACCTATAATATTTGGAATGACTAGAGATGGCTTAATGGTCATAGAATCTCTTCCATAACTTCTAGTTGGTTATACAAAAATCTTCTGTGTCCACCTTCTTTAGACTCTAAGCTCAATGTCAAGTGGCAAGTAAATTTTACCAATGCCCAATGGCAGTTTCTTGCTACTCAAATTTGGAAAGCTCTTGTTGAATAAAAAACTCAACTTCTTGGTTGGCGGATTTTGCATCAAAAATTGCCAACAGCTGAAAGTTTGGCTATGATTTTACACATTCCCCCTCAATGTAATTTTTGTAATGCTTTAGAAACTCTTATTCACTTGTTTTGGTTTTGTGGCATGGCTAAACAGTTTTGGGATAAGATCTACTATTTTCTTTTTCCCTCTTTCGCTAGATCTTGGAAGCTTTCTCTGCTTGGTTTTTCTTAGTTGGATCAATACCCCAAAATTTGGGATGTTTGTAGACTCATCCTTCTCAAGCACATTTGGAAGTACAGATGCAAAAAGGTGTTTACTAGATCTGCTCCTCCATGGGATATAGTTTTGACAGACTTGACCTTTGATCTTTTGCTACATGTGGGACACATTCATTCCCAAGTCTATGGACCTTCCAACACGCCTCGAGATGTTATTGACAGACTTCATCAACTTTCTCATATGATTGAAGATCTTCAAAAAGTCCAATAGGAAAGTAAGAAGAAGAAAATTAACAATGATAAGCAGGTTCAGGGTTTGATTACTTCTTTTTCTTCTCTAAAGATTGCAAAAGATAGCACGAAAGACATGCCTAGAATTTTTCATATAACAGACTCTCCCACAGATGAATGTTGATATCTGGTGTATTGCAGCAAGATATAGCTATAGGCTTTTTGTTGATATTAGCTTTTATTCTTATGTATATTCAATTATGGATGCTTTACTCTTGATCCACCTCATTTTATTTTTTAGCTGGTGGACAGTGCTAACACCAAAATATTGTAATGTTCTGGTTAATGATATAATATAATCTAGCTTTTTTTTTTTTAAAGTATGTTAGATATGGTTTAATTGACCTAACAACAAATATAATATTTTAGTATTTTAATGAAATGGTTCCTAAAATTACATATAACTTATTTTAAAAAAATTAAAATGTCCTAGGGACAACACAACATAATGTGCTTTGGCTCTTCTTCGAGAGGTCCAAGGTTCAAACCGCGACATGGATGAGTGTGTCAGAGGGTGGGTGTGTGGTGGTTGCGTGTTAAATTCCCTATTGATAAGCATAGGTCTTGGCTTTACAATGGGTCACGATTGGGAGGAGATTGCTCAGTCATGTGCGTCGGTAGGAGTTTCTCACATTAACCAAATTCAAAAAAAAAAATTATATTATTAAAAATATTTTAAATTAATTTTAATAAATATATAAATATTACATATTTAAAAATTAAATATTGTTTTTAATTAATTATATTTATATAACTTAATCACACTAACCAAATTAAAAAAAAATTAAAATATATAATTATTATTAAAAATATTTTAAATTAATTTTAATTAATAAACAAATAAATTACATATTTACAAATAAAATATATTTTTTAAATTAATAATTTTTAAATATAAAATAACTTAATCAGTGTTTTATAGGTTTGTATACAATATTTAGTATGAGTCCCTAAAACATAGGTATGTAGAAGTAGGTTTGTATACAATATTTAGTATGAGTCCCTAAAACATAGGTATGTAGAAGTAGGTTTGTATACAATATTTAGTATGAGTCCCTAAAACATAGGTATGTAGAAGTAAGGGTACATTTTATCTCATTAATAGGTGTATTAATACACATTTTTAATGTGAATTTAAAACCATAAAATAATGCACAAATAGGGGTATGCAGGGTACATTTTATTTCATTTAGAAGTAGATGTCTTTCGTTTTTGTTGCCTTGGTTTTTTGAATTTCTTAACCCTAGGATTAATTTGACAACATACTGACGTGTGATCTTCTCCACCTATTTTGTTTTAATGTAAAAAAATGTCATTATTCTTTAATGAAAATTTTCTACACTTTTTCATTCAAAAAAATTAAGTATCTGCTAAGTAATATTTATATAAATCTCTTATAAATTATTTTAAAATAAGAATCTCTTATAAATTGTTAACGAAGTGGTGTGTTCTTGTTTCTTGCTTTTTATATTTATTTAAAATAATTAATAATTAATTAAGTTTATATTAATGCGTATATATTGTAATAATTAATTAAAATGTAAATATCATTTGTATTAGCTATATAAAATTGATTTATGTCATCGTTAAAAATCATCAATAAAACTTAAATATTGGCTTAACTATATGCATTCATATGATTTGATAAATATAATAATAAAATAATCCCTATTTAACAAGGAAAAGTGAATTAAAAAAACAAAGGACATGTGGGCTGATTTGAATATTCGACACAATTTGATATTCACACAATGACACTGAGAGGGGGGGGTGAATCAGTGTAGCTATTAAAATTCAAATCTACAACATTTAAAACTGAAGCAAAGAGAACTTGAAAACCAGAAAAGCAAATTGAACAAGAGAGCACACCACAACACACAATATAACGAGGTTCACCAATTTGGCTACTCCTCAAAAATGACTGCTTGGACTCCAATCCAAATCCAGTCTGTGCAAAATACCAATTTTACAAACACTTTACCAGCATCCACTGGAAGGAGCACCAACCCCTTAATTTTTTGCTGCAACAGATAGGAGCACCAACCCCTAGTACCAAGCACCAACTTGGACTGCAATTCTGAGCAATTATAATGACATAAAAATGTCTTCACTGTTTACACGACCCTGTCTGGTCTGCAATTAAACAAACTCTGCACACTCTCACGGCTCTGCTTATTTCTCTCTTGGCCCTCTTCTAACCCTCTTTGTGCAGTAATTTCACACTTACAGTAGCAACATGATTCTTTGCACGATTGTCCTTTTATAACCCCTTTTCCTCATCGAGACTCCTCGTCTTCTATGACTTTTCTAATTCTGCATGCAGTCGAATAACATACTCGACTGTTCGAATTCTTTTCTGTGCGTGCATGCAATTTTTATTCTACTTGTGCGACTGTTCGAATGCATTTTCGATTCTCCATATGCGGCTATTCGAATTCTGCATATACGGTTGTTCGAATGCTTTTACGATTCTACATATACGGCTGTTCGAATGCATTTTCGATTCTCCATATGCGGTTGTTCGAATTCTGCATATACGGCTGTTCCGTAACTTCCCTTGTAACTCCAGTTAACTTTTACATGGTTGGCTGCATGAATTTCCTCTATGCTTTTTCCAACACCTGTCACTGTGTAACTGCAGATCTGACTCTAGTTAACTCTTACGTAACTGGCTGCATGATTTTCCTTTGCACTTTTTCGACACCATCCATTTTGCATGCTTCTTCGACTTTTACCCACCAAACCATTACTGTCGTGATATCGCGACACTTTCGCCCATTTGACTTTTTTGGATAGTTGACCATGAAAACATGACCTGTCACGATATCGCGACATTTTTCGCCTCCTCGACCTTATCTTGGCATGCACCCGCGAAAATAGAACATGTCACGAAATCATGACGCATTTGCTGCCTCCAACTCTTTTCTGTCTCCTACCCATGAAAACGAGACATGTCACAAAATCGTGACACATTCTCTGCCTCTCGCTCTTTTTTGCCTCTTGCCTGTGAAAATGGGACATGTCACGAAATCGTGACACTTTTCGCTTTCTACACTATCCTTCGCTTGCAGCCGCGAAAATGGAACATGTCACGAAATCATGACACTTTTCGTTGCCGTACACTTTTCTCCGCAAGCCTCAGCGAAATCGAAACATGTCGCGAAATCACGACGCTTTTCTGCCTTAGCGCTGTTCTTTGCTTTTCGCCCACGAAAATGCAACATGTCACGAAATCGTGACATCTTTCGCATCCGTACATTTCTCGCTTCATGCACTAGCGAAATCAAGACATGTAGCGAAATCGCTACAACTTTTTGACTTGGCACTTCTTCTTTGTTGCAGCCTCTAAAAATCCTACATGTAGCGAAATCGCTACACCTTTGTGTTCTACACTTTTGACTTGTAGCAAAATCGCTACACCTTTGTGCCTTGCACTTTTGACTTGTAGCGAAATCGCTACACCTTTGTGTCTTGCACTTTTGACTTGTAGCGAAATCGCTACACCTTTGTGTCTTGCACTTTTGACTTGTAGCGAAATCGCTACACCTTTGTGCTTTGACTCTTCCTCTCTGCTTTGGCCCACGAAACTCCAACATGTAGCGAAATCGCTACACTTTTGTTGCCGTACATTCTCTCTCCTCTTCGGGTCACGAAAACCCGACGTGTCGCGATATCGCGACACTTTTTACCCTTAGTGCTTTTCTTCCGAAACTGTCACGAAATCGTGACACTTTTCGTCCTTGGCGCTGCTTCTCCAAACTTGTCGTGAAATCATGACAGTTTTTCAACTTTGCTTCTTTCCTTCCAGCATGTCGCGAAATCATGACATTTTTGGCTGTACCTTCTCTCTCCTCATTTTTGTCATGAAATCATGACATTTTTGACTATGCCTTCTCTCTCCTCATTTTTGTCATGAAATCATGACATTTTCGACTACGCCTTCTCTCTCCTCATTTTTGTCATGAAATCATGACATTTTTGGCTACGCCTTCTCTCTCCTCATTTTTGTCGTGAAATCATGACATTTTCAGCTGCGCCTTCTCTCTCCTCATTTTTGTCATGAAATCGCGACAGAAAACATGTCGCGATATCGCGACAGTTTTCTTACTTGTCTTTTTTTGCAAATTTTTGAATCTGGGCCACTTCTGTTTTCTTGGAATTTCACTGTACTTGATCTGACTGACCTCTGAATTCTTGTCCATTGCTTCAACTGCATCAATTCATGTCTGTGTTGACAACAATGACAATACTTTTGCTGCACCTTGCTCAACAATCTCCCCCTTTGGAATTGTTGGCAACACTCATGCACTCTCCTGTAATTCTTCTCCCCCTTTGACAATAATACCAAAGGGCTGCTGCAGACTCCCCCTGAGTCTATGCACACCACTCTCAGACAAATATTGTTATAGTTAGCAAAAATCATAAATATAAGCAAAACTATAAGCATAGGCATAAATGCACCCCCTGAGAATGTGATCCCAAATGATAGTCAATTCTTGGGAATTGTGACCACTCCCAACTTATTTCGAAGGTACTCAAAAACTTCCTTGGGCAATGGTTTTGTGAATATATCAACTACCTGCTCTGTAGTTGGAACAAAATCCAATTTGACCTCTCCTTCAGCAACTTTATCCTTCAAGAAATGATACCGGATCGCAATATGTTTGGTTCTAGAATGCATAACCGGATTCTTGGATATGTTGATAGCACTAGTGTTATCACATTTAATTGAAATTGGCTCTTTGAAGTGAATACCAAGATCTTTCAACGTTTGTCTCATCCATAATATCTCGTGTACAACATGTTGTTGCTTGCAATGTATTCTTGCCTCTGCTGTGGATAGAGAGACTGATTCTTGTTTCTTGTTGTGCCATGCTACCAGCCTGTCTCCAAGATAAAATGCTCCTCCACTGGTACTCTTTCTATCATCAATACATCCTGCCCAATCTGCATCAGAATATGCAATCAGAGTGAAGTCTTTACCTTTTGGGTACCACAACCCATAATCCATAGTACCCTTGAGGTACCTAAAGATCCTCTTTACAGCTGTCACATGAGTTTCTTTGGGACTAGCCCGAAATCTTGCAACCATGCATACTGCCTGTAATATATCTGGTCTAGTGGTCGTTAAATACAGTAGGCTTCCAATCATAGACCTGTACATTGTTTGATCTACATCCGGAGATTTGTCATCCTTGCTCAACTTGCAGCCTGTTGTCATGGGAGTGCTAACGAGTTTACTATCTTCCATTGTGAACTTTTTTAGCATTTCTTTTACATATTTAACTTGAGAAATAAAGATGCCCTTTTCATTTTGATTGACCTACAGTCCTAGGAAATAAGAAAGTTCACCAATCATAGACATCTCAAATTCTTTCTTCATTTTAGTTGATATGTCTTTGCAATATTCATCCATGTCGCTGCCAAATATTATATCATCTACATAAACAACAAGAACAATAAGATGGCCCTTCTCTGTTTTGACATATAAATTGTTGTCCACCAAACCTTTCTTGAACCCTTGTTTAATAAGATAGTTATCCAACCTTGCATACCATGCTCCGGGTGCCTGTTTCAAACCATATAATGCTTTCTTTAACCTCCAAACAAAATCTGGATTGTCACCAAGTTGGAAGCCATCCTGGCTGTTCAATGTAAACCTCTTCTTCCAGCTTTTCCATTCAGAAATGCTGATTTTACATCCATTTGATATACTTTGAAATTTTTATGGATCGCTAAAGCCAGAAACATTCTCGATTGCCTCTAGTCCAGCTACCGGTGCAAAGGTTTCCTCAAAATCAATGCCTTCAACCTGAGCATAGCCTTTATAGACCAATCTTGCCTTATTTCTGACAACCTGTCCATCTTCATTTAATTTATTTCGAAAAATCCATTTAGTGCCAATTATGTTTTTATTTGTTGGCCGTGGTACTAATTCCCAGGTTTTGTTTTTCTCAATCTGATCTAGTTCTTCATTAATTGCCTTCATCCAACTTTCATCTGTGCTTGCTTCGACAACATTTTTAGGTTCAATGCTAGATAACAGAGAATAGTTCCGCACTATTGCTCTTCTTGTCTGAATACCATCTGTGGGGTCCCCAATAATCTGTTCACTGGGATGATTTTTTTGCCAGCTGCCTGTTTTAAATTTCTTGTTTTCTTCTTCTTCTGAGTCAGTTTTTAAAACATCTGGATCAATTTTTTGATTCTCTTCTATTTCCTTTTCATCATCTCCTTCAATGACTTCTTCATAAATAGGGTAGTTTTCTTGATAAGTAATTTCTCGCTCTCTACCTTCATCAACTTTAACATCAGCACTCTCAACAATTTTCTTTAGCCTCTTGTTGTAACATGTGTAGGCTTTGCTTTTTGTTGAGTAACCAAGAAAAATACCTTCATCAACTCTATCTTCAAATTTATCGAGATTATCTTCGATCCGTTTGATGTAGCACTTGCTGCCAAATACTTTGAAATATCTTGTTGTTGCCTTTCTCCCAAACCATAGCTCATAAGGTGTTTTGCTTTCATGCGGTCTTAGCATGCACCTGTTTTGAATGTAAACTGCAGTATGGACTGCCTCTTTCCAAAATCTATCAGCTATTTTGTTCTCAACCAACATTGTCCGTGCCATTTCCTGCACTGTCCTGTTCTTCCTTTCTACAACACCATTCTGCTGAGGTGTCCTTGCTGCTAAAAACTGTCTTCTTATCCCATATTTTTGACAGTATTCTGCAAATTCTTCTGAAATAAACTCTCCTCCTCTGTCTGATCTTAGGCATTTAATCCTTTTTCCAGTTTGATTTTCAACCTATTTTTTAAAAATCTTAAACATCTCAAAGGCATCTGATTTAAGCTTTAAAAATAATACCCATGTCATCCTGGAGTAATCATCTATGAACAACATAAAGTATTTGTCACCATTTATGCTTTGTGTTCTCATGGGTCCACACAAATCAGTATGAATTATCTCCAACGGTTTTCTGGTGAAGTATTCCTTTGATTTAAATGTGGATCTGGTTTGCTTTCCTTTTTGACATGAAGCACAGATGCTATTTATTGGTTTGCCAATGGTTGGTATATCTCTTACTGCTCTTTTTGAACTTATTTTTGCCAGATTGTCAAAACTAATATGACCGAGCCTCTTGTGCCACAGCCAATTTTCATCTTCCTATCCAATCAAGCATGTTCCTTCTGCAGTTTCTGAGAGAGTATATAGATTACCAGAAGTCCTTGATCCAGTAGCTATCGACTTCCCACTGTGTGCTTTTCTCACTTCACATACTCGCTTCTTAAAAATGACTTCATGACCTCTGTCACGATTTGACTTACACTCAGCAAGTTATGCTTCAGACCAATCACAAACAAGACTTCTTTTGATTTTATCTTTCCATCACTGATCTTGACTGATCCTTTTCCAACTATCTTTGCTCCATCATTATTTCCAAATTTCACAGAACCACCTTCATAATTCTCGTAACTTCTCAAATTTTTGCTTGTCACCTGTCATGTGACTGGAGCATCCACTATCAAGTATCCAAGGTGCAGATTTGTTCTGTGCTTTAAAAGCAGTCTGAACAATCAAAGATTCCTTTTCTTTCCATTCTGGTTTGATGGCAGATTTGGCTACTTGTTTTGCCTTTGCCCTTTCATTAGCATGTGCCTATTTTTCAAGAAATTTCTTGTTTTGTTTCAACCCATTTGGTTGAGATTTTCTACCCTGATAATTATTTGATGCAAAAGTGCTTCTACAGTTTCTTGCAATATGTCCAAAATTATGACAATTATAACATTCAACTGCATAATTCATTAAAGGAGAAAAAACATTTCTACTGGTGAAATTCCTTTGAGATACATTATGACTGCAATCTGAAATCTTATGGCCATAAGCATTGCATTTAAAACAATAACCAGAAAAGGAATGATTAAACCTGGGTGCAGGTCTTTGCCAATTTGAAGTAGGAGCCATGAATCTTCTCCTTCTTGGATGTGTGACTTTTGTGAATCCATCTTTGTCAGTACTCTTCTTGAGTCTGGCATTATTGCTTTCTTTGGCATGATTTGTTTTTTCTTGATCAACCCTGATCTTTTCTTCTTTCTTTATGGGTTCTACATTTAAGGCCTTTGAACCCTTTGATGATTCTCCTTCATCGAAGCCTAAACCAAATTTGATGCCGGAAGGCCTTTGGTTATTTAACATTTTATCCAGCTTTACAATACTTTCTTCAAACTTATGAAAATAGCTCAATTTCCTATTCATCTCCTCTAGCTGCATCCTTAACTTAACAATGTCTTCTTCTAGCTTGCTGCATTCAACTGTCTTTACAGTTAATTGTTCATCAAGAACTTCAGACATTTTCTTGAATTCCTCTGTCTGTATTTTCAAACTGTTTATTATGTCAGTGGCATCCTCTAGTTTTCTTGAAAACTTTTTATTCTTTTTCCTTTCTACACTCAACTCTTCAAGTGCAGCAACCAATTCTCCTTCCAGATATACTTCAGCCTCATCCTTAAAGTTTTCATCACCTTCCTGATTTTCTTCTGTTCTTTCTTCTTCAAGTGCCATGAACAGAGCTTCACCTGTTTCTTCTTTAGAATCCTCACCTGAGCTTTCTTCAGAAGAGCTGACATTCTTGGATATGAAGCTTTTCTTCTTGAAGTTGTTCTTTCTAAAATTTTGTTTCTTCTTCCAGTCACCTTTTTCTTGGTGTGACCCTTCACCATTTTTGGTTTTCTCATGCATTGGACATTTGGCTGCAAAATGACCGACTCCTCCATAATTGAAGCACTTAAATGGTAGCTTTCCTCTATATTTTCCTTTTCCCTTTGTGAGTTTTCGAACAAAATTAGCTTCCGTTTCATCCAGTGTCTCTTCATCCTCAGATTCATGTTCAGCTTTTATATTCTTGTGTGCTTTAAAAGCAGCTTCTCTGTCTATAGGCTTAGTTTGTCCTATTCTCATTTCGTATGCAGTCAAGGAACCATGCATCTCATCCATGCTAAAATTGTTTAGATCTTTCGCCTCTTCTATTGCAGAAACTTTGGAGTTAAATCTTTTGTGAAGTGTTCTGAGAACCTTTTTCACGACAACTGCATCATCAATTTCTTCATCGAGTCCTCTGATTGCATTAATGATTCCATTGACTCTCAACATATAGGCCTCTATGTTCTCATCTTCATTCATTTGTAATGCTTCGAACTGAGCTCGATGAGTTTGCAGCTTGGCTTCCTTGATCTTGCTGTCTCCTTCATGGATGCTCTTCGATTTATCTCACATGTCTTTTGCCGATTTACAACTCATGACTCTTATCGGTTCACTGTCTACAAGCCCACACATTATGGCATTCTTTGCTTTGGAGTTGTTCTCAAATTTTTTCTTCTCAGCAGTATCTATTGGAGGAGTAGTGGGTGTTGTGTATCCACTATCTACGGAATCCCAAATGTCGTATCCCAACGCACTCGGATATGTCTGCATCCCGAGTTTCCAGAAAGTGTAATTAGTTCCATCGAACAAGGGAGCTTTGTTGGATGAGAATCCTTCACCACCTGCCATTGTGTTTCTTCCAAGATCACCTTAGCTGATTAAGCTTGTTCAAGAAACCTTGCTCTGATACCAATTGATATTCACACAATGACACTGAGAGGGGGGTGAATCAGTGTAGCTATTAAAATTCAAATCTACAACATTTAAAACTGAAGCAAAGAGAACTTGAAAACCAAGAAAAGCAAATTGAACAAGAGAGCACACCACAACACACAATATAACGAGGTTCACCAATTTGGCTACTCCTCAAAAATGACTGCTTGGACTCCAATCCAAATCCAGTCTATGCAAAATACCAATTTTACAAACACTTTACCAGCATCCACTGGAAGGAGCACCAACCCCTTAATTTTCTATTGCAATAGATAGGAGCACCAACCCCTAGTACCAAGCACCAACTTGGACTGCAATTCTGAGCAATTATAATGACATAAAAATGTCTTCACTATTTACACGACCCTGACTGGTCTGCAATTAAACAAACTCTGCACACTCTCACGGCTCTGCTTATTTCTCTCTTGGCCCTCTTCTAACCCTCTTTTCATAGTAATTTCACTCTTACAGCAGCAACTTGATTCTCTGCACGACTGTCCTTTTATAACCCCTTTTCCTCATCGAGACTCCTCGTCTTCTATGACTTTTCTAATCCTGCATGCAGTCGAATAACATACTCTGACTGTTCGAATTCCTTTCTCTACGTGCATGCAATTTTTATTCTACTTGTGCGACTGTTCGAATGCATTTTCGATTCTCCATATGCGGCTATTCAAATTCTACATATACGACTGTTCGAATGCTTTTACGATTCTGCATATACGACTGTTCGAATGCATTTTCGATTCTCCATATGCGGCTGTTCGAATTCTGCATATACGACTGTTCCGTAACTTCCCTTTTAACTCCAGTTAACTTTTACATGGTTGGCTGCATGAATTTCCTCTATGCTTTTTCCAACACCTGTCACTGTGTAACTGCAGATTTGACTCTAGTTAACTCTTACGTAACTGGTTGCATGATTTTCCTTTACACTTTTTCGACACCTGTCACTGTGCATGCTTCTTCGACTTTTACCCGCCAAACTGTTACCTGTCGCGATATCGCGACATTTCTACCCATTTGACTTTTTTTGGACTGTTGACCATGAAAACCTGACCTGTCACGATATCGTGACGTTTTCGCCTCCTCGACCTTAACTTGGCATGCACCTGCGAAAATAGAACATGTCGCGAAATCATGACGCATTTGCTGCCTCCAACTCTTTTCTGTCTCCTACCCACGAAAATGAGACATGTCATGAAATCATGACACATTCGTTGCCTCTCGCTCTTTTCTGCCTCTTGCCGCGAAAATGGGACATGTCACGAAATCGTGACACTTTTCGCTTCCCTGCACTATACTTCGCTTGCACCCGTGAAAATGGAACATGTCACGAAATCGTGACACTTTTCGTTGCCGTACACTTTTCTCCGCAAGCCTCAGCGAAATCGAAACATGTCGCGAAATCGTGACGCTTTTTTGCCTTAGCGTTGTTCTTTGCTTTTCGCCCGCAAAAATGCAACATGTCACGAAATCGTGACATCTTTCGCATCCGTACATTTCTCACTTCATGCACTAGCGAAATCAAGACATGTAGCGAAATCGCTACAACTTTTTGACTTGGCACTTCTTCTTTGTTGCAGCCTCCAAAAATCCTACATGTAGCGAAATCGCTACACCTTTGTGTTCTGCACTTTTGACTTGTAGCGAAATCGCTACACCTTTGTGTTCTACACTTTTGACTTGTAGCGAAATCGCTACACCTTTGTGTTCTGCACTTTTGACTTGTAGCAAAATCGCTACACCTTTGTGTCTTGCAATTTTGACTTGTAGCGAAATCGCTACACCTTTGTGTTCTGCACTTTTGACTTGTAGCGAAATCGCTACACCTTTGTGCTTTGACTCTTCCTCTCTACTTTGGCCCGTGAAACTCCAACATGTAGCGAAATCGCTACACTTTTGTTGTCGTACATTCTCTCTCCTCTTTGGGTCGCGAAAACCCGACGTGTCGCGATATCGCGACACTTTTCGCCCTTAGTGCTTTTCTTTCGAAACTATCATGAAATCGTGACACTTTTCATCCTTGGCGCTGCTTCTCCAAACTTGTCGTGAAATCGTGACAATTTTTCAACTTTGCTTCTTTCCTTCCAGCATGTCGCGAAATCGTGACATTTTTGGCTGTGCCTTCTCTCTCCTCATTTTTGTCGTGAAATCGTGACATTTTCGGCTGCGCCTTCTCTCTCCTCATTTTTGTCGTGAAATCGTGACATTTTCGGCTGTGCCTTCTCTCTCCTCATTTTTGTCGTGAAATCGTGACATTTTCGGCTGCGCCTTCTCTCTCCTCATTTTTGTCGTGAAATCGTGACATTTTCGGCTGCGCCTTCTCTCTCCTCATTTTTGTCGCGAAATCGCGACAGAAAACATGTCGCGATATCGCGACAGTTTTCTTACTTGTCTTTTTCTGCAAATTTTTGAATCTGGGCCACTTCTGTTTTCCTAGAATTTCACTGTACTTGATCTGACTGACCTCTGAATTCTTGTCCACTGCTTCAACTACATCAATTCCTGTCTGTGTTGACAACAATGACAATACTTTTGCTGCACCTTGCTCAACACAATTTATTTTTACTTCTTTGTTCTTCTAGATTCATTTACATTAGAAAATTGAATGGAAAGATGCAAAGTGGAGTTGGTGTTGGTGTTTGACTATTCATCATTGTACTATCAATAATTCATCTTATAAATACATCATTAATATATTAAAAGTTGTACACCCAATAATGTTGGCATGCTCTAGGCGATCTTGGCCAAACTTAGGTCATTTCAATTTTTGTAACACAATATCCAAATAATTTTTGTTTGGAAGGTTAACTATAATGTGTTGAATTCCGTCATCATCATCACCACGACAAAATGCGGTGCCACCCCCATGCTTCTCTCCCCTTGCCCTAGATTCAAATATGAGACTCCCTTGCCCATTGTTTTCTTAAACAACTCCAAGTAGACATTACATACGTAATATATCATCTTAACCTTAAGACTATAATATAATATATATAATATGGTTTTTGTTTTTTAGGGCCATAAAGAGTTGGTGGTTGGCATGTGGTCACTTTGGGTGTGTTGGAATTTGATTGATTTTTAAATTTGTTTGTACTTAAAATGAATACTTCTTAGTCTTCAAGGATAGCGCAGTAGTTAAGGTTTAGGGTTCTTTTATAGAGATTTAGGTTTAAACCATGGTCTACAATAGACCTATTGGTAGTGGTAAAGTGTTTATGGGTTGATTGATTTGGTTCGATTTTCTAGAGGGTTGGGATTTTATTGACTTCATCTTATCTAGTAGATTGGGACTTATAGTGGAGGCATCCAAGTTTGATCTGAGTCCTATCTCATATTCAAACTATGACCTACCTAAAAGGGGATAGGTTGGTTGATAGTGGTGGTCTGTTTGTGGGTTAGTTGCCATGACCTACCCAGAAGGGAATAGGTTGGTTGGTAGTGGTAGAGTGTTTGTGGGTTAGCTGATTTGGTTTGATCTTCGAGAGGATTGGGGTCTCATTGACTTTGTCTTACCTAGCAGGTTAGGGTTTATAGTAGCTTTGATAGAACTAAAATTAAATTATTTAACCAATCCTCAAATATAAAGATTTAGTGTGTGTGAGTGAATATATAGAGGTGTGATAAAACTATAAACAATATATTAATTAATTTTAATTAAATCATTTAAAAGTTTATTTTAAAGGATTTATATGTTGTTTGTTTGTTTAAGATATTTTTAATCTATTTTAAATTAAAGATATTTTTCATCTTCTTTGCATTGTTATGTTTTTTGCAAATTTTTATCATCATTAAAAGAAAAAATCTTCCTCAACAATTTTTTTTTTTTAAGATTAAAGTAACATTATAATTGGTTAAATTATGTGTTTATCACAGTTTTACAAAGGAACCAATTACAGCAGACAACAAGCGCTTCTCACAGGAAACACTCCAAACACATTAAAAAAAATTATGTGTTATTTTATTCCTTTCTCTATAGATACGTTATCATTTTCAAGATATGCTTTCAACAAAAATTGATGGATATAAAAAATAATGTTATTTTGATTCAATTCCATATTTTTTTTTATTATAGTAGCAATAATAAATTGTGAATCCCCTCCATTGAAATATATTGTCATCATTTTTCAATGGCAATCTTGATCACTATAAGAAGTGTCCTAGCCTTTGCATAGTCGTTAGTTGAATTTCCACATGATTATGATTATAAGTGAAGAGGCACTATTAAAAAAAACATCACATTTGTCAACCTTTTTCAAACTTCCTTTGAAAATATCATCAAAAGTAATTTTGATGAACTTCAACTCTTGGATATTTTTAGTTTAACATAGATTTATATAAATGATTTATGTTAACTCTATTGTCATGGACGACCCTTTAAATATATATTCAAATATTATAATCAAGAGGCTAGTACTTTTTCCTTATTTGAGATTTCCCGTTATGAGTACCATGCTTACAAACATCCTACAAGAGGTAATAATAAGGTTTCAAACTTCGATATGATTATGAGGTTTCTTCTTAAATATTCTATTATTCCTTTTAACCTTAGATTCCAACAAATAATAGTAGGACCAATGCTCCATATGATGCATAATGATTTATATTTGAAGTAATTAATCCACTTCATCAACTCTTAATGTTATGGAGATACTTAACATATTCTTAATGGCTCCAAATGTTGTAAGCAAATGAACAATGAACAAGTAAATGATGCGATGTTTTTAGATCTTTCTTACACAAGGCACATCTAAAAGGTCCATGATATCCTCTTCTCTATATACACAGCTTTAAGAATTTTGCTTTTGATTGCTAACCAAAGAAATGTCGAGACCTTAGAGAGGGCCTCAAGTAACTAGGTATTCTTATGAGGAAAATATATGAGAGTAAAAAGCTTTGATTGCTCTAAAGGCTTAAATATCCTGACATGACCTTGTATACGACATCATTTAAACTTATTATTTTGTATGAAAACTAGAAAATAAAACTTTTAATTCATTTGCTATTCAACAAGTTATCAATCAAAATCCATGATCTAGAATTGTTATTCACATTAATGTAATCTTTGACATTTGAACCTATATAAGGTAAATATACCTAAACAAATAGTTATCATTTTAGATTAAAAATAAGAGGTTAAAACTTCAAACAAGCATCACACAAAAAATTAAACCCCTCTCATTAACTTACCACCTTTTAAAAAGTAATTTTAATTAAATGAAAATATTTCTTTCTATAACTAAATAATATGAAAATGTGTGTTAATTTGATAACAATTAAAAAACAATATAAAAATAAATAAGATATCAATATATTATTTAAATTGAATGAAAAAAAATTATATAATTAATTATTTTTAAATAAAAATATAATAATTTTAAACATATTTATACCATTCATGCCTTAAAATATAGTGAATATATTTTTAAAAAATTAAAGTTTATATACAAAACAAATACCCATAATTTAAAATTTAAAACTAGATGACTATTTTTATTTTCTTTAAAGTTAATATTATATTATTTTATCAACAAAAACATTACAATAATATAGTCCTACCACTGTACAAAAATAAAATAAAGTGGATAAGGAGTAAAGCATCTATAGCTATCCCCATGAGTGTGGTCTACCGGCAAGGACACCACTTGCATTATCGATGATGTGACTCGGGTTCAATCCCCATGGTGGATATGTATAAGAAGTATTACTTAAAAAAAAAAAGCATCCATGGTTAACCATGTTTTTTTTGTTTTGTTTTTTTAGAGAAAAAGTTATATTATATTATTTCATTAACCAGAACATTGCAATATTTTGGTGAGGTGGATCAAGAGTAAAGCATTCATAACTGAATATACATAAGAATAGGAGCTAATATCAACAAAAAGACTATAGTTATATCTTGTTGCAATACACCATATATTAGCATTCATCTGTAGGAGAGAGTCTGTTATACGAAGAAATTTTGGGCATGTCAAAACTTGAGCCTGCTTATCATTGTTAATTGCTTTCTTCTTAGTTTCTTGTTGGACCTTCTGAATATCTTGAATCATATGAGAAATTTGATGACGTCTCGAGGTGTGTTGGAAGGTCCATAGACTTGGGAATGAATATGTCCCACATGTAACAAAATATCAAAGGTAAAGCCTGCTAAAACTATATCCCATGGAGGATTAGATCCAGTAGACACCTTTTTTGTATCTACACTTCCAAATGTGCTTGAGAATGATGAGTCTACAAACATCCCAGAGTTTGGGATATTGATCCAGTTGAGAAAATCCAAGCAGAGAAAGCTTCCAAGATCTAGTGAAAGAGAGAAAAATAAAAGAGTAGAAGACATCCCAAAACTTTTTAGCCATACCACAAAACCAAAACAAGTGAATAAGAGTTTCTAAAGCATTACAAAAATTGCATTGAGGGGAATGTGTAAAATCACAGCTAAACTTTCAGTTGTTGGTAGTTTTTTGATGTAAAATCTATCAACCAAAAAGTTGAGTAACAAGAAACTGTCATTAGGCATTGGTAAAATTCACTTGCCACTTGACATTGAGCTTAGAGTCTAAAGAAGGGGTACACAAAAGATTTTTGTATAACTAACTAGAAGTAATGGAAGAGATTTTATGACCATTAAGCCATCTCCAGTCATTCCAAATATTATGGATAGTTGTTCCCAACTTCATAAGGACCTCACAAGGGATGGAAGCCACAACTAAACCATAAGACTCTTTGAACCTAGAGGGAAGGGAACAATTATTGTAGATTTGGTTCCAGGTAAGAATTGAGCAGCTACCCACCCGAATCCTAGATATATCTAATTCTATTAATTCTTTTCTTCAAAAAACTAGCCCATGAATAGTATTGCATAAAGCTAAAGGTTTATCATTATGGAGTATAAGTTTATTCCACCAAAGACTGTTTAGACCAATGCTTAGACCATGTTTCAAGGAGTCAGACTTCCAAGCCAATAAATGAGAAACTGATTGTCAAGCTTTCCAGTTTTGGATAACTAAAATAAAACCTTTAACTATAAAATAAGGTGCTTTAAGGACCTTATCCTCCCAAGGGGTTTCTTTCCATTTACCTTTGTGAGTAGCTAGAGATATTTTGTAATAAAATAGGTGTTTCTAATTTTCATCACCAATAATGACTCTAGCAACCCATTTTGTAGCCAAACGTTTGCTCTGGGTAAGAGGATCAATGATGCCTAGACCTCCTAAAGCCTTAGGTTGAGTAAAAAGTTTCCAAGAGATGGGTGTCATACTCACCTCTCCATCTCATTTAGTCCTTAAAAAATTATGAATGGTCTAAGTTAAAATATTATAGGCTACCTTGGGGGCCATCCAACAAGAGGGGTAATAAACATGAGAGGTTGCCATAATTTTATTCAACGTTAATTTATTATAGGCTACCTTGGGGTCATCCAACAAGAGGAGTAATAAACATGAGAGGCTGCCATAATTTTATTCACATTTTGAATTCTTCTTGTTAAGGAAAGAAATCGAGTTGGCCAAGCATTAAATATTTTTTAAGTCTTTCCATAACCCAGTTCCACATATCTTAAGGAGATATATTAATCCCAACGGGAATTCTCAAATAATGCACAATCATACCATGAGGTATGATCTTCCACTCAATTAAGGAGTTGCATCCACGAGGAGAGGAAGAGGCATAGAAGACTTCAGTTTTAGAGTCGTTAATATGAGAACCAAAGACATCACAAAATAATTGAATAATCTCTTTAGCCGTTTCCACCTGTTGTTGGGTATGTTTAAGAAAAAGAAGGGAATCATTAGCAAAATGAGATTTAAGAGCATGCTTATCCTCAAGAAGCTTAATACCCTGAAGGATGCCATCAAAATGAGCCTTATGAAGAAGATAACCAAGAGCATCGACAACCAAAACATACAAAAAAGGAGCAAGGGGCAACCTTGTCTGATAGACCATTGCAGAGGGAAGGAGGGGGACAAAGCTCCATTAACTTGATCACAAGCTAAAGCATCACCAAAGAGCATACCAATTTGATTACAGAATTTTGAACCAAAACCAAGCAAAGATAGCATACTCAGAATAAAATCTCATTTAATTCTATCATAAGCTTTGTCAAAATCTAACTTAACCAAGAGGGCATATTGATTAGAATCAATAGCCCATTGTAAAGTTTCCTAGGCCATCATAAGATTATTTAAAATATAACAAACTTTAAGAAAAGCAGATTGTTCAGAGCGAAAAATCGCTTGAGAAACATTTTTTATTTTTTAAGTTATAGATTTAGCTATGATCTTGTAAGAAATATTATTGAAGGTAATAGGTCTCCAATTGAAGATTTGGTTACGAATCATACCTTTAGGAATAAGCTTGATAAGCCCTAAAATTTACTTTAAAAATTAAATATAAAAGAACATGCTTGTAAGAATACTAGAAAATGGTAATTAGTCAAATAGCTCAAATGATGGGTATTAAATTAATATATTAATACCACATAAACAAACTTAAAAAGTTTTATCAGATGACATTATCTCAACCGATTAGATTCTCAACATTTAAGGAGGAGACTAAAGTTACCAAGGATACATGAATAATATTCAAACTTTATTGTAATACCACTATATGATAATGATGTAATAATATAACCAATTAAGAAAAAAAATATGAAAAGTAAGAAATCTAACATTAAAAATTAAAAATTAAAATGAAAAATAAAATAAAATGAATATGTGTACATTGTTTTTCTTCTCAAGTCTTATAGATTATGATATCTTAGTAAAAAAAATTATTCATTTAAAAAAAGAACTCAATACCCTTAATTATAAGAAAAAACCTATGTTACACTTTCTTATGTTACATATCTTATAAAAGAAGAAATACAACCATTCTTTTGGAAACTTAACTTAATAATAATATATTTATATATGATGTTGAAATAAGTTCATAATAAAAAAAACATATAAGGAAAAAATAAAATCTTTATAAACTTAAACAATATTAATATTATAGTTAATCATTATTTTTAGCCTTGTAACAATAAATTATGTGCTGCATATCATTCATTTAGGAAAAAAGTACTAAAAACATTGCTTTTTTTAATAACTTTAATTTAATACTTAATGTCAATAAAACATAAATTAACATAAATTATGATTATATAATTTTAAAATATAACTTATCTTGAATTTTTATTTGATGATTAATAATTATACATGTTTATTTTTATTTTTATTTTATTTGAATTTGATTATAAATGTATGGAACATTGATAATGAAAATAAATTTATGTAAGATAAATATATATATTTTTTGGTTGATAATAAGGGGTTGTATTAGGGTCCCCCACCCTTGATAAATTACATATATTTTCTTTAGAGTCTGAGAGTTTATAAATAGATACGCTTCTCATCTCAATTGAGATGTTATAGCTAGAAACCTACATCATTTTACATAAAATATCTCAATTCTTGTTTTCTGGATCTTTTCAAATTTTTGTATGAATACAATTACTCCATAATTTAGCATCTTTCTTGACAATTTCTTATAGCAGCCTTCACAATGCCAAAACTTCACCTCTACTATTTATACCTTGCATCTTAATAGAGTAATATTTCCAAAACATTGCACTATCATAGTCCGCTTTACCAAATCTTAATTATTAGTTTGCTTCTTGAAACACAAGTGCAACCACAAAAATTATAATAAATAGTCTAAATAAAAACACATTATTGTTACAAAATAAAACATATATTACCAATGGAAAACATTAAAGTAAATCTTAATCATTAATAAATTTAGGCAATCAACATATTTTGTCAGCTTCAACTCAATTTTCTACTTCCTCTAACCATAGAAAGGAGGATTTAACTTCGCGATCCTCAATCAAAACCCCTATATTGGTTAGCTTATTTGCACATTTGTTTCCTTCCCTTAATATATGTGTAAACCTGATTTCTTCAAACTATTTAGCAAGATCTTGAATTTCCACAAGTATCTCTTGTATGTTCCATGGAGCCTTTTCTTTCCTCAAAATTGTATTTATTACTATGAGAGAATCACCTTCCATCGATACTCTATTCCATTTCATTTGTTTACATATTTTTAACCCTTCTAAAGTTGCCCAAGCTTCAACTTGATTATTTATCTTAAATCCATTGTTAAAAGCATAATGAGACAAAATATCTCCTTTATTATTTCTAATTATTCCTCCTCCTCTTGGTCTAGGATTTACTTTAGATGCTCTATCAAAAAAAAAAATTTCCCACTCCACATATGGTAATTTCCACTTTATATTCTTTACCTTATTTTTGCTTCTCTCGTACCCAACATCATAATTCCATTTTATGACTTGACTCCATTTATCAAGACTCTCTGCTTCCAAATTAGGGATTGGGTGAGTTGATAGTGTTGGTTTAGACTCCTCTATGGATAAACATATCTTCTTTTTCATTACCTCTAAATTGCTTTCCTTTCCTTTAAATATTCTTCTATTCCTTTCTAGCAATATAGTCTAAAGTATTGTATCTTTTGATATATCCGATATTGACTGTAAAGCCCCACTATTATAAGTCCTCTGTCATTGCTTTAACCAATATTCAATTATGTTATTCATCACCATGCATTTACCAAACATATTAAGAATCCATTGCCATATATTATAGACTATTAAGCAATGTCCCAAGAGATGGTCAATACTCTCCTCCTTATTACAGAAAATACATTGAGACAGGCCATGAAAACCCCTTTTTATAAGGTTATCCCAGGATAAAATTCTTCTATGACCTACTAGCTAAACAAAAATTTTGACTTTAGGTATGCGTGACCTATCCCAAGTATCTCTCCATATTCTAGTGACATTATTATTATGTTGGTGTTGAACATTATATCCACTTGTTGCGTATTATCTTGAGCTATTCAACTCCTAGATCAATTTATTGTTGGCAACCCTCAGAATAATCACAATTGTTATCTTTATACTCAAATGCCTCCTTGACGCAATCAAGAAAGCGGAATGGGACACAGGTAATCAAATACATAGGAATTTATCCATAAAGGAGAGCAAACTCAACAAACTTGAACAACATTGATATATTCCATTACATTTCCACAACCAGAAGATCCAACCACCATGAACTGGCACCAATGGTTGATGGTAAAATACAAACTAGGTTCAAACACAATGTTCAGGGGAAAAATAACCCCAAGCTTACACTCAATTTTGCCTATATTCTTATTTTAGGATTCTTTACACAATGTAAGATGCTACAATTAAAAAAATAGAACAACTACAAATGGAAAATAGAACAATTACAGGTACTATACAACAAGTGCAGGTTGAAAATAGAACAACTGCAGATTAAAAAATAGACCAGTGCTGGTTAAAAATAAAAAAAATGCAGATTAAAAACCCCACCAATGCAGGTTGAAACCCGAGCAACTCCAAATTGAAAGCATAACCAGTATCAGTTGAAAATAGAACTGCCAATCGAAAATCGAACCAGTTCCCCACTGAAAACATAATTCCCCTAAAAATAGAACAACCACCAATTGAAAAAGCACAAATATCGACCCCCTCATCCACCAAATGGATAAATTTATTTTTCTCCCTAACACCCTGTCATTTGCCCAGTTCATGCACATATCTTCCTTTTTAATTCCCCCACCTTGCCTCGTTTGAAAACTTCTTTCTGATCGCTCGAGTGTTCCCCAACTGTTTGACAACATGTCACCGAATTTGGCTATGCAAAGGAATAGGTGTGACATTGCCATACCCAATGGGTTTTACAACAATTGTAGTCTACTATACTGACACACAACCCAAAAAAATCTAAGCTAGCAATACCTTAGGGAATGACATGTTGATTTTTTTACATGGATACCCTTGCATTAGCCTCCACAAGTGAGAAATATTGTGAGCCTCAACTCACAGATATGTTGGAAAGATGGATGTTTTGAAGTGAGCAAGCGCAGCTTCAGGTATCCACGAATCTTCTTTTGAACTTTTTTTTCCACCTTTTGATTTGCTTTCTCCTTATACACTTGATTACTTTGGGTAATCTTCTTCTTGATTTCTTCATGTAATTCCTTCAAATATGCAATCATGTATTTAGTTGCATCATTCTTTATTTCTACTATAGCCTTCACTAGATTTGTCACTCCCTTGGGTGACTTTCCATACACTACTTGAAATGGAGATTTTCCAGTTGACCTATTTATTGAGCCATTGTAAGTAAACTCAGCTTTTGCTATCACCATATCCCACTACTTGGGTTTATCACCAACTAAACTCCTAATCATATTACCAAGGCTCCAAATGATAAGTTATGCTTGTCCATCTGTCTGAGGATGATAAGTAGAACTGAATTCCAACTTTGTTCCTAGTTTGTGCCATAACATCTTCCAAAAATGATCCATAAATTTTACATACCTATCATTTGTAATACTTCTTGGCAATCCATGTAGCCTTACAATTTATTGAAAGAATAACTTTGCCACACTGCTGGCATCTTCAGTTTTCTTACAAGGGACAAAATATGCCATCTTGAAAATCTATCTACAACCACAATAATATTGTTAAACCCTCTTTGTGTTCTTGGCAGTCCCAACACAAAATCCATACTAATATCTTCCCATGGACTCTTTGGAATACGTAGTGGAGTATACAAACCAATATTCTATTTACAACCTTTGGCCACTTGACATGTTCTACATTTGGCCACATATTTCTCAGCATATTTGGTCAAGCTAGGCCAATAATATTTCTCCTTGAGTTGTGCTATTGTCTTATCTTGACCAAAGTGACCTCCAAGACAATCACCATGTGTCTCTCTAATTAGTTTCTCCCTCATGGATCCTTGAGGAATGCATAATTGTCTATCTCTAAACAAGAAACCATTTTGAAGAAAAAAATCTTTCCATACCTTGTGTTCAAATTTGTTGCACGCCTGGAATACTTCTCTAAAGTCATTATCTTCTGCATACTGATCTTTCATTCCATCCAGACCAATACATTCAACTTGCATAGTCTTCAACAACAAAACTCTCCTACTCAAAGCATCCGCTACTTGGTTGCTCTTACCTGATTTGTGCTTGAGTGTGAAGGTGTAACTAGCAAGGTATTCAACCCATTTAGGTTACCTTGTACTCAATTTGCTTTGACTATTAAGATACTACAATGCTTGGCGGTTTGTGAACAAAACAAATTCTTTGGGCAATAAATAATGCCTTCAATATTTCAATGCTTGAACTATGGCATAGATCTCTTGCTCATACACAAAGTATTTCTATTGAGCCTCATTTAAATTTTGGCTAAAGTATGCAAATGGTCTTCCTTCTTGACTAAGAGCAGTCCCAATAGCCTTGCCACTAGCATCACAGTCCACTTGAAATACTTTTGCAAAGTCTGGGCTCCTCAGCACTGGCTGCTCAATCATATTTTTCTTAAACAATTTTAAATTGTTTTCAGCCTCTTTCATCCACACAAAAATTCTCTTTTTAATACAAGAAGTCAAAGGTGCACATATCGAACTAAAATCTTTGATGATTTTTTTTGTAAAAACCAACTAAACCGTGAAAACTCCTAACTTATGTAGCACTTCTTGGGCTGGGCTACTCTTTGATTGCAACCACCTTTGTTGGGTCCATATTTAAACCATATTTGGATATCACAAATCCAATATATGTCAATTTTGACTTGAGAAATGAATATTTCTTCAATTTTATCAATAATTTTTGTTGTAAATTTTCTAAGATAGCCCTCAAATATTGCAAGTGTTATTTTATCTTGTTGTAGCCTAAGATATCATCAAGGTATACAACTACAAACTTATTGAGGAATAGTTTCAACACTTTCATCATCAATCTCATGAAAGTGCTTAGTGCATTGGTCAACCCAATTGGCATAACCAACCACTCATAAAGACCATCCTTTGTTCGGAATGTAGTCTTCCACTTATCCCCTTCCCTAATTCTAATTTGGTGATACCCACTCTTCAAATCTATCTTAGAAAAGAAGCTAGAACCACACAAATTATCCAATATATAATCCATTCTTGGGATAGGGAATCTATACCTGATAGTAATATTGTTGATTACTCTTGAATCCATGCACATCCTCCACTCATCATATTTATTTGGAGTTAGAACAGCAGGTACAGCACACGGGCTCAAACTTTCTCTTATCAACTCTTTTTCCAATAAATCTTAGACTTGCTTATTCAACTCCACTATTCGCATAGGATCCATCCTATGAGGTGCTTGATTTGGCAAACTAGCTCTTGGAATTAGATCTATTTAATGATAAATTTGTCTCCCTGGTGGTACATCAGCTGGCATATCTCCATCTACCATAATGCTCTCATAGTCCTTCAAGATTGTTGCAATCTCCTCAAGCACTTCCTCTTCTTTCTGTCGCTCTTTGGAAAAAATTGCATAGCACACGTGTTACTTTTGCCTCAGTAAGAAATTCCTTTTCTCCCAATAGCACTAATCCACTTCTAACTTCAGTATGGGCAGCCTTCAAATGTTTGAACAACCACTTCTTCCCATATTTAATCATTATAACGTGATTCTTCTGTCCATCATGTAGAGCACTCCGATCATACTGCCATGGCCTTCACAGAAGTAGATGACAAGCATACATTGGAATGACATCACACCACACTTGATCTATGTATCCCATTCTCTCAAAAGGGACTTTACAATGATGATTCACCAATACTTGGTGACACTTGTTCAACCATTAAACTTTGTATGGTTTTGCATGTGAAAAAGTTGGTGATGACAATTTTTCTACCATGTATGTGGAAACCAAATTATATGTGCTGCCACCATCTATAATAACTTCACAAAACTTACCACAGGATTTTACCTTCATACGAAAAATGCTCTTCCTTTCCCATGGTTCAACATTCTTTTCATCTGTCATGAGGACTCTTCTTATCATCAGTTGTTCACCATCACCACAAGCAGTCTCATAATCTGAGTTTGCTTCATCACTCTCTTGACCTTCATCCACATTAACTCTGTTTTCAATTTTCTTGTTGGCTTTACACTCAAGAGACATGTGACCCTCATTTCCACAGTTGTAGCATGTGCCTCTGAACTTTGAAGACCTCTCTCCATCAAAATTTTCCTTACCTTTACTAGATCGATACTTTCCTTTGGCTTGGTTTGCTTCAGAATCATCATTTTTTCCTTGATTCGTATTATTACCTTTTGCCTTCCCCTTTCCTTTAGGGGATTGGGTAAACTTTTTGTTAAGATTTTCTTCAACCTTAACAACATATTGCTAGGCATTTTCCATTGTATTAATACTCAACATATTTAGTTCATCTTGAATAAAGAGCTTTAGACCATTAACATACCTTGACACAACCACTTCAGTAGGCTCAAAGTGTCCCATTCTGATGACTAGCCTTTGGAATTCTTCAGCGTAATCCTTTACAATGTTCTCCCTTTGTCTCAAATTCTAAACTTTCTTCAACAATAAGAGCTCACAGTCCTTAGAAAATAACTATGTCTTCAACTGCTTTACCATTATGTTCCAAGTCTTGATTATGGTTTTTCCTTCAAACACTCTTTGTTTTTGGACCTGATCAAACCATAGAGAAGCATGACCATTTAGTTTGGTCACTTGCTAGTTCCACCCTTCTAGTTTCCTCCACACTCTCAATGTCAAAATATTTCTCCATTTTTGATATCGAGTGTATTAGTTCTTCAAGAACAAGACTACTCTCATACATTAGTAAGTTAAACTTGGGCTTATTTGCAATCGTAGCAAAAGCATGAACAAACCTTATGTGTTCAAAATCTTCTTCTTCATCATAATATGATGAGATCGATTCATCCTCAGTGGAATCTTCATCTTCTACTGGGGTTCACCCCCTTCTTACAACACCTTCCATAGCTATCACACGAGCTTCAAGTGCCTACAATATCCTTAGTAAGTCTGCTTTGGCAACAACTCCTCATATAGGGGCTCTATGACCTCTTCCTCCTCTCGATCTACCTCTCCCTTGACCTCTTTCAGTAACTTGATCTTCTTCTTGCGATCCTGGTCCATACTGCTCTCGCTCAACATCCTACATTATTACTCAACAATAAATATCTCCCTCTAAGAATATTTCTTTAGCTAACAATTCGAAGAGGCTCTATTGCAACCACAAACACACAAGGAAACACTCTAAGATAGTCTCACTCCTAGATATTAAGATGAAACACTCTAAGACAGACTCACTCCTAGAGACTAGGTACATAACCAAGTTTGACACAACAAAAATGAACAACTTCGGCTTTGATACCACCTGACACAGGAAAGGAAGCAAAATGGGGCATAGGTAATCAACTACACAAAAATTTATCCATGAAGGAGAACAATGTCAACAAACTTGAACAACATTGATATATTCCATTATATTTCCATAACCGGAAGGTCCAACCACCATGAACTTGCACCAACAGTTGATGGTAAAATATAGACAAGGTTCAAACACAATGTTAAGGGGAAAAATAACCCCAAACTTACACTCAATTCTGCCTGTATTCTAATTTTGGGATTTTATACAAAATATCGGATGCTACAATTAAAAAAAATAGAATTGTAGATGGAAAATATAACAATTGTAGGATCTATACAATAACAAGCGCAGGTTGAAAATAGAACAACTACAGATTAAATAAAAACAAACCAATGTCGGCTAAAAACAAAAGAACTGTAGATTGAAAACCCCACCAGTGTAGGTTGAAACCCGAGAAACTCCAGATTGAAAGCAGAACTAGTACTGGTTGAAAATAGAACTACCAATTGAAAATTGAATCAATTCCTTGCTAAAAATAGAATTCCCCAGAAAATAGAACAACCATCGATTAAAAACAACACAAATTTCGGCCCCCTCGTCCACTAAACGAATGATTTTTTTTCTCCTGCCATGCCATCTGCCCAGTTCATGCATATCTCTTCCTTTTTAATTCCCCCACCAGTGTAGGTTGAAACCCGGGAAACTCTAGATTGAAAGCAAAACCAGTACTAGTTGAAAATAGAACTACCAATTGAAAATTGAATCAATTCCTCGCTAAAAATAGAATTCCCCTGAAAATAGAACAACCATCGATTGAAAACAACACAAATGTCAGCCCCCTCTTCCACTAAATGAATAATTTTTGTTTCTCCCGCCATGTCATCTGCCCAGTTCACGCACATCTCTTCCTTTTTAATTCCCCCACCTTGCCTCGTTTGAAAACCCCTTTCTGATTGCTCAAGTGTTCCCTAATTGTTTGACAACATGTCACCAAATTTGGCTATGCAAAGGGACACTACCAGACCCTATGGGTTTTACAACAACTACACTCTACTGTACTGACACACAACCAAAAAAAATTAAGCTAGCAATACCTTGGGGACTAACATGTTGATTTTTTTGCATGGATACCCATGCAACACTCCTAGCATCAATATCTTGTATACTTGTAAAAAAATATTCTTTCCATTTATATCTTCCTATCCTTCTACAAAATGTTTGAAACCCTATTATTGTATTTGTATTGAAGAAATCTCATCCAAGGTTTCAAAATTGGATCTAAATTAAATGGTTTTTTATCACGCCAAGTATCTATCCAAATAGAATTTTTTTCTCCAATTCTCACCACCCATCTTAAACCTGATAAAATAAGAACCTTGCAAGATAAATACTTTTATGCCTTAAATATATATAAATTTCTATTCAATAATCATCAACTATACATGTCTAGTTTGTACTGATATATAGAAATTGAATTTAGTTACACAATAATAATGAAAATGAATTTATACAGGATGAAAATAAATTTTGTTTTAATTAAATATTGAACTCAGAAATTGGAACAAGAAAAAAAAGTCATATTCTACATATCACTATAATACATTGTTGTCTTATATGGTTGTTAGATGTGGGATGGTAATGTATTACAAAACTCTTGGAATAAAATCAAGCATATATAGAAGATTTAATACAAATCACTATAACGTTAAAAATTAAATACCTATTTGAAAAGCCTTAAATACAACTTAATATAAAATGTATAGTATTAAAATATTATCCGTGATGATAGAATTTCTATGATAACTTAATATATTGTTTAACTTATTTTCAACTAAAAAAATATTGATAAATTTATTTTAATACTTGGTTATGTTATTATGACATTGATGAAGAATCTACACTTGGAAATGAGATAAACTAAAATCTCATGTTTATAGATTTTATCATATAAAAAAATTGGATTGATGACTTAATAAAGGTGGGAAAAAGTTACTACTTGAAAGCAATATTGACCTTTAAGCTAACCATCCTCCCTACCCTAACAATGTGGCTAGTTTTTAAAAAATTAAAAAAATTAAATTAAGAACCATCTTACATGACTCATACACCTTGTAGAACAAACATCATTCTACATCATTGTGTCTCTTACAATGATATCAATACAACTTCATTAAGATATCAAAACAAAATTTCATTAATATGTCAAATATAAATCTATACATAAAATACTAAATCTCACTAAACAACTAAAGTTGAAAAATTATCATTAGGTTTACTACTCAAAGAAATTTTCTTTACAACTAAACAAACATAAAGACACCAAGGAGGTCCTCTAAACCAATTTGATCTAAAAGCTAATAAATTCAACATCATCATTTACATCAATTATACATGCCAAGATATGTTATATAATTATATATTAACCATAGCTATATATATGCCAATATTTATATCATTCATTATATAAAAGGTGTATTTAAGGGAGTGGAGTGATTGTGAGTGTGAATGCAAGCAAGAAGCAAGTCTCACCTTGAGATTTCTTATTTGAGAACATTAGAAAAATCTATAGAATGATTATTATGAGGGAAATCTAGTATCAAGGAAAGAAAGCCACTTATAGAAGCCCTAGTTGGAAGCAAGGATATCTTAGTTGATAGAAAAAAGGTAAAATAATCTATACTAACCCCTATTTAGGTAATAAATGTTTTATGAAAATTGACTATGCATAATGATATGATAGAGCATGATATATGGTTTAAAACAAGAGTATGTAAGATTAATAAATATTGACCAACTTATTTAGATATTTAAAAGTGAAATCAATAGAAGTAGGGTTTGAGTTCACACTATTCTATTTTTTTCTTTCAAAAGGATTTTTTCATCATCTTTTCTAGTTGAGAATATAAGGATAAAATGATGGGTGTTGTCCATAATTTAGGGGGAGAGATACCTTATAATTAATACCATAGGAAGATAATTTCTCTATGGAGACAAAGACTCTTAAAATATTTCTAGTATAGGTTGGAATTTTTGAACTTCTATATCAACTTATCAATAATGAAGTTTTGAAGAATATTAGTAATACTTCAAGGGAATTCATCTAAAAGGGTCCAACTATTGAGGAGTGAAAGCATCCCATGTATACTGGAGTATGCCATGGATATTTTAAAACCTTTATCAAAATACATTAAGATGATATTTTAGTCGAGACAATGGGATCAACAAGTGGAATTTTAAAACATTGTATTTTTATTTTATAAGTATTATGAGACCATATGCAAGCAAGATATTCCTAAATGAAAATAATCAAGAAAGAGATAAAAATTTTTGTCATGAAATAAACTTAAAGATGAAGTAATAACTTAAAGATGAAGTAATGAGATATACTGTACTAGAAGTTAGCTTAGACCAAGGGTTTTTCACTCCCAAAGATGTGGTAAAGAAATTCTTTGTCTCATTAAATGGTAATGGTTGACATAGTTATATTTGAGTAAACATTAAAAAAAACTAAGGATATAAAAATTGAGGAATTACAATGTGCAAGTTCAAATTCAAAAAAAAATAAATCTATGAAAGAAGATGTGTAAGAATATTTTAAATCAAATAAGGTGGAAGAGGGCAAGTTTGATGCAGATAAATCATACCCATTTCCTCAAGTAGTAAAGAATCATCTCCTTGTTAAAAACAATAGTGTAGAATTGATCCATTGTACTTTATTTTAGAGTTTCCAAGAAACATAAAAAAGAGTCTAGTATGGAGGATATCCATACAATTTAGGATTTTTGAGGCAACATAAGAAAGTAAGTACTATAGAGGATGCCCCTTACATTTAGAGTTTTCAAAGGAAGCATTAAAAAAAAAAAAAGTCTTTTTGAGGTTATCTGTTGCAAGTTAGGTTCTCCAAGGTAGCATAAACTTGTGTGCATAAACTTGTGGATGATAAGTCAAATTATGAATAGTTTAGAAAAATGGAAGAGATTGATGAGGACGAAAGCATTAGTGAGAAATTAAATAGGAAGGAATAACCCTAGAGAGAAACAAAAACAAAATAAAATACATAGGGATATTGATTTGTAAAGCTATAAGCAAATATCACCAATGTTGATAAGAAGTGAAGCTAAACCCACAAATAAGAATAAGAATTGATGATGAATATGGTTTCTTAGAATAAGTAAGGAATGGATAAGCTCCCATAAAATAATTATCAAAACATAGTTTTAAAAATCAAAACATTGTTTTAAATTTATTTTAATATAGGAAATAAAAATAGGTAGTGAAAAGCTGACCATATATATCTGGAAAGTAGGGGATTGCCTAGTAGTTTTTGCTATAAAAACCTTAGGAGGTGTTGCAACTATTCAATAAAACTACCAATAGATATATGGTTGTTAAAATAAAGAAGTAATTGTATTGCTGATTTTTTTACATAAAAGAAAATAATATAAAAAATAGAGTCATAAATGTATATGATTTAAATATGGTTATTTATTGGGATAGATGTTGGAAGAACTTCCATTTGTTTATGTTAAATTCTATGATTTTTTATAGGATTTTTGGGATAATTTCAACATAGTTTCATCTCCTTCAAAAAAATAAGGGTGATATTCTTAAATGGTATAGATCACTGAAAATTTTTCCTTTTAAAAAATAAAATAAAATGGATAGCAATACGGTTATTTATTGGGATATATGTTGGAAGAACTTCTATTTGTTTATGTTAAATTCTATGATTTTTTATAGGATTCTTGGGATAATTTCAACATAGTTTCATCTCCTTCAAAAAAAGAAGGGTGATATTCTTAAATGGTATAGGTCACTAAAAATTTTTCCTTTAAAAATATAATAAAATGGACAGCATAGTGGTTAGGTATTTGGGCTCTCTTTTGGGAGACTTGGGTTTAAACCACAACAGGGTGTGTGTGGTTGTGTAAGTGAGCTTGGTACAAAAATATGTTATATTTTGATATTTTAATGGGAGAGGCCCATAAGCTGCAAGCTTACTGTAGTGGTAAGGGTTTTGGCCTCTCTTTGAGAGGTTCAAGGTTCAAACCCCACTCGGTATGAGGGTACTAGGACCCCTCATAAATGTTGGGAGTGAAACTGAAGGGATGTCTTATTGATAAAAATGGTTACAATATATAGGCATAATCCTATATGAAATGCATGACACTTGTCAAGTGAAACTGACAAGTGTCAAGGAAGGCATAGTGCACATTACATTAACTCTAACATTCCCCCTTAATGTGCACTATCCTAACTAAAGAAAAAAACAAGTCAACATTAGGTAACATTCCCCCTTAATGTTGACTTCTAAAAAAAAATTCTACATCCTCCTTTATTGCTGATTTGGTCTAGGCTCGTGCTCTCTGCGCTTGGCTCTCCAACTATGAATAATGCTAGATTCACTGTGTATACATCTCGGTCTGTTGCCTCAGGGTCAGCCACTTCCACGGGTCTGTTGCCACTGGGTCAGCCATCTAAGTGCCTCAGGGTCAACCACTTCTAGGTCTGTTGCCTCTGTAGGACATCCTCAGAGGATGTTGCCTCTTGTAGGTCACTGACTAGATCCACCATGAATATCAAATCCCTCCTCATGGTGAACTCAATCTAGAAGGTGTCGGTCTCTGTCGAAAATGCACCTTAATACATAAGAAAAAACGAGCCATATAATATTGTCGATCTCTTCTGAAAATGCACTCAATACAATAAAATGAGCCCTAGAAGCCAAATATGGAGGAGAAGAAGAAAGAAGAATAGAAGAGAATCTTCTAAAGTGTCTTCGTTTGTAGTCTTCAGAAGTAGATCCGAAAAAACCTCGGATAGATTCTAGGGTGTCTATGTCTATAGTCCCTAGAATAAGTGTCCTTATGGTAGTCACCTCATCTTATCGAAATGCATGGGTAACCAGCCGCTGCATCCACCAAGTAGATAGAGGGTACTACTAGATACTAGGTTCACTTACAAGTGCCTTGGGAGCGTCGGGTACAATCGAGAATGCACTCCAAGGTAGAAAATTTTGAGGCTTAAAAAACTCAAATGAAACAGCCTCAGAATTACAAATGGACACCACAAATGTGTCCATCATGGAAAATTTTTTCCAATGACTATAAACACCCCTATACTAGGGTTTGAATGAGGCCTTCAACTTGCTGAAAAAACAATAGCATGTCTCTCTAGGCAGCAAAAATAAACAGCATCGCTCAATGGCGGCATCGCTCTCAAGGCGGAATAAAAAACAGTCCTAATTTTCCTCGTAGGGGAAATTACATAGGCCATCTAAACCTTCATCTGACAAAATGCAATAAGGTGGGCATGAGGGCCTTCCACTTCCACTGCCCATGTGGAAAAAATATTAAAAACTTTGAGGGTCCTCGTGCCTTTGAAAATACTTTTCACAAGTAATGGGCCATCTCCAATGGCCATATATTTTAATAAAATACCCTTGAAATAAATATACCCCACTAAAATTTCAAATTTCAATTTAAAAACAATTCCCCCTCTTTTATGGTGACTGTTGGTTACAAATCTGCCATGAGGAAAGGATTTTTGGTTAATGCGCCCAGATTCGCCCACCAGCATGAAAGGCCGGAAGGAAGAGATGCCTTCCGAGCCAATCTCCGGAGAAGGCCGGCTCCTTTTGGGGGGGGTTGATTTAAGCCAAAGGGAACAGGAAAGAAATAAATGAACGGAAAGAGATAAATGTACAGAAAGAGATTAAAAATATGTCCAAAGGTTGGTGGGGGGGAACTAACAAAGTACGGGAACACACCAATCACCGCTACTTACCGCATACAAACACAAAGCATGACAAGGAACCGCAAAACCTAGGCGTACTTCCGATACACCAGCGAACAGTATGCACAGCTTCAATAGCTCCCTAGCAAACATTCCCTACAAGGAACTAACGACAGGGGATCGTATCAATCACCAGATACTTACACTGACAGGGGTAGAAAGTAAACTTAGAGATGTCAGAGCCAGGTATATGTGTTAGGCAGAGAGTTTAACCGCACAGCTTCAATGGCTCCCTAGCAAACATTCCCTACAAGGAACTAACGAGCAGGGATCGCATCAATCACCAGATACGGGCCAGCAACGTCACACATAACTGATGGAACTGCTACCACATCTATTATATGAATGCTTTAAATTAATGAAGTACAGAAGGTGCTTTAAACAAGCAATGCTAGAGGAACCTAATCGCCAAATGCCAAAATGAATCAACGAGCCACGACACAGGTGGGCCTAAGGCATATAATGAAAGACAAAGATAAAAGAATAAAGACAAGAGAATGGAACTGGGCATACAGATTGTATTCATAAGCAGAAGCATGGTTACAATAAGCACAGTAGTTCCCTAACAAACATTCCCCTTCCACCCTTTACAATGAATTCAAGATGGGCTTTTATAGCCCGAGTCCCACCTGTTACATTAATGGGCACAGAGTCCCAGTCAAACATAAGCTGACAGAAGCGGTGAAAGAGCTGCAAATGCCGACCTTTTGTCGGATCGGGTCGTACCAGCAAGATGGTCTTCCTGGAAGCTGGGCAGCTACGTGGCGGAGTGCTGGGCAAAACTTCAAGTCGGCAGGCTCGCTGGTAGCTGGAGCAGGTGAAACCTCAGATCAACTTTGAATGAGGATATTAACGCAGGCGGTGCAGGCAGCCCATGCTTATCCCTTTTTGGTTGGCAGTCTTGGTTCAAATCCCGAAGCTGGACACTTGTCTGATGATGGGTTATGTTGTGTGACACATGCCTGCCTTAGAGGGCAGTCTATCCATCTTCGCTTGGGATCGGGGCTCCTTGGGATGCATGCAAAAATCAGTGCAGTCGGGGAAGGCCTTCAAGCCTTGGTCAAATTCTGGGTTTGTTCCCCTACCGCACACCTGTCAAGGGCGCATTTCGACTCTGTTGAGAAGTCGAACTGCGCACAGGCGAACACTAGTGTCTGCCGCCATATGGACCTGCTCCGGCATTTTATCTTTCTTCTGCGTTGACCTGCCAGTCTGCCAGTGCAAGGTGCGCCCAGAAAGTGGGGCGAAGTACGCACTTCGCACCAAAACTGGGCGAAGTACGCACTTCGCACCAAAACTGGGCGAAGTACACACTTCGCACCCAGACTTAGCCAATTTCAGATAGACCTGCTGGAAAGTTGGAAAATCAACTGGGGGACTCCAAGGAAAAAAGGGGGGAGAGAAAGAGAATGGGAAAGAAAAGGAAAGGGAGAGAAGGAAGAAAAACGGAAGGAGGAAAAGAAGAGCAGCACTGTTACAAAACAATATTGAAGACATTGCACCCCGTGCAAAATGTGACAACATTTCTGGCGGCTCGCGGGGTGTCGAGCTCGCCTCAGCGCAAAGAATCCATGCCTTCATCCTTTGGGTGCAGAGGAACTTACCTCCCCTGCCTTTTGCTGCTCTAACTGTTCTCCTTGCGGCAACTCGTTCTTCAGATTCATCTTTGTCAGTTGCCTCATCAGTATCTCCTTTCGAAAGCTCTCCATTTCCTGCTTCTGCCTCGCACATGCGAGTGTACGCCTCTTGGGCTGAGCGCCAGGCTTCCGCTTCAAATGGCTTGTGGTCAGCTATATCTTCTAATGCTCCATGAAAAGCAGCGACCGCATGCAGGTCGATGGTGAGGTATCTTTTCTCTAACTCCTGAAAATAGGAGCGGATCCTAGAATATTTGGACACCATCTGAGTGACATGACTGTCTTGAATTGGCTCAGTCCAGCTATCAATTTCAACTGTATCTGTATCAAAGGACTGCCAATTCTTCTTTACCCGATCTAGGGTGAGGATCTCGCCATTCTCAACAAAACCTGGACACCCAAGTTCTGAAAGAGCATGAAAGGGGGCCAGACAAATATCTCTTTCATGTTCGAATGCGTCAAGCATTCGTCTGGCCACTCTCACCTCTTCAACTTTTCTGAAATATTTGTGCAAGGTCACCCTTGCACCTGCCCATTCTGCAGCGAATGAGGACACGGGGGAAAAAAGGACGTCGTCGCGCTTGTGCTCCTGAAGATTTATCGCCAGGTCCAGCCATTGCTTTGCTCGGCGCTCGGCCTCCTCTACCACAGGCTTTCCCTGGGCAGAAACTTCTTGAATCCTGGATGCGAAGTCCAGGACCGCCATCGCCTTAAAGGTATGGGGCTTGCATTCCCTCAGCAAACCAGCCCTTATTTCCTTAACTTTTGTCTTTGAAAAGATAGCCACTTGAGATGTTTTCTCTGCAAGCTGCGACTGCGCCTGCTTCAAAGACTCCTAGAGCTAAGAAATCTACTTCGAGGCTGCTTTCTTTTCGGTTGCGGCTCGTTGTCGAGAAGCGGCCACCGGGCTTTGAATTCATCTGTTTCTCGTCGCGCCGCTTCCAGTCGCTCGATGGACCTAGATAGGTCCTCTTCAAGTTGCCTTACTTTGTCCTGCAATGCGAAAAGTTCTTCCTGCTCCTCCAGACTCTTGACAAAGAGATTGTCAGCTTTGCGCATGATCGTCTGAATCTCATACTGTTTATCAATGTCGTCAAAGCTTTTCTCCTTTGTCTGGAGCACGTAGTCCGCCTTAGTCATTTCTCGGAGAGGCTTCTTCACTATTGGGATTATTTTCTCCGTTGTAATCACTCTCCTTCCGAAATCATACTTTGCGCGTTTTGTCGGGGCGGCTATCTCTTCGTGTCTCCTCCGCTTCAGGTCTTGGCGGAAAGAGAGAATACTCTACGGCTCTCATTGCCAGGGGCAAGTCATCTGAGTTCTGAAGGTCGTCCATAAAATCTGGTTCCCCTAGCCTAGGGATCTGCTGAGACGTCTCTCCTGCGGGGATGGGATCAGGAGGAACCGGACAGACCTTAGAAGAATCGGTCGCTTGTGGGGGCGACCGGGAAATGGAAATGGGAGCGGCTGACACTGTGAGGGTTTGAAGCGGCTGAGGCGGAGGATGTGATGGTGAACGGACAACCTCAGCACTGACCTCGGGCGAAGGGTTTGGAGTTGTGCTCAGAGAAAGAGAGACGTTAGGGTTCTGAGCAAACGGATCGAAAGAATGGGGACCGCTAGAAGGACGCGGAGACGGGGAGGAGGATGTGGTCATGGCTCGCCCGGATTGAGCGGGGGACCGAGTGGAAGTAGAACTGGGTGAGACTAGAGAGACAGGGACAGCAAATGTACCTGCGGGCTTCGCCTGAGCTGATGCCGGGTGAATTTCTTCGCTTCTTGTCTTGGCGACTGGCTTGGGACTGCCCAAAGGAATTGCCTCTCGCGGCGGCAGACGCGGCCGCGGCTCGCGACCGGTCGCTGCACTATCAGGCTAGGTCGCCTAATTTTCTCAACTCTCCTCCGCTTCTTCTCTTCTGGAACAACTCTTCGGATCAGGGGAAGGAGACGAAGCAGGTGCAGCAGGCACTGATGCTCCCACGGTAAACTTGTACCGAGGTTTGACTTGCAGAAGGTCTGCCGCGACCGGTCTGCTTTCTGGCGGCGCTGGCACTTTTCTTGCCTGAGGAAGTGCCTCGGGCGCTACCTTGACTAACTCTTTCACCTTTTCAGGCACCGCCTTAGGAGCCACGGGCTGCATTGGATCGGCTCTGGTACTTGTCGGGCCGGCGCCGCGCATTGTCGAAGTGTACAACTGTTTGGGAGGAGACCCACTTTTATAATCCTCAAAGGGGCCTCGGGGAACGTAACCTTGATATGCGAACGGCCGCCAACTGTCATGATGTTGGTCATAGAGAACCGAGAAGTCGTCATCTACGGCCAGGTTTCTCCTTGTGGATTTATCGTGCTGCGTGCGACATCTCATTTTCCAGCATTCGGTAATCTTTTCTTTAGACCAGTTAAGGCCTGCAATCTTGGACATAAATTTTTTGAACCCTGGAGATGAGAAGTGATGGTCCGGGTTTCGCTTGGGGTCATATGTCACCTCCTCGCAGAGAAATCCCGCCGGGGGGGAGAAGCTTCCATTAATTCAATCTCCCGATCAAGGTCCACATGGACCACGTCGCATCTATCTTCGGTTATATCCCGGGGGCACAAATGTGCAAACTTTCCCCTTATCCCATGAGGGTCATACTTCCAGCGCTGCGGCAGCAAAACCAGGCCAATCCGGGACAGCGCTTGCTCTAGGTAGACATGTTGTCCTACCTCAGTAATCTCAACGTTGGCCCAGGAAAGAGGGTATTGGAAAATCTGTCCTCTTTTCTTCCCTAGGCCAAACTCTTCTTCCACATAGTCCATCTGTCGGGCAACCTCCATCCCGAACAGATGCTCTGAGCACCAATAGGGCAGCAAATAGGGTTTGCCCTTGAACCCGTAGTTTCTGATCACAATCCCCTGCGTCAGTCTAAAAACGTCCTCGAGCTTCTGATTTATCAAAGCACTCGTCATTTCTCTTGGGGGACGGGGGATTTCACTTTCGATGAAGACTGACATGACGAATCCCAGAAAGTTGAAGTTGAACTTGTAGTAGGACCCTTTTCGGTATAAGTCATCCGTCCAGTTATAGACGAGCTGGGGCTCTCCCTTCTCGTTAACCTTCTTTAGGTTCAAGATCGGCATTTGGGGGTGCAGATGGTACAAACAAAGCCAGGCCAAAACGGAACTGAAATGAAAATCGGTTGACTGCCTCTTCTGAATCTTCAACAGGCTAGAATGAATGGCGTAAGCCAGCCAGTCTGCCCAGTCGAAAGAGATGGGGCGCTTTCCACTCCACTGAGCCTCTAGTTCGTAAGATTCTCCACACAGGAGGCATTCTGCCAACGCCAGCTGGTACAGGTGCACCAGCTCATCGGAGTCGCAGCCGAGGATCCATGCCAAGATGGTATATAGATACTTGCTCTAAAATTTCGCCAAAGGCATGGGGCCGATCGGCCATTGTCCGACCGGGAAGCGGGGCGTTGAGCTACGAATTGAGGAAATCCCTCATTCGCTTGGTGTGCGTGAAACGTCCCGCTTGTTCGCCCGTATTGATTTTTTCGAGGATGGTGTCGGAGTCATACTCCACCCCGGGGCGAAAGTCGGTCGTACAGTCTCCTCGCGTAGTGCGAACAAGGGTTTGCCAACGGAACTCGCAGATTTGCGGGAAGCTGGTTTATAATGTCTAATAATTAAGTCTATCAGCTCCGAGCATTGGTGGACAGGAGGGCACATGAATCTGAAGAGATTTGATTTGTACGCCGCTCCAAAATGATGGGAGGGCAAAACTTTGTCAGCCTAGCTCTCCACATTCGCTCGCAGCTGAGTTAGGCTCATGGAAAACAAGTCGTCCACATATCCTGCCAGGTAATTCATCAGAGGTGGTGGGGATTGCCCATGCTGTACCTTCTTCGTCCGGGCCTTTGACTTTTTCTCTGGAGGAGGATCGCCTTTGAAAACTCCTGGCCGTGGCAAATCCCCTGGTTCGCTGCTTTCATTGGACTGCGCTGACATGGGCCTTTTTCCCTTGTCCATCTCTCCGAGTCAGCAATAATGACAGGTTCAGTCGTCTCGCAACAAATTTCGCTATCAAAAGAATAATTAGCACTCGTCCGAGGAATAATCTCTGCATTCTGGAATGTTGGCATGATTCTGACCCCCTTTTCTAGATAAAAACAGCGCCATTAATGCAACGCAGGAGGGGTAGGTCGGCTGAGTTAAAACCCTTGGTGGCTGCGCAGGAGAACGTTTGAGAAAAGACGCGCCCCGGCAGACGTGCCTTGCTTCTTTAGTTGCATTTTTCCTTGAAAAACGCGCAATCATTAATTCAGCGTTGGGGACTGCACCATGGCTGACGTTGCTGCCACCACTTGGGCACACTGCTCAAGACAAAACCTTTGGCGCGGAAACCCAAATTAAAACAAGTGCAAGCGCGCCTTGGGCCCAGCTTGGGGGTTTTTGAATTTTTCGTTATTATTTTTCTTTTGAAACGCGTCCCAACGCTGGCCCGGAAAACTAGGCGCAGCCGGGCTTCGCCCGAAGTTGGGCGCGGCCCGACCTCGCCGGCGAAGTCGGACTTCGCTCGAATTTCGGGCGAAGTTCGAACTTCGCGTGAAGCGCGTGCTTGAACTCTTTTGCTTGCTTGCTGCGCCCAAGGCTTCGGGTGCGGTCTGGGTCTTTGCCGCCTTTGGGCTTCACACATCTTTGTAACCTTCGCCCGTTGTCCGAACTGCGCAATGCGATGCTGACTTTGTTCGGACTTCGCCGAAGCTTGGTGCGAAGTGCAAACTTCGCGCTTTGCACGAGAATAGAGCGCAGCGCGCACTTCGCGCGAGCGCTGGCCGAAGTCAGGCTTCGCTGCGAAGTTCGCACTTCGCGCAAACTTTGCGCGCAGTGCGTACTTCGCACGAAGGGTTGCGCAGTGCGTACTTCGGTCAAAGGATGAGCGGAGCTTCTTCTTGGTGTGCTTCAGTGTTTTCTCGAACAAACTTCGCAATTCGGCTGGGCCGAAGTCAGGCTTCGCTGCGAAGTCGGGCTTCGGCCAACACTTAGTCGATTTTTTGCTCTTTTTCTCCTTTCTTTCTCTCGCATAGCCGAACTTCGCCCTCCTCGGGGGCAACGACAGACTTCGCTGCGAAGTCTGTCTTTCTCTCCCATGCCGCATTTAAGCTCAAAGAAGGAAAAAATAAACCGAAAGCTAAAACTGGAAACTATACATGCGGGGAAAAATAAAAAACACAAGGAAAAATTTTTACAAGGAAGGGCCACTCGGGCGCCTTCAACAACGATAAAGCTTCAAGTGGAACCCGTTGACGGGGATGGGGAGGAGCCGACCCTCCATATCCGAAAGTATGTAGGCATTGAACCGATTTACCCGGGCAATCTGATAAGGGCCCTCCTAGAGAGCGTCAAATTTTCCGTGATTACCCGGTTTTGCCTTGTATGAGTCCCACTTCGACACTGTGTCCCCGACTTTGAAAACTCGGGCAGTGGTGCCTTTGGCAAACCAGCCTTTAGTGGCTGTAATGTGATCCGCGAAGGCCCGGTATGCACTTTCTCTCGTCTTCTTCCAACCGCAGGAGTTGGCACAATCTGTCGTCTCACCGGGTCTCCGCTCGCTCCTGTCTTCATCAACCATCCACAGGGCGGGGATTTCAATGTGTGATGGCATAACAGCCTTGCTTGCCATAGACGAGCGCGTAGGGGGACGTCTTGAGGGATTTCTTGAATGCAACTCGTCCGCCCACAGCGCCCGGTTCAGGAGCAAGTGCCAAGTCCGCTTATTCTTTTCAATGGTCCTCCGGAGAATTTTTAGGAGGTTCTTGTTAGTAGACTCAAAAAGGCCATTCCCCTGCGGGTAGTAATTAGAAGACATCTTGTGATAGATGCCAATTCTGCTGGTGTACTCCGTGAGTACAACACCTACAAATCTCGGACCGTTGTCTGTCACAATCGACTCTAGAACCCCGAAGCGGGTAATCAGGCTCTCAATGAACCTGATGACCGTTTCTTGGTCGACGTTCTTGGTCGGGATCGCCTCCATCCACCGTGTGAAATAGTCAGTAGCTATGAGAATAAACTTGTGGCCGACGGAGGAGTTAGGAGAAATCACCCCAATGAAGTCTAGACCCCATTGCTGGAATGAAGCTTCGGCTTGAATCGGTTGAAGGGGCAGGGGTGCTTTTCTGTTTCGGCCAGCATACCTCTGGCATTGATCACATTTGGCGTAGACCGCATACGCGTCTGCGAATAGAGTGGGCCAATAGTATCCAGCCTTTATTATTTTTAAGGCCATTGGCCTTGAAGAATGGTGACCCCCAGGCATCCCGAAATGAAAGTCTCCGAGGATCCTAGGCTGGTCAGATTTTATGACGCACCGCAACAGGATGCCGTCAATGTTTTTGAAGTAAAGCCCCTCGGGGCGAAGAGTGTACCTTAGTGCACCTAGCCGAAATCTCCTTCGTTGTGAGGCGTTCAGGTGATCGGGACATCTTCCGGTGCAGAAGTATCTCACCAGTTCATCTGTCCAATCACTCCCCTCCGATAAGGAGTTGGCTAGGTAGATGCGTGTCGCTATGTCCTCCCACTTACAAGCGGAGATGCCGGCTACAGTGCTTCGGGCCAATTCTTGACACAAGGCTCAGCCTCTGATAAGCTTGGTGGGCCATACTTCGATGTCAAACTCCTGGATCTTGGCAATCCATCCCGCTCTCTTGTGACCCGGTTCTCCTTGCAAGATGAAACTGCGAACATCGGGGTGAATCACAAAGACAGTGGTCTTACTCTGGGAGACAAAGTGCCTAAAATTTCGAAGGGACTTCATGACTGCATGGACCTGCCGCTCTATAAAATTGTACTTCTCTTCGTGCGGCAAAATCACTTGGCTTAGGAACGCAATGGGGCGCTCCTCACCATCGTCTCCCTTCTGAGTCAGGACTGCAGCATAACTTTCGGGTTCTCCCACTGCATACAGGATGAAGTCCTTAGAGTAGTCCGGGTTTGTCAACACCGGAGCTTGCGCAATTCGAGCCTTGATTTCCTCAAAAGCTTGCTCTCTCTCATCAGTCCATTCGTAAGGTGTATCTTTCTTCAACAGTTCGGCCATAGGCTTGATCACCTGTGCGAAGTCTAGGATGAACTTCCGCACGAAGTTAATCTGATCGAAGAAGGACTGCAACCCTTTTTTATCGAGCAATGGCGAAGCGAACGAGGGCTTTTGCTCTGTCAGGGTCAATGGCGAGGCCTTCCTCGGAGATGACATGTCCCAACAGCTTTCCTTCCTTTACCGCGAAGACAGACTTCTTCGGGTTTCGACAACTTTCAAATATCTTCCGCAGGTGCGAAACATGATCTTCTCGTCGGTGAGAGAAAATAGTCATGTCATCAAGGTAGATGACAATAATCTTGTTGAGCAGCTCTCGGAAGGCCAGGTCCATGGCCCTTTGGAACGTGGCACCAACATTGGATAAGCCAAACGGCATGCGCTGATAGGCGAACGTCCCCCACTTTGTGGTAAACGCCGTCTTATGCTGGTCTTCATCTTTGACCCAAATCTGGTTGTAGCCGAAAAATCCATCTAAAAGTGAAAATCTCTGGGCTCCAAAGAACGATATGTAGAATCGATCGATTTGGGGAAGCGGATAGTGGTCCCGGAGGGAAGCCTGATTTAGGTTTCTGAAGTCGACACAGAGACGTATGTCGCCATTCTTTTTCCTCACGGGCACCAAATTCGTGACCCAGGATGAATGTTTGATGAGGTAGATGATCTTGGCCTCCAACATCTTCAAGAGCTTGGTCTTCATCATGGCCTCAATCTTTGGATTTACGGCCCTTTGATTTTTTCGGAACGGCTTGGCGCCATCCTCTAGCTCGATGGTATGCTGGATGACAGATCTGTCATACCCCCTCAAATCCTCGTAGCACCAGGCCACGATGTCGGGGAACTCCTGGCATAGTGATCTAATCTGCACCAGCTCCTTCGACGTGCAGTCTGTTCCGACCTTGATGGTTTTACCAGGTTCGAGCTCCAGGTCAGCATACTGCCTCGGGTCTACTTTGATCCTGTGGGATATTGCTCTGTCATTTTGATCAAAGAGACTTTCTAATGTAATCAGTCCTTTTGGGACGTGATTATTCCGTAACTGTATCAACCCCTCATATTGCTCGTCATCAGGGTCTCTACCTTCGATTACACACACTTCGTTAACCAGGAATGTGACGATCTCCTCGTCACAGCTGAATACCTGCCAGAAGGTATCCCTATCAGGCACAGAAGGCCTGTAAATGGTGCGGACCGGCTTCAGTTTCTGGACGACGTCTTCAGTCGAAACGTACCTGGCTCCAACAGATGCCAGAATATCAGCATGCTTGTTTCTCTCACGTGATATTGCCTTAACGTTCAATGAGTCAAACGATTCCATCAGGTCCTAGACCCAATTGCGGTACGCTCTAAGATAGTGATGCTTAGATGCGCATTTATTCGTAACTTGATGACACACTAACTCTGAATCTCTAAAAATTTGGAGATGCTTGATTTCGAGCCTTTCTGCCTTTCGTAGACCCAAGCACAGGGCTTCGTACTCCGTCGAATTGTTAGTACAGCTCCAGGCCAGCCTGTAGGCATAGTCCCTCTGGACTCCGATTGGGGAAACTAGGACGACCCCTGCACCAGCGCCATTCTTGCAACGCGCGCCGTCAAAGAAAATCTTCCACAGCTCTTCGGGTGTAGGTCCTACTTCCTTCGCAATGGACACATCAAGCTCCTCGGGCTGCTTAATGGAGTAACAGCCCTGCTTTGTCCCGATTATAGCATTGAAGTCTTGCAACGAGAACTCGTCTTCAAGCTATAGCACTTCGAGAGCTTGCTCGGTTAGTTCTACTGTCACCAGTTCTTCCTCTGACAACTGGACCATGCAGTCCATCTCTCCTCCAAGTATCTTGTCTACTAGAAAAGGGGAAGGCTTCTCATTGAAAATTTTCAGTCTCTTTCCTTTGAAGGGCACTTCCATGTGCGAGTAGTCTAGAGACAGTACCCACCCAACTCGCAGGTGAACTCCCGAGAGAGACACATGCCGAAGTAAGGCTCCAGGTCAACAATCATGACCTCTTGGATGACCATAATGTCGAGAGCTTTGTGCAGCTGGATAGGGATGTCCTTTATGACACCAACTGTCTTGACAGAGGGTGCCGTCTAATCTACAAGCACACCTTGGCTGCTCCGTGTGTATTCCATCCCGATCTCATCGCAGACGGCCTTCGGCATCACAGTCGAGGAAGCACCAGAATCCACCATGCAGTTGTGAACTATGTGCCCTTGCATCCGTAAAGACAGATAAAATGGTGGCGGTCTGTTCTTCCCAGTGGTGGAGACTGTCAAAGGTTGAACCAGGACAGCAGGCTGCATCTGCTTGTCGTTCTTCATGTTCTTCAGTGATTCTTGCAGCAGATCTACCTGGCCTGGAAGCAGAAGAGCATCGTACATGCTGATTCTGGCAGGAGTCTTCTTTAACTCGTCTACAATGCTGTAGCCCGAGGTACTAGCTCCTTCCGCTGGTTTAGCCGGTTCATACCTGGTCCGGTACTGTTGGGTGGCCTCAACTCGCTGTCTCTTGGTCAGAGACGGGTACTTCAGCTTCTCCTGGGCTTGTTCTTTGGTTTCGGCTGGGGGCTGAAGTACAGGAAGCTTAGCGGGAGTTGGGGCCTTTGCTGGAGGCTTAGCTGGAACAGCAGCGGCCTTTGCTGGAGAAGGTTTAGCGGGAGCTTTATCTTTGGATGCCTTCTCCTGGGCTGTGTAAGGCCATAGCCGCTTGTACGGTGGCAGCCCATCGGGCTGTGGTTTTTCTCTTCTTGCGTATACCTGCAAAGGTTTGGCCGCGTCCGCAGCTTTCTTTTCTTCCTTGGAGGGCATCACTGGATTCTCTTCTGGCAGGGCAAAATTGGCCTCGCCGTCCAAGATCATGTACAACTCATCATCTTCTATAGTGTTGTCGGCCAAGGTCTGGATGTAGTGCTGGTGCAAAGTGCAGTCTTCCTCCGAATGCGGGTCATTGCACGTAGTGCACTAGTTGACCTGGTCAGGAGGACCATGTGGGTCATCTATAGCAGCATTTCTCCGAGGCGGACGCATCTGTGGTTGGTTTTCTGGGGCTTTATCTTTTGTCAGCGTCGGTGGTGCATACGGCATTCTAGGAGCAAAGTCCATTTGGGCCTGCTTCTTTTTCATAGCGGTCATGTCATTGGACATGGCATGATATCCGGAGGCCAAAGCCCGCACTTCTTGTAGAATCGTGTTTTGGATGCTGTTGTCGGGATGCAGCAACTGTGCTGGTGGAGGCAAAGCGGCCAATGGAGGAGGGTTAGAATAAGACGCATACTGCGAGGGAGCAGGAAGCACTGGAAAATGCGGAGCGGGAGGAGGCGGATGAGGGTAATGCAACTGAGGCGGGCCGTATTGAGTTACGACCGACGTCATATTCCATTGCGATTGGGGTTGCTGCCCTGAAGTAGACGACACACCACCAGAAGCATAAGGATACTGCGATCTGGGAAAGTCGAGATGAATCGGCTCCTGCACTCTGGACGAAAGCCTGTCGATGGAGATAATGTCAGCTTCAGCTTGCTGGGCAGCTTCGTATAGTGCATGGAATTCATCAATTCGGGCGATCTTCAGCAGCAGGCATATGTCTGAGTTGAAAGACCTCAGATAGTAGTGAGCAGCCATGCCGGCTGAAGGTCGAAGTTCGCGAGGTACCCGTTTCCAGGATCTCACAAACCTAATGTTAAAATCAGACACCTCCTCTTGAGGATGCCTCCGGATTGCTTGGAACTGATGCAGTAGAGAGGTAGGATCAGCAGACTCGTTGCATCCTTTTACGAGCCTCCTAGCAAGCTGGGGCCACCCAGTGATGGATCCCTCTGGCAGCGATCTCCACCAGTAGAGAAGCTTTCCCCTCAGGGAAAGGGCCAGCAGACGGGTCTTCACACTTTCATCGGTGATGGTATGCAGTGCGGCCAGGGCAAGGATGTCCTGGATGTGCTCGTACGCCGTCTTACCGTAGCCGTCGTATGTGGGAATAGACTTTAAAGCGACAGGGGGCACAACTTGCTGACCGATCAGGGCCAAAGGCCCTGTAGAGTCCACCGTCGGGAAGAGATCATCGTCATTCGGCTGTTGAGCAGCCATTTCTTCTTCTTCTCCACCGTCGGTTGTGTACTCGATGTCGGTACTTTTCGAGGATGCAAGATTTTCCTCTTCCTCGGCCTCTTCTACTTCGTACTCAACTCTTCCGACCTCAGCTTCGGCCTCTTCTTGGATCTCAGCCTCGGCTTCGTCGAAACGAGCTCGCGGATCGGCCAGCCTAGGTATCTCGCCTCGAGCGTGGATGTCTAGTTCGTAGAACTCAGGCGGGCTTCTCGGATTTCTTGTTCGCCACCTTCTCGTGTGCATGAAGGTGACAAGACCGGTCTTCTAGACTCAGAGGATTTGTTCGTGCAGAGTCACCAGGTGTTCAGATTTGGAATAGCAATGAAGCGAACATCGGTGCTTCGATTCTGTCGGGGGTGAGAAACTTCCTTATCTCACCAAGAGCTCAGGAACTGTCAGTGCCAGGTGGAGACTGATTGGAAAATCTCTCGTCAGATGTGGGACCCATGTTCCACCGAGCGGGTCAGAAGAACTTTTGCGCTAGGTGGAAACTGGACGGGTACTCTTTCTTTAAATCATGGGACAAGCGTCCCACCGGGCGTGCCAGAGAAACTGTTGGTTACGAATCTGCCATGAGGAAAGGATTTTTGGTTAATGCGCCCAGATTCGCCCACCAGCATGAAAGGCCGGAAGGAAGAGATGCCTTTCGAGCCAATCTTCGGAGAAGGCCGGCTCCTTTTGGGGGGGGGTTGATTTAAGCCAAAGGGAACAGGAAAGAAATAAATGAACGGAAAGAGATAAATGTACAGAAAGAGATTACAAATATGTCCAAAGGTTTGTGGGGGGGAACTAACAGTACGGGAACACACCAATCACCGCTACTTACTGCGTACAAACACAAAGCATGACAAGGAACTGCAAAACCTAGGCGTACTTCCGATACACCAGCAGCGTATGCACAGCTTCAATAGCTCCCTAGAAAACATTCCCTATAAGGAACTAACAGCAGGGGATCGTATCAATCACCAGATACTTACACTGACAGGGGTAGAAAGTAAACTTAGAGATGTCAGAGCCAGGTATATGTGTTAGGCAGAGAGTTTAACCGCATAGCTTCAATGGCTCCCTAGCAAACATTCCCTACAAGGAACTAACAGCAGGGGATCGCATCAATCACTAGATACGGGCCAACAACGTCACACATAACTGATGGAACTGCTACCACATCTATTATATGAATGCTTTAAATTAATGAAGTACAGAAGGTGCTTTAAACAAGCAATGCTAGAGGAACCTGATCGCCAAATGCCGAAATGAATCAACGAGCCGTGACACAGGTGGGCCTAAGGCATATAATGAAAGAGCATAAAAGAATAAAGACAAGAGAATGAGAACCGGGCATACAGATTGTATTCATAAGCAGAAGCACGGTTACAGTAAGCACAGTAGTTCCCTAACAAACATTCCCCTTCCACCCTTTACAATGAATTCAAGATGGGCTTTTATAGCTCGAGTCCCACCCGTTACATTAATGGGCACAGAGTCCTAGTCAAACATAAGCTGACAGAAGCGGCGAAAGAGCTGCAAATGCTGACCTTTTTGTCGGACTGGTCATGCACCGCAGCATGGTCTTCCTAGAAGTCGGGCAGCTACGTGGCGAGTGCTCGGGCAAAACTTCAAGTCGGCAGGCTCGCCGGTAGCTGGAGCGGGTGAAACCTCGGATCGGCTTTGAATGAGGATATTAACGCGAGCGGTGCAGGCAGCCCATGCTTATCCCTTTTGGTCGGCAGTTTTGGTTCAAATCCCGAGTTGGACACTTGTCCGATGATGGGTTATCGTCGTGTGACACATGCCCGCCTTAGAGGGCGATCTATCCATCTTCGCTTGGGATCGGGGCTCCTTGGGATGCATGCAAAAATCAGTCTTTGTCGTGGAAGGCCTTCAAGCCTTGGTCAAATTTCGGGTTTGTTCCCCTATCACACACCTGTCAAGGGCGCATTCTGACTCTGTTGAGAAGTCGAACTGCGCATAGGCGAACACTGGTGTCTGCCGCCATATGGACCTGCTCCGGCATTTTATCTTTCTTCTGCGTTGACCTGCCAGTCTGTCAGTGCAAGGTGCGCCCAAAAAGTGGGGCGAAGTACGAACTTCGCACCAAAACTGGGCGAAGTACGCACTTCGCACCAAAACTGGGCGAAGTACGAACTTCGCACCAAAACTGGGCGAAGTACGCACTTCGCACCCAGACTTAGCCAATTTCAGATAGACCTGCTGGAAAGTTGGAAAATCAACTGGGGGACTCCAAGGAAAAAAAGGGGGGAGAGAAAGAGAATGGGAAAGAAAAGGAAAGGGAGAGAAGGAAGAAAAACGGAAGGAGGAAAAGAAGAGCAGCACTGTTACAAAACAATATTGAAGACATTGCACCCCGTGCAAAATGTGACAACAGTGACATGCACATTAGTTTTCCCTCTGCATGGGCATAGTATGCCTATAGCTTCTCATGGGCCTCATTGTGGGCCCTAACATCAATAAAAAAAAACATTAAAAATTTAAAAACCACCCCACTTGGGCTTCAATGTTAGCAGGTTCACTATGATGTTCAATCACAGCTTCTTTTTCAGCAAAAGGCCCCTCTGGAGCTTTTCGCTCTTCTGTGGCATTATATTCCTCTTCAACCACAGGCTGCTGCTCTGCAGGTGTTGGCAATTGCTCAGTCACACCATTCTCAACCACTGGCTCAGGTTCACTAACTGGATCAGAACCAGGAAGACTGGATTCCTCTTCTATAACTCCATTTGCCAAACCAAGGTTTTGCTTTGATTGCTCTTGCTCTTCATCCAAATACTTAAAGACATCATTCAATACAAAATACCCCTTATCCTGGGGAGCCAGGAAAAATGACTGGGTGAACAGACGCAATCCACTATTTTTAAAGGTAAGTGATCCCGTTACCAGGACCAATACGCCATTGTTATACGATTCCTGCACATCGATTGTCTTGATAACATATTTGCATTCATTGTAGCCAAGAGACAATATCATCTGATTAATACCCTCCATAGTGGTTACAGTGAGCATTTCACCATTTGGGCCTGGCCGACCAAGTTTGCTGCACTCCTGATAAAATCTATAAGCCATCTGAGGTGACTGATGGAGAACATTGTAGTACTGGGTCACAAAGGCATTCCCAACCACTTGTGCAGGATGAATCACAACAGGTAATCGTCGTCGTCTGCCTCAAGCTTACCAAAAAAATTTGCATCGGATTGGTCATCCATTCATACATCCTGTCAATATTGAAATCACAGCCCATGACGGGGTGCATCGCAGCATTCTAGCTCCCATGAGCTCCATTGTATCATCTACCACCACTGTCGTCGAAAACGTAGCAACTACACAAAATCACAGGAGAAAAAAAAAATTATATCATCCAGGGCTTCGGCATCCATCTTCTCTAGCATCACATCGCCATTGCCAATGCCTCGTCTTCCTTTTGCAAGGCCATATCCTGGCCATTTCCTTTGAATACAAAAAGAAACTAGCCTGTGGGAAAAGTTCTAGGCAGGTTGGAAACAAACAGTGGGAATGGATTCTTTAGCTTGCTCATTAACCATTGCCACAGAAAACAGATCTATCGTGCATAGTATGGCCCCTAAAAAATCAAATTCCCAAAATTTTGCATCTTCGAATATGAACGGGTAGATCGTGGTCCACGTGATGCTCCATCTCGACGTGTTCCTTGACGGCATCACCTTGTTGGTGTCGCCGTGCCCCATCACACCGACGATCCTGTCGACGTCGATAATTTCTTCGACGTGCAAGGGTTTGATGGACATGGCCAAGCAAGAGTGGGGTCTTGACGGTTACGACACAATGAAGGGCTTCATTTGCCTTCGCGATGACGACAACGGATTCGAGGGCGAGAACCGGGAGGATTACACGTCGAGCAGTGAGAGTGCTCAGCCTTGAAACTATGGTGCACTATGCAGCAGTCAGGATTTCTTCCAGGGCTGAAAGAGGCAGCGATCTTTAAGAAGCTTTTCCCAATGGGAACAACATTTATGGCTGCATAAGGGAAGAATTCGATTTCCAGCCTCTTTTCAAAGCCTTCTAATCCCGACAAAGACACTACGTCTGAAATCCTATCAGTGTCCATGAAAAATTTATCACAAGTCTGGTAATTCCAGTCTGTTGTAGCAAGAAATGTCGACAACAATCCTCGAATATTACTAAAGCTGCTCCATCATTACACGTTGCCCATGATACAAATAAAGTGCCTTAGCATTTACAACACCATATCACCAGAGGAGTTAGTTGTTGCGCTATCTCCACGCTCACCGCACCACGCTATTTGCAGATTTAAAAAAAAAAAAAAAACTAAAAAAATTCTGAAATTTTTTTCCAAATTTTAAAAATTCTTACCATCTGGTTTCTGATCCATCAAATGATGGAGAGCATACTACCTCGGTAAAAATTTAAAAAAAATAGGGGAGAGGGAGGATTTCCATGAGGGAAATACCCCCTCAAAGGTTTCACAGGCAGGAGAGGGAACCTGCTCTGATACCAAATGTTGGGAGTGAAACTGAAGGGATTTATTATTGATAAAAATGTGTTACATATATAGGCAGAAGCCTATATTCAACACATGACACTTGTCAAGAGAAATTGACAAGTGTCAAGGTGAAGGCATAGTGCACTTTAACTCTAACAATAAAAACCTATGTAAACTCATTGAAAAAATGCGAGAGGGCCATAATAAAAGCCACATATAACTCTTCAAAAATAATAAGAAATGTGTATTAAAAGTGTTTTCAATAACAAGTTATTTAAAGGTTTAGTTAGGGCTAGTGTTTTGAAGGTGATTGTGCAAGGATTTCATATGTGTTAAGTGCAAGCGATGACAAAGGCTATATTTTAGGGCCTACATGCCCTAGGAGCCAACTTTTTGTGTTTTTTTCTCAAGATAAACATAGGTAATGTTGCAGGAGATCCACGATGGGTTAGGAATCAACAAATCTTCATGCTACGGATTTGATTGAAAATTGCTTCTAATTTGTTTTAAAAAAAACAAAAATCACATCTTTCCTCAACATTTAAGGCATGGATTAAAGAGACCCAAAAGCAAGTTTCAAGTTGCAGATCAAATAAGAGAAGCCTCCTTAGAAAAAGGAAAAAAGGTTCAAAACTCAAGCAATCCTAACACTAAGGAACACCTCCAAAACATATCCACTATGAAAACCCCTTTTAAGGGTAAGGATTCTCCAAAAATTAATTTTAGGGATGCCCTCCGTGGTGGACAGTCCCAACCTAATGCTAAAATTACTCTTAATGCTTCTTTTAGACCTCTAAGAATACCTTAGATTGATCCCAAAAAAACTAAGTCAAGATGTCTAAGAGCAGTTGATGGAACCTCCATAGTTAAGATAAAAAAGGTTAACATTCAAGATGGAATAGAAGATATGGAGATAAGAGGATTGATTTGTCATTTCTTGGGTTTTTGTCTGAACATATATACTTTCAAAGTGTGGGCTGCAAAATACTGGAAAATAAAAGGTGAAACATAAATCTCTATTTATCCCAATGGTTATTTTCTTGTTATTGTTAGGGTAAAATAGGTAGTATATTGCATTATACTACATAGATAGATTATTACATTTACTTTTCTACTTTCTACCATGTAGATATTTACTGTCTTAAATATCTAATGGTAATTCCTAAATATCCTAGGTTAAGAGTTCTAAACCTAACACTCTACCTTCGTTAGCGTGTTAGTTAGCGTGGATATAGGAGTATTAGTTTCTAAACCTATTTTGTAACCTATTTAATCTAGGCATTGTTCCTAAGTTATGTTTAATGCAAATTATTATTTTATTAATCAAACTCGATCTCCTGGTCACATTGGCATCAGAGCCATTTTTTTTGGCTTCACCCGGAGGACGAGTTGGTGCCATTTGGTAGCCATCGAACCCACCTCAACAGGTGAGCCCAATGGCCAGACTGCTGGATAGGTCAACTTGACCTGCCAGGGCCCAGCCACTATGGGGTCGATCGGCAGGCACGATCATCGAGGCGATCATGATCCGATCACCCGCATGGCTAGGCCATCGACCTTTATAGGTCGAAGCCTGTCAACCATGATCCCATGGCCATTTTTTGCCCAATCGAGACAGCGTTGACCAGTCACCCGTAGACCATAGACCACCCACAGGATCGGCCTGAGCAGCCTCTGGCCGACCACACGTGGGCTCGACCTGCGTTGTCTCTCGCAGTCGCACGTGGGATCATCAAGAGGGTAGGAGCGCCCTCTCGATCCCATGTGGACGTGGCCCCCATAGGCTGGGAGAGCCGAGAGGGCAGGCGAGCCCTCCCCTCCCAGTTGGATGTGATGATCTAGACCCGATCGGGATCTAAGAGGGCAGGAGCGCCCTTCGATCCTCGACCACCTCGGGATCCATGAGGGTAGGCATGCCCTTCGATCCCAAACAACCTCAAAATCCATGAGGGTAGGAGGCCCTCCGATCTGAGTAGACCCGACACGTGGCGAGATCCGGCCTACTCTAGACTACATGCACCCCGAGGTGCTGACCTGGATGCTAACTAGGCGACACGTGGCACACTGGCCATGCGCCACCTAGATGCTGACTGGACCGACCACCTGACATGGACCTGACATGTGGCGGACAACCACAGGATGACCTGACTCGACACGATGCGTGGCGGACCGCCACTGGACACTCGACACGTCACACCCTTGGTGCCACGTGGCGGCGTCCAAAAGGGTAGTGACTTGGACTATGATTACCCATAGGCAATCACATCCCAAGGGGCGTGTTGCGGCTTTTGAAGCCTTCAGCATCCCCTATGGGATGCATGTGGGATAAAACCCACTAACATCCAGAGGACGCCCAAAGGCTTCCTCAATTACTAAGGGGGGGTTGTTGTTCCAAGCCCTCCGGCCGCTTAGTTGGCCAAGGCGGACGCCTTAGGCCCTAGCGGGTCGCGTGTTCGAGCCCGTGCGTCATCGACCGCCAGTTTTGAAGGTTTTTAAAATATTCTCCACAATTTTTTATTTGCTCCTAAAGTTTTTTTTATGTTGATTTAAATATTTTTTTAGTTTTTTTTTATAATTAAGTTTTTCTTTGGATTTAATCATCAATTAAAGCAATCAAGTTGATTTTTTTTCCAAAATAAAGCTTTATTATAAAAATTATTAAACTTTAAAAGATATTTTTTTTAGCATTTTAAAGAACTAGGACATTTTTGAAAGGAGACAAACAAACCCTTCAATTTTGTTTTTTGCAATAAATTCCTCTAAAGTTCTATTGTTTTCTTCACAAATTGTTTGGAGATACAAGACATAGAAACTCACAAATTCTATTGCAAAACCAAGAAATTGAACACATTGGCAAGGACAAAGGTCATTTTTTCTTTGCAACATAATCAAAATTTGCTTTTGTTTTCTCCTTCACATTGGAGATATAAGACATAAAATTGCAGATTTTTTGTTGTAACACTTGAAAAATATTTTTTTGAACCTATTTGATCCTCATGCTTGAGTGTTGAAGACAAACACCAAAGTCGTGTGTCGACTGGTCTGGAAGCCTTTCAAACGCGGGTCGTGTGTCGACTTGTCTTGAAAGGAGTGCTCGAATTTTTTTTCAATTTTGTAAAAATTAAGGAGGGATAGAAGTCATATTTTGTGATTCTATTTTTTGCAAAATTGTAAAGAGAAAGGGGGGATATTTCAAAACAAGAAAGGTGCATTCTCGATTGTACTCGACACCTTTTCTTAAAAATTGACTATACTAGGTGCATTTTTGGTTGCATCCGACACCTAGAGTGATAATAATTTGGGTTGCTCTCTTGTTTTTATTATTGCACTAACAATCATGCTTTTCATGTGCAATTAAACAATCAGATAAGAACATTGAAGAAGCATTTCACAAAACCCAAACTTCACTCAAAATCGTGCTACACCTTGCACAGGTTAAAACAAAGTCAATTTTTACTCCCCATCAAAGGTCAAAATTTAAACACCTTGATTCACTCTCTTTGTTTGGCTTAATTTCCTCAAAATTTCCATCCTTCTTGAAGGGTGTTAAGGCAGGTGCCATTAAATATCCTAGAGAGCAAAATCAGAAGTCTTTCAAAACCTACCCCTTTAATTTGCTCTATTTGTTTGGCTTAAAATCCTCAAACTTTTCATCCCTTGTTAAGGGTGTTAAGGCAGGTGCCATTAAATATCTTAAAGAGCAAATTAAAATCTTCCATATACTCTTTTGAGGGTATACTAAAAGATAAAGTCATCTTAGTCATATAAATTTGAAACCTTCACCATGGCCATGATCAACAAGTATCTCAATGAGAGCCAACTGCTCAAAGGTTCAAATTATTCTGCATGGAAAACTAAGATGAAAGCCATTTTAACTATAGAGGAGATGTGGGGAATAGTGGATGGCACTGATTCTAGACCCACATCAGCAGGAGCAGATCAGACAACATATGATAAAAAGGATAAAAGACTTTCCTTATTGATCTTGCTAGCTATTTCTGATGACATACAACCTCATATAAGTGAAGCTAAAAATGGTAAGGAGGCATGGAATGCCTTAGCAACCATTTTTGAAGGAAAGAATCAATCAACAATTCTTAACCTTCAAACACAACTTCATACTCTTCATATGAAATCTGGAGAGACAATAGAGCTATTCCTCTGCAGAGTCGCAGATATAAAAACAAAACTGCAAGCCTTAGGAGAAAAAGTGGAAGACAATGTCCTGACCTCAATCATTTTAAGGGCTCTTCCAGACTCCTATAGAATGTTGATCACTTCACTACAAGTCTCTGGAAGGACAGTGACTTTTGTAGAGTTGGTAAATTTGCTTCAAACTGAAGAAGCTAATCAACTCCAAAGAGATGAGGCATCCAACAATGCACTCTTCTCAAACAAGCAAAGTGGAAAGAAAAAGTGGAATCAACAGAAAGGATCTTCTTCTAACAAAGACAAGGGTAAAGGCAAAGAGATTCAGAAGAAGAAGCAGTATTGTAAAATTTGTGATAAAGACACTCATGAAACCAAAATATGTTGGTTTAAGAACAAACCGCCCAATGAACAAGGTCAAAATAAGGGCAAAGGTAAACCAAAGAACAAGAATAAATAGCAATAGGGACACATTGTCGCTGAAGATTCTAGTTCGGACTCTGAACGAGCACACAAAGTGCTCATGACACATACAAAATCCTCTCACAAGGATACTATTTGGTACATAGATTCAGGCGCTAGTAAACATATGACTGGCGATAAGTCCTGGTTTGAGACATTTGAGGCTCGAGAAGGTAGACCGGTAACCATTGCTGATGATCAGACCTATCGAGTTCAGGGAGAAGGAAGTGTTTTTGTCTCCCTTCCAGATGGAGAATGTAAAATTCAAAAAGTTCTTTATGTACCAGGATTGAAAAATAATCTCTTGTCAGTTCCACAAATCCTGGACAATAACATGAATGTCAATTTCAAAGTGGACAAAGAAAAGAAACGTTGCTTTATCACCCAGAAAGGAAAATAGATAGCAACAGGTTCATACAAACATGGTTTGTTTATCTTAGATGCAATTACCTCTACACATACTACAATGGCAATAACCACAAAAGAGGCCACTTCTCTATGGCATAAGAGATTTGGGCATCTAAGTTCAGGGTATTTACTAGAACTCAGTAAATATCAAATGGTGAAAGGACTGCCTACTCTTTCATCTACTTTGCCAGTGTGCTCATATTGCTTGTCAGGAAAGCAACATAGAGTACCTTTTGAACCTAGCTCCTATCGAGCTAAGGTACCTTTGGAGTTAGTTCACACAGATTTGTGTGGTCCTATGTCTACTAGTTGTGGAGGAAAAAGGTATTTTCAATTGTTTGTAGATGATCACTCACGAAAAATGTGGGTCTTCTTCTTGCAGTTGAAGTCTGAAGCATTTGACTATTTTCAGCAGTTCAAGAAGCTTGTTGAGAAAGAATCGGGATGTTTCATAAAGACCCTCCATTCAGATCGAGGGGGGAATACACATCAAAATACTTTTCCTCATTTTTATAGAAACATGGGATAAAAATACAGTTAACAACAACCTATTCTCCTCAGTCAAATGGAGTTGTTGAGAGAAGAAATCGTTCCATTATGGAAATGGTTCGATGTATGCTTAAGGGAGCCAATCTTGAGCACATTTACTAGGCTGAAGCTATAACAACTATAGTATATCTTCTAAATAGGGCACCCACACGGGCTCTTGAAGGTATGACTCCTCAGGAAGCATGGAGTGGAAGGAAACCCTCCATATCTCATCTACGAGTATTTGGGTGTAAGGCTTTTATGCATATACCTAAGGAGAAAAGAAAGAAGTTAGATGAGAAGACCCTACAATGTGTTTTTCTTGGATATGATGAATACTCAAAAGGCTATCGATTGATAGATCCATTCACCAAGAAAATACATGTTAGTAGAGATGTAGTGTTTGATGAAGCTTTCACATCTAACACTACATCAATATACTTGGAAGATGAGGAGCAACAACCACTTCCTCCTCCACAATAGAAAAAGCCTCCAAAATGGTATACAAGTACTATGAAAGATTCCAAACTCACTTCACCACCAGATCTCACTCTCAATCGTCCAAAGACATGAAGCATGTCTCGACAGAGAACGACAGAAGCATCTACTTCAGTTGATGATCTTTGTGTAGATTTTCAAGAGCTTTCTGTTGATAGAGATTTAGAAAGTGGAAATGATATGGAAATTGATGAGGAGAGGGTTTACATGTCTTCATATGATGAAAATGAACCTTCTACAGTTGATGAAGCACTTAGTCAGCCTCAGTGGAAGGCAGCTATGGATGCTGAACATAAATCCCTCATTAAAAACAAAACATGGAAGCTGGTCGATTTGCCTAAAGGAAAGAAGCCCATAGGCTGCAAATGGGTTTACAAAGTCAAATATAAGGCAGATGGTACCATAGACAAGCATAAGGCCCATCTTGTGGCAAAGGGCTATGCTCAAAAGGAAGGCCTTGATTATGAGGAAACCTTTGCTCCCACAACAAGGATGACCACCATTCGAGTTCTTTGTGCTATGGCAGCATAGTTCGGATGGAAATTACATCAGATGGATGTAAAAAGTGCCTTTCTAAATGGTGACTTAAAAGAAGAGGTATACATGACTCAACCTCCAGGATTTTTTGAGGAAGGCCATGAGCAACAGGTTTGCAAGTTGGTCAAATCATTATACGGGCTAAAACAAGCCCCAAGAGCATGGTACATCAAAATGGATAGTCACCTACTACAGCACGGATTTAAGAGAAGTCCATCAGATGCAAATCTCTATATCAAGAACACAGGTTCTAAAATAGTGATTCTTGTACTGTATGTAGATGATCTGATCATCACTAGCAATTCAGAGAAATTGATTAACGTCATGAAAGATGACTTGAAAGAGTCATTTGATATGACAGATCTTGGACTTCTCCACTACTATCTTGGCCTTGAGATAGAACAGAAGAAGAATCATCTTAGGGTGACTCAGAAAAAGTATGCCAAGACTTTAGTAGAAAAATATCGTATGACTGATTGTAAGCCCAAAGCAACACCGATGGAATCAAGGCTTCAGTTATCATGGTATGATGACTCACCATAGGTAGATGGCACGCTATATCGACAGATGATTGGAAGCCTCATCTATCTGACCAATACTAGACCAGACATTACTTATGTTGTAAACTATCTTTCTCGGTTCATGCAAGAACCAAAGGTCTCTCACTGGAAAGCAGCTAAGAAGGTTCTTCACTACATTCAGGGTAGTGTAGATTATGGTCTAGAGTATAAGAAGAATAACTCATTCTTCTTACAGAGTTACACTGACTCTGACTATGTTGGATCCCTAGATGATAGAAAATCAACATCAGGATATGTATTTCATCTTGGATCTGGTCCTGTCTCATGGCATAGTAAAAAGCAATAGGTGGTTGCTTTATCTTCAATAGAGGTAGAGTATCACGTTGCACGAGAAGCTGTGTGTGAAGCGATATGGTTAAGTCACATCTTGGCTACCATGGGCCTACCAAAGAAACTTCCTATTCACATGTTTTGTGACAACTCAGGTGTTTTGAACTTGGTCAAGAATCCAGTCCATCATGAATGCACAAAGCATATTGACACAGATTGTCATTTCATTCGTGATGAAGTTCCTAAACACAGAATCAAGCTCCAATACATTCCCACCGACGAACAAGTTGCTGACATCTTCACCAAGGCACTTGGACGTGTCAAATTTGAGTTGTTTCGAAGTAAACTTTGTATATCAAAGTAATGTAATAAAGGGGGGATGTTAGGGTAAAATAGGTAGTATATTGCATTATACTACATAGATAGATTATTACATTTACTTTTCTACTTTCTACCATGTAGATATTTACTGTCTTAAATATCTAATGGTAATTCCTAAATATCCTAGGTTAAGAGTTCTAAACCTAACACTCTACCTTCGTTAGCATGTTAGTTAGCGTGGATATAGGAGTATTAGTTTCTAAACCTATTTTGTAACCTATTTAATCTAGGCATTGTTCCTAAGTTATGTTTAATGCAAATTATTATTTTATTAATCAAACTCGATCTCCTGGTCACAGTTATTTTTTTCTAATGATGAAGATAGAGAGAAAATATTTCAAGGGGGTCCCTGGTTCTTTGGAAGGGTGGGGCTTTTCATGAAGCCTTGGCACACTAAATTTAAATTCGAAGAAGAGATACCTTCTACAGGACCTATGTGGGTTAGACTCTTTGGCCTCCTAATTGAATTCTAGAATTCGGTTGTATTTTCTACAATTGAAAACTCCCTTGGAACTTTCATGATGATTGTTGATTGTACACATAAATTTGAACACATTATTTATGCTCGAATTTGTGTCTTAATGGATTTCGACAAACCCCTTCTAAAAAATATCTCATTACAATTTGGGGAGGACACTTGGGAGCAGGTGGTGGACTATGAGAACATTCCTTTCCATTGTAGAATTTGCCATGAATATGGTCATTTGGCTAGTGTCTATCCAAATAAGATTCTAGATCAAAAGAAAGAGGACACAAACTTAGCAGGTTTCCAAATGCCTAAGAAGAAGAACACTAAAAAAACTAGTTATGAAGGATCAAGTGATGTTGTCAACTAATATGTTTGGAATTCTTTCCACAAATAACCTCCTAGGTGAGGAAGAGGACATAATGGAGACATAAATCTTAGAAACATAATTTAAAGATGCAGGGAAGGACTCAGAGACAAACCAACAAATCAAAGGTTTTCAACAGAAAAATAAGGGAGAAAACATAGACAAGAAGAACAATCTTTTAAATGTTGAAACTTCAAATAATTTAGACCCCAAGACAGACTTTGTTGAACCTTCCAATAATGCTTTGGTTTTGTATACGCATACTTCAGGGTTAGAAGCTATCCCAGATTCAATTGGGGTAAGACAAGAAACAAGCAAAAAAAATGAAGATGGACACTAACCAAAAGGTAGGCCGCAAGACTAATCAACATCATATGGTAAAAGAAGGTGAAAAGCTTGTAGAGGAAGGTAATATTAATGCCCTTACCAATATCTTTAGCCCCATTATTAATGAATATCATCACTTGGAATATTAGAGGACTCAAAGGGAGTCTTTCAAAACAAAATAAAATTAGAAGAATGATTCAGACAAACCAACCACATCTAGTTTTCCTTTAGGAAATGAAGATGTCAATAGAGGAAATGGAGTCAATTGCAAGTAAAATCTGGTCGGCTGGAAAAGTGGCTTCCCTCAGCTCCCATGGGGCTTCTGGTGGCATTGCTTACCTTTAGGACCCAAAAGAGATCATTATTCACCATATGGTTGGTAGCTAGGGTCTCTTGGTTGTGGTTGCACAAAGTAGACAATCTAACCAAATTATGCTTTGCTTGATTGTTTACGCTCTGATTACTTTGGAGGAAAAGCGGAGATAATGGAAGGATATAACTTATATTATCTCCCATTTTCCTAAAGCTTGGGTCTTGATCGAAGGAGACTTCAATACCATCCTCTCTTTGGATGAGAAGAGGGGGAAAATAGGAATCTGGATGGGAGCATAGACCTCATGAGTGAATATATTGCAAACCTTCACCTTGTGGACATCCAACTAGATAATGGCCTCATGACTTGGTCTAATAGAAGGCAAGGCTCAACTTGTATCATGGAGATATTGGATAGGTTCTTGTTCTCTGACAATTTCTTAATCCATGGACACATTCCTAAGGTGAAAACTCTTAACAATGTTGGTTTGGATCATTGGCTAATCATGGTTGAAATGTGGAAAACCAATGTCAGTTTCTCGCCCTTTCAATTTTAGTTAATGTGGCTCAGAGATAGTTCCTTCAGACCTTGAGTGCAACAATGGTGGTAGGAAGGTAAACCAAGGTATGGGACTAAGATGTTCTATTTCACCAAAAGGTTGCAATACATCAAATCCAAAATCAAGATTTGGAATTGGGAGGAGTTTGGAGACGTCAGGCAGAAGAAACAAGAAGTGATTGCTCGACTTGAAGAGTTGAATGAACAAATCCATTTAGATGGCCTCACTGAGAGTAGAAGTATAGATGAAATTAGACTCACAACATAGTTGGAGGAATGGGAAAAAGAGAAGAGCTCTTATGGAAGCAAAAATCTAGGATCCAATGGCTCAAAGAAGGAGATCGAAACACAAAATTCTTCCACAAATCTCTTCTAGCCCATAGATCGCACAACTTTATTTCTTCCCTAAAATTAGATTCTGGAGACTCTATCCACACTTGGGATGGCATGAAGTCTATCGTGGTCAACTACTTTTCCAAATTGTTCACTACTGCATCTCTTGACTTGGCTTCTCAATAGAATGTCCTTCAAGTGATCCCTACTCTTATCACTTCTGAGGAGAACTCTATTTTGACTGCTCTAGTTACTATCAATGAGCTTCAACAAGTGGTTTTTAAAATGCAAAAAGGGAAGACCCCGAGGCCTGATGGATTTCCCATCAAATTTTACCAAGAATTATGGGATATTCTTCATGTTGATTTATTAGAGGTGGTGGAAGAAGCTAGGAAGGCCAAAGAAATTTTGAAGGTAATCAATAAAACTTATATAGCTCTAGTCCCAAAGGCTCAAGATGTAGAACATATCTCAGCTTTTAGACCAATAGCTTTATGTAATGTTCTTCTCAAAATCATTACCAAGATCATGGTGGAGAGGCTGAAACCACTTTTGCATAAGATTATTTCCCTGAACAAGGAGGTTATGTGGAAGGGCGATAGATTGTGGATGAGATAGTTCTTGCTCAAGAAGCCATCCATTCCATGGAAGCACAAAAATATCCATCTATGTTCATCCATTTAGACTTATCCAAAGCTTATGATAGAGTGGATTGGCACTTCCTCATCAAAGTAATGAGGCAATTTGGCTTCTCTCAAGATTGGATAGATTGGATTATGGGATGTATCTCTTTGGTGTCCTACTCAGTTCTTATCAATGGTTTCCCTTCATAGCTATTCCCAGCTTCTAGAGGTATTAGGCAAGGTGACCCCCTCTCCCCTTATTTATTCATCATTCTTGTTGAATGCTTGGGCAAGACTATGACCAAAAATAGAGAAAATAGAACCCTTGAGGGAGTTACCATTGCTCATGGAGCCAGGCCTATCTCTCATATTTAGTTTTTTGATGACTCTACTCTGTTAGGTAAAGCTACGGTTAAGGAAGCCTCTAGAATTAAACAAATCATTAGTTGTTTCTCTAATGCTACGGGGCAATTGATCAATGAAGACAAATCAAAAGTCATTTTCTTTCACTGCTCTCCTAGACAGGAATCCATGGTTCTAGATAAATTAAGATATAAGAAGGCCTCCCTTTCGATCACTTATTTAGGCATTCCTATCAATATCTAGAGATAAAAAAAGACTAGAATTGGTTGTTGGATAGAGTAAAGGGGAAAATTGGAAAGTGGACCAATAGGTGGCTTTCATCTGGGGGTAGAATTACCTTGGTAAAATCAGTCCTTCAAGCTATACCTATTTATGTTTCTATTGTGTTGAATATCCCAAAGGTAGTTCTTCAAGAACTGGATCAAATCAATCATCGGTTCCTCTAGAGTGGTACTAAGGAGAAAAGAAAATGGGCCTTGGTGAAATGGGATACTTTATGCCTTCCCAAGCATGAAGGGGGTTAGGATTTCGATCTGCTATTAAAAACAATAAGGCTTTAGCTGCAAAGTTGTATTGGAGGATTTTGAATAACCCCAATGCTCTATGGGCCAAAAATCTTCATGCTAAATATGCTAAAAACAAAAGTCCTAAAGACCTTGTTCGCTATCAATTGCCTACCAGAGGTTCTCCCATTTTGGTGGTTCTTAGGACTGGTGAGGATTTGATAAAGAAGAAGTTATTTTGGATCATTCATAATGGTCAATAGGTAAATTTTTGGATAGATTCTTGGGATGGTCACCAACCTTTGATAACTCAGTTCCTTGATTGGAGGCCCTGGATGGAGGAGCTACACCAAGCTAACTAGATAAAGGTAGCTAATTATTATCGATACCAGATTGGTAATTTAGAGGTTGGTAGATATTGGATCCCTATTGAGGACTGGCCTATTCAAATTCTAGAAAGGCAAAGGAAAGATATCCAACGCACCCTTCATATGAGATCTCTCTCTTGGTCCCATGATAAGGACTATTTTGGATGGAACAACACTACTAAGGGTGAGTATACAGTTGCTCAAGGTTATTTGGCCTTATGCCACAATAATCCCAACCAGTCCTATGACATATTTACACAATTGTGGGCTCAGAAGCTCTGGCCTAAGGTGAGGTTTTTTATTTGGCTTTTATTGCATCGAAGGGTGCTCACTAGTGAGCAACTTATGAAACATGGCTTTCATGGCCCGTTTAGATGTGAAATGTGTGGAAAGAATGTGGAAAATCTTAGCCATATTTTTATTGAGTGTCCCTTAGCCTCTGAGTTATGGAGGAGAATGACTATCTTACTCGGTTTACAATGGTCCAATTTTTCTACTCTTGAACAACTATGGAGGGATTGGCCTAAACAGGAGGTTGTTGATCATTTTGTTAGGTAGTTAGTTTGGATGGGAACAACCATCCTACCTTGGAATATTTGGAAGGAAAGAAACAATCATATTTTCAAATAGGAAAGGAAGGATATTCACTATATTTGGCAAAATACCATTGCCAACTTAGCTAAATTAGTCCAACAACTCCTTAATCACCCCTAGGACTCCCACCAATGATGGGATCAAGTAATGCAAAGATTGAAGATTCACTCTACTATTGGCAACCAACTTAAAGGGAATGTGAGTAATCAAAATATGGATAGAACAAGGAATTGGTAGCCTCCTCCTAAGGATTTTGGAAAAGTCAATACAGATGGAGCCTCTAGGGGGAACCCTAGAAAAGCTAGTGTAGGAGGAATTGGTAGACTTTTAGATGGTTCCCTGGTTTTCACTTTTGCTGAGAATTTGGGTATCCTTTCCAATAACCTTGTTGAGGGGTATGGTATCCTCAGAGGCCTTCGAGAGGCTACTAAGGTTGGATGGCAAAAGGTGTTGGTTGAATCTGACTCCCAAGTCATGATTAATCTATTGAAGACTCCTAAGAATCATAAGGTTGATTGGAGAATAAAAAGAATTGTTGAGAAGATTCAATTAATCTAGATGGGATTTTTGAAAGTTGAATACAATCATGTGGTCAGAGAATAGAACAGGATTGTTGATGCTTTAGCTAATTGGGCATTGGACAAAGGTGATCTTACTTGCTACGACCACCCTCCTAGATGGTGGGCTTCACAAATCAGGGATGCTCTTCTATCTATCCTTTCTCTGGATGGCTCCAATACTAGAGGTACCTAGTTCCTTTTTACTTTGTATTAGCTTCTCTTTGGTTCAGTCAGGGTATTTTAGTTCCCTAGCTCAAAAAGATCATTCTTATGTTTCCTCTATTGAATCTTGGCTAAAAGGCCTTTTGGCCTAGAAAGGTCAAAGATGTAATCTATTTTTTCCATCAATTTATTTTTTTGGTGTTTTTTAATTAATTAGGGAGTGGATAGAGGTTTGAGAGAGATCACCTGGATCAACCAGTTTGTTGACATGGATGCTCCTGAGGGCACCAAGCATAGAATTATTTCTCTGATCAATAAAGATAATGAGGGTGTTGCTAGCGCTAGTCATGGTGAAAGCAGGCTGGAGAAAGCCTTATGATTGTTGCAATATGCATGAGCCTTGAGTAATTGGTTTTTTGTTGATCTTTTTGGTTGGTACATGTGTGACTTGTTGGTTGATTTACTTTGGGCTAGGCATGCTCTTTGAGTGTGTCAAAGGGGGCATACCAGGTGCAATCCCTTGGTAATTTTGGTAGAACAGATACCCTTGCCTCCTTAGGACTTACCCAAAAGGGGTGTTTTCCACAAAACTAAAAGTGTTGCCAATAACATTAATAAGGATAGGAAAAATTAAGAGAAAATAAGAAATTTATGGTATATTAGTCTATGTGAAGCATACAAGTATAACTTTTAGTTCTACAAAAATAATGTTCAATTCAATCAAATAAAAACCAATAATTTTTAACAATTATTATTATAGGTTGTGGTTTATGAATGGAAAAAATATTTAATTTTTATTATCCACCACCAAAAACAAGATGTTGGAAAAAATACCTAATGAAAATTTAATAGGTGGTATCCTTAATTTATAACACCTTCAAATAATGATTAAGTTAATACCTATATGTCTATCTATTCAATTAATTAAATCTAAATAAGGGTTGTGATTAAGTTATTTTTAGTAAAACAAAAAATATTATTTCTTTTAATACACATACATTATTTAAATTTGCACATTGGTAGAATACATAAAAATTTAAAATAAAGATAAAATCAAGCTCTCTAATAAAGATATACTTCAATAGGTGATGCCCTTAATTTATAGCAAATTTAATTAATTCAAATTAGATAAGGCTTTTGAGTGAAACAAATCATGATAGTCCTTTTTAATGCACATGTTATTTAAATTATCACGTGGGTGAATATTAAAATAAAAATAAAGGTCTCCAACAAAATATTTAGATATATCAATTGGATATATTATTGTAATGCAAATAAGTCAATAAAGCCTCTTTTAGAACATGCTTGACAATTTTAGGTGGCATGCCCATCCTTAACCATTTATTTCTAGAATGCAAACTTCAATGCCAATTATAAAAAGAGATGACAAGACTTATGCCATATACCTATACACATAATGCTTGCATACTTACCAAGACGATCCCTATAGAATCCACGATTTATATAATTATATGGTAACCAAGAACCTCTTATTTGATCAACCACTCTCCTAAAGATTATCATTATGGCCACTCACTAAATAGTCCAATCTAATTCAATTCATAGAATTCCATTGGTGTTATATGCCCAGGTTTTATTTGTAGAAGCTCGCTATTGTTATTTGTCTAGATTTTCCATGTTACTAGATCTATAAAGAAATTTATAAAGTTAGGATAATAAAACTTTTGATTCATAAGACCATCCATGTGATCATCTATGAGGTATATTCACTCATCAATCTCGAGTGCATGACCAAGGAGCTCCTAAACTCTTTAGAAAGGTAAAGAAAAATGTAGTCAACTTTTAGCCTTCTAGATTTCTTTTATTTTAGCTTCACTCATATAGATATTTTAGTTTTAAATTACAACTAATCTAGAATGTAGAAAAATCATGACGTTTGACAAGGGAAAGAATAATCTATATGCAATAATTGATTTAGAGTGAGAACGTGCGTGTTGGTCCGGCTTTCATGCACACCCCGGGAAAAAGGATGAAAGCAAGGAAAGCTCCGGAGACACCCACGGGACTGATCCCACTCATCTTTAGGATCTAGCTGGTTATCCAAGGTGCGAGTTACAGAGTTGGGTCGAATGGCAATTCACTCTTTTCCACTTCTGGAATAGATTTCAATATGGACTGCTCTGTTACCTTACAGGGGGTTCCTGAACTTGTTCGGTAGTTGCAAAAGTTGTTGACAATCAGATTTAACTTGAATTCTTTGATCTAGCTCTCATGGGTCAGCAGATTTAAATAAAAGGCAAACAAAAAAAATAAAAATGGATCATTAACGATAAGCAAAGAGAGGGTAGGGTAGGGCAGAAAAGAGAAGTTTATCAAACATCAATTGTAAACCCAAACTGTCAATCTTATATATGCTATCAACTTCACAACAGAACAAATTCCAGAAGAAAGTGTCCAGTCAGTCTAAGATCACTTTCAACTAAGAGCACAAGGCGAGTGAAACAGATCTAGCGAGAAAATCATAAATCCAAGGGCAGGTGGTTAAAGCGGTATCTTTCACCGGCGACCTAGCTCGCACGAGTGAAGACAGAGCAATTAGAACAAACTTAACCTCAAATCTGTAATTTCCCCTAGCGAACAATAGAACAACTGAAGCCTAACGACATATTTAATCTTGACAATGGCAGATTCTAGACATATATCTAACAAACTTTAAATGGAACGGATAACAAAAGAAAATACACTTATCACACTCTGCAAAAGATTAGGCTCCTGGCCATGCTATCACGAGAAAAGCTAAAGCACATCAACTCCAAGTCCGGAAACAAAGGATTTCACAAAATTTGCAAGAAATTGCTTATAAGCCTTTATTTCTAAGTCTCAGCCTCTGCGATTACATTTAGAATTTGTATTTATAGACTCATGACAGACCATGATCTTTTCCAAAATATCTTGCTCAAACCCTAAATCTTATCGCACTTAAACCCTAGGACCCGGGTTTTACAATAAAAATCCATTTAAAAATCAAAGTCCGGATAGAACTTAACCCTTCGGCAAATCTGTGCAGTCAGCTGCCATAAATGGAGAAGATAAAATAAAATGCAACTTGCATTCATTCGCATCTGCAAATAAATGCTTTCATTAATTCTGCTGGTGAGCCGGATGAGTCACCACTTCTCCATCAATTTGATCTCCGCAAATCCATCTCTGAGTTGAAATGGTCTCCATGCTATCAATTCTGCAATAAATCTCCATTAAATGCATTTACTGGCTTCTTTTCCTCTAGCATGGCGGTCCTTGACTAAATCCGCACTTTATCTTTGCCTTTATGGTCTTTCCGGTTGTCCCGTAAGTGCCGGGTGGAATCCGCATGAAAGACAAAAAGATGCATTAGATTAGCATTTTAATTAAATCGGAAGCTTAAAACATTAAAAGCAGATTAAAAACCACAAAATAAGCTTGCATGTCGGCTTCTGTTTGTCTCATTCACGCTTTGACACGTGTCGCTACCCCAGAAAGCCTTATGTTTCCCGTCGGAATGCACTTTCAGGTCAACTATGACTTTCTCTCTCCTACCGCGATTCTGCGACATGTCGCGATTTCGCGACATGTCGCGAAATCGCGACCACTGCGAGCATCGGCAACTTCCTCCCTCGTCGGCCGCGAAAACGCGACATGTCGCGATTTCGCGACATGTCGCGAAATCGCGACCCTTCCTGGCCTCCGTACGCTTCTTGATTTTCAGTCGCGATTCTAGAACACGTCGCGATATCGCGACAGTTCCCTTACCTGCATGCGTTGACCGCGTTGACCACGATTTTGGAACATGTTTCGACTTAACCGATTTTTCATCCTGCAGCCCATTTTCTCTCTCCTGTCGCGAAAATTCGCAAAATCGCGCCCTCCGTACAGCTTGCTTCTCTCGTCAAAAAACTGTCGCGATTTCGCGACATGTCGTGAAATCGCGACCTTTACGCACTTAGCTGCATTTTGACTTACTTGTCGCGATATCGCGACATTTTCGAAAATGGAAGTGTCGCGATATCGCGACACTACCAAAAATAGAAAGTTTGATTTTTCGGTGAATTATGCAACTGTTTTATGGATTTTTCTCGGTAACGGTGCAAGATTTTGCTTGTGCATGAATGATTATAGCATGTAAAAAGTGAATTCTTGGATAACACGACTAAAATGCAAGAAAAAGCACAACTTTAAAAAGGAGGCAAGCAAAATATGGATTTAAAACTGAAAATGACCAAGAGGGTCCCTGCTGCAAAAATGGAAGTTCATAATTTTCTAAGGATGGAATCTCATTTTTCAGTGGGGGTGTGTTGCTTATCAACAAATGGCGATATCTGCGGGTAAAATAGTAGCACTATTTTAGAACCCAAGACTCTGGTTTCAAAACAAAAAGACCATGCATCATGCCTTGCCACAAGCATTCTTCACAATAAATTGACTACTAACTGCCAATTGTTAAAATTTCCCAAGGACATACTGGGTTTGGATTACTTCAAGGAAGATTTACGATGTGCAATTACAAAGGTATAGAACTTTCTTTAAGGATGACTGAATTGAATGATAAACTTGGATTAATCAACTTTTCTAGATTGTAAATGGGGAAACCGAGTAGAGCTCTGTTTACTAGTTTAGCTTTTTACAGCCTAGACAGAGTTACCCTTTAGATTTACACGACCCAATTTACAACTGTAGGGCAGAATCTAATATTGGCTGCCTCTTTTGATCATATAACTCTTTTTTTTTTTCTTTTCTTATCTTTTTTTTTTTTATCTCTCTTCTTTTTGAAATATATCACTATCTGGAAGACCTTAGAGAAATTACAATTTTCTTTTAATATTTGATCAATCTGGAACTGTTTTAGTCTAGGCATTGATAGCCTCTGGTGACACCCAAATAATTGCATGAACCATAGTCCCCTCTTATAACCGACTTTTCTTGGATTCCCAGGAGTTCCTCCAACTAAACGACATAATAGTTTTTCTATCATTAAAACAAGCGTGGCAAGTAAGACACAAGATCCAATCATCTCTCTACCTTCATCCTGGATAACAAAATAGTTCCACGATTCAGAGCAAGCGAGACTATCTCAATTAGAATAATGAGCGAGAATGGGGAGAGCACTTGGATTGAGGATTTATCGACTAGGAATAAAATAATTTTCAGCGGTGACTTTTCATTGATTGCTCGAGCGAGAGGTTAAAGAATAGAATTTTAGAAGCCAAAGGACTTTATACAGGCTTCCAAGGACAGACACGAGCTTAAAGCAAAACAGAATCAAAGCGCACTGATTGCAAATAAAATAAACTAAACACTAAACGCACATTTGTACGAGACAAAGGAATAAAACAAGCTGCAAGGCTATTTACAAAGGATGCAAAGCACAGTATACGAGCGAGCAAAATTAAGAACTAAAACAAAAGACCGCACAAACAACAAAGAAAAGGAAAAGCGAGGGAAGAAAATAAAAGCTGCACGAGCAATAAAAGAAATAAACTAAAAGAACTGAAGCAAATAAAAACTGCAACTGAAATAAATTAAACACAGCTAATCGTACGAGACATTTAAAAATAAAACCGCACGACAAAGAAATAAAGCGAAAAACAAATAAATTAAAGCTGCGAGCATTAAAATTAAGCTGAAACAGATTAAAGCGCACAGGACATTGAAATAAAAACTGCATCGACAAAGAAATAAAAGCTGAAAAACTTCAAAGCTTATTTACAATGCATACATATGTTACAACTTCCCTTCGTACTCAAAAAATGCAGCGAGTTGGGAAAGCGAGAGAAATGGTGCTTTAAAAAATTTTGACCATGCAAGTAATTTAAAAAAAATTACCTTTCGAGTCCTGTTGACGAAATGCACTCAGTATGTGCTTCAAAAATTTGCTATCACGGGAAAGACTTGGGTTTCTTGTCTTCCTGTCCCATTTGAAAAACAAATCTGCAACTCCTTCAAATTAAACAAATCATATAATAACAAATCATATGATAACATGTTTATGCTTCTAATTAAAGGGTTTGCGGAGTTCTTTCAAAAGGACTGAATGTAAAAAACCCCCAGGATCAAATACTTTAAAACCTTGACAGACCCAGACCACCACATTTTCAAATTGATGTGACAGCTGAAAGAAATCATGTTTTATCTGTATGCCCTGGTTCTTAACAACTTGAACATTTTGTGGTTGCTGCACTACTTCAATATCCAGGACTTCAATTTTTATCCCTCTAGCGAGAATGCTTACAATTTTCCTTTTCACCTGAGCCTTGCTTAGACTTAACCTCATCAATGTGCAATGTCCAAACATCATTGTTGTTATTGATTAGGGCTATAATTGTTCTCACCTTTTCAGTTGCCAAATCATAAACTCCAATATCTGCATCAACACAGTTTATAGCCTTATCTTTGATATTATGTTCAAAGTTGCGAGGCTTATGTTGAGACAGTTCATCAATTCCAAGTTGGTGACCACATTCATATTTACCATATTTTCCTCCTTTTCTTGAAATTCAACAGGTGGTCCAGAGTAAGCCTCAATCAAGTTAATGTTTTGTCCAACAATGCGAGGCGAGTTCATAGAGGGTGATGTCGACTTTAAGTTCCCTCATATCCTCAATGATGCTATCCTCCTCGGTTACTTATGCATAGTGAGATTGAATCTCACTTTCATCATCCTCTGATGAGGAAGGATCATTATTAAGTTCTGGACTCTCACATTTCAAGTCATAACTGTCCATTTTGAACTGTTGAAAATCTTGCATTTCATCCACAGAAGTCTGTACAAGACTTTCTGTCTCTTCGGGAAAAGTGACAGAATCTGAAACCCTGGTTGTACTATTTTTGGGTGAACTAGAAAGATCAATATTTCTTTGATCTCTAGGAAAATTTAACTCACCAGAAAAACTTCATTTGGGTGGTGCCGGATCACTAACTGTTCAGTTCAAGCACCTGCACTTTGAACTTGTCAGAACTTTTCTCTGTATTTTGCACATGCTGAGTGGATGTGACAGTTAACGTAGTCTCCTTGGGTAGAGCATGACATGTTGGCACTAACTCATGATGTGGAATGGGGTCTGGAACAGGCATGTTCTGTGTAACATAGGATATCAAAGGGCTGCTCAAAATTTGAGGCCCTAACTGTCTTTCAAGAATTAAGGCTTCTTTATAAGCCCCTGCCAGGGTTGTGATATTAATATCTCTCTTGAGGAAAATAGAGGTCATCGAATCCAATGCATTCTTGTAGATTTCTAAGGCCAGATTTGCATTTGGGATGTAATGGCCGATAATTCTACCGTAAGCTCTTTGGAACCTCATATTGAAAGACCTGACGGTTTCTCCCGACTCTTTCTTGATCTTTGGAAAATTGCTTGATATAAAATCCTTGGGATCTATCACTTCACCGAGCTGTGATATAAAAGCTTTCTCTAGATCATCCCGACTAGTAATGGAATTCTTTGGTGAGGTTTAAAAACCAGTCATAAGCTCCCTCCTGGAGAGTGAACGGGAACAATCTGCAGGCAACATCTTCATGTTGTATATTCAACAATCTTAGAGCATTTTTTAAAGCTAGCAGATGTTCTTCTGCAGTTCTTGTCCCATCATGTTTATACCTAGGGAGGTATCTTTCTGGACTTCTGGGCAAGTCATGGGCTATACCCGGAATGTTCAAAGCTGTGGAGCCCAACCAATTTGCCATTAATACTTGGCTGACAGTGATGTTCTGATTTGTAATTGGATAACTGCAAGTGATGATAGAACTGTTCTTAACAAACCACTGAACTTAAGGCCTTCTCTGGCAATTTCAAAAACTGCATTGACAACTTTCAAAACTGCACTGACAATTTACAAAACTGCACTGACAATTTAAAAACTGCACTGACAATTTAAAACTGTACTGACAATTTATAAAAGCTGTACGACAATTTATAAAAGCTGTGCGGAGTTCATCGTGGGTCCTTCAAATGTTGTTGTTATGCCCTTACAACACTTGAGCCGAGTTCGGCCCTCCTTCTAGCGCCAATTAGATGTTGGCTGAGGAGGAGGGGAAAATTGGCTACCAGACTTTGGATAAAATACGGTTTACGAGTTCCACATACAGTCGGATTTCTCAACTCAAGTGCACTAAGAACAGATGTTTGGCCCTCCTTCTAGCGCCAATTAGATGTTGGTCCGGCTTTCATGCACACCCCGGGAAAAAGGATGAAGGCAAGGAAAGCTCCGGAGACACCCACGGGACTGATCCCACTCATCTTTAGGATCTAGCTGGTTATCCAAGGTGCGAGTTACAGAGTTGGGTCGAATGGCAATTCACTCTTTTCCACTTCTGGAATAGATTTCAATATGGATGCTCTCGTTACCTTACGGGGGGTTCCTGAACTTGTTCGGTAGTTGCAAAAGTTGTTGACAATCAGATTTAACTTGAATTCTTTGATCTAGCTCTCATGGGTCGACAAATTTAAATAAAAGGCAAACAAAGAAAATAAAAATGGATCATTAACGATAAGCAAAGAGAGGGTAGGGTAGGGCAGAAAAGAGAAGTTTATCAAACATCAATTGTAAACCCAAACTGTCAATCTTATATATGCTATCAGCTTCACAACAGAACAAATCCCAGAAGAAAGTGTCCGATCGGTCTAAGATCACTTTCAACTAAGAGCACAAGGCGAGTGAAACAGATCTAGCGAGAAAATCATAAATCCAAGGGCGACTGGTTAAAATCGGTATCTTTCACCGACGGCCTAGCTCGCACTGATGAAGACAGAGCAATTAGAACAAACTTAACCTCAAATCTGTAATTTCCCCTAGCAGACAATAGAACAACTGAAGCCTAACAACATATTTAATCTTGACAATGGCGATTTACGACATATATCTAACAAACTTTAAATGGAACGGATAACAAAAGAAAATACACTTATCACACTCTGCAAAAGATTAGGCTCCTGGCCATGCTATCACAGAAAAGCTAAAGCACATCAACTCCAAGTCCAGAAACAAAGGATTTCACAAAATTTGCAAGAAATTGCTTATAAGCCTTTATTTCTAAGTCTCCGCCTTCTGCGATTACATTTAGAATTTGTATTTATAGACTCAGGACAGACCCTGATCTTTTCCAAAATATCTTGCTCAAACCCTAAATCTTATCGCACTTAAACCCTAGGACCCGGGTTTTACAATAAAAATCCATTTAAAAATCAAAGTCCGGATAGAACTTAACCCTTCGGCAAATCAGTGCAGTCAGCTGCCATAAATGGAGAAGATAAAATAAAATGCAACTTGCATTCATTCGCATCTGCAAATAAATGCTTTCATTAATTCTGCTGGTGAGCCGGATGAGTCACCACTTCTCCATCAATTTGATCTCCGTAAATCCATCTCTGAGTTGAAATGGTCTCCATGCTATCAATTCTGCAATAAATCTCCATTAAATGCATTCTACTGGCTTCTTTTCCTCTAGCATGGCGGTCCTTGACTAAATCCGCACTTTATCTTTGCCTTTATGGTCTTTCCGGTTGTCCCGTAAGTGCCGGTGGAATCCTGCATGAAAGACAAAAAGATGCATTAGATTAGCATTTTAATTAAATCAGAAGCTTAAAACATTAAAAACAGATTAAAAACCGCAAAATAAGCTTGCATGTCGGCCTCTGTTTGTCTCATTCACGCTTTGACACGTGTCGCTACCCCAGGAAGCCTTCTGTTTCCCGTCGGAATGCACTTTCAGGTCAACTATGACTTTCTCTCTCCTGTCGCGATTCTGTGACATGTCGCGATTTCGCGACATGTCGCGAAATCGCGACCCTGCCAGCGCATCGGCAACTTCCTCCCTCGTCGGCCGTGAAAACGCAACATGTCACGATTTCGCGACATGTCGTGAAATCGCGACCCTTCCTGGCCTCCGTACGCTTCTTGATTTTCAGCCGCGATTCTAGAACACGTCGCGATATCGCGACAGTTCCTTACCTGCATGCGTTGACCGCGTTGACCGTGATTTTGGAACATGTTTCGGACTTAACCGATTTTTCATCCTGCGACCCATTTTCTCTCTCCTGCCGCGAAAATGCGACATGTCGCGATTTCGCGACATGTCGCAAAATCGCGCCCTCCGTATAGCTTGCTTCTCTCGTCAAAAAACTGTCGCGATTTCGCGACATGTCGTGAAATCGCGACCTTTACGGCACTTAGTTGCATTTTGACTTACCGTCGCGATATCGCGACATTTTGAAAAATGGAAGTGTCGCGATATCGCGACACTACCAAAAATGGAAAGTTTGATTTTTCGATGAATTATGCAAGCTGTTTTCTGGATTTTTCTCGGTAACGGTGCAAGATTTTGCTTGTGCATGAATGATTCTAGCATGTAAAAAGTGAATTCTTGGATAACACAGCTAAAATGCAAGAAAAAACACAACTTTAAAAAGGAGGCAAGCAAAATATGGATTTAAAACTGAAAATGACCAAGAGGGTCCCTGCTGCAAAAATGGAATCTCATTTTTCAGTGGGGGTGTGTTGCTTATCAACAGTGCGTTGAACTCAAATCATTCAAGACAAGCCTAAACCTCTAGTGATACAAGTCCTTCCACATCTACTATGCACACGAGACTACCAACATCATCTTTAACATCAAGGACAATAGCCTCATATACACCTCCCTCTTATGTCATGCTTATGTCCTCATGAAGGATCTCCTCAATTACTAGGAGGTAAACCAATGATATAACCTTCTCAATGAAGACAAGGACCCTAAAGGTGGCCACATCCATGTCAATCTACATTACTTCTATGTCTCCCATGACCGCTACTAGTCTCATAGATTTTGCACCCCTAAATTTCTTGGGGTGCCCTACACATTCTATTCTAGTACAAGGATTACAAGGTCTCTCTATACAAGGATGCCTCCATACCCAATAAATTAATATCCAAGACACCCCTTGTGGGAGACCATGTTGTTGTTTAGAGGACATGTTCATGTGGTTCTTTTACATGGAGATCACATTGATCCTTGACTCTTGGAGATCAAATATTGATGGTAATCAATCCCTTAATGAGCTTCTTAAAAAATGATCAAGGAGGACATTAGGGAACTTAAGATTATATGGGACAATAAATACTTCATTGGGATATTGAAAAAAGATTGGTTTGGTAGCCACACATGATGAAGATGCATTCAAATACTTGGCATCGATTTGCACAGATCGATATGTATGACATCCAATGGTTCTTTAACTCTATGAGTGTTAAGCTCAAAAGGTACTTGATGTTGCTACCCTACTAAACAACCCAAACATATTGGCAATGTGGGTGAAAGGTTGGGCAAACTTATCACCATGTGATGCTTACTCAACATGATATGACATTGAGCCTAAACAAGTCATTCTTATAGGAACTAGTTGCTACATCCTTACCATATTTTATAATGAAACACCTCTTTTTGTCATCAACATTTTGGAATTTGACTGTCATACCTCAATCCAAAATTTGTAAATTAGATAGCAAGTTTTTTTTTAATCCCAATACATATAGTACCATTTCAATTGTGTATTTGTTATTAGTAATATTAAGAGCAGCATTTCCCATTTCTTTAACATGATAAGTCTTATCATCAACAACGGTGATTGGTTTCCCATCTTTGGCTTGTAAAAAGCCAAACCATACTTTATGTCCATTCATGTGCTTGCTAGCACCTAAATCAATGTACCAAATATCATCTTTCGATTTCATCACTGAATTGGATATTAGTAGCTTATGTGTCATTTCAAGGTTTTGTTTAAAGTTAAATTATGATTTTCATGCGTTACATGCCCTTGTTGTTTCATCTGCTTGGGACATGGTTTGGACTATCTTTTTGTGAGTCAAATATTTATATCGACAATACTTTGTATCTTGTCCTTCTTTGTCATGTTTCTATGATAATGATGATGATGAAGAACCCTTTTATGGCTTGTTTGTGGAAATAAATGCACTTAACTGATTGGTTGCTTCTTCCTTATTGAAGAATGTTAACCAACTCATCAAAGGACACCTTCCTATTTGATACTTGCAAAGAAGTAATCAACACTAAAAAAATTGATAGGGCTCTAAGTATGATGGGTACTAAGAGCCTATCTTCTACTATTTTCCCTAAAATATTCAATCTTGCTTTCAATTTTGCAACTATGAGAAGAAATTTCTTAATGCTTTATCCATCTTGAACTCTCAGTGTATGGAGTTGAGACTAAAGGTGAAGAATTGTCGATTCATTCTTCCCATTATAGATGGTAGAAAATGTGTCCCATGCCTCCTTGGATGTCTATGCTTAACAATGTGTGGCTAAACATCTACTATGGCAAGGGTGATAATCATTAGTGCTTTGGCATCTGCTTTATTAAAATACTATTGAACCTCTTCATCCTCATCAGGCTAAGTAATTTTTTGATGACAATATCCTAAAGTTTCTCAACCACTAAGATGGTCCTCAACTTGGTCTGCCATGGTCTGAAATTTGGACCTTTGAGTGGTTGTGATTTTGTAAGAAACAAATCGATGTTTTCGTTGGTGAGGGTTTCTTATGACTCCCAAATAGTCCCCCTTTCAATATTCCACCAATCTGATATACCAAACCTTTCTATATACCTACCCTTTCAATATAAGTGTTGGTACATGAAAGAAACTAATCCTCTTGATATACATATTCATACATAAGAGAGATATTAAACTACTATTGGACGTCTTCATCCTCATCAAATTCAGTAATGTTTTGATAACAATATCCCAATTTTTATCAACCACTAAGATGATCCTCAATTTGGTCTTCCATGGTCCAAAATTTGGACCTTTGATTAGTTGTGATTCTTTAAGAAAAAAATTAAAGTTGTCATTTCTAAGGGCTCCTTATGACTCCCAAATTGTCCCCTTTAAATATACCACCAATTTGATATACCAAACCTTTCTATATACCTACCCTTTCGATATACCCCATGGAAGAAGCTTATCCTCTTAATATACGTGTTCATACATGAGAGATATCTTAAGGTAGGTGAAAAGAATGATAAAAGGTACCAAGGCAATATGAAAAGAGATTTTCCCTATCAATGACACTTGTTTAAAGAGAAATCCTTGTACATGGACATAACTTTACTATTTCTCAATTTCAATATGATGAATAGGGTAGAAAATGGACTAAAAAAATAGAAAAATATTTTTCTTATATCTCCTTGATGATTTAATGGGTTTATGCCTAGATCTTGTTATGGCAACTTTGTTAGGTTATAGACATAGTTGCTTAAGGCAATACCTTTTTCTATAAACGCAAGTTAGAGGTGTCATTGATATTGAATAATACAAGTGTGCTTAAGCACATATATTTTTTTAAGGCAAATAACTTTGTAAAAAATTTAAGGTGTTGGTCATCATCGAAAATGTAGCTTTTACAAAATAATTTACTATTATTTAATTTTGCAAAAATATTTACTATAGTTTAAATTACATATTTTTATCTAAAAATACTATAAAAAATACAAAATTAAAAAAGTGTTATTCCTAGGGTTGTAAAATGAAAATATGGTCTTTGTTTCCTTTGACCCTTTGACCTTTGCTTTAAATAATTATCCTTTGCTTCAACTTGTCAACTTTCCTATTTAATGCTTCATGCATAGAAAATAGAAAAATGTTGCTTTTAACCCCTTTGAAAAAAATAAATGCATAGAATTGAACCTGAGACCTCTAGCTTGAATGTCTTCAAGGTTGTCTTGATGCCAAGTCAATTACAACTTAAATGTGAAGATAAAATACCTTTAGGATATCATCAACCTTTTATATATTTTGGAAGTCCTCATGGTAAAAGAAAATTGATCTTGCATCCCTTATCCAACCAAAATTTTCATTAAAAAAAGGGAGGTCAAAAGTTTCTTATATATTTACAGCGTTGTCCTACTAATTCACAATATAGGAATCACTAGGCAAATATACACAAATATTTTCAAACAATATCACTCTACCAATTTCCATACCACCCTGGGAACACCAAGTGTACCAAAGTTCATGGTTTCGTGGTAAAATCAATCCTATTATGACGTCCAACATGGCCAATTACATGGAGCATGAGTACTCGATGGGAATTTGTTGTTTAACTAGGGGCTTATAGTGATTGTTCAAGGTTTCATACAAGCCATAATGATTCATAGAATTTGGCCATAGTGAGTGTTGTGGCTAATCCACAACACACCCCAAAATTGGGGACCCACCTTTTTTGCAGGCTTGCAGAAGAAATCCCGGTGACCCAGATGCTAAAAATGAAGAAAAAGAAAAAAAATGCCTAAGTGTTGAAAGTGTCGCGAAATCGCGACATGTCACGAAATCGCGACATGTCGCGCCATCGCTGCCGAAAAATAGAAAAACGTCGCGATATCGCGACATGTCGCTGAAAAAAATGAAAAGGTGTCGCGAAATCGTGACATGTCGCTCCGTCGCGGCCAAGCAGGAGAGAGAAAGGCAAACATGAAAATTGTCGCGATATCGCGACATGTCGCGTCATCGCTGCCGAAAAATAGAAAGTGTCGCGAAATCGCGACAGGTTGCTCCGTCGCGGCCAAAACAGGAAAAGTGTCACGAAATCGCGACATGTTGCTCCGTCGCTGCCGAAATTGAAAAAACGTCGCGATATCGCGACATGTTGCTCCGTCGCTGCCAGAATGAAAAAGTGTCACGAAATCGCGACGTGTTGCTGCAGAAGTTGTACGGATGAAAATAGCGTAGCGATTTCGCGACATGTTGCTCCGTCGCGGCAGAAAGAGGAGAGAGAAAATGAAGACGAAAAAGTGTCATGAAATCGTGACATGTTGCTCCGTCGTGGCCAGGAGGAGAGAGAAAGGCAAAATGGAAAGGCGTAGCGATATCGCGACGCGTCGCAAAATCGTGGGTCAAACTGGTCAAAGGGCACAAAGCGAAAAACGTCGCGATATCGCGACAGAAAGAGGTCAAAGAGCACGAAGCAAGAAAACGTCGCGATATCGCGACAGGAACCGATCAAACAGGGCAAAAGGCCAAAATGGTCGCGAAATCGTGACAAGATCAACCAGAAAGCATAATGCGCAGAAATGGTCGTGAAATCGTGACAGAAAGCAAAAAGGGGAATGAAGCGAAAAGGCGTCGCGAAATCGTGACAGGTCGCAGTTTCGCGGCTCCGAAGCAGCGAAGTAGTACGGATGGAGGCAGCGTAGCGATTTCATGACGAAAAATTGGCAAGTGTACGAAAATGGAAAATGGTAGCGAAATCGTGACAACATTGAGCGCAAAGGAGTGCAGAGTCAAAACGGTAGCGAAATCGCGACAGTTTGCGGAAAGAAGGTCCGAAAGAGAAAATGGTCACGATTTCGTGACAAAGAAGACGTACGGACGAGGAAAGCGTCGCGATATCACGACATGTTGCGATTTCACGACATGTCACGTTTTCGCGGCCAGGAAGGTGAACGGGCTGCATGCTATTTTTGTCACGATTCTCACAGGAAGACGTTACAGAAGGCACGAAAAATGCAGGACACGTGGCATACAGGTGTCGAAATTGCAGAAGCGTTACATGCAGCGGCAGATTTTGAGCGTTTCAGAATCGAGCATGAAGTAAAAGCATCGAAAAGGCGAGAATTTGAAAAGGCGCATTCTGGGAGATGAAACGAAGAGACGCAGGGAGAATCGGAGAGCCGCGCCAGACAGTATAAAGCCAGAAGTGTAGATTGAAGATAGGGTTGGAAATTGTTGCTTGCAGAGTTGCAGAGACAAGGGCTTCATGCCATTCTGGGCCTGCACTTGGGCAATTTCCTTCATTTGTTCTGGATTTGTAAAACCTGGAACATTCTGTAATTGTAATTGATACATCATTTTAATGCAGAAATACAGAGTGTTGGCATTTCATTGATGAGAAAGAAGGAGTCATTTTTGCATGCATGATTCAATGTGTTATCTTTCCCTTTCAGATTTCTAGGCTTATAGGTGAAGTTGAATGCAAGTGTTCTTGGTTGCTTCATGCGAATGCCTAAATCTGAAACTACAGTAGAAACCCTAGAAACCCGCACCTGGCTTATCTGAATTGTGCGAATTTGCAGGTTCAGTAGGTTGGGTTGCATGCAGAAACCTCATTGTCTTCGGTTTTATCAATCAAGATGGCAATACTCTGGACGTAGCTTAGTTGCATATTCATTTGCATTTATTTTTATTTTTAAACCCGTATTTATTTTCTGTATTTTAATTTCAGTCATTTAAATAAATAATTGAAAACCCATCAAAGCTCAGAGTCCATTGCAAATCCAAATTAAAGTGAACTACAGGTGCCCCTTGTTAACATCCACTTGCAACCCTAAGGTATTCCCTGCATTTACAGTGAGCAACATCATTGGTGTTTTAGAATCAACATAAGAGGAACCTTGGAGAAATTACTTTCTTTGCAAGCAGAGGATTTTGGGACTCAGATCCTATCGGAGAGTGTGCTTTCACAATTGGGTGAAAACACCACTCAACAGATTGGCGCTAGAAGGAGGGCCCGAATCGGTTTACTTTATTTTGGTTTTCATACATGAATAATATCTTTTGATTTAATTTTGAAATATTTTCTCACAAACAGCTAAACTGCAGCTTTTGCTTTCTTTTGTTGCAGGTTTTCGTTGAAATAATCGAGGGTTTCATCAGGCAGGCTGGACCCACCGCGTCGTATTGCAACCAGGTCCCAAACAACCGGGGAAACCATTTTTCATGACCTTACTGGTACTCCCAAGAGTAAAGCCAAGCAAGTCGTAAGCTCACCAGTCACAAAAGACCTATTTTCTCCAGGAACATCGAGTGGATCTACGCCCGTAATATCAGTTGCCACTAGTGTTCCTATTGTCAGTAATATTTCTACTGCTATTGTAGGTTTGTCTTCATCAATTTTGAGTCAAATGGCTCAAGCTCCAACAGCTCCTTGGTATGGAGCTAATAATACTCCTTTGAACATTGCTGGGGATATCCATGAAATCCCCAAGAACATTGAAATATTTCTGCCTAAATACAAGCCAGATGGCCTAAGAACAGCAGAAGAACATATCCAAGCCTATAGGGATGTTTTAATTAGGTTGCAAGTTCAATATGAAGATGTGGCCTGCAGACTTTTCCCCATGAGCTTAGATCCAATAGCATATGAATGGTATATATGCTTGCCAACTGGTTCAATCACCTCTTGGACACAAATGGAAAATGCCTTTGTCAATCAATTTAGGTCACCCTTAGATCCCGCAACTATTTACAATCGCTTTATTACATGCAAAAGGGGCCAAGGGGAACCGATCAGAATGTTTAATCAGAGATTCCAAAAGTGCTATAATAGAGCAATTAGGCACTTTGCCATCGATCCCGCAGTGGCTTTGCAGATATATTTTGGGGCATTGGACCCCATGACAGCCATGTTTGCGAGACGTAATCCTCAAGTCACCACGCTGGCTTTAGCCTATAACGAAGCCATGACTATCGAGCAACAAATGACGCCACAGGGCTACGGGTTTACCCAGATGCCTGTGATGGGACAGTATGCTCCATATGGTCAAGCTCCCCAGGCAAATCAACTCATGGCACCACAAATGCCAAGCATGAACGCCTTCCCATATCAGCAGTCGTATCCACCAGCACCCGCGTATGCACCCATTCCAATCCAACCAATCACATCCATTCCACCTGTCCCTGCATTTTTGCAGAACAGTCAATCAACTATGCAAGGAACTAGCCAAGTCAATCCTCAAGCCATAGTTCCTTTTCCAAATCCAACCCCGATTCAAAGTGTCAATCCATACGGGAATCAAATTCCTCGAACCCGACCCAAATTTTGAATCAAGACCCCATCAATTATGCGAATCCAACGGGGGTTAACAACAATGTGATTCCACCGAAGGAGATTTATTCAGAAGTCGAAGAGCTCAAGAAATTAGTTCATAAACTGAGCAATGACAGGGTTCAACAGCAGAAGTATGAGTCCCATGCCCCTCACCCAAATCAAAATTTTAACAATAGAGGGAGGCACTGGAACACCAAGCCAAACAATGGGGGAGTACCCGCTCCCATTGCTAATCAATTAGATACTTCTGCAGGACCTAGCCAATCCAATTCTCTTTTGAATCTTTCAGATTTGGCGTGGGAAAGGGGGTGCAGGTTGCACAACACGAAAGAACACAATGAGAGGAATTGTCCTGAAATTGCGAGATACACTCATTGTCTTCAGGCACAAGTTGATGATTTGGAACTGGTATCAAATGAGGATCCATCACAACATCAAGATGATAATATTATGGTGATGGAAACTGTATATCATCAAGAAGGTGAGAGTGAGGAAGAAGAAGACGAAATTTTGGAACAGGAGGTGCAAGCTTTTCGAGATTTTAGGAAGGGGAATCATGGATACCATTTGAGAAGTAAATCTAAAACCCCTAAAACTTCATCAACACCTCCAAACAACTCTATTCTTCCTCCCGATACTAAGGCAAATAATAATCCTCCCCCTCCACTCAGAAGAGAAATGTCTAATGATGTGCAGAAAATAGTCAAATTCGAAAAGCCAAACTATGACATAGTGGAGGATCTAAAGAAGTCCAAATCTAGCCTTTCGTTCTTGGACGCAGCTAGATTGCCAGGCCAAAAGGAGGCATTGATAAAAGCGTTGAACTCACCTGATCAAACGTGGAAAGGAAAAGGAGTTGAATCCCATCTCATTTTGCGAAAGGAGAGAAGGGATGTCCCGCCATTCTTACTGACTCTGAGAATTGCGGGTAAGAATTTGCATAACTGTTTGGTGGACACAGGTGCCACGAGCAACCTCATGCCTGCAGAAATATGTAAGATGCTAGGCCTGCAACCTGTTTCATCCAAATGTACAATCCTGCAACTGGACAGATCAGAGGTAAATGTAGTGGGGACTCTATATGATGTCAAGATTCAATTGAACTTTGAACCCAGGGTTCAGCAGGTTGTGGACATTCTGGTGGTTAATATCCCAAGTAGGTATGGAATGTTACTTGCGAGGGATTGGATGAAAACTCTGAATGGCTATTTTTCAACAGACTGCTCACATATGTGGCTACCATGGAAGGGAATTGCAAACCAAATCAGAGTGGAAAATGAACCGAGGCTTAAGGATATTATAACAGATTTTAACAAGCCGAATGAAGTTCAATTTTCTGAGCCAGAACTAGGAGTTTATGCACTTGATGTTGAGGAAGCAGCTGAAGAGCCTAAGGAGGAGGCACATCTTGGTAGCTCTTCTGATGAAAATGATTTCACGTGGTTGCTCAGGTTCGATGGATCAAAATCTAGACAGGGAGCAGGAGCTGGAGTCGAGCTCACTGGCCCCGGAGGTAAACCATTATTAGCCGCTTACAGACCGCAATTTCCTTGCACGAACAATGTGGCAGAATACGAAGCATTGATCTTTGGTTTACGTCTAGCATTGAGCAAACATGTTAAATGCTTGAAGGTTTTGGGAGATTTTAAGTTGGTAGTCAAGCAAATCAAAGGACAGTATACATGCCGTGATAGAAGACTGAGCCTTTATAGAACTAGGGTTATGGACCTCATTGAGGAATTCGACGCATTCAATATAGCCCTTATTTCCAGGAAAGGAAATCGAATAGCAGACTCTCTTGCAGTCGTCGCGGGCATGTTAAACCCGGTTGATATAAAAAGATGTAAAAAGTTTTCTATTGAACTGGTTCCTTGTCCATCAATACCCGATAATGTAAAGAATTTCCAGGTTTTTGAAAGTGACAGACATATTTTCAAATTTGTCACGAACTCGGGTATTTTTGAAAATCAGGTGATTGATGAGGAGCAAAGGTGGCGGGATGAAACAGAAAATGAAATTGAAACTGCGTATCAATCCAACAAAATTCCTAAAGACGTGGTTTCATTGGAAAAGATGTTCGACATGGGATGCAAGACCAAGAAAGGAAAAAGAGTCCCACTCCCTAAAGATGCATGTGATTCAATTAATCTAGGGAGTGCAGACAATCCAAAGGAGGTGTACATAGCAAAGGCATGTACAGAGGAAGAAAGGAGCAATATAATGCAGGCATTGAAACATTACATAGATTGTATTGCTTGGAACTACAATGAGTTGAAGACATACAACCAAAACATTATCACACATACCATCCCTTTGAAGCCAGACTCCAAGCCTTTTAGGCAAAGACAACGAGTTGTTAACCCGCTATTGGAGCCTTTGATCGAAAAGGAGGTTAAAATATTATTGGAAGCGAAAATCATTTTTCCTGTTAGGCACTCAACCTGGGTGGCTAACCTCGTTCCAATGAGAAAAAAGAGTGGAGAGATTAGGCTGTGCATAGATTTTCGAAATCTTAATAAAGCCTCTCAAAAAGATAATTATCCACTGCCATCAATCGATGAAATTCTACAAATGGTAAATGGATCTGAAATGATGTCCTTTCTCGATGGGTATTCTGGGTACAACCAGATTCTTATACATCCAGATGACAGGATGAAAACAACCTTCACTACCAAGTGGGGGACATTTGCATATAAGAGAATGTCGTTCGGACTATTAAATGCTGGTGCAACTTTTCAACGCGCCATGGATTATGCATTCAAGGGGCTCATAGGCAAATGCATCATCGTGTATGTGGATGATATCCCAGTTTTCTCGAAGAAGAGAGAGGACCATGTCAAAGATTTAAAGAAAGTGCTTCAAAGATGCAGAGAACATGGAATTTCCTTAAATCCCAAAAAGTGCATTTTTGGAGTAACAGAAGGAAAGTTGTTGGGTCACATTATTTCAAAAGAGGGCATATCCATCGACCCAGAAAGGATACAAGCTATCCAAAACCTACCTCTCCCGAGTAGTAAAAAAGAATTGAGATCTTTCTTTGGGCAGGTTAATTTTGTGAGGAAGTTTATCTCTAGCTTTGCTTAGATAGCCAAACCTCTGAACAAGATGCTCAAGAAAGATGTGGATGTAAAATGGAATGAGGAAAGTAGAGTGGCCTTACAGAACATCAAAGATGCCATTTCCGGAGCCCCTGTCCTTATAATCCCAGACTACTCCAAGCCTTTTTATATTTATGCTTTTGCATCAGAACACTCCTTCGCGAGTGTCTTAACCCAAAAAGGCGAGGATAGTGCCGAAAAACCCATAGCATTTTTAAGTGCCCCCCTGAAAGATGCTCAATTAAGGTATTCGATCCTTGATAAGCAAATGTACGCACTTTTTAAAACGGTGAAAAAATTTAGGCACTACATTGTACACAACAGAGTTATTGCCATCGTGCCCGACTCTGCTGTCAAGACGATGTTTTTACAAAATGAACTAGGTGAGAAGAGAGGAAAATGGATTTCCACCATCCAAGAATTTGATCTCGAAATCCAACCTATGAAACTAGTTCGAGGACAGGGACTGGCGAAGGCGATCGCAGAAAATAATCCGCAAATAACAGGCCAATGCTCGAATACAGAATACATTGCTAAGGATGACTGGTATGTTGATATTGTGCAATTTTTATTGACTGGTAAGTGTCCTTCTAATCTGAATTCAACACAGAGAAGAGCTTTAAGGCTTAAGTCTGATCAATTATCTGATGAAATCTGGTGTGCTTTACAGGAAGAATCATGAAGGTATCTACCTGAGGTGCTTGAACAAAGAAGAAGCCGCCAGGGTGTTGCAGGAATTTCACGGGAAACATGGAACCGGTCATGGTGCAGCAAATGCTACAACGCATCAAATCCTGAGAGCAGGATACTACTGGCCGCATATTTTCAAAGATGCACATGCCCATGTACGATCTTGTCATATCTGTCAAGTGGCTGCCAATAGAGAGAGAAATGCAGCCATGCCCCTACAACCTGTAGTTGAAATGAGACCATTTGCACAGTGGGGACTGGATTTCATCGGGGTTATTAACCCAAATTCTTTTGATTCTCATAAATTCATATTGACAGCTACAGACTACTGTACAAGGTGGACAGAAGCGATTCCTACTAAACATGCCACCACAGACGTTGTAATTAAATTCCTTGAGGACCATATTATAACAAGATTTGGAATGCCTAATTCTATTGTCAGTGACAATGGTAAAGCGTTTATTTCTACGCAATTTGCAGATTGGGCATATGATAACAAAGTGAGCTTAAAGTTTGCATCCAATTATTATCCTCAAGGAAATGGGTTGGCCGAATCTTCAAATAAGAATTTGTTGAATACCATTAAGAAGTTGTTGGAAAAGAACCCTCGGGACTGGCACAGCCAATTGAAGTTTGCCCTTTGGGCAGATAGGACCAGAGTGAAAGAGTCCATAGGGAATACTCCCTATCATTTGGTCTATGGGCAAGACCCAATATTTCCCGCAAATTTGAAGTTGCAGACCTTACATTTCATACAAGAGTACTTGGGGACAGATGATCAAGTTGAAGCCAGGTCAAGTCATTTGCTGCACCTTGATGAAAAGAGAGAAGAGGCCATGAATCACATGAATAAACACCAGGAAGTTATCAAAAGATGGTTTGACAGAAGGGCCAAAGTTAAATCATTCAGAATTTCAGATTTGGTATTACTATGGGACAAAAGACATGAGGAAAAAGGGAATCATCAAAAGTTTGATTGTCTTTGGTTAGGCCCATATCAGATTTCAGAGATTCTTGGGAAGAATACCTTCAGGCTAAAAACTTTAGAAGGGAGAGATTTTATGCTACCGGTTAATGGGCAGATTTTAAAGCATTATTTTAGCCCTTAGGTTGTGAGATTTTTTGATATTATTCTTTCGGTTTTGGTGGGAGTTTTCAGTTTTTTGTTTTTATTGTTTAGGATTGTTAGTTTAGCTAGGATTTTGGTTGTGGATTTGATTTCAATTGACATGTTTTGTTTATTCTGATAAAAATAATAATAATAATAATAATAAAAAAAAAAAAAAATGAGATGTCAACTTATGCTTAAGGTTAGGAGAATATGAAATATTGGAATTATCCTGTAAAAGCTCCACAAGTACCACAAGCATCTTAAGTTGTATTGTTTGATTTTGTGATGCATGAAAGAGTCAGTTTTGCATGACAAATCATTTTCATTTGCAATTCAAGAGATAATGCATTCATGTTCCATCTCACCTTACATACATTTCATCTTAGTTGCATATGCATCTTAAGTACATGTCATTAAAGTATGTCAAATCCTCTTAGGGTTGTGTTATAACATAAATGTAAGTAAATCCTAAGGTTGGAAACTGAGTCTTGAGATATCTAGAATCAAGCACGTCTCATTCATTAAAAAGGATCTTGAGCAAAATGATCAAAACCTAACTTGGAAGAAAAGGTTGGGCGAAAGAAGCTTTTCATGTCTATCCTATTATGCAACATGATCCTTAAAACAGTGGTTTTGACCACTTCCATAGAGCCTAAAGCCTAAAATCAGAGTAGTAAGGATAGGGTTAAATCCTCATCGAACTTAGGTTGAGGATCCAATTCCCCAAAACTTTGATTTGACCTACATGGAGTAGTAAGGATAAGGCATAAATTCTCATCTCGCTTAGGTTGAGAATCTGATTCCCCAAAGCTCTTATGTCTCATTTCATAGTAAATCTTGGATTGTAAGGATCGTACTACTTGTCCTCTGCAAAGGATGGGTAGTCATCCCCAAGGTCTAAGCAACAAAATTAATGTTTTTCATCTAAATTTTGGATTGTAAGGATCGTACTACATGTCCCTAGCCAGGATGGGTAGTCATCCCCAAGGTCCAAGAAGTAAAAAAATAAATTTTTCCCATCTCATATTTATATTGGATTGTAAGGATTGTACTACTTGTCCTCTGCAAAGGATGGGTAGTCATCCCCAAGGTCCAAAGAAATGAGGATAAGTTTTGGATTGTGGGGTTAGATATGCCCATGCATGGCATCATGTCTTGCCTCAAAAACAAGACCACTGATTGTCTAGAGGGTTAGACTAGCATGACCATTTCTTCCATAATTGGTTTAATTATTTTGCTTAAAGTGAGGTAATGAACTCTAAATCAGAATAGTAAGGATAGGGTTAAACTCTCATCTCGGTTGGTTGGGAGTCTGATTCCCCAAAGTTCTGATTTCACATTCACTTGCACATGGGTTCCAGATAGTAGGGACTCATAACCAACTTTGGGATACAATAAGGTAATGAATTAGTAGATCCTAAGAGGGTTTGGCAATCTTGAATGATTGTGCATAATACCAGAAGAGTGACCACGCCTTTTTATGAAAGCAAAATCTCCTAGCACATTCATTAGGGTACACAAATCATTCACCATCTCACATATGCATTCATGCAAAACTGATAATGGAGTGTGGATCAATTTCAAACGATAGGGAAAGAAATTCATTGCACACACTGAGCTAATACTTGATGATTCTGATGATTCATATACTTTTGATCTTTGGGCATTTGTTATATTGCTTATGTGCTAACACATGTTTTCGAGTTTGTGATATGTTTCAGGTTGGGTTCTTACTAAAAATGCTCAAGAGCATGTTACAGCAGAGTCGCCATTTGTTGTGGCTAATCCACAACACACCCCAAAATTGGGGACCCACCTTTTTTGCAGGCTTGCGGAAGAAATCTCGGTGACCCAGATGCTAAAAATGAAGAAAAGGAAAAAAAATGCCTAAGTGTTAAAAGTGTCGCGAAATCGTGACATGTCGCACATAACCGACTGCAAAAATAAAAAGTGTCACGAAATCGCGACAATTGCTCCTCACGCAAAACGGAAAGTGTCACGAAATCGCGACATGTTGCTCCTCCCTCCAATTGAAAAAACTCGCGATATCGCGACATGTTGCTCCGCGAAATGAAAAAGTGTCACGAAATCGCGACGTGTTGCTGAAGTTGTACGGATGAAAATAGCGTAGCGATTTCGCGACATGTTGCTCCGTCGCGCAGAAAGAGGAGAGAGAAAATGAAGACGAAAAAGTGTCACGAAATCGTGACATGTTGCTCTATCACAGCCCAAGAGGAGAGAGAAAGGCAAAATGGAAAGGCGTAGCGATATCGCGACGCGTCGCAAAATCGTGGGTCAAACCGGTCAAAGGGCACAAAGCGAAAAACGTCGTGATATCGCGACAGAAAGAGGTCAAAGAGCACGAAGCAAGAAAACGTCGCGATATCGCGACAGGAACTAGTCAAACAGGGCAAAAGGCCAAAATGGTCGCGAAATCGTGATAGGATCAACCAGAAAGCATAATGCGCAGAAATGGTCGTGAAATCGTGACAGAAAGCAAAAAAGGGGAATGAAGCGAAAAGGCGTCGCGAAATCGCGACAGGTCACAGTTTCGCGGCTCTAAAGCAACGAAGTAGTACGGATGGAGGCAGCGTAGCGATTTCACGATGAAAAATTGGCAAGTGTACGAAAATGGAAAATGGTAGCGAAATCGCGACAGCATTGAGCGCAAAGGAGTGCAGAGTCAAAACGGTAGCGAAATCGTGACAGTTTGCGGAAAGAAGGTCCGAAAGAGAAAATGGTCACGATTTCGCGACAAGAAGCGGCCGAAGACGTACGGACGAGGAAAGCGTCGCGATATCGCGACATGTCGCGTTTTCGCGGCCAGGAAGGTGAACGGGCTGCATGCTATTTTTGTCACGATTCTCACAGGAAGACGTTACAGAAGGCATGGAAAACGTAGGACACGTGGCATACAGGTGTCGGAATTGCAGAAGCGTTACATGCAGCGGCAGATTTTGAGCGTTTCAGAATCGAGCATGAAGTAAAAGCATCGAAAAGGCGAGAATTTGAAAAGGCGCATTCTGGGAGATGAAACGAAGAGACGCAGGGAGAATCGAAGAGCCGCGCCAGACAGTATAAAGCCAGAAGTGCAGATTGAAGATAGGGTTGGAAATTGCTGCTTGCAGAGTTGCAGAGACAAGGGCTTCATGCCATTCTGGGCCTGCACTTGGGCAATTTCCTTCATTTGTTCTGGATTTGTAAAACCTGGAACATTCTGTAATTGTAATTGATACATCATTTTAATGCAGAAATACAGAGAGTTGGCATTTCATTGATGAGAAAGAAGGAGTCATTTTTGCATGCATGATTCAATGTGTTATCTTTCCCTTTCAGATTTCTAGGCTTATAGGTGAAGTTGAATGCAAGTGTTCTTGGTTGCTTCATGCGAATGCCTAAATCTGAAACTACGATGAGAAACCCTAGAAACCCGCACTTGGCTTATCCGAATTGTGCGAATTTGCGAGGTTCGATAGGTTGGGTTGCATGCGTAAACCTCATTGTCTTTGGTTTTATCAATCAAGATGGCAATACTATGGACGTAGCTTAGTTGCATATTCATTTGCATTTATTTTTATTTTTAAACCCGTATTTATTTTCTGTATTTTAATTTCAGTCATTTAAATAAATAATTGAAAACCCATCAAAGCTCAGAGTCCATTGCAAATCCAAATTAAAGTGAACTACGAGTGCCCCTTGTTAACATCCACTTGCAACCCTAAGGTATTCCCTGCATTTACAAGTGAGCGAGCATCATTGGTGTTTTAGAATCAATATAAGAGGAACCTTGGAGAAATTACTTTCTTTGCAAGTAGAGGATTTTGGGACTCAGATCCTACCGGAGAGTGTGCTTTCACAATTGGGTGAAAACACTACTCAACAGTGAGCTTGGCTATGAAGATTGTAGTCGATGCTTTAGAAACCAAAACTAGTTTTTTTTTGCTTTCCTTCAAAAACTCTTATAAGTACACGAAAAATAAGCTCATAAGTGCCTCGCTCATCAAACGATTAAAGCTTTGTAATTTATGACTTTCCAAATTAAATATTGATGGCAATGACCGACATAGAGGAGGCAACACTATGGGTGTTCACATGGTGATGATAATCAATTAAGCAGAGACAAGAATACAACTAGTAGTAGAGCTTGGCTTCAATGTCACCTTTGTGTGATACGATGTGTGCAACGAAGATGAGATTATAGTGGTGGTGGGTAGAGTGGTGGCTGTAGAAACTATGGGAGCCTTGGATGTGTTCTATTGCAACACAAAGATTTTGGGAACTAAGGAGCCCATTCTCTCTTTCTCCACCTCCTTCATCAAGATCCAAGACTCAGATAACAACCAAATAGGACTTGATCTCAACAACATCAAATCCTAGCTCAATAACATGAAATATGCTTGCTTTGATACTAATGATGGATTGAGCAACATAAGAAAATTATTCAATCAACCAAAGCATCTAGTTGTACAAATATATACAATAAGATGTCTCTTAGTTTCTCAATAGACTCTTCATACTTTGAAGGTCAACATGTCTCTTTATATTTTGCCTCTTCAAATATTACGTAAATAATGTAATAATTATCTAACTAACTAACTAACTAACCAACTAACTAACTAACTAACTAACTAACTAACTAACTAACTAACTAACTAACTATATATATATATATATATATATATTGCGTATGCTAGAGAAGTTGATAACTCGTTACATTTTTCATCACCTCATCATTGGTTTAAATCCTGCTCATTGCTGCCACTATAACCTCTAGTTGCAAAAAGTAAACTTTTTAATATAACCGATGACGTTGATACGACATGCCCTTCGGTTCTATAAGACCTAAAGGATTTGAATTATGGTATCCACCCTCCCAAGGGGATGCTTTGACCAACAAATGGGACCCTTCAACCTATCTAACATAAAGACATTGTTACTCTAATAAAAAATCAATAATAAAATCCATTAAACAATATTAATGTAATACTTTCATAAATACACATTTATTTACTTATTTTAAAAAATAATATCTTTTAAAATATCATAGGCATCAGCTTTAATTTAATTTTTTAAATATAAATTCAATTCTATTTTATAAAGAGTAAAATAAGTCTTTGTTATACTAAGCATGACCAAGTTATAAGGTAATTTGTAAAATATTTTTTTAGGTTAAAGTTGCCAACATTGCTATTGAAATATTACAACTTTAAGGGATTTTTTTTTTGAAGGGCCATTTTAATTTTTAAAATACAAGTTCTTTACAGCCAAAAAAAAAAGTGTGGGTGGAGAAAAAATCACACCCCGAATGCCATTAACTTATCCTAATAGCGGATAAAGAAAAACAAATTGCACCATATGAGCACCACAACCATCAACATCAAACTAAAAACATTCTATAGTCAGAAAGGTTTTTAAAGAAGTGAGCCAGTGATAGACATGACCTTATCCATTTGAAGTGGGTGGTTTCCCCCATCCATCAAAGTGCTCCTCACCCTAGCCTAAAGCATGAGTAATTGGAGAAGAAGGACGGTATCATCTAGAAATATGCCCATGGCTGCCTGAAGCTCCCCAACCATAATTAGGCACAGGCGCATATTGCGGAGTGATCACAGACGCAAAATACTGGGAGGTGTACATATCTGATTGCTGCAATGGGCTTCCATAAACATGGGATCTGCTTCGAAGAGGTTGACATCGATGCACGATCACGGGCCTCCTTACTGACATCACATATTTATTTTAAGGAATTTTACTTATAACATATTTAAACATGGATGCACCTTATTTATTTGTTATTTGGAATTTCTTTCCACGTTATCTATCTATCTATTTTATATTGTTTGAAAACAATAAATATTAGTAATTTTAATTTATTTAATAGGATGAATATATAAATCTCATTTAATTTTTATTATAATTTTTAAATTTTATATCAGCTCACATTATTTTGGAAACATGCATATTAATTATAATTTTCAAATATTTTAAATTAATTAGTATAATAAATATATAAGTTATTTTTTTTTTAAACATTCATTTAATTTTATTGAAATATAAATTTTATTATAATTTTTTTAATTAAAAATTATTTTTATTAATAATATTTTAAAATTAATTTTTAATAAATAAAAAATTACATATTTAAAAAAAATATTTTTATAAATTTAAATTTAATAAAACTAAACCAAAGTCGTATAGTTTTATATACACTATTATTTTATATAAGTCCCTATTATGTAAATTGATACACATTTTTTAAGTGAACTTTAAGCCATAAAAATATGTACAAAGAGGAGTGTGTAGAAGGGTGCATTTTAGAGATTTGTATACATTATTATTTTGTAGAAGTCTGAACTAGGGATATAGGGATATGTAAATGTAAGGGTACATATTAATAAATTAATAGATAATTGATACACATTTTTAAAGTGAATGTTAAGCCATAAAAATATGTACAATTAGGAGTGTTAACAATTAGGAGTGTGAAGGATGCATTTTATCTCATTCATAGATGCATTAATAAGAACTTTTATTTCATTCATAGATGCATTAATAAGAACTTGAAGCCATAAAATATATGCTTAAACAAACCTTTTAAAAATTATTAAAATATAAAAAATAAGTATTACCAAGTGATGTTTTTTAGTTTTTTTTAATGAGTTTAAAGGGTCTCAATCTCCTCGTACTGAATGGGGTTTGAACCTTTAACCTCCTAAAGAATAACTAAAACTCTTACCACTACATCAAGTTTGCAGTGTTGTTTTTTATATTGTTTTCATTTAAATTTAAATTTAAATATTGTTTTCATTGTTATATAAGATTGATTCAGGTCATCATCACACTATATCAACAAACTATAATAATTATGCATATATTATTGAAAATTTTTGAACTTAAAGGTTTAAAGAGTAGAATAGGGGGTGAGTGTGTGAGGGGTGAGATGTGTGGTGGGTGTGTGTTAAATTCCCTATTGATAAGCATAGCTCTCGACTTTAAGGGGGTCATGGTGGGGAGGAGACTACTTAACCCTATTTCTATATAAGATTTGAGTGAATGGATTAATTATGATCATTTTTGAAAATAAGTTAGAATTTTAACATATCCTAATGTAGGGAGAGTTGATGGTATTGTGTTGAAGATTCAGTAATTGCAAAAATTATAATGAAGTAATATTGTTTATGCATAACACAAAGACATGGTGTTTAATCAAGTTTTTATGAAATGCCATCAATATCTTTTCATATTCACTCTAAATATAAATTAAGAGGGAGTGATGTCACATAGCAATATTTAATTAAAAAAATTGATATGAAATATTAATCTCATATAGGCCCTTATCATTAGATTTCATATGTACAATCATCATTGTGTCTTGCAATGATAGATAAACAAGTAAGGTTGTGTTAGGATATGTTTTTAATTTAGATAAAAAAATTAAATCCCTCAAGCAACTAATTGTTAACTACATATGGTATATCATGTGCTATAATTACTTCCATGATGACTATTTGACTTTGCTAATGAAACTTTTCAACTATACTTTAATTTAATGTTGTAAGTAGATGCTTTGGTTATATATAACGCAGGTATTTCTTGCACTAACAAAAAAAAAAAAAAAACTTAAATATTGACTTAACTATATAAACACATATCATTTGAGAAATTTAATAATAATATAATAATTTTATAATTAAAATTAATACACATTTTCTTTAAAAAAATTTAAAATATAATTTAAAATAAATTATTAATTATATTTATTTTTCATTTCTTTAAAATAAAAAATTATGATGAACAATCAAACTCCAACTCCACTTTCCATCTTAAAATTCAATTTTCAAATGCCAATGAATCTAGAAGAACAAACAAGTAAAAATGAATGCAAGTCAAATATTGAAATCAGCCCAAATGTCCTTTCTTTTTTTTAATATATTCACTTTCCCATTGTATATGCATAATCAACATTTATTTTAAAGTCGTACATACAATAATGTTGCCTTGTGTTAGGCGATCCTCTTCACATAGGCCAAACTTTGAAGTGACCGCCAAACTTTGAAAAGGTCACTTCAATTTTTGTAACACTATGTCCAGATAAAAAATTGTTTGTAAGGTCAACTATAACAGTCTTGAATTCCAACATTATCATCACGAGGACAAAAGGCGGTAGATTCCATCCCCAGCTTCTCTTCCCTGCCCTTGGCCTCTCATATTCAAATATGAGACTGCCTTGCCCGACAAATGTATTAAAAATTAAAAAACTCCAAGTAGACATTATATATATATATCAAATGCCACCTTATTCATAAGGTAATATAATATATATAAAATGGTTTTTGTTTTTTTTGGCCATAAAGAGTTGGTGCTTGGCATCTTGTCACTTTGGTGAGTTGGAATTTGATTGATTCCTATATTTGTTTCTATTGAAAATGGGCACCTTTGAACAATAATAAATCAAGGGTGGAGGTAGTACATCCATATCGAGCTCACCCATATTTTTTTTATTGAGTAACCTCTTAACGATAAGAGATCAGAACGATAATAAATCAAGGGTGGAGGTAGTTCATAGAGATGGAGCTTCTCTAATCTTTTTTATTGAATAAATATTTATCAAAACGGTGTAGAGAAAAAAATCCTAAAAAACCATAATAAATCAAAATTTTAATTTTATTATTAAATTAAAAAATATATATATTTATTTAAATTATTAAAATATAAAAATTATGATTAAATTAAAAAAATTATTAATAATATAATTTAATTGGTTAAAGATTTGGATGTTTTAGATACAAGGTTTAAGGATTTAATTTAAAGAGGATATAAATAGATATTATAATAAGACTACCTTTCCTAATGAATCTAATCATAGTATGAGAGATTGTGGTCTTTTATATATAACATTTATGAACCTTAAAAGTTATTTAATTAATTTTATTTAAATTATATATATATATAGAGAGAGAGGAGAGTTGGCTACAACCGCACTATTTTTAGTAATTGATAAGCGTAGGGTTTAAACCACAAGGGCTGCTCCTACCAAACCTAGTTCACCTTATTATTGTTGATTCAATGTAAAGAGGACCACTGAAAACTCGAGATTTGTACCATCATCGTTCGTCTAGCACACACTCACAAGATTCATATCTGACTATTACCTTTGCAAATAGGCACACACTCACAAGATTCAGATTAGACAATTACCTTTGTAGACATGCTGCCCCTAAGGTTTGAATCTGGGTGTTTTCTTGGTGAGTGTCTGGCCAGACAAGCACTTACCAATCTACCTAGCCCTTAGGGCAAAACTCTTAGGGTAATTGGGTGTTTTCTTGGTAAGTGCCTGGTCAGGCAAGCACTTATCAATCCACCTAGCCCTTAGGGCAAAACTTTTAGGGTAACTAGGTGTTTTCTTGGTAAGTGCCTGGTCAAAACTCTTAGGGTAACTGGTTGTTTTCTTGGTAAGTGCCTGATCAGACAAGCACTTACCAATCCACCTAGTCCTTGAGGAAAAACTTTTAGGGTAAAGAGAAAATCTCGAGAGTCGTTATTAGGTGGTTGATAGTGTCATTTTATCCGGGTATATCACTATTTAGAAGGAAGCCACAAGAGATTTTTTTTGTGTCCTCCTTTGTATCGTAGAGGTTCAAATTGTGGACCTCCCGTTTAATGGGGCTAGGCTCGCCTTATCCACTTGCTACAAAGGTGAACACTATTTTTTTAGGTTAGAAAAAAACTTTGAGAACCACTCTTAGATGGCGGACAATATTGTCCTATCCAAGTATACCACTATCTAGAGGGAAGCCACAATAGATTTTTTTGTCTCACTTCGCATCGTAGAGGTTCGAACTATGGACCTTCCATTTAACGGTGGACCTCCCATTCAACGAGGTCAGGCACACCTTCTTTTAAAAGCTTTGATTTTCATAGGACTTAAAAGTATTAAATTAATCTATATAACCAAATTTAATTATATAAAAGTTATAAAATATAAAGATTTAGCTTTGATAAAATGCAAACAATATATTAATTAATTCTAACCCAATTATACTCAAATTTATAAAAGTTTATTTTAAAGGTTTAGTTTTAATAAGACTTAAAGACATTATGTTAATCAATTCTAAATAAGCATAAAATTTATTAAAAATATATATATCATTATTTAATGGTTTTATGTACATTGTCACATATTAACAAATAATTGATAAAAGTTTTAAAATGTTGAAAATATTAATTTTTCAATATGTATATAAAGATTGTTTTGTAAAAGATACCTAGGTTTAAACTCCAGTACAAGAGGACTAAGGTCCCTTTCAAAAGCCTATGTTTTACTTAAAATTTATCATTAAATGACATTAGCTCAATGAATATTTTCTAAAGCTCCCTTTACCTAAAATTTATCATCAAATGGTATTAGCTTAAAATTTATTATAAGTGCCATTAGTTCAAAGATTCTTTCTATAATTTGTACTTTACCTAAAATTTATCATAAATAACATTAGATCAACCGATCCTTTCTACTATTGGTGCTTTACCTAAAATTTATCATCAAATGACATTAGCTCAACCGAATCCTTTCTACCTGCTTTACCTAAAATTTATCATCAAATGACATTAGCTCAACATATTAAATTCCTTAACATTCAAATCCAAGTTAATCCAAGTTGTTGAACTATAATATAGGTAGGTCGTTTCACTTCTATATAACCAATTGCATATCAATTAAAAAACCTATTGATTGTGTTGGGTTTCAAGAACACTTAGGACTTGAGTTATCTTTAACACCTCTCTTTAAAGTGAGGTTCTAGAAATAAGCTACACTCAAATTATTTTTAACATGTAAGTTTAACATTTAAATTTATAGTTAAATTTTAAAAATAGGATACATTCTAACACAAAAAATAATATTTTTTATTGATAAAAAAGGGGTTGAAGGGTTGATCCTTTACAAATATACAAAAAAAAACAAGAGAAGATCATACAAATACGAGATAGCTCTATCTTAGTAAAACAAACAAACTTGAGCTAAACCTGTTGATGGAGAAGCTGAAATAATATTCCTCCAGTTATCCTTCTATCCTTCTATTTAGTACAACTGATGCAGTGTTCAATGCTTTACATAACTGATAAAGAAACTGTTGACAATAATGTAATTTAGTGTACTTCTGTTTTGTTTTGCCTTTTTTATCTGTTGACTTCATTATAAGTTCTTATAATCTCTTTCAACTCTATAAAGACATATGACCAAACCTTACCTTGAAATTCTCAAATTTAACTGCCATATTCACTATTTTATCATTTCAACAACTTTGTTTCCCTCTCTATAAATATATTTAACTTTACTTTCTTTGAGGTTTCCCAACATAACAAATAATTGATAAAAACTATTAAAAATATATTTGAAAATATTAAATTTTCAAAGAATAATTTGTATAGAGATTGCATACCAATTAATTGTGTTGGGTTCTAAAAAAAACACTTGACATTTGAGTGTTGGGTTCTAAAAACAATTCACACTCGTTATTTTTACCATGTACCTTTAAAGTTAGGTTTTAAAAATAGGTTATATTAAAATTATTTTTAACATGTGTTTTTACAATTAAATATTAAAAATAAGTTTCAATAAAATATAATAATATTAATATATATTTTTAAAAGAAAAAATATTTTAATTTTTTTATTAAAAATAATATATATTATAAAAAAATAGATTATATTAATTCATTATCAGAAATATTGCAATACTTTGGTGCTAGCACTTCACCAAGTAAAAAAACAGGACTTTAACGAGTGAAAATAATCATTTACTTTCACTCTTTTATTGTTAAAGTCCTTTGAATATTAACATTATATTTTTTCTATATACTTAAAAATATCTGAAATTAATTTTAATATTTTATTAAAATTATTATTTTTATTTTATTTATCTATTATTATTAATATTTTACATATTCTTATTATTATACTTAATTATTATTATTGTTTTCCATATATAAAAAAAAATTCATAATATCAATTAATACTACTTCTATAAACTTTAAACTACTAAATTCAAATCAACAAAACCTGATAGGACCTGACTCTCCTAAATACTTAAACCATTATTATTATTTTATATTTTATTTCAACTCTGTGGGTATATTTTTGGTAGGCATTGACTTATGGAATTAGGTGCAAGGTTGAGGGCATTGTTGTTGTTGAAAGCTGGCAGGCACCTTCGAGAATTGATATTTAAAACCACCTCAATCACAATCATCTTTTCTCGTGCGTCTTTCTTGCTCTCTAGCAAGACCTTTTTTCCATAATTATTATTATTATTTTTTAAATTATTTATTCTCATTATTTTTCTATCTTTCTGTATTACTATCCAAACCCTCATTTGCTGCATTTTAGCAGCAGCGATCTTTTTTTCACAATTTCTCCTTCTTTGGAGAGAAGGGATTCAGGTGTATTATATATATATTTTTGTATAAATCTGGGGTTTCGGGTGAATTATTTGTGCGGATCTGATTGACATTACTGGCCTGCGCAACAGCAGAACACAACACAGGCATTCCTTGGCTTTATCTTTTCTCTGGCGAGTACAAAGGTGAGGATCGAAAGACCTGACATCATTGCATTTGGCTTTGTTTCGGAAAATTTTGGTGTAACGTTTTTGACAAGTAAAATGGGGCAAGCTGGGACGGATTAAGGACAAAATCATCCGAATTTTGGCAGAGGACGGTCTAGTTAGGGTTTTCTTTGAGGGAAAGATGTAAGACTTTAGGGTACTTCATATAGGAGCTTTGATTGATTGTACTTATAAAGGAATTAGCGAGCTAGAGAAGAAATTTTACAGAAATCATTCAGATTATGGTCTATTTGGGTGAAAATGGGTGGAGTGGAGGAAGTTGGAAACAATCTGGAAATTAACTTAGTTTTAGGCATGGGATCGGGAAAGTCAAGGTTTATTTTGTGTACGATCAGAAGGAATACATTTCATTCTGTCAGAAAGAAATCGAAGGTCTCTTTTTACACAAAAGCGCATTACAGTTAGAGGTATTCAGAATAATATCATCCAAGCTACAGTGCAAACTGCCTGGATGGAGGAAAAATGTCCGACTTTAGGGTGGTTACCTCGGGAAATCGGTAAAAAATTGATATCGAAGAAGACTGGGATATGTACAACATAATTAGCAGAACTTGAGGTGTATTTTGGTAGGAAATGGTCTAGGTTATGGTCTGTATGATCGGATTGGAGGCGTTTGAAAATAATCTGGAAACTTGACTGGAATTGATAAAGATATAGTCCATTTGCATGAGATCAACAAGAACACGTTTCATTTTGTTTTTTTCTTTTCCAGGAAGAGATATACGAACTGGTTTTACAGCAAAATTACTGAAATTATTGCCTTCTAGAAGAAAATCGGTAAGGCAGAGTAATAGATTAGTGATAGTTGTCGATGGGACGTCAAAATTTACGGCCTATTTTGAAAAGGATCGGCGGCAGCAATAAGTTTCATTTATACAGAAACAAATTTAGGACCTCTTTTTACAAAGAATCAGGAAAATATAATTGGGAAAATTTGGGTGGGAGTTTCCAAAATAGATGAACTAAGGCTCCCTTGAGGGTAACGTCAGCAGACTAGTGATGGTTCCTGCTAAAAACTTTCATGTATTCATGGTTTGTTAAAAGAATAGGGGAAAGCGGGGCCCATTGGTATGAGTCGAGAAAGTTGTCATTCAATGGAGTCAAAATTTTGGGATTTAATGTTGTTGTCTGTGAGAAAATTAGGTGAAACTAGGTTCTCATTGTTGCAGTCAGGTTGAAAGTGCAGTGCTGGGAGAAACTGGCAAAGAGGTTCTGCTGTGAAGATTTTACTAGCTTTAGAAAAAAGTCAGAGGCAATGTAAAGTCAAAATGGTTTTGGTGTATAATCATATGAAGAGGCATGAAGTGTGTGTAACCCTGATGGCTAGATGAAAAAGGAGTAGGAGACTGGGGAGAAGGTCAAAAGGTCACTGATATCAGCATTAATTAACGATACAATTATGATTAACATGCAGGAATCAGAAACATGTAGCCATCTTCATTCTAAATTGTGATTTGTTTGAATGAACCAAGCAACATCATTAGGAATTTGATAGCATTTATAAAGATGGAGTAGGGTTGCAAAATATAGCAAAGTCTGGTGTATTTTGTAGAAAATCAACAGAGCTATGCTTTTGATAATAAATAGAAAACTTAAAACAAATCAATCATTTGGCAAATTAGAAGTACTTCTGATAAGATAGGGAGAATTAGCTTCTACTTGACAAGAAATGAAGCACCAATAGAAAAATGAATGCTTATGTGAATGTGGAAAATTCAATATCAAGAAAATTAAAGGTATAATATATTTCAAATGAAATTAACCCAGGCCGTGATCTGCTTTACAGTAATCTGTGGTCATGAGTTACTATGTGTCATTATTGCAAATAAAAAAACTCACAGTTTCATAGAAACAGTACAAAGATGATGCTAGTATTATAGTTAAAAGCCAAGGGCCCATTTGAAGAATGCCATGTTAGAAACAAGTGAATTGGGCCTCTGTGGTGGATTAATCCAAAATTCTTTGAATTCATGGGAGAAAATTTCGGAAGAATCTGGATATATTATTCAACAGATTCCACAGGAGTAGGATCTGCACAAATGAGGCATCAAGAATCATGATGTGTTAGTTAGAGCAGCAAAGTTAAGTCTATTATGGGCAGTGTTGGGATTCTGTAGAATGTTTGGAAAATTTAAGTAAAATCTATTATCTGAGCATGAGTAAAAAACATGTTAAATTTACATTTGAACTAAGGTGCAGGAGAGGACAACTTGAGACATGGGGACATTTGCTTGAATCTAGGAATAAGTCAAGAAAACCTGTTAATGTCTGGACCCTATTAGAGAAAAATCTCCAGCAATAGCTTTTGTTTTATGTTGATGCATGTGGATATTTATGTGCATTTTAGTGAAAATGGAGTACAACGTGGCATCCAATATTTGTTTTAAATTTCAAATTAGCTAAATAGTTGGCTTCTCAACGATTTAGTTCTTGATGATTTAATGAAAGTGATTGTTTTTCTAGAACACAGCACAGCTAAGATGTCAGGGCTTGGCACACAACAGAGTCTGAGGAAGGCTTTAGGTGCATTGAAAGATACCACCAAAGTTGGGCTTGCTAAAGTCAACAGTGATTACAAGGTATATAGTTCCATTCTTGCAAAATTTAATGCTTTTGCATGGAATGTTGAGGGTTTGACACATTTGTACGAGTCTCAATTTATTTCTTGAAAGTCTTAACATGCCATGGAATCGCCAGATCTAATTTATTGAAATTATCCATTCATGTTTATTTAAGTTTTGCAAAACTCTAATGCTCTTGTTTATAAACTGTCAGGATCTGGACATTGCCATTGTTAAGGCCACAAATCATGTGGAGCGGCCAGCCAAAGAAAAGCATATTCAAAGTAAGTTGATGCATAATTCGTTGCCTCTTAAACTTATTTCACTTACTTGCTGTGAGTATGACAAAGTATACTAGGTTCTGACACAAAATAACATTTTAGAAGGCAATATGTAGTTGTCTTATCATCTTGAACAGAAATACCAAAACTTTGTACAATAATTCTGACTTTCAATGAATTAAATTAATACAAATTTGATTTGCAGACATATTGTCTCATAATTGCTTTTTTTTAATGGCAGCTATTTTTGCCGCAACTTCAGCAGCAAGACCTCGGGCAGATGTGGCATATTGTATCCATTCTCTTGCAAAACGTCTTGCCAAGACACACAACTGGGCGGTAATTTGTGATCCTTACTACAAAGTAGAAGAATAAACTGAGATGGCTCTTAGTATTTGAAATTGGTAATAAAATTGAAAACTATGGACAAAAGTGTAATATGCGGTCTTTTCATCTCTGTTGTCACTAAATAATGAAAATACCAGTGTTGGTTAAATATAATTTTTTTGTGTTTTCTATGCATTCTGATCGATGGATCTTGAGAACTAGAATTATGGTTGCTTAATTTGTTTATAGATTGGGTTTCTTTGTGCTTAAGTTGTTCTATCCAGTCTTTTTGGCATTCTACATTTTTTGGGAGGCTATTTTACCTGTTACTGATGAGATAGTTACAAGGAAAAGTGGACTTGTTCTAATTTTTTTTTGGAAAGATTCAATTTATCATTGGCTTGGTTAAAGTTTGAGATATAAAAAGGTATACAACTGAACTTTAATATAAGTTAAACTGAAAACTTTCCCTTCGTCACACAAGGGTATATTATACACCCAAGAAGCTTGCTGGTTTGGCTATGACCTGGAAAATTGCCTTTAACTTTACTTCTTAGTAGGAGCTTTTGTTGCTAGTAAGTGGTCATGATCTGAAGTTCAGTTAAACCATTTCACTTGTAATTGGACAAAATTATGATGTAACAGGAAGTGACCTCAAGTAAAATGCATTGTTAAAATTGCCATTATGCTGCTTAGGTGATTGCATCCCTGTCTTCTGCTTCAGTGTCTTTAGGTTTCTCCTTTTAATATGTAAGATTAACTGGTTCTATGTTAGTTTTCATTCTTGTTGAAGTCTGTTGTGTGGCAAAATGTAACAAGTCTGTTGAAGTCTGTTGAAGTCTTATCAGTCTGATTGTTATTCTATCAGACTTTGTTATTGAAAGGATTTTTCATGTTTGTTTGTGTAAAGTTTTGGTCTGTCCTACTAACTGGCATTGTCATACTGGTTTTGTGTTTCAGGTTGCATTGAAAACCTTGATTGTTATTCATCGTGCTTTAAGAGAGGTTGACCCCACATTTCGGGAGGAGCTGATAAATTACAGCATGTGCAGGGGTCATATACTCAATTTATCTCACTTCAAGGACGATTCTAGTCCAAATGGTAATCTTTGTGTAGTATCCTCTCCCAGCATTTTAATCTATTTTCATATATGAGTGACACCAACTTGAAATAACTCTGCTGTCTTGTGTGCAGCTTGGGATTATTCTGCATGGGTGCGTTCTTATGCCTTATTTATTGAAGAGCGATTGGAATGCTACCGTGTACTTAAATATGATGTTGAAACAGAGCGTTCGGTGAGTAGTCAGTTTCTCATTTTTACATACACAGAGGAGTGTATCTTTTAAAAAATTTGATCTCATCCATAGTGCAGTAGCATTCCGCAGATAAGTTTGGTAAAGTTATCGCTCCTTCAGTACATGTTTGTTCCACTTACATATTGGGTTTGGTATGTATGGAGCTGGGTGCTTAGGCTAATAGAAAGGACACAAAACTGGGTCCATTTTGCTTGCAAGATGCTTCAATATGAGTAGCAGCTACTAGGTTGGACAATTTTGACATTGAGTTGTGCTAAACTTTAGAAAACATGAAGAAGTAATGGGTTACTATTAGTAATTTTGCTGAGCCTGTCTATAAGCATGTCATACAATTTCCTACGGGAGTGAAAACACAAGTTCAACTGAGTTATTTGGCCTAGGAAGTTCAGAAAGCAATGCAATGGAAGTATGTCACACTGATTTCCTACCAGAGTGAAAACACAAATTCAGATAAGGTATTTGGCCTAAGTAGTTCAGAAAGCAAAGCAATGAGTTAAAATGATTTTGAATTTGGCTGAGAATCCTTTCAAACATTTGACACTTTTTTCCTGCCTTTGTTTTAGGGTTTATTTATTTTTTTCTAGCAAACTGATAGAAGGGTGTTAATGGCCAATTTTTCTCTTTTTGTCTATGCTGGGGAAAACCAAATTGCTTGCCATATATTTCAACTTAGATCCCTAAGCATCTTTGTTTCTTTTCTATGTCTTTACTTTGCTGGATATCCCAAAAGAACAAGCATGATGACTGTTGTTGTTGTATTCTAACAATATTCTTGTGTTTGTTAAGTGAAAGTGTTACGATTTAACCAAGTCAGAAAGAATATTGTCAGTTAAGTGTGCCTATGAGTTGGTTTTTCTTGTTACCCCATATTATTTAAGCTTGATTTCATGTTCTGATCTTTATACTATTGAAATATACCAATGAGACTGAACATGTTAAACTATGTACTACATCTTCTACCCTCAACAGTTTTCAGCCCCTTTTGCATTTAAGAAGCAATCTTTAAAAGCCCTATGTTGCATTCCTACACAGCTACTATCAGTTTGGACTCTGGAGACCATGAGAAAATTCTGGGTATGAGAGATTTATTTGTATGGGTGGATGTAGCAGTTCAGATCTGATGCTGAACTCAAAGATTTGGCCTTTCTATGTATATTTATGTGCTTAAAGTAGGAACAGTCACACAAAAAGGGTTTTTTTAGTATCTCAGTGGAATGGTGCAAAGGCCAGAAATGAAAGTGACTCATTTTATAAATAATAGTATTCTTCCTTGTACGTTCATCTGTACTTTATAGTTTATACAGACAATCCATCTGATTTTACTTTATTTTTGTTTTTCATATATACCTATAAATTGTGTGCTTTCTGTATATCTTAGTATATATGTTTGACTACTATGCTTTGGCCTTGGCTGTTAGTTAGTTATTTGTTCTTCTTTGGTTATATTAAAATTTATTCTCAATTTGTTACTTGCAACTTGCTAGTTACTATCTTGGCGATGAGGGAAATTCTTTTCAATATACTTTTGCTTGAATGTGTTTCAGAGAACCAGGGAACTTGATACTGTTGAATTGCTAGAACAATTGCCAGCTTTGCAGCAATTTCTTTTCCGTCTCATAACTTGTCAGGTATTTTGTCAAAGTTCCCTTATCAATTTTATGAACTTGCTTATTTTGCAAGTCACTTGCTTTGATTACGGTTTTTTGATTGTACATACTTTTTGAGTGTGGTCTTGGTATGAAAGCATTGAAGAATGTTTTGGGTACAGCCAAGCTCATTTGATAACCTAATTATGTGCAGCCAGAAGGAGCAGCTATATCAAATTATGTGATTCAATATGCACTGTCATTGGTGTGTAGCAGCTTTCCATTCTTTTCCCAATATGTTGTTTGTGCTACCATTTGACACAAAAAAGAGTAGTTTGTAATTCAATGATGGCATCTATATGTGTCCTTGAGCATTATGAGTTTAGCAATCTTTCTAATATATCATGATTATTATTTCAGGTTTCCAAAGAAAGTATTAAGCTTTACAATGCAATTAATGATGGGACCATCAACCTTGTTGACAAGGTTAGAAACAGTGTGGGTTCAGCAATGTTATTATGTCTTAATTATCTATGGTGCCTGACACTGTTAAAACTTGACATCTGCATGCAGTTCTTTGAAATGCAACGCCATGATGCTATTAAAGCCCTTGAGATTTACAGGCTAGCTGGTAAACAGGTATTAACTTTATGATCTACTAGCCTTTGTGCATTTTAGAAAATGTTGTTACTTTTAACTGTGTTAAAAATTAAAATCATTAGTATGCTGCATACAAGCATGTGATTGGGATTTGTTATCTAAGCATATAGTATGCTGCATTCAAGCATGAATTGCTTTTAGTATGCTGCATACAAGCATGTGATTGGGATTTGTTATCTAAGCATAGATTGTATTGGCAATGTAGACTGAGAGATTGTCAGAGTTCTATGAAGTTTGTAGAGGTCTTGATGTCGGACGTGGGCCAAAGTTTCCCACACTTGAACAGGTAAGAATAGCATGTTGACTTCTTACTTTGTTGTTATTCACGTTGTAAATTTTTGGTTTATAAATATGATGAACAACATGGAAGTGACTTGCAAGGTTCCACATTCTTATTCTTCTTTTTGTTGTCGATTTAATTTCTGAATAAATCAGCCTCCAGCATCATTTCTTTCTGCAATGGAAGAGTATGTTAGAGATGCCCCAAGAGCTTCATCAGCCCGTAGAGAGCTGGTATGTAAAATGACATGTGAATAAAGTGTAACTTTGTGTAGATATTTTTAACTTGGGCTTTAATTTGTTATTTGCTTTCAAATTTTTTAGAATTAAGAATTTTATCATGTCTAGTACAATATTTGTGTGATTATTTTCATTACAATTTTAAATCCAAATGTCATTGTATCTACAGCAAAAAAGTGAATCCATTCCAAAGGTTTTGGCTTTGGAGTACAAGAAGAAGTCAGAACCACAGGATGATGTACGGCCACCCTCTCCTCCTCCTCCACCACCTGAGCCTCTGAAGGAGAATGTTGCACCTGTACAACATGAAACACCTGACCTTCTGGTGAGTATCTGTAATCCCAAAATTGGGCAGTAGACAAATTGTTTTCTTTAATAATTTTCATTATATTGAAAGAACTTGACACAGGAAGTAAGATGGTGCACCACAGGGCAAGACTTCTGTAAATTTGGCTTATTGAAATTGCATGTTGTGATTGCGTGTTAATAGTAGTTTTCAGCGATACTTAATTGACTCTTAAACATTGTTGTCATGGTTGTCATATTAGGGTTTAGATGACATTAGCCCTGATCCTTCAGCACTTGAAGAAAAGAATGCACTAGCTCTTGCAATTGTTCCTGCTTCAGGTACGTTGTTTGGCATATTTATATTGAAGATGCCAAGATACCGTTTTTTGTGCTCTTTGAAAGTTTATATCTCTTTGTATTGCAGATGCTGCCACAAATGGAATGTCAAACAGCACTTTAGATCTGTCAAATGGGGCTACTGGTTGGGAATTAGCACTTGTAACCACATCAACCTCTACATCAAGCGTGCAAGTAGAAAACAAACTGGTAATGTTAGCTTCCCTTACATCTTGCCTTGCATTTAATAAAATGATTAGTTTGTGACAGACATGGCCATTCTACCCTAACATCTGTCATGAAAGATGTTGTCACCTTCTTGTGCTTTCAAAGCATCATTTCGGTTGTCTGAGCTTGAGTTCAGGATTGAGTCATTTTATGAATTATTTGTGTGGAGGTCCTTTTGAAGGGGAGTATGAGCCACTAATTTACTAGGGGCATTGGTGTCTCTTATGCTTTTCAGATTTCATTCTTGATGAAAATTTCAAGGACTTTGTTTGTGGGATTTTCTTCTAATTTTCCAAGAAAACTATGTTTTGGTTGAAGAAAGTAAAATATATTTTAAATAATTTATGAACTTTTGTCATTTGATTTTTCCATTGTAATCTAGATGATCACAAATTGGTACTTGATTTGTTAATATAATACCCCAGTTTGAGTGTTGTTCTGATTAGTCCCTGTTTGTGATGGTGTTTTCAAATTCATCCTACAGGCAGTTTTTTATTGTGAAAAAGGGTTATTTTGAATTTATTAATTGCATTGAAAATATCATTGTCATATAAGGACTCTCCTCAAACTTTTAAGCAGTAAGGATTATCTGGCAAAATTCCATGATCATGGAGTTTCAATATTTCAGTTTGAAATGTGAAAGATAGAAGGAAGGAAAGTTGGTTTAGTGCCTTTTCAATAGATGGTGGTTAGTGGTTCCAATCACTGAAGGGCATGCTTGATTTCTATCTTTCTATTACTGAGTTACAGGGTTGCTAGTAGTTGGCAGAATAATTATTAGAGGATTTTTAAGAGATCTACTAGTTTTAATATGAGGGACATTTATATGCATATTGACTTTTAGGCTGTGTACCGCAATAAACCAATATAAGGAAAAGTGGATGCAGTAAAAGCTAGCAATATAAGTGAACGTTATAGACAAACTGTATACAGCACACAAATAGCAATTGGTCTCACGAGGCCTATTGCAAGGAGGTGGAAATGTTGACAATGACCTGACATCAGAATATGAAAGGGGACTACAGATTGTGGAGAGTTGGAGGGCACAGAAGACTAAAGAGTTGCAAGGGAGCAATCGAAAACAGAATTTTCTGTGAGTGGAGGATTTTGATAGTGGGATGCATGTTACTGTATGTTGCGTGTGGTGATGCAAAACATTTTACAGCCGGGCAGCATAGATGCCAAAGATATTCTGAGAAGGGAGGCATACAACGAATATGACAATAGTGGAGGTAAACATGATGCTGCAGATGCAGAAATATAACAAATGAGATTAATGCATGATAAACAGCAAATGGAAGCGATGTAAGTTGGGAAGGGCACAATAGAATGAAAATTCTAAGATGGAAAGAAGGATCGACTACTGAGAACACGCATGAATATGGCTGGATTGGAACAAATTGCATAATGAAAAGCAGAGAGTTTACAGAAAGCAAATGCTTTTATATAGAAATAACCTTTTGCAACAGTTAACCTGTCATATGTGAAAGAATATAAAATATTGTGTTACATTGGTTGAGGCATTTTTTTTAGTAGTATTGTTCATATTTGAATGGTTGCCCTTTATGTTACAATGACTTTATTTATGATTTTTCAATTAAACTATTTAGGTATAAAACAATGCCATATAATCTGTTTGTCACTTTCTGTTTTTAGTTGCATATTTCTCTAGCTTGGTCAATTGTAATGCAGGATTTGCATCAGTATGGTACTAGCAGGTGTTTTTTTTGCCCTTGTATTTGTAATATTTTTGGGCTTCTGACGAAATTATTAATACCTATTAAATATTTTAACCTAGCAAGTGAAAAAAAGCACACCAAAACCATTGTCTTCCAAGGTTTCTTTATTTGGTGCTATTCAGGTTAAGAAGACTGTCTCCTGTGCTTCATACTGTGATACCTGCAGGTCGCTGAAACTGGCTAGGTCTTTTTTGCTGTTGTGTCCCTCTTTAGGTTGCCTTTACACCTTGGTTCACATGGACTCAGGTTGTTGGTGACTCTGTGGTCTTATGCCTTTAAGGGAGATTGGTGATTTTGGAGGCATGTTTCTTGTTCTTTTTTGTGCCTCATCTGAGGCGGGTGTAATTTTCTTCTACTGTATGGACTAGAGGGTTATCTGCTATGTTTGTTGCTCATTGCAGGGTTTACTTCACACAGTGAACAGTTTTCCAACAAAACCATATGGATATATTGTGTGGCTTTGGATTTGTTTCTATGCATGGGTTGATTTTGCTGGTTGTTTGAGCTGTAGTCAATTTTAGATTCACTTTGCTTTTACATTCATTCTTGAATTTGTCAGGGCCTTTATATGCTTTGTACATTTAGTTCTATATGGATCACGGTTGTTTTGTTGGCATCGCTTATTGTATTTTGGCGGTCTAGCTCCTTAGAGTTAAGGCAGCTTAACTCCTCTTCAAATATGGTTATTTAATAAGAGCTTCTCTTCTCTTCAAGGTGCTAGGTAGTAAATATCTAGAAGGTAACAACATGAATTGTTTCAAAAGTGCATTCTCTAGGTTAACTCAGGTATATTACTTGGACTTGGAACTCTCAAGTGAATCATTGGTTCCCTTTGTATGGCTGATTCACCTGTCTGTCTTGTAGCTGACATGCTCACATATCTGTCTATGTGTGCATTATAGCATCACCACTTTATTAGTACTGACTATAAGCGTTATGTTGCATTTGTTTCTGATTTGCTTTCAAATTTTTTGTATATTTTGCTGAGCAATATGTTTTCAGTGGTTCTTTCTGTTTTGCACAAGATAACTGTAATGTTGATTCACTTGCCTGGTGGGTACAATTCAAACTTAGCATAGCATGTTTTAGTTTGAGGAATAAATTTCTACAGCATAGCATGTTTGAGCACTGAATTTATCACAGCTTATTTGTTCGGTCTGCTCTTCTTTTGTCTGTTGCAAATATGTTTATGATACAACTTGAATTCCTCATATTTAATGGTTTATATTTCTAAGAATATGGACATACTTTGGTTGCAGGCTGGTGGACTTGATAAACTTACATTGGATAGCCTATATGATGATGCAATGAGAAGACAGACAAGTCCGGCTGGTAGCTACCATACGGGTCAAGTGGCACCAAATCCCTTTGAGACTGCTCCGATGATGCAACCAGGTCATGATCCTTTCTATGCTTCAAATAACATTGCTCCACCATCTGGGGTACAGATGGCTTCTATGGCACATCAGCAACAAGCTTTCATGGCACAGCAGCAAATGATGGGGCAAGCCAATCCTTTTGGCAATCCTTATGGGACCATGTATCCTTATGGTGCAGGGACTCCATATCAGGCCCAGAATCCGTATGGGAATGCAGGCTATATGATGTAGGTGAGTTAGGAAATTGATTCTTTGATGAATAAAGCTACTGTGGGTTCCCAAATGTTACCAGATTGTTGCCCTTTTGATATTGGACAGATTGGTTTTTCACCACGTCAACGTTGGCTATGTAGAATATGTTATCAGTCTAGCCTGTAATTGTTTCATTGAGCATCCATGATGAGGCTTAGGTGAGGTTGGAGAGGGAATGAGTTTGTGAGAGCATTTATTTTGTGATTAGCAGGTCATCTATGCAGTAATTACTGCTGAATTTGTTTTAGAAATGTATCATATTTCACCTAGACAATCAGGTTCCCAGAGCACAGTATGAGATTGATGTTGAAGTAGTTGTCTAAACTTGAGCCCTCCAGTAAATGTTGTGTAACACATCTTTCATGATGTGGAAAATACATATGTTTCATGATGTGGAAATATTTAGAACTTTGAGTCTTAATATATATTTTTTCAACATTAATTTGTTTAAGCAAAAATTGAATTATTGTCTCTATTCCTTTGCCTTGTAGTTTTTCTCTCTCAAAGTTTATGTTAACATGTGAAAGGAGTTTAGGCATTTACATCTTTCTACGTTTAATTTGATATGGCACTTAATTTTATTCTCACAAGGGACTTGGGAAAATTATAGCAAACCAGATTTGGATTCCCAATGCAAGGACACCAATGCATAAGTTTGAATGCAAACAATGCCATAGACATTTTTGTTTTTAAAAACAAATAGGTCTTTTACTAAAAGAAGTTTTGCATGCATGTTACACGTCCCATCATCTTGTCAAAAACTGTTTATAGTGAATTTGGGATTCTTGAACAAGGTGGCTGATAATACATTAACGTGTAAACCTAATCACCTTGCAACCTAAATATATTTATGCTTATATATTTTTAAACTATTCACAGAATTACGAAAGATATACAACCATTCACACAATGAACAACGTTGACAATAAAAACAGAACAAAATTAAATATGTAAGATTGAAATATTTACCAGCAATGCAATGACGAGAGCAAGAAATGAATAGACTAAACATTGAGCAAAGGCTTTTGTCATGTAGAACTTATGAAAATGTTGAAGATGATTAACAACTATTTCTTACCAAGGATAAAGTAAATTTTAACATTTGGGAGGCCATAGGTCATATAAGATAGATATCCAATATATAATTAATATATAATTATCTTCAATTATATTCTGAATACCCGAGTATGGTGTACAATTCTACCTCGTCAAGATTTAAACCTTGAACCTCTATTCAGACTTCCAAAATCTTCATTGTTAAGCTACTCAAACTATACATTGTTAGGCTACTCAAACCATACAGATACCTAAGACAGCCACTTTTAAAAAACTCATTTCAATGAATAGCCAGAACAATAAAAAGAGGAATACAAAGTTAAAAAGTTAAAAATTAGTAATGACTAAATAACAACGATTATTCCACAGAAGGAAAAATTCTAGCTCCCTATACATAGAAATATCTATGAAACTTCTGACTTTCATGTCTTAAATTGCTTTCGATCTATATAAATTATTAATAATGTAAAATGTCGACCTATGCATTCCTAAGAGTGCATATAAATAAATAAAAATGTAAAATTTCGACCTTATGCATTCATAAGAGTGCATACAAAGTGGGCAAATGCAAGCTAAACAAATAAAAATGAAAACCTTTTTGAACTTCAAAGTTTTTATTCCACTTGGATGTTTGTATAAAATGTTAAAAAAATTTAAAACCTTGACCTTCTGCCTTTATAAGAGTGGAGGCTAAATAGATGAGTTCTGCCTTTATAAGAGTGGAGGCTAAATAGATGAGGGCAAGCTAGATGAAAATTTAATTAAATTATGTTAAGATTATCCTATCACAAGTATTATTATGTACTTATCTTATGTTAGTGTTATGTTGTAACATGTGCGCTTATTGTGTATGGGTTTATTATGATATAATCTTTAAGATTTAGTGGCTTGGGTCTCTTCTTTCAAGTGGTCCAACCCTTGACCATTAAGGTTAAGGGTAAATAAGAGTATATAAGGACATAGGTTTGGAGTAAAAAGCATCTTACATTTTCTCATTTTATATTGAAGCTTTGCTTCAAAGGAGTTTGCCCCTTTTAAGAGGCGTGCAATATTTGCTATTCAATTATTTTTTATAAGCACTTCTATTACTTTTATTTTCATGATCATTTAGTTATTTTCAATTCATGAGCATTTTTATTAATTCTTGCATTGCTATTTCAATTATGCTTATTTTTATATGAAGGTTCATAACAAGTGGTATTAGAGCTTTTTCAAGGCCGTGTTCTACAACAACCATGGTTCTTGTCCTTTCATCTTGGACATGTTCTGCAACAACAAAAATGCTTGTCATTTCGTCCATTTTCTATTATGCAATTTCTCATTCTATTCATTTTCTAGTAACGTTTCCCAATTTTTTTGTGTTTTTTAGTGTAGGGTAGAAACTCTGTTTCATGGGTTTTATAATCGTGTAGATTTGTTGTTTTTGGTTAAGCACATTTGCCTGGAAAGTGGTGTGTGAAGGTGTGGTAAAAGCACACTAACATCCAAGCCTTAGACTGTGCTATGGATTCAAACTTCCATATTCTAAGGTTTATCAAAAGATAATCTTAGGTTAAGCTAAAATGAAACCGTCTCAGGAAGCCTTTGGCTGTCTAAAATTGTGGTGTACCAATAAGTGGTTAGCCCCGAGAAGTTATTCTCACAATACCCTTGAAAACTGATAGTGTGGCTACAAGTATGACATAACCTTTTGCAGTTAGAGCTCTAAAATATTACGTCAACCGTTAATCACAAATGAGATCGTACATAAGAGAGCCCATGAAATCAAACACACTCTATCTTAGGTTATCCCTATTGAAACATTGTTTCAGTCCTTTCTTGTTCAAAACCAAAATGATATCTAAGCATATAGTAGAAGAGGCTACTATAGTCATAGTCAAGATTTGCTATAGAAGCACATTGAAACACACTAGGCAACTCAAACAGAGGCAATTTTAACACCTTAAAGCTACACAACAATTATCTATTTTGATAGTGTAGAGAATATTTTGTTTGACAACTAAAGCAATCAATTGTCAGTAGTTTGCCAATGAGCAAAAAAAAAAAAAAAACAACAAAAGCAAAAAATTACCATTTTGAGAGAGAATCCTTTGTGATCTTTTTAACTTAACTATTTTGAGATATAACTCCAATAAACCTTTTTGGAGACCCTAAAGTGACAATGGCTAGTGGTATTAGGATTACTCAAAAGCTAGAGCAGTTGGGCAAATAGGTGAAACAAATTGAAGCTTCTTAGTCACCAATACTCCATGCATTATCCAAATTAGAAAAATTGACATCGGAAGTCGTTTAACAAGCCTAAATGCAAAATACAATATTCTAGTTAGACAATCACCATGGAGTCAAGGTGCTAATTCCAGTAGAGGAGCACAAAACATCTCGCCTCTAAATATAAATCAAAGAATGCAGAAGTTGGATTGTCAAAAAATTGATGGTGATGATCCAACTAGTTGGTTGTATTAGGTCAAACAATATTTTTCTCTTCATGTCACTCCCTACAATGAGAGGCTTGCAATTACATCTTTCAACCTAGAACATGAAGCAATCCAATGGTTTTGATGGTTAGAGAATATGAATCCAAGACTCACTTGGCTTGAGTTTGAGCTCGAATTACTCACCCAATTTGGACCTAGTGAGTATGACGATTTTACAGGAGCTCTAACAAAGTTAAACATCTATCTATGATTACTAGACAATTTGAAAATTTGGAAAGTCACACTAGGGGATTGAGTGTTAAGTTTTTCCAAAGTTTTTTTATTAGTGGATTAAAAGAAGATATATGTCCAGAGGTGAAAATGTTCAAGCTAGACAACATGATGGTAGCTATAGTTGACTAGGCTTGTTGAGGATAAACTTATAGCACATAGGCATATTTTTAAATTACGACAATCTTGAACCGCATTTCCATCCTAGACATCACCAAACTTGGGAAACAAACCACCTTAGGTTAAACGTCTTACCCATGAAGAAATAGTGGCATGTAAAGCACAAGGTCTATGTTACATCTATGATGACAAATATTCTCCAGGCCATAAGTGTGTAAAAGGAACTATATTTACTAGATGTGGGAGAACCTTCCACCAAGGAACCACACAACAAAGGGGAGGACCAAATAGAGGTAGATCAACCTAAAGATCTCGAATTGACAAAGGATCCACAATTTGAAATTTCAGTACATGCATTAGCCAGGATTTCTACTTCCTAGACTATGAAGGTGGTGGGGTATTTCAAAGCCCAACAACTGATCATCCTTATTGATTTTAGTATTACCCATAATTTTATTGATCCTCAAGTAGCTAAACAAGTAGCTTGTTATATATATTATTTCAATTCATTTGAGGTCATGATTTCCAATGGGGGTACTCTACCATGAAAGGGAAAATGCAAAAATGTAAAAATGGTGATAGGCAACTACAACCTTAGGATGGACATGTTTTTCCTTCCTTTGGGGAGTTGTGACATTTTTTTGGAAACTCAATAACTTCGCTCTTTGGGTCCAATAGTATGAGACTTTTTCAAGCTATGGATGCAATTCATAGAGCATAGGAGGTAGTACTCTCTTTGAGGCATGACCACAAGTCCTACCCAACTTATCATCTCACATTGCATGGAAAAACTTGTGAAGAAATAATCTCAGGGACTGGTGGCACAACTATTCCAATTATTGATGATATAATTTTGTTATTCGAATTGTAAGAAATTATGGATTAACATACCCCTGTATTTATAGAACCACAAGAATTACCACCATAGTGCTCCCACGATCATGCCATTAAGCTTATTCTAGGAAGCTCACCGCAAAACATGTGTCCCTACCAGTACCCATATATGTAAAAGATCAAATTTGAGAAGATGGTATAGGATTTATTAGTAAAAGGGGTCATTCAATTGAGTATCAATCAATATTCTTCCCCAATACTCTTGGATTGTAAGAAAGACGGGTCTTGGTAGTTATGTGGATTTTCAAGAACTCAATAAAATTACCATCAAGAACAAATTTTCCATTTTTATCAATGATGAGTTATTGGATGAACTCCATGGTGCTTGCTTCTTCTCAAAGCTAAATATTTGTTCAAGCTATCATTAGATCATATTGTAGGAAGAACCTATTTTGACAATATTTTGCACTCGTGAAGGTCATTAGGAATTCCTTGTTATACCATTCGGTCTTACCAACACGTCATCCAATTTTCAAATTCTCATGAATGCAACCTTTTGATCATTTCTACATAAATTCATTTTTGTATTTTTTGACAACATTTTGGTTTACAATTGTACATGGAAGGAACATTTGCAACATCTAGACCAAACATGCAACTCTTGGTCGATGAACAAATGTGCGCCAAACAATCCAAATGTTATTTTGGGATGCAAAAAGTGAAATACCTAAGCTATATAGTTCTAGTGGAAGGGGTCAAGGTGGACCCTAAAAGGATTGCAACCATACAAGAATGTCCCAAACCAAAGACTCAAAATTCTTTAGGGTTTCCTAGGCCTACTAGCTATTACCATAAATTTGTCCATTGTTATAGGATCTTTGCATCCCCTTTGAGTGCTATGCTATGGAAGAACTCATTTCTATGGTCAAAACCCACCTAACACATAATTTTGCTACTCAAGCAAGCTATGCTCTCTATTCCTATCTTTACTATGCTTGATTTATCCAAGCCATTTATGGTTGAAAGTGATGCCTTAGGAAGTGGAATTGGTGCAATTCTTATGTAGTAAGGGTAGCCCTTGGCCTTTATGCTGTGGAAGAACTCATTTCTATGGCCAAAACCCATGTAACGTGTAATTCTACTCAAGCAAGCTATGCTCTCTATTTCTATCCTTTCTATGCTTGATTTCTTTAAGCCATTTGTGGTTGAAAGTGATGCCTAGGGAAGTGGAATTGGTGCAATGCTTATGTAGGAAGGGTAGCCCTTGGCCTTCACTAATAAGTCACTATAAAAAAAAATCTAGGAAAATTGACTTATGAGAAGAAGAGGATGGCGATCCTATATGTTGTAAACCAATAGAGGTCTTATCTTATGGGGCAATATTTTCCCATCAAAAAGAACTACCATAGCCTTAAGTACTATCTTGAGCAATGTGTATATACACTAGAACAACAAAAATGGGTTACCAAACTATTAGGGTATGACTATGAGATCACTTATACGAAGGACAAGAATAATATAGTCACTGATGCACTATCCTACCAATATGAGGATTGGAGTGTGCTATGTTCCATATTTTCTCCACTATCTCAATGGACCCACTAGCTTCAAGGAGAAGTGACCCAAGATTCCACCTTGCAATCATTAATTTAATAACTTCAAATTGATTCTGACTCTTACCTCGGATATACTTGGGATGGACAATATCTACAATATTCACTTAGCTCATTCTCCTTGCAATGCCTAAACATATTTTTTTGGGTAGGCATGAAAAAGGATATCACGATCTTTATTGTAGTATGCGACACTTGTCAGTGTGTTAAGCGTAAAATTTTTTGGTCAACGAGCACTCTCCAACCTCTTCCAATCCTAGAGACCGTTTCCTATGAATTTTATTAAAGCTCTCCCAAAGTCTAGAAGTAAAATAATCATTCTTATGATGGTGGACCATCTCTCTAAGTATGCTCATTTCTGTCATCTAGCCCACCCTTACAAGGCCTCAATCATTGCCTAAATATTCCTTGATTCTATTTTCTACCTTCATGAAATACCCCAGTCCATCATATCGAATCATATCCCTACATTCACTAGTCATTTATATCAAGAACTATTCAAGCTACATGAGACACGACTCAAGATGAGCTTGGCATACCATCTATAGACTGATGAAAAAATTGAAATTGTCAACAAGTGCTTAGAGACTTATCTATGTCGCATTACATTTTAGCAACCTACTTATTTGATCAAATCGATTCCTTTGGCAGAGTGGTGGTATAATACTTCCTATCACTCCACCAAGATGACACCATTTGAGGTAGTTTATAGACAACCACCGTAGTCATTCTTGTCATATATTTAAGGTAGTTCAGGTTCTAAGTAATGGATTTCACTCTCATGAAGCATGCACAACTACTCCAAAATATCAAATATAATTTGGTCATAACACAAAACCATATGCAACAAGTAGATCAATGCCATTTCCAACATAGTTTTAACATTGAGGAAATGGTTTTCTATGCATGCAGCCCTATAAGCAATCATTGTTGAAAATCCATAGCAGTGATAAGTGTAGTTGTTGAGTGGTGTTTTAACCCGATTGTGAAAACACACTCTCCTGTAGGATCCGAGTCCTAAATCCTCTGCTTGCAAAGAAAAACGATTTCTCCAAGGTTCTTATTATGCTAATTATTGATTATCAAGGATGTTGTTTAAAATGAAATGCTAAGAACACCTTAGGGTTTGCAAGTGGATGTTAACAAGGGGCACTGTGGTTTATTAATTTTGAACTTTCAATGGACTCAAAATGAATAAAATCTACTTTAACCTTTAATTCTGATGGATTTTCAGTGATTTATTCAAACACAGTGATTAAACTGCTGAAAATAAAATATGGGTTTGAAAAGCAAAGACAAAAGTAAACAAAAGTAACAATAAAAATAGATTACAGTCAGAAAGTTGTCATTAATCTGATGAAACCGAAGATATTGAGGCTTTCTACATGCAACCTAACCTAATGAACCTGCACATCCACACAATCCAAATAGGCCAAGTGCGAGTCTCGAGGGTTTCTGTGGTAATTCCAGAAAACGGGCATTCGCATGAAGCAACCAAGAGATCTTGCATTAACTTCACCTAAAAACCTAAGAAATCTGGAAGGGAAATATAAACATTAAATCATGCATGCAAAAGTTACTCCTTCTTTCTCATCCAATAAGATGCCAACTCTCCGTATTTGTATTTAAATGATATCTCGATTACATTCAAAAATGTTCCAGGTGTGAAAGAAAATCCCAGAACAAAAAGAAGGAAATTGCCCAAGTACGGGCCCAGAATAGCACAAAGCCTTCGTCTCTGCAACTCCGTATTCGACAATTTCCAACCCTTTCTTCGATTTGCAATTCTGGCTTTATAGCATTGTTATGGCTCTTCGATTTCCTCCGTCGCTTCATTTCCTCTTCCTGTGGGCGACCCTTCAAATTCTTGCTTTTTCCCGCTTTGATTCACGCTCAAATTTGGAAACGTCCCGAAATTCACTCTGCATGTAACGCCTCTGCAAGTTTGACACCTGCACGCCACGTGTCACGCATTTTCCGTGCCTCTGTGTAACGCTTACTGCGAAAAAACCCGACAAAACTGCAAGTCCGCCTGTTCACCTTCCCGGTCGCGAAATCGCGACATGTCGCGATATCGCGACATGTTTTCCTGCCGTACGCGTCCGACGAATTTTCGTAGCGATATCGCTACCGTTTCCCTGTCGAGCCTCCTTGGCAACTTTATGTCGCGATATCGCGACCATTATCATCCTCTTGCCTTCCTTCGACAAACCGTCGCGATATCGCTACCGTTTTTATCTTCCGTACGCCTTGGCAAAACTTGTCGCGATATCGCGACACTTTTCCCTCTCGGACCTTCATGCAGCTTTCTGTCGCGAAATCGTGACCATTTTCTCCTCCGTTTCCCCCCATTTTTCTGATTTCCGACATCTTCCTACCGTACAACTTTGCCAAAATGCGTCGCGAAATCGCGACACCTTTCATCATCCATACGCTTCGCAAAACGTCGCGAAATCGCGACGCTTTTCCCCGACCTTCATGCCTTCGCGAAACGCTACCTTTTTCTTTCGCCGAAACACGTCGCGAAATCGCGACCATTTTCCCACGAAATCGCGACCATTTTTCCGTCCGTACACCTTTGCTGCAATCGGTCGCGAAATCGCGACGTCTTTCCTGTCGCGATATCGCGACGTTTTTCCGCTTCCGTACACCTTTCCAAAACACGTCGCGAAATCGCGACACTTTTCATCATCCGTACGCTTCGGCAAAACACGTCGCGAAATCGCGACATCATTTATTTTCTTCCCAACATGTCGCGATTTCGCGACACCTTTTCTTTTCTCCTCAGTGACATGTCGCGATTTCGCGACATCCTTTTCATCCTGGTCACCGACACGTCGCGATTTCGCGACACCTTTTTCCTCCTGGTCACCGACACGTCGCGATTTCGCGACACCTTTTTCTTCCTGGTCACCGACACGTCGCGATTTCGCGACACTTTTCTGTTTTGTTGCCGTTGACCGCGCTGACCGTGATTTTTCGACATGTCGCGATTTCGCGACAATTTTCCGGTTTCGGTCGCGATTTCGCGACCCCTTTCTACACTTGTGCATTTTCTCTTTTTTTTCAATTCTGGCATCTGGGTCACTGAGATCCTTCCCTGTGAGCCTGCAAAAAGGTGGGTCCCCAATTTTGGGGTGTGTTGTGGATCAACCACAACAAATGGCGACTCTGCTGTCAAATGCTCTTGAGCATTTTAGTAAGAACCCAACCTGAAACATATCACAAACTCGTAAATACATGTTAGCACATAAGCAAAATAACAAATGCCCAAAGATCAGAAGTACATGAATCATCAGAATCATCAAGTATTAGCTCAGTGTGTGCAATGTGTTTTCATTCCCTATCGTTTGAAATTGATCAACATTCCATTATCAGTTTTGCATGAATGCATATATGGGATGGTGAATGATTTGTGACCCTAAATGAATGAGCTAGGAGATTTTGCTTTTCCTAATAAGCATGATCATTCTTCTACTATTATGTACAAGCATTCAAGATTGCCAAACCCTCTTAGGACCCACAAGTTCATTTCCTTATTGTATCCCAAAGTTGGTTATGAGTCCCTACTATTTAGAACCCATGTGCAAGTGAATGTGAAATCAGAACTTTGGGGAATCAGACTCCCACCCAACCGAGATGAGAGTTTAACCCTATCCTTACTATTCTGATTTGGAGTTCATTACCTCACTTTAAGCAAAATAATTAAACCAATTATGGAAGAAATAGTCATGCTAGTCTAACCCTCTAGACAATCAGTGGTCTTGCTTTTTAGGCAAGACATGATGCCATGCATAGGCATATCTAACCCCACAATCCAAAACTTATCTCCATTTCCTTGGACCTTGGGGATGACTACCCATCCCTTGCGAGAGGACAAGTAGTACGATCCTTACAATCCAAAATAAAGATGAGATGGGAAAAATTTATTTATTTATTTATTTCTTGGACCTTGGGGATGACTACCCATCCTGGTTAGGGACAAGTAGTACGATCCTTACAATCCAAACCTTAGATATAAATCATTAATTCTATTGCTTAAACCTTGGGGATGACTACCCATCCTTTGCGAGAGGACAAATAGTACGATCCTTACAATCCAAGACTTACTATGAAATGAGACATAAGAGCTTTGGGGAATCAGATTCTCAACCAACCAAGATGAGAATTTATGCCCTATCCTTACTACTCCATGTGGGTCAAATCAAAGCTTTGGGGAATTGGATCCTCAACCTAAGTTTGATGAGGATTTAACCCTATCCTTACTACTCTGATTTTAGGCTTTAGGCTTAATGGAAGTGGTTAAAACCACTTTTTTAAGGATCATGTTGCATAATAGGATAGACATGAAAACCACTTTCGCTCAACCTTTTCCTCCAAGCTAGGTTTTGATCATTTTGCTCAAGATCCTTTTTAATTTATGAGACGTGCTTGGTTCTAGATATCTCAAGACTCAGTTTCCAACCTTAGGAGCTACTTACATATATGTTATAACACAACCCTAAGAGGATTTGACATACTTTCATGGCTTGTACATAAGATGCATATGCAACTAAAATGAAATGTATGTGAGGTGAGATGGAATATGAATGCATTACTTCTTGAATTGTGAATGAAATGATTTGTCATGCAAAACTGATTCTTTCATATATCACAAAGTCAAACAATATAACTTAAAAAAGTTTTATGCTACTTGTGGAGCTTTTACAAGACAATTCCAATATTTCATATTCTCCTAATCCTAAGCATAAGTTGGCATCTCAATTTATTTCTTTTTGTTATATTTTTATTATATTTATTTATTTATTTATTTTTTTATATAGACAAATAAAATAAACACACAACTGTAAATTAAAACTTGTTCAATCCAAAACCAAACTGCAATCCCAAAATGAAACTTTGAAAACACAAACCAAAATCCAAAAACCAAAATCTATATACAAATGTACAATATAATACAAGATGATGCAAAGCTTAGCTTATCACTTTCCTGGATCCCACACATGATTAGAACATTTCAATAAAAATATGACATAATATGCATGCCAAATGTTGTGGGAATCCAACATAAACAAGACTAGACCAAACAATGCAACAAATTTCCACTTGCCATGCTCACCATACCAATTTGATTTAGTTCCAATAATACTCCCATAGGTGAGCATCAAATTACTAGAATGATTAGACAATAAATGATTTTCAATTTTATCTTGTCTATGCTTTAAAATGTGAACTTCATAATTGCCTCCTTGATTTAGAATTAGGCTATCCTTTTCAAATATGCAATTTTGTAAGTAAGAGCCTATTTCTACAAACTTCAAAGCCAAATCATTTTCCAAATTTGTAGGCCAATCAAATTTGTGTAATAATTTACAAGCATCTAGGATATTTACTAAATTAGGATCATTAAAAGTTTTTATCCTAGATTCAATTAGTAATTGTTGATGAATTTTATTTAACAATTCAAGTGCATCAACTTCTTTTCCATTTATTAAAACCATGTTATTAAAAGTGTGATTAAAAATTATACCTTGTTTTTCATTTACCTTTATTGACATTTCATCATTCAAATTATTTAAATTCAAAATATGGTCATCCTTTTCAATCCTCAAACACTCTTGGTCAAAGTGTATGTCAAGTAATCTGCTTTGATGATCACTTATTTGAGTTTCTTCCAATTGATCCATCTCTTTATCATTTGGTTCTAATTCTTTGTTCACTATCCATGGCATCTCTTCATTTGAATCCCCAAAATCATCCTGCAAACTTGCATCCACACTTTCAATGAATTCATATTTTGTCCCCTTTTCAAATCTTGTGAATATGAGATCTTCGTATGATGTAGAAGGCTCACCATCCTGCACGTCAAGTGAAATATGAGTTTCATCTATAGGGATGTGAGAAAAGAATGCATTACCATACCTTCCCCAACCATTGTAAAAATCGTCATCCAAATCCGTGAGATGAAACTCCATGATATTTATGACATGCTCTTTTGATTCCTTCGTCAATTCTTTTTCTTCTTTGTCCTTGGTAATAGAATAATTATAATCTTCCAAAATTTGATGAGATTTGAAACCCTCTTCCAAAACATCCTCAAATTGTACAGGAGTTGTAATATCTTCCTTTGAGTAGGCAATTATGTTGTCCTGTATATCAATAGGCACACGAGTTTCATTAGTAGTTTTGGAAAGAGTGAAGTCTTCCCACTTCTTCCAAGCATCATAATAATCATCTTCCAAAATCAAGTGGTGACGTTCAACTATTTCTTCAACATTTTCCAAATCATCAATGTGTTTCTCATCAAATTCGTCTTCACCTTCCTTAGATGGTTCAATTATTTCCAAAAGTGGGTTATTTCTTGAATTCAAATTTATAAGGCTATCATTGTCCAAATTAGTAACCCATGATTCATTATCATAATTTGGAGGGTGAAGAATTTCTTGATCTTTAATTTTACACATTTCATCAATAGTATCTTCCAAGAACAAGTGGTGAAATTCTATCATATCTTCAAATTTATTTATTGATTTTCTTTCCATTTCTCTTTCAACCACTTCATTCAATTCTATGGTGGGTTCCATCCATTCACATATATCAAACATTGTTGAATCTAGATAATCATGTATCTCTACATGATCCTCACTATTGGATGTTGTCTTAGCAATTTGCACCTCCTCGTGAACTATATCCAAGGTGGTCATAAAATTTGGGTATTCAGATTCATCCCCTTGATCATTTACCTTAGATATCATTGGAGTGGAGGGTGCTATGTTTGATGGTTGGTGTAGGTTGGCATCAAAAGAACAATCTCTCATGTGAACATGTTGTGCCTTTTCTTCTTCAAGACCTTGTCGTTCTATCTCTTCTAAGATCTCATGGATTCTCTCTAGGGACAAACCACTCAGTTTTTCCTCAATGAGTGAAGCAAGTGTGGGGTGTATGGCTCCTAGGTATACTTCCATGGCTTCTTCTTCTGATGTGTTAAAATTTTCCCACATTTGGGAGTGCAATTCACGAAATCTTCCATTGAATTGACTCAAGGATTCATTAGACTCTTTACAAATGGAGGTAAACTGATTTTTCAATATTTCTAAGTCAACCTGATTACCAAAATGATTAAGATAGGCTGCTTCTAGTTGTATCCAAGAAGTCCTAACCTCCATGGGTAGTTGGCTATACCAAAAGAATGGTCTATCATCCAAAATGTATGCAAATAACTTACAAGCCACCTCCTCATAAAAAATCTGGAATTGACACAATGTACTCTTGTATACATGCAGCTTTTGCAAGTATCCTAGTGGTACCTCTTGATTAAAACACCGTAAAAATTCCAATAACATTTTAGGAATTTGATATGGTACCACAGGTATAGACAAACCCTTATAATGATCCTCTATTATTGATACCATTCTCTCTCTTAGAGATGTTATTTCAACTCTCAGGGATACCCTTTGCTCCTCAAGTGTTGCCATTAGTGAACTTAAAATGTAATTTTAGAACCAAATCTATTGAATATTCAGTGAATTTTGAAGAAGATAACTTTAAGTTAGCCAAAAGTTCCTTTTCTTTTTTTTTTTTTTTTTATATATATATATATATTTTTTTATATTCATTTTAATTTTTTATTTTATTTTATCTTTTATATATATATATATATATTTTTAAAGTCAAATCAAATCGTATTACTCCTGCATGAACAGTCAAAAGCGTTAAGAAGCAGTGCCTAGCAAAACTCATGATGAAATAAACTGTTTCGGCTCTCCTTGGCTAAACTCTCGATTATCACGAAGAATACCTGCAACCGAAAAACAAATGCCGTAGTTTAGCCGTCTATGAGATTTAAGAGATATGATTTCAGAATTTATATCAAAAACGTACTATTCAAATATGAAACATCAAAGTAGAATAAACCAATTCGCCCTCCTTCTAGCGCCAATCTGTTGAGTGGTGTTTTAACCCGATTGTGAAAACACACTCTCCTGTAGGATCCGAGTCCTAAATCCTCTGCTTGCAAAGAAAAATGATTTCTCCAAGGTTCTTATTATGCTAATTATTGATTATCAAGGATGTTGTTTAAAATGAAATGCTAAGAACACCTTAGGGTTTGCAAGTGGATGTTAACAAGGGGCACTGTGGTTTATTAATTTTGAACTTTCAATGGACTCAAAATGAATAAAATCTGCTTTAACCTTTAATTCTGATGGATTTTCAGTGATTTATTCAAACACGAGTAATTAAAACTGCTGAAAATAAAATATGGGTTTGAAAAGCAAAGACAAAAGTAAACAAAAGTAACAATAAAAATAGATTACAGTCAGAAAGTTGTCATTAATCTGATGAAACCGAAGATATTGAGGCTTTCTACATGCAACCTAACCTAATGAACCTGCACATCCACACAATCCAAATAGGCCAGGTGCGAGTCTCGAGGGTTTCTGTGGTAATTCCAGAAAATAGGCATTCGCATGAAGCAACCAAGAGATCTTGCATTAACTTCACCTAAAAACCTAAGAAATCGGAAGGGAAATATAAACATTAAATCATGCATGCAAAAGTTACTCCTTCTTTCTCATCCAATAAGATGCCAACTCTCTGTATTTGTATTTAAATGATATCTCGATTACATTCAAAAATGTTTCGAGTGTGAAAGAAAATCCCAGAACAAAAAGAAGGAAATTGCCCAAGTACGGGCCCAGAATAGCACAAAGCCTTCGTCTCTGCAACTCCGTATTCGGCAATTTCCAACCCTTTCTTCGATTTGCAATTTTGGCTTTATAGCATTGTTATGGCTCTTCGATTTCCTCCGTCGCTTCATTTCCTCTTCCTGTGGGCGACCCTTCAAATTCCTCCCTTTTCCCGCTTTGATTCACGCTCAAATTTGGAAACGTCCCAAAATTCATCTCGCATGTAACGCCTCTGCAAGTTTGACACCTGTACGCCACGTGTCATGCATTTTCTGTGCCTACTGTAACGCTTTTCTACGAAAGAACCCGAAAAAACTGCAAGTCCGCCTGTTTACCTTCCCGGCCGCGAAATGGCGACATGTCGCGAAATCGCGACATGTCACGATATCGCGGCCGGGAAGATGAACAGGCAGACTTGCAGTGTTATCATTTTTTTTCGCAGTAAGCGTTACACAGGGCATAGGAAAAGCACGACACGTGGCGCACAGGTGTCAAACTTGTAGGGGCGTTACATGCAGAGTGAATTTTGGGAAGTGTCCAAATTTGAGCGTGAATCAAAGCGGAAAAAAGCAAGAATTTGAAGGGTCGCCCATAGGAAGAGGAAATGAAGCAACGGAGGAAATCGAAGAGCCATAACAATGCTATAAAGCCAGAATTGCAAATCGAAGAAAGGGTTGGAAATTGTCGAATACAGAGTTGCAGAGACGAAGGCTTTGTGCTATTCTGGGCCCGTACTTGGGCAATTTCCTTCTTTTTATTCGGGACTTTCTTTCACACCCGAACATTTTTGAATGTAATTGAGATATCATTTAAATACAAATACGGAGAGTTGGCATCTTATTGGATGAGAAAGAAGGAGTAACTTTTGCATGCATGATTTAATGTCTATATTTCCCTTCCAAATTTCTTAGGTTTTTAGGTGAAGTTAATGCAAGATCTCTTGGTTGCTTCATGCGAATGCCTGTTTTTTGAAATTACCACGAAATCCTCGAGACTCGCACCGGCCTATTTGGATTGTGTGGATGTGCGGGTTCATTAGGTTAGGTTGCATGTAGAAAGCCTCATTATCTTCGGTTTCATCTGATTAATTACAACTTTCTGACTGTAATCTATTTTTATTGTTACTTTTGTTTATTTTTGTCTTTGCTTTTCAAACCCATATTTTATTTTCAGCAGTTTAATTACTGTGTTTGAATAAATCATTGAAAATCCATCAGAATTAAAGGTTAAAGCAATTTTATTCATTTTGAGTCCATTGAAAATTCAAAATTAATAAACCACGGTGCCCTTGTTAACATCCACTTGCAAACCCTAAGGTGTTCTTAGCATTTCATTTTAAGCAAGATCCTTGATAATTAATAATCAGCATAATAAGAACCTTGGAGAAATTGTTTTTCTTTGCAAGTAGAGGATTTAGGACTCGGATCCTACAGGAGAGTGTGTTTTCACAATCGGGTTAAAACACCACTCAACAGTAGTACATAGAAAATATTATTGTGCATTGATATAAAAGAAAAGGGGTTACAAGTGTTATCCTTTTACAAAAGTACCTTTTGGAGGCTACAAATTGGGATCTTCCCCAATGGAAGCCCTCTTTCAATAAATCAGGTAAACAACCATAGACGTCTTCTTTGTATTCCTCAAGATGAGTGGACTTATTGATCGTTGGCCACTATTAGCTACACTAGTCCTCTAAACTTGCATAACCTTATAAAAATGGCTAGAAGCATTTAGGGGCCTGCCTCATTTAAACCCCTTGTAACAACAAAAAAATTGACTAAATGAAACTAGCATATTGCACAATGAAAGTGACCAAAAGTGACATAAAATAGTAAAACAAAGCTACTTACATGGCTTGGCAGTCTATTGTAAGGTTTTGGTACTAAAATATGGTCATTTGTTGGGTTCATACCTCAAGAACTGAATATCAGATTCATATCCCTCCATATGATTTGGGATTAGAGTTATATTGCTCTAAATGGGATGACTATTAGTGGGAATCTTCCTTTGGTTGTTAGGAACCTACCCTCAATTTTGTGGTAATCCGAGTCAATATGAGCAAGTTATGACCAAAAAAGTGAGGGTGGGTCTAGTTGGATTCATACCCATAGGTACGAATGTTAGGATTGTACCTCAAGGTATGAATTTAAATATTTTATCCAAACATATATTTGTTGTGTTGTAGATGCCCTCCTAGTTCTATTGGAGATCCTTCCCACGTCGGATGCTCTTATGTACCTATAATTTGAGAACAATTTATAAAAAAAGAGGGGTGCAAAGAGAGGGTGGTTGATATCAAGAGAAAGCTTAAGTGACCTCTATGGTGGTTGATGGAAAGTGAGGGCTTAAGTGGCTCTAGAGTGATTTCTATAGATTATGGGTATGGTAATGTGTGACTCTTAACAATGGAAGAAATGACATCCTATTTATAGAATTTACCAAGGCTAGGGAGGGCTAAGGTATCTTATGAGGCATCCCCTAAGGTGTCCCCTGAGGTGGCATGGGATGGCATGTCTCATAAATGAATTTGGGTGATAGAAGTCCTCATCCATCTATGTGCAACTAATTGGCATGGGTGAGCCATGAAAGTCTTCTCCCCATTATGGCATGGTGGAGGATGACTCATCCAAGCTTTGAATGCCTTGAAGGCCTTAATTACAAAAGTCTTCAATTGTCATTTATGGAATTGAATGCACATGGGGATGTGGAGTGGAGCAAGGGTTAAATTCTAACCATAGTTGGGTTAACCATGGGTTTGGGGTTGACCAAGGTGAGGTGGAAGGTGACTCACCCATGCTTTCAATGCTTTGAAAGCCAAAAGTCTTCAAATGTCATTTATGATGTTAAATGCTCATGGGGAGATGTGTGGAGCAACAACTAAAGTCTAACTAGAGTTAGGTTGACCCTAGGTTTAGTTGGGGTTAAGAGGGTGAGGTGGAGGCTAGGCTAGTCAAAGGGTAGACTAGGTGATGTGTCCATGAGTTAGATTAATCATGGTTAGTTTGACCATGAGTTTGTGTTTGACTATGATGTAAAGTTTGACCAAGTTATGGATTAACCAAGGTTAGGCTAGGTTGAGCTAGGCTTAGGTGGCAAGTAGACTAGTTAATGAGTAGACTAGGGTAAGGTATCTCTAGATTAGGCTAAAGGGGTTACTACATGATGACCAGGGGCTAAGTGTAGGAAAGGGCTTAAGTGGCCAAGGGGCTTATGGTGATGAATAGTGATTTTTGGGAAATTATGCAAATTTTGTGGGTTTTGCATATAATCGATCATTATCAATGCACAAGGATAAATGTGATATTATTAGGTGTCTACATTTATCCCTTTTTATGTTGTGTTGTGTGAAGACACAATTTAGTGTAAAAACTTATGACACTAGATTGGTGGTTGAATGTAAGAAGAATGAATTGATAACGGGTGATTGTGGTTGATTATGACTTTTGTTGAGTTGTGATGATTATTTGAGAGGAGTAGATGCAAGATTTTCTTGAGTCATGATCAATGTAAGATATCTCAACTTTGGAAGGGATAAATATCTTTGAAACTTTACCTTTGAAAATATTTATGCTCAATTTTGATTTGGTAAGCCATCCAACCCTTGATAGGTATTCTCACCATGCTTCGATTATCTCACCGAAGTGTTAGTAGCCTTACAATCACAGAATTGAGGTATACCAAATGTTTGTTTGAATTAGAGTTTTGTTGAGAAGAGAAATTTTGCTTTTGTTTGTCCCAACAAACAAGGGATTGTGATTGTATTAGGCAAACATTCTTAGACAAATACAATTTTCAAGACTGAGTGTTTGATTATTGATCATGCACAAGGCGACTTTTGTATATGATGTCTACCCCCTCAAGCGATGAGTTGATGGGTGAAGAAGTATAGAACAATTGTGAATCTCTTTGTATATGGGGGTGAGTACATTATTGAGATGAGAGAATGATGATGATTTGAAAGGATTAACAATTAAGCATAAATAGTTCACTCTATAATATTTTGAGTTTAGACGTCAAAAGGAGCAGACGTCTAAGTGCACATCTAGATGTTAAGGGCTAGACGTATGGTTTACACATTTGGAAATTAGAAGTCAAGGATGTTCAGGGTAGATGTCTGGAGTAGACGCCTAGGGCCAATTTCATCCACATGTCAGTCGGTTAGATTAGACGTTAGGTCAGACGTCAAGCTTCAGATGTTAGACATATGAGATGCAGGGTGAGATGGATTAGGGGTCAGAGACTCAGACATCTGTTTAAGGGTCTAGACGTCTAGATATTTGGATCGTCATCTAGACGGATAGACTAGTCATCTGATAGAAAGGTCATATGGCAAGTCTAGACGTATAAGGGTTTTGTCCTCCAGTCTTCTACACCTGCAATCATAAATATAATATATCTCATCTTCTAAGATGAACACAACCTACAACACAACCTGTCAAGACAATCCTGCAACACAATCTGCAACACAACCTGTCAAGACAATCCTGCAACACAATCTGCAACACAACCTAAAATATTCACAACATCACATGCAGAATAAGTACTTTGCACAACAATTTTGCATTATGAACAAGTAGAAAATAGATATCCATACAAAATGAATGGGGGGTATATGTAGGAGGAAAAAGTAGTTATTGCAACTATTTACTCCAATCATCCAATTGTTCCCCTTAACTACTTACTTTAGATGTTTAATTACAACTTATTAGATGTCTAACTAACTAGATGTCTAATCCAGACGTCTGACTAATCAACCTCTTAACAACATGACGACTATTTTATCTTCTAGTGCATTTCTATGTAATCAAGCCATATTCATTGATTGGCTGATTTTACAACCTTCAACATAGCAAAATATCATTCCAAAATTGTTATATATAATTTAAATTTTAAGACTTTATCATCAGTCGGTTCTTATGATCTATTTTATTTAGAACTGCTATCTACATATATCCTCCCCTTTTAAGAAGTTGATGTCCTCAATGACTTTCTCCATTCATATTGAGGAGTTTCAACATCTGTGGGCACTGGAGTTTGTGGATTGGTAACTTGAAACACTTTCTTGTATTCCTATAGCTGCGCCTGCATGCTCTCGCATTCCTCCTTTAGCCTCTTGAAATAGTTGAAATATTTGGCCCATTCCACTCCTAAAGCGTTAGCACGGTCTTCAATTTTCTTGAGACTGGATAACAGGTCAGCCTTGCTTTTTAGGAAAATCTCTTTCATATGTTGTTTTGACATTGATGAAGGTGTAGCTTTCTATGCTAACTATTGTTGCAGAGCTGTATCACACTATTGTACCTGTCATAGTTTTTCCCTCAAGGTTTCTTGTTCTTGTTGCCAACTCTCCTTTTCCTGTTTCCAAGCAAGCTCCTGTTGATTCTTTTAAGCTGCCAATATTTATGTTTGTTTAATTAATAGTTCTTTAGCACTTTTAAGCTGTGAGACAGCTTCCAACTAAGAAATTTACTGGTCCTTTTCCTCTAGTTGGGTGGTTAGGTTCTATAAATTTTACATTAGTCCCTAAATATGCTACTTGAATTCATCCATCCATTCCATTCCTTGCTCTAAGAGTTGATCCTTTTCCTCGAAGGCATCATAGATAATTTGTAATTCACGTTCAACTTCCTGCTTTGCTGAATGTAAACATTTAATCCCTTCTCCAAGTCAAATTAACAAATGTGCAAGGAAGTTCAGCTGAGTATATATCAGTAGTAATTTTGGCACTAACTCCACTTGTGAGCCTTTCTCCACAGGGTGCTGAGGAGGATTAATGTTGTGGCTGCAGACATACACCTGTAATATCTCTAGATAAAGGTTGGGTGTATTTTTAGGCAAACACTCAATGCCCTCCATAGTTGTCAAATGGGTAGTGGGGAGTGACCAAGGCTGAGCTAGGTATATGCTAGAAATGTCTTTACGCCAAGGAACTTGTGCAACCCACTTGACCAATCGGTCTAGTTCTTCCTCTATCATTCCTTACCACTTGTTCCATTGGCCCATACATGCAATGGCAAATTGCAAGCATAAGCTATCCATGATTTCCCCCAATCATGAAAAAAAGTTACTACTTGTTGATCCATAGAGTTTAATGGATCCATAAAGTTGGGTACTTGTACAAGAAATTATTTTGACCATGTGCCCCTTTGTTTCTCCTCCTGTTCTACCTCCTTCCATTTTTTTGAGAGATCAACAATTGATTTTTTTGCCTTCCCTTCAGCTACTACAAACTGCATTGGAGCCTGGTTGCTCTGGCCTTCTTGATACATCAACTACTAAGAATTTATTATTTGTGGAGGTTGTTCCCCTTCACCTGTGTTGGTCTCAACTTCCCTCGAGATATCTACCTCTTCTATAATTATGAGATTTTCTACCTCAAGTTTCAGATTTCTCGTATCTGAGGTGGTATGCCCTTCTCTACCACAAGGTTAGTACTTACTCCTGGATTACCTATGTTGGTTGATACTTGAACTCCATATGCGGTGAAAATATCTTCAAGTGAAAATGCGCTCAATGTTGCTGCTAATTTGGTAGGTCTTGCTAAAGATTCCCCAATTGTTTTGGGTGAACCTGCACGAGCCCCAAAATTTAGCCTTTGCCAGATAATCATTGGGTCCAATCTGTATAGTTGTGCTGGATCCAGCTACCGAGTTATGAAGAACTGAGGGCATAGCAAAATATACTTCCCATGTTCTATCGACTGTTGCTCCTGAGTGAAAGTTGCCTCCAAGTTCTCTACTATTTTTTGCAATGCTTCCTAGGAGAATGCTAGGGGTGGTTCATCAAATCACTCTTTCTTTTTCTTTTGTTTGGGCTCTTCTGGTGATTGGAAAACCTTCTATTTTTTGAATTCCTTTTCTCTAACTTGTGCTAGCATAGTATCCTCCCATTTTAAAGTAACCACCAGTTCCTTTTGGTGTGGCTTATGCGATTTTTGCTTCACTCGAGCCTTCTTGATTGGTGTCAGCTTCTTTATTGGTTGAGCATCCTTCCATTGGCAGATGGGCGGTGCTAAATCTAGTAACTTATTTAGAGGATCAAAGTCTAGGATCTGTACTCCCACTCTAGTGATTGAATCCAAAATTAGATTAATGGCATGAAATGCTATAGAGAAGTTCTTCATTGTTCGCATCAAAAATTTTGAATACGAAGCGATAAGTGTGTTGCCCAGTCATAGGCTATTCCCTGCTCTATCCCCTGCAAGTACAAAATTAGCCAAATAGAGAGATCTGAATTACATTGCTCCCCTGACAATCTGGCCATGATAAAATTCATTATAAATTCCAATTTGTTATTTCGTAGCTACATCTGTTTGATTCCTCTTATTCCATGAATACTTAACATAGCATCCACCTCTTCCTTCTTTAGATTTGTGACACTCATGATTAATTCTGGCATTTTCTTTGGATCCACTCTTTCATTGACCATTGGTTTTACCTTCACGGGAAGTCCAAATGTGTGTTGAAATTCTACGAGAGAGAAATCAACAACCAAAGTGTAATCTCCCATTTGTACTAGGCTGCTGTTCTTCGCTTCATCATATGTTTCCAACATCTACAAAAAATACTCTTTGAAAAATTTCTTCTCAAAGTTAGGAACTTGTAAAATGAAGTGAACTCATGCTTCTTTGATTTTTGCTCTCGTTGGATTGTTTGTTGGTGTCTCTGCTCACCATTGATGGTAATAATCACTTGTCGAAAATGTCCAGGTAATTTTATCAATTGGAAATGGTGCTTTGCTATTGTGCTGGAATTATCCGAACTTTGGATCTATCCACGCATCTCATGCTCCTATTGATGTTGTAGTATTTTGGCTACTACTGACTCAGGTTCAGGTTCTGATCAGATTGGATCTTTGCTAGATTTCTAGTGTCCCATTTTGCCTCACAAGTTCTATGTTTCTTAGTTTTAGACTTTGCCCAATGATCTTGGATGTTAGATGTATCCTTTTAGATGTCAATTGTCTGTGTCTCTCAGCTAGACGTTAACTTAATTTGCATCGCCTAGCTAGACGTCAACCTTTTATCAGACATCAGATCCTTCCTCTAGACATCAACATGCCATCAGACGTTAGATCCTCTAGGCTAGATGTAAGCTATGCATCAGATGTTAGCTCCTCCTGGCTAGAAATCAACCAATCATCAAATATCAGCTCCTCTTGGCTAGACATCAAATAGCCATCAGATGTCGGCTCCTCCCGACTAGATGTTAACTAGCTGTCAGATGTTTGTGCCTTTATCCTAGATGTCTTCTATTTGTTGGACGTCTGCTCTTTTCTCCTAGACATCTTCTGTTCTTCGAACATTTATTATTTTTTCCTAGACATATTCCTCGAATGCCCTAATCGCTTGTAGTCGATTGGTTTGGATATTTGTTCTTGCACTTGCACAAAAAAAATTATTTTTCTTCATGAAGTCGATGAAAACCAGGTCTTTTTTTGACGTATGGTGTCTTCCCTCCGTATTGCCTAAAAAAATTTGGTACATGATGAATTGTTCTCTACTCCAACCTATGTGTCTGCGCTTCCCTTCACTCCTATTTGTCTTGTTGAGCAAGGTGCAGCAACAGTATTGTCATTGTTGTCAACACAGTCAGATAGATCGGTTGATGCAGTGGACAGGAGTTCAGAGGTTATTCAGAACCGAAGTGGCCCATAGGCTAAAGATCAAAAGAAAAGCACAAGGAAGAAAAACTGTCGCGATATCGCGACATGTTGAGCAAGAAAGAAAAACTGTCGCGATATCGCGACATGTTGAGCAAGAAAGAAAAACTGTCGCGATATCGCGACATGTTGAGCAAGAAAGAAAAACTGTCGCGATTTCGCGACATGTTGGAAGAGCAAGAAAGAAAAAGTGTCGCGATTTCGCGACATGTTGGAAGAGCAAGAAAGAAAAAGTGTCGCGATTTCGCGACATGTTGGAAGAGAAAGAGCAAGCAAGAAAAAGTGTCACGATTTCGTGACATGTTGGAAGAGAAAGAGCAAGCAAGAAAAAGTGTCGCGATTTCATGACATGTTGGAAGAGAAAGAGCAAGCAGGAAAAAGTGTCACGATTTCATGACATGTTGGAAGAGAAAGAGCAAGCAAGAAAAAGTGTCGCGATTTCGTGACATGTTGGAAGAGAAGAGAAAAGCAAGAAAGAAAAAGTGTCGTGATATTCGACATGACATTGGACAAAGAGAGAGAGAGGTAAGAAGGAAAAAGTGTCACGATATCGCGACATGTATTTCAGACCAAAAGAAGAGAAAGAGTAAGAAGGAAAAAGTGTCACGATATCGCGACCAAAAGAGAAGAGAAAGAGTACGAAGGAAAAGTGTCGCGATATCGCGACAAAAATGTCAATATCATGACAAAGAAAAGAAAGAGTACGGAGGTGAAAGTGTCGCGATATCGTGACATGTATTCTCGTGGTCAAAAGCCAAGAAAAGGACAAAGAGGCAAAAATGTCACGATATCGTGACATGTTGCATTTTCATGGTCAAAAGCAACAAAAGAGGTCAAAGAGGCAGAAATGTCACGATTTCGTGACATGTCGCATTTTTGCGATGCAAGAAGAAGAACCCAGCTAAAATAAGAAAAGTGAACTGAAGTCGGTATGACAGTTACAGGGGCAGTTACAGAGTGAGATCATGCAGCTAAAATAAGAAGTGTGACAAAAGTCAGTACGGCGGTTTCAGGGACTGTTACAGAATGAAATCTTCGAGCGGTGGATATACCGAACGTCTTCATTGGTTGATAGGTGGACAGAGTCTACAGTGGCAGCACTGATCAACACGTAGCACCAAGGTGAAATGAAAGCCGACGAAGACCAGGAGTTACATGTGAAAATATTGTTATACTGAACGTCATCAGACGTAGACCAGGAGTTAACAAAGAGAAAATATTGTTATAAAAGGAGTGTTGCGTGGAGAATTGAGTGTGGTTGTAAGTGTGTAGAGTGGGTTGTATGAGTGCGAAAAGTCTGTGTGTTTCATGAATTGTGAGAGAGGTTGGGTAAGCAATAGACCAGTCAGGGTCTTGTAAAAGTGAAGGCATTTTTATGTCAATATTCTAATTCCAGAATAGAAGTCCAAGTTGGTGCTTGGCATCAGGGGTTGGTGCTCCTTCCAGTTGGTGCTGGTAAATCAGGGGTTGGTGCTCCTTTCTGTTGGTGCAGATAAATAAGGGGTTGGTGCTCCTTCCAGTGGGTGCTGGTAAATTGTTTGTAAAGTTGGTGCTTTGCAAAGGCTGGATTTGGATGGTAGTCCAAACAGTCATTTTTGAGGAGTAGCCAAATCGGTGAACCTCGTTACATCTTGTGTTGTGTGATGTTCTCGTGTTATACTATTTTATTTGGTTTTAAGTTTTCAGTGTTTTGGCTTTAAGAGTTGTAGATTTAAGTTTTAAAGAACTACACTGATTCACCCCCCTCTCAGTGTCATTGTGAGACTAACAATTGGTATCAGAGCGAGGTTCCTGAACAAGCTTAACAGGCTAGGGTGATCTTGGAAGTAACACAATGGCAGGTGGTGAAGGCTTCTCATCAAACAAAGCACCATTGTTTGATGGATCTAATTACGCATTTTGGAGATTCAGGATGCAGACATATCTTTGTGCTTTGGGATACGACATTTGGGATTCAATAAAAAGTGGATACACAATACCCACCACTCCTCCAACCGATGCTGCCGATAAGAAACTGTTTGAGAATAACTCAAAAGCAAAGAATGCTATCATGTGCGGATTAGTGGACAGTGAACTGGTAAAGATTATGAGTTGTAAAATGACAAAAGAAATATGGGACAAACTGAGGAGCATTCATGAAGGAGACGATAAGATCAAGGAGGCCAAGTTACAAACACATCGAGCTCAGTTCGAAGTATTAAAGATGAATGACGATGAGAACATAGAAGCATATATGCTGAGAGTTAATGAAGTCATTAATGCGATTAGAGGACTCGGCGAGGAAATCGAAGATTCTGTCATCGTGAAAAAGGTATTAAGATCTCTTCCCCAAAGATTTGATTCTAAAGTTTCAGCTATAGAAGAAGCTAAAGATCTAAATTCTTTTAGTATGGATGAGATGCATGGTTCTTTGACTGCATATGAGATGAGAATAGGAAAATCTAAACCCACAGACAGAGAAGCTACTTTTAAAGCCCATAAAAATATGAAAGCAAAACAAGAATCCGAGGAAGAAGAGACATCAGATGAAATGGAAGCAAACTTTGTTCGAAAACTAAAAAGGGGAAAAGGAAAATACAGAGGAAAGTTACCGTTTAAATGTTTCAACTGTGGAGGCATTGGGCATTTTGTAGCTAAATGTCCACTTAATGAGAAGAACAAAAGTGATGAAGGATCGCACCAAGAAAGAAGTGACTGGAAGAAAAAACCAAATTTCAGAAAAGGCAACTTCAAGAAGAAAAGTTTCATCTCCAAGAATGTCAGTTCATCAGAAGACAACTCCGGTGAGGATTCTGAAGAGGAAACAGGTGAAGCTCTTTTCATGGCACTCAAAGAAGAAAAAATAGAAAATGAACAGGAATGTGATGAAGAAAAAATTGATGCAGAAGTAAATTTGGAAGAGGAACTAATTGCAGCTCTGGATGAATTGAAGATAGAAAGAAAAAAGAATAAGAAAATTTCAAGAAAGCTTGAGGATGCAAATGAAATCATAACCAGCTTGAAAGTACAGATAGAAGAATCCAAGAAAATATCTGAAGATCTCGAAGTGCAAATAACCATGAAAATAGATTATTGCAGCAAGCTAGAAGAAGAGATTGTTGGTTTAAGGATGCAGATAGAAGAGATGAATCGTAAAATTAGTTGTTATCGCAAACGTGAAGAAAGTTCTATGAAGCTGGATAAGATCATAAATAACCAAAGGCCTACAGGCATCAAATTTGGTTTGGGCTTTGACGAAGGAGAATCATCCAATGGATCAAAGGCCATAAATGAAGAATCCATAAAGAATGAAGATAAGAAACAGGTTGATCAAGGAAAAATGACTCATGCAAAAGAAAGCAAGAATGCAAGGCACGAAAGGAGAATTGACAATGATGGATTCACCAATGTCACACATCAAAGAAGAAGAAGATTTATGGCTCCTACGACAACATGGCAAAGACCATCACCCAGGTTCAATCATCTCTTTTCTGGTTACTGTTTTAAATGCAATGGTTATGGACATAAGATTTCAGATTGCAAGTATAATGTAGGACCAAGGAATTTTACCAGTAGAAATGTTTTTTCACCTTTGATGGATTATGCAGTAGAATGTTATAACTATCATAATTTTGGGCACATTGCAAGAAATTGTCGAAGTACATTTGCATCAAATCAATTTCGGGGAAGAAAATTTCAACCAAATGGGATGAGACAAAATAGAAAATTTCTCGAAAAACATGCACAAGCTACTGAAAAAGAAAAGTCAAAACAAGAGCCCAAAACTGTAATCAAACCAGAGTGGAAAGAAAAAGAGCGACTTAAGGAAGAAAAGGAATCCTTGATCGTACAAACAACATTTAAAGCACATAATAAATATGCACCATGGATACTTGATAGTGGATGCTCCAGTCATATGACAGGTGACAAACAAAAATTTGAGAAGTTACAACAATATGAAGGTGGTTCAATAAAATTTGGAAATAATGATGGAGCTAAGATAGTTGGCAAAGGTTCAGTTAAGATTAGTGACGGAAAAATCAAGTCAAAAGAAGTCCTGTTTGTGGTTGGTCTGAAGCATAACTTGTTGAGCGTAAGTCAGATTTGTGATAGAGGTCATGAAGTGATTTTTAAGAAGCGAGGGTTGTGAAGTCAGAAAAGCAAATAGTGGAAAGTTGATAGCAACTGGATCGAGGACATCTGGCAACCTGTACACTCTCTCAGAGACTTCAGAAGGAGCTTGCTTGATTGGACAGGAAGAAGAAAATTGGTTGTGGCACAAGAGGCTCGGTCATATCAGTTTTGACAATCTAGTAAAAATCAGCTCAAAAAGGGCAGTGAGAGATATTCCCACCATTGGCAAACCATCAAATAGCATTTGTGCTTCATGCCAAAAGGGGAAGCAAACTAGAGTCACATTTAAAACAAAAGAGTACTACACAAGCAAACCTTTGGAACTAATACATACTGATTTATGTGGACCCATGAGAACGCAAAGCATAAATGGTGACAAATATTTTATGTTGTGTATAGATGACTATTCCAGGATGACATGGGTACTATTTTTGAAGCTTAAATCAGAAGCCTTTGAGATGTTCAAGAGTTTCAAAAACCAAGTTGAGAATCAAACAGAAAAAAGATTAAATGTTTAAGATCAGATAGAGGAGGAGAGTTCATTTCAGAGGATTTTGCAGAGTACTGTGAAAAATATGGTATTAGGAGACGATTTTCAGCAGCCAGGACACCTCAGCAGAATGGTGTGGTAGAAAGAAAGAACAGGACAGTGCAGGAAATGGCACGGACTATGTTGAATGAGAGCAAAGTAGCAGACAAATTTTGGAAAGAGGCAGTCCATACTGCGGTATACATCCAAAATAGGTGCATGTTGAGGACGCATGAAAGCAAAACTCCTTATGAGTTGTGGTTCGGTAAAAAGGCAACAACAAGATACTTTAAAGTTTTTGGCAGCAAGTGTTACATCAAAAGAACTGAAGATAATCTTGGTAAGTTTGAAGATAGAGCGGATGAAGGTATTTTTCTTGGCTATTCGTCAAAAAGCAAAGCCTACACATGCTACAACAAGAGGCTAAAGAAAATTGTGGAGAGTGCCGATGTTAAAGTTGATGAAGGTAGGGAACGAGTAATTAGCTATGAAGAGAACTACCCAATTTATGAAGAGGTTATTGAAGGAGATGAGGAAGAGGAAACGAAAAAGAAACAAAAAATTGACTCAGATGATTCAAACATTGATTCAGAAGTGGAAGAAAATAAGAAATTCAAAACAGGCAGCTGGCAGAAAAATCATCCTAGAGAGCAAATAATTGGAGACTCCACAGTTGGTGTTCAGACAAGAAGAAGAGTAGCAAGTAACTACTCTCTATTATCCAACATTGAGCCCAAAAATGTTGTTGAAGCAAGCAAAGATGAAAGTTGGATGAAGGCAATAAATGAAGAATTAGATCAGATCGAGAAAAACAAAACTTGGGAGTTAGTACCAAGACCTCGCAAATAAAAATATAATCGGTACTAAATGGATCTTTCGAAACAAATTGAATGAAGACGGACAGGTAGTCAGGAATAAAGCAAGATTGGTATGTAAAGGCTATGCACAAGTTGAAGGTATTGACTTTGAGGAAACCTTTGCACCTGTGGCTAGACTAGAGGCAATTAGAATGTTTTTGGCTTTAGCAGTTCACAAGAATTTCAAAGTTTATCAAATGGATGTGAAATCAGCATTTTTGAATGGAAAACTTGAAGAAGAGGTTTATATTGAGCAGCCAGATGGTTTCCAACTTGGTGATGATCCCAACTTGGTTTGCAAGTTGAAGAAAGCATTATATGGCTTAAAACAGGCACCCCGAGCATGGTATGCAAGGCTAGACAACTATCTTACTCAACAAGGGTTCAAGAAAGGTATGGTGGATAGTAATTTGTATGTCAAAATAGAAAATGGCCATCTTATTGTCCTTGTTGTATACGTAGATGATATCATATTTGGCAGCAACAAAGATGAGTCGTGTAAAGATTTAGCAAATAAGATGCAGAAAGAATTTGAAATGTCAATGATTGGTGAACTTTCGTATTTCCTCGGGTTGCAAGTTAATCAAAATGAGAAGGGCATATTTATTTCTCAAATTAAATATGTGAAAGAGATGCTAAAAAAGTTCACAATGGAGGATTGTAAGCCAATTAGCACTCCCATGACGACAGGTTGCAAGTTGAGCAAGGATGACAAATCTCCACATGTTGATCAAACCATGTACAGATCTATGATTGGGAGCTTACTGTACTTGACAGCTACCAGACCAGATATTTTCGAGGCGGTATGCATGGTAGCACGATTTCAGGCTAGTCCCAAGGAGACTCATGTGACGACGAGTGAAGAGGATTCTTCGGTACCTCAAGGGTACTATGGAGTATGGGTTATGGTATCCGAAAGGTAAGGACTTCACCCTTATTGCGTATTCAGATGCAGATTGGGCAGGATGTGTAGATGACAGAAAGAGTACCAGTGGAGGTGCATTCTATCTTGGAGATAGGTTGGTCGCATGGCACAGTAAGAAACAAGAGTCAGTCTCCTTATCCACAGTAGAGGCAGAATATATTGCAGCGACAACGTGTTGTACGCAGGTATTATGGATGAAACAAACCCTGAAAGATCTTGGTATTAACTTCAGTGAGCCAATTTCAGTTAAGTGTGATAACACCGAGTGCCATTAACATCTCAAAGAATCCGGTTATGCATTCTCGCACAAAACATATTGCTATCCGGTATCACTTTTTGAAGGAGAAAGTTGCGGAAGGTGAGGTTAAGTTGGATTTTGTTCCAACAACAGAGCAAGTAGCGGATATCTTCACAAAACCGTTGCCCACGGAAGTCTTTGAGTACCTTCGCAATAAATTGGGAGTGGTCACGCTTCCCAAGAATTGACTAGCTATCGGGACCACATTCTCAGGGGGAGCATTTGTGTATTTGTTTATCTTTTTGCTCATGTTTGTGATTTTTGCTAAGTGTAATAATTTTTGCTTGAGAATGTTGTGCATGGACTCAGGGGGAGTCTGCAGCAGCCCTTTGGTATTATTGTCAAAGGGGGAGAAGAATTACAGGAAATTGCACGTGTGTTGCCAACAATTCCAAAGGGGGAGATTGTTGAGCAAGGTGCAACAACAGTATTGTCATTGTTGTCAACACAGTCAGATAGATCGGTTGATGCAATGGATAGGAGTTCAGAGGTTATTCAAAACCGAAGTGGCCCATAGGCTAAAGATCAAAAGAAAAGCACAAGGAAGAAAAAATATCACGATATCGCGACATGTTGAGCAAGAAAGAAAACTGTCGTGATATCGCGACATGTTGAGCAAGAAAGAAAAACTGTCATGATATCGTGACATGTTAAGAAGAAAGAAAAACAACTGTCACGATATCGTGACATGTTAAGAAGAAAGAAAAACTATCACGATATCACGACATGTTAAGAAGAAAGAAAAATCCATCGCGACATGTTGAGCAAGAAAGAAAAACTGTCACGATTTCGCGACATGTTGAGAAGAAAGAAAAAGTGTCACGATTTCACGACATGTTGGAAGAGAAAGAGCAAGCAAGAAAAAGTGTCACGATTTCGCGACATGTTGGAAGAGAAAGAGCAAGCAGGAAAAAGTGTCACGATTTCATGACATGTTGGAAGAGAAAGAGCAAGCAAGAAAAAGTGTCACGATTTCATGACATGTTGGAAGAGAAAGAGCAAGAAGGAAAAAGTGTCGCGATATCGCGACATGAAAGGAAGAGAAAGAGCAAGAGAGAAAAAGTGTCGCGATATCGCGACATGTCGCATTTTCGCGACCCAAAGAGGAGAGAGAGAGTAAGAAGGAAAAAGTGTCACGATATCGCGACATGTCACATTTTCATGACCAAAAGAAAGAGAGAGAGTACGAAGGCAAAAAGTGTCACGATATCGCGACAAAAAAAAAAATGTCGCATATCGCGACAAAAATAGGAGAGAGAGAGTACGGAGGCGAAAGTGTCGCGATATCGCGACATGTCATTTTCGCGGGCAAAAGCCAAGAAGAGGACAAAGAGGCAAAAATGTCGCGATATCGCGACATGTTGCATTTTCGCGGCCAAAAGCAAAGAAAAGGACAAAGAGGCAGAAATGTCACGATTTCGCGACATGTTGCATTTTCGCGATGCAAGAAGAAGAACCCAGCCAAAATAAGAAAAGTGAACTGAAGTCAGTACGACAGTTACAGGGGCAGTTACAGAGTGAGATCATGCAGCTAAAATAAGAAGTGTGACAAAAGTCAGTACGATGGTTCAGGGACTATTACAGAATGAAATCTTCGAGCGGTGGATATACCGAACGTCTTCATTGGTTGATAGGCGGACAGAGTCTACAGTGGCAGCACTGATCAACACGTGGCACCAAGGTGAAATGAAAGCCGACGAAGACCAGGAGTTACATGTGAAAATATTGTTATACTGAACGTCATCAGACGTAGACCAGGAGTTAACAAAGAGAAAATATTGTTATAAAAGGAGTGTTGCATGGAGAATTGATGTGTGGTTGTAAGTGTAGAGTGCGCAGTGCGGTTGTATGAGTGCGAAAAGTCTGTGTGTTCCATGAATTGTGAGAGAGGTTGGGTAAGCAATAGACCAGTCAGGGTCTTGTAAAAGTGAAGGCATTTTTATGTCAATATTCTAGTTTCAGAATTGAAGTCCAAGTTGGTGCTTGGCATCAGGGGTTGGTGCTCCTTCCAGTCGGTGCGGTAAATCAGGGGTTGGTGCTCCTTTCAGTTGGTGCAGATAAATAAGGGGTTGGTGCTCCTTCCAGTGGGTGTTGGTAAATTGTTTGTAAAGTTGGTGCTTTGCAAAGGCTGGATTTGGATGGTAGTCCAAATAGTCATTTTTGAGGAGTAGCCAAATCGGTGAACCTCGTTACATCTTGTGTTGTGTGATGTTCTCGTGTTATACTATTTTATTTGGTTTTAAGTTTTCAGTGTTTCGGCTTTAAGAGTTGTAGATTTAAGTTTAAAAGAACTACACTGATTCACCCCCCCTCTCAGTGTCATTGTGAGACTAACATGTCTCTTGTATAAATGAAAACATATTGCACAATGCTCTCCCCTCCTTCTCCCTTTATAGTTGCTCGGTCAGCCATGGAACCATTTTCCAACTACCACATAGAAACCACTCATTTGCATGCATGCCACGTTGTTCAGATGAGATGTCTAAGGTTTTATTATCTTTTTCCTTTTTTTATTTTTCTTCTTTTTGTCTTTTTTTGCTTTTTGCCTTTTTTATTTTATTTATTTTTTCAAAATTTCTTTTCACCTTGCGCTTTTTCTCAATGTCGATGAGTAAAACGCATGGCCAAACCAATACGTATTTCTAATGTATCCGATGTGTTATAATTATACTAACGACTACTACTTCCAAAGATGCTAAAGTCATTGTCATCATCGATTTCTATTTCTTTTGTCTATTGACGTCTTAGATGATTATTTCTTCTCTAGGGAGTTTCTGGTCACAACTGTTGTGGACATCTTGTGGACAGAATTTGAAATGTCAATGATTGGTGAACTTTCGTATTTCCTCGGGTTGCAAGTTAATCAAAATGAGAAGGGCATATTTATTTCTCAAATTAAATATGTGAAAGAGATGCTAAAAAAGTTCATAATGGAGGATTGTAAGCTAGTTAGCACTCCCATGACGACAGGTTGCAAGTTGAGCAAGGATGACAAATCTCCACATGTTGATCAAACCATGTACAAATCTATGATTGGGAGCTTACTATACTTGACAGCTACCAGACCAGATATTTTGCAGGCAGTATGCATGGTAGCACGATTTTAGGCTAGTCCCAAGGAGACTCATGTGACAACAGTAAAGAGGATTCTTCGGTACCTCAAGGGTATTATGGAGTATGGGTTATGGTATCCGAAAGGTAAGGACTTCACCCTTATTGTGTATTCAAATGCATATTGGGCAGGATGTGTAGATGACAGAAAGAGCACCAATGGAGGTGCATTCTATCTTGGAGACAGGTTGGTTGCGTGGCACAGTAAGAAACAAGAATCAGTCTCTCTATCCACAGTAGAGGCAGAATACATTGCAGCGACAACGTGTTGTTCGTAGGTATTATGGATGAAAAAAACCCTGAAATATCTTGGTATTAACTTCAGTGAGCCAATTTTAGTTAAGTGTGATAACACCAGTGCCATTAACATCTCAAAGAATCCGGTTATGCATTCTCACACAAAACATATTGCTATCCGGTATCACTTTTTGAAGGAGAAAGTTGTAGAAGGTGAGGTTAAGTTGGATTTTGTTCCAAAAACAGAGCAAGTAGTGGATATCTTCACAAAATCGTTGCCCAAGGAAGTCTTTGAGTACCTTCATAATAAATTGGGAGTGGTCACGCTTCCCAAGAATTGACTAGCTATCGGGACCACATTCTTAGGGGAAGCATTTGCGTATTTGCTTATCTTTTTGCTCATGTTTGTGATTTTTGCTAAGTGTAATAATTTTTGCTTGAGAATGTTGTGCATGGACTCAAGGGGAGTTTGCAGGAGCCCTTTGGTATTATTGTCAAAGGGGGAGAAGAATTATAGAAAATTGCACGTGTGTTGCCAACAATTCCAAAGGGGAAGATTGTTGAGCAAGGTGCAGCAACAGTATTGTCATTGTTGTCAACACAGTCAGATAGATCGGTTGATGCAGTGGACAGGAGTTCAGAGGTTATTCAGAACCGAAGTGGCCCATAGGCTAAAGATCAAAAGAAAAGCACAAGGAAGAAAAACTGTCACGATATCGTGACATGTTGAGCAAGAAATAAAAATTGTCGCGATATCGCGACATGTTAAGCAAGAAAGAAAAACTGTCGCAATATCACGACATGTTAAGCAAGAAAGAAAAACTGTCGTGATATCGCGACATGTTAAGCAAGAAAAAAAAACTTTCATGATATCGCGACATGTTAAGCAAGAAAGAAAAACTGTCACGATATCGTGACATGTTGAGCAAGAAAGAAAAACTATCGCGATATCGCGACATGTTGAGCAAGAAAGAAAAACTGTCGCGATTTCATGACATGTTGGAAGAGAAAGAGCAAGCAAGAAAAAGTGTCACGATTTCACGACATGTTGGAAGAGAAAGAGCAAGCAGGAGAAAGTGTCACAATTTCTTGACATGTTGGAAGAGAAAGAGCAAGCAGGAAAAAGTGTCGCGATATCGCGACATGTCGCATTTTCATGACCAGAAGAGAAGAGAAAAAACAAGAGAGAAAAAGTGTCGTGATATCATGACATGTCACATTTTCACGACCCAAAGAGGAGAGAGAGTGTAAGAAGGAGAAAGTGTCATGATATCGCGACATGTCGCATTTTCGCGACCAAAAGTAAAGAGAAATATTACAGAGGCAAAAGTGTAGCGATATCGCGACAAAAGAAAAGAGAAAGAGTACGAAGGCAAAAGTGTCGCGATATCATGACAAAAGAAAAGAAAAAGAGTTCAGAGGCAAAAGTGTCGCGATATCGTGAAAAAAGAAAAGAAAAAGAGTACGGAGGTGAAAGTGTCGCGATATCGCGACATGTTGTATTTTCGTGGGCCAAAGCCAAGAAAAGGAAAAAGAAGCAAAAATGTCGCGATATCACGACATTTTGTATTTTCGCGGTCAAAAGCAAAGAAAAGGTCAAAGAGGCAGAAATGTCACGATTTCGCGACATGTTGCATTTTCATGATGCAAGATGAAGAACCCAGCTAAAATAAGAAAAGTGAACTGAAGTCAGTTCGACAGTTACAGGGGCAGTTACAGAGTGAGATCATGTAGCTAAAATAAGAAGTGCGACAAAAGTCAGTACGATGATTTCAGGGACTATTCAGAATGAAATCATCGAGCGATGGATATACTGAACATCTTCATTGGTTGACAGGCGAACAGAGTCTACAGTGGCAACACTGATCAACACGTAACACCAAGGTGAAATGAAAGCCGACGAAGACCAGGAGTTACATGTGAAAATATTATTATACTAAACATCATCAGATGTAGACTAGGAGTTAACAAAGAGAAAATATTGTTATAAAATGAGTGTTGCGTGAAGAATTGATGTGTGGTTGTATGTGTGTAGAGTGAGCACAGTGCGGTTGTATGAGTGCGAAAATTCTATGTGTTTCATGAATTGTGAAAGAGTTGGGTTAGCTATAGACCAGTCAGGGTCTTGTAAAAGTGAAGGCATTTTATGTCAATATTCTAATTCCAAAATAGAAGTCCAAGTTGGTGCTTGGCATTAGGGGTTGGTGCTTCTTCCAGTTGGTGTTGGTAAATCAGGGGTTGGTGCTCCTTTCTGTTGGTGCAGATAAATAAGGGGTTGGTGCAGATAAATAAGGGGTTGGTGCTCCTTCCAGTGGATCTTTGGTAAATTGTTCATAAAGTTGGTGCTTTGCAAAGGTTGGATTTGGATGGTAGTCCAAACAGTCATTTTTGAGGAGTAGCCAAATTGGTGAACCTCGTGACATATTGTGTTGTGTGATGTTATAGTGTTATACTATTTTATTTGGTTTTAAGTTTTCAGTGTTTTGACTTTAAGAGTTATAGATTTAAGTTTAAAGAACTACACTAATTCACCCCCCCTCTCAGTGTCATTGTGAGACTAACATGTCTCTTGCATAAATGAAAATGTATTGCGCAATGCTCTCCCCTCCTTCTCCCTTTATAGTTGCTCGGTCGGCCATGGAACCATTTTCCAACTACCATCTAGAAACCACTCATTTGCATGCATGCCACGTTGTTCAGATGAGACGTCTAAGGTTTTATTATCTTTTTCCTTTTTTTTTATTTTTCTTCTTTTTGTCTTTTTTTGCTTTTTGCCTTTTTTATTTTATTTTATTTTTTCAAAATTTCTTTTCACCTTGCGCTTTTTCTCAACGTCGATGAGTAAAATGCATGGCCAAACCAATACGTATTTCTAATGTATCCGATGTGTTATAATTATACTAACGACTACTACTTCCAAAGCTGCTAAAGTCATTGTCATCATCGATTTCTATTTCTTTTGTCTGTTGACGTCTTAGATGATTATTTCTTCTATGGGGAGTTTTTGGTCACAACTGTTGTGGACATCTTGTGGTGCTTGTTGGTATAATACACCAGTCTATTAAGTATTCATATTTTTATTGTTGTCGGGTTCCTATCCCACAAGTCTGGTGATTATCTATTCATCGTCTGCTACTATTATGATCTTGCTATCTTATCTCAACTACCAGACGTGTTTGTTCCATCCATTCTTCTACCAGACAGATTTTTCCTTCTTTTGGGCTATCATTATTTTGATCTAGGTGTTCAACTATGTACTTTAAGAATCTGCTGGCCAGACTTAGGTGTGTATTTTCATCCTCTATATGGGTATGCTCTTCCTTCCATGGAATTTGTTTTGTACTTCCATTGTATCATCAAATGATTATGCAACCATATAAGTAGTAAAACATCTCTCTTTCGTGTTCTGGTGTATCAAGTACATTATGATTGGGCCGTTGTTGCCTTCGTTGTCCCCTATTTTAGTAGGGTCATCCTACTCTTTGGCCTCTTCCTCAAGCTTTATCATTCCATGCAATTTCCCTTTCTTGATCCCTTTATTTTGGATTAAAATCTATGTTCCAAGTTCCTCTTCTCTTGCGAACTTGGTTACCACGTTCTTGGCCTCTTTTTGATTGAATCCCCCTAGTGTTGGGCTATATTACTCCCAGTTGCATGAGATTTAGTTGGTCCCTTAGTCGTTCCTGATGACATATTCTATTCCTATGAGCTCGCTGAGGCAGACCTATCGGTCTATCCTTCGGAGCATGTAGTGATGGGTTAATTGAGACTATATCCTTGGATGGGCCTTGCAGCTCAGCCAGTGGAATAGTCAACCTAAAGGTATCCAAAGATGAATTTATCTCTCTGGATATAGATATGGAGGTTAACCACACTCCTCCCTTGGTTGGGTAAGTATTGGTCACCTAGTATTTTTGACAAACCATTAGGATTCTACAAAATACATCTATTTTTGGCTTCATCTATGAGTTCTGCTCGAGAGATCCATTTTGCTTATCTCTAGTTTTTAGGTGTCTGTTGATGTAGGATTCACAATCTTCTATCAAATCTTATTATCCTCCATCATCATCTTTCCTCCTTAAAGCATCCCTAAGGTGCACATTGAGTTAAGTCTAATTGGTACTAATCTGAGAAGGCTGAATCTGTACTCAAATAATTTTATTCCCCTACTGGGGTCATGGGCCATTTGGAGATTTTGAGAACCCTTTGTTATAGTCTTCTAACTTATATCCTATGCCATATAAGATCTACTGTGACCAACTGGTACATGGCTGCTACTTGGCATTCATTTGGACATTGCATAGCTATCTCATATGGGGTTTTGTATCGACGTGGTACTGAAAATCCTAATACCTCATCTGTACTTGTATTGGAATTATCCCCTCTCAAAATTACTTCTTCTAAGGAATCCTTGTTACCCATTATTTGGAACTCTTCCTCGAATCAAACCCTTGGTGACTGATTTTTGGCATGGTTTAGTGGTCTTATCTTAGGGCTTGCTTGAGGTATGTAAGGATTGAATGGTTGGTTTTTATAGCTGCTTGATTTGTCTAGCCAACCTTCAATTTTTAGTTTTTTGGTACTGTCCGAACATCCCTCCATATGATTACTACCATTTCTTCTTTGCTCATTCAATGATTGGTAGTTGAAATCTATCCAACTTATCATACCTTAGGCCTTTCTGGTGATTTCCTTGTTTCTTGAGGGTTCGCAAATGGTGCTGAATTTGAGCTTGAGGATTATTTCAAATTAATTACAATCCTCAACATGGCTGATGATGAACTCTTAGCATTTGTGCCAGTGGCTATTTCCTTTTTCCTCATTTCTTTGGCTTAGATTTTTGTTTCTAGGTCTCTCTTCCCATAATTTGTTAAGGAAAATAAATTGCTTTTCAAAGAATTACTTGTTGCACTCCCTCTTAATTCTTCTAGCTTAGCCCATTCAACTTAGCGTGCTTCATGTCGTTCGTTTACTTGTTGCATTATTGTATACAATTCCTAAATCACCTATTCTTGAAGTTGGGTATTATATCACCTCAAGATTTCATATTCTTCTTACAACCTCTGTGTATCTAATTGCATTTTTTGTAGAATTATGGCTCCTTGCCCTTCATATTCTTCTGCATCTGGTATTTCTTGAAGAGTGACCTCCATTAGAGCCCGAAGTCGGTCTTCTTCATTACTATTGGGAAATTGAACATGTAATTGCAACCATCATTGCTCCCCTTCCTGAGGTTCTAACTCTCTTTGTTCAATTATCATCTCTCCTTCGATTCCAAATAGCCAATCCAGGTTATGGGTTTCATCTTCTCAAGAATCACAACTCTGCTCGTCATTCTCACAGGATTATGTAACTGGACTTGATTCTTCTATTTTTTTTGGATGTTTCTCCTGATTGATCCAAGTTGATCATGTTTACTTGAGCATATGGCTTGTACACTTTCAACTTAAAATCATTTATTACCTCAGGGCATAGTGTTCCATCCAACTTCCTTAGTTTCACCGTCCCGTTATTGAGTACTTCCTCCACCTGGAAGGGTCAAACCATAGAGTTTTCAATTTCCTTGGCTTGAGTTCTCTTTTGCATTGTACTTGAGAACTAGTTCACCATATTTGAGATCCCCTATGTGCTTGTACTATCTAGGTATTGCATTTATCATAAATAATTGAGCATCAAGGAATTCATTGTATTCCTCCCTCTGTAGGTTCTCCTAAGTTAATCCTTGATAGATGATCCACTATCACGTATTTTTTTCCTAGTCTTCCTAGCACCCTAAACACGAACTCCTGTAGGATGACAAGCCATTGACTCACTCATTCGTAGATCATTGGTTTATTGATAGAATACTATAGATCCTGATGATCCACATAAAAAGCAAAAGGGTTAGCTAGTAAATAGTGCTTGTACTTTTGTACTACATACACCATTCTCAATGCTTCTCGCTCTGTTGTGATGTAGTTTTTATTAGCTCATGACAGTAGCCAACTTGCAAAGTATATAGGCTAATCTAGCCCAAATTGACCTTCCTGAGCCAATGCACATCCAACGACAAAGTTTGAGGCATCGAAATGCACATGGAATTCCTTCTCCCAATTAGGGTAAACTAGGATAGGTGCTTTTACTAAGTGTCCTTTTAATACCTCAAAAGCCCCTTGGTGCTCTTTTGTCCATTTAAACGAAACACCCTTATGCGTGAGAGCATCTAATGGATGAGATGTAAGTGCATAGTTTTGAATAAATCTTCTATAATATCTGACTATCTCAAAAAAGGTTTTTACCAAGCTCACATCATGTGGCTCCTCCATTAGCTATATCTTCCGAATCTTATCCGGGTCAAGTTTCAAACCCTCTTGGCATACAATATGCCCCAGTAGCTTGCCATATGGCACTAGTAAGACACATTTATTTGAATTCAAAGATATTCAAGCTTTCTTGCACAATCCCATGCATTCTTATAATGCCTTTAAATGCTCCTGTGTCCTACCATACAATGACCAATCATCTAAGAAGACTTTGAAGTTCCTTATGGACATCTTGTCAAAGATGTATAAGATGATACTTTCGAAAGTATCTAGTGCATTACATAATCCAAATGGCATACGATTATAAGCGTATATCCCATTTTACACAATAAAGGTGGTCTTCAACTTATATTCCTCTGCTATGCTGATCTGGTTGTATCCTGAGAATCCATCAAAAAATTAATATATCTCATGGCTTACTACTTCTTCCAATATGGAGTCTGTGAAAGGTATTGGGAAGGGATCCTTTATGGTTATGGTATTTAAACTTATGAAATCAACACAAATTCAGATTTTATCTACTTCTCTCTTTAAGGTAATCACAATAGGTGACAACCATTCGCTTGTTGTAACCTTGAAGATAATACCTGCATATAGCTTTTTCTTAATTTTAGCATTCACCCGTGTTGTGTATTTGGGATTCATTTTGTATGGTCATCTTCTTACTGGTTGTGCACCTTCAATCAAAAGAATTTTGTGTACGTAGAGTTCTAGTGGAACTCCCTTCAAATCCTTGTATGTCCATGACAAAACATATTTATATTACCGAAAGATTTTGAATGCTTCTACTTTAGGACTGGATCCCAATCGTCTCCACATTTAATCATCTTTTCTTCATCATTTTCTTCCAAGTTCACCTGAATCATTTTGGGACCTTCATATTTGATAGATTCAGGATCATTTATAGCTTTCAGTAAATCGGTGGGATGAGCTGCCTTATCTTCAATAATTGCATCTCCCATCGTATATTTTGTAAAGTTCTTGGGCAATATTCATTTTTCCCTCTCCTTATATTTCTCTACTACTGTATGCATTTTATTGCTAGCTTCCTTTTCAGGTTCCTGTTTCTCATCTTTTTGAATCTCATTTTCTGCATCAATGCAAAAAAATTGAGGAGAAAATATCTCATAATCCTCCATCTACCAATGAAGTAGACCTTTGTCTTGGTCATACTCATATTCCATGCAGTATTCTAAGTGTAACACTCCTTCCTCATCTAGTTTATATCCTGTTTTACCATTTGATGAAGAAGATTCCGAATCATCTAAAGTTGCTATATCTTGACTCACTATTTGATTTTTTAGATTGATGATATACTTGTGTTGTCCCTACTTAAAAGATAAACATTCTCTCTCTCAATTATGGTTGAATTTTGTAGTTCTCAACCATACTTGTTCTAGAAATGCATCCATCATATGTATTTTTCTGCATAGCAATGACAACAAAATCCAAGATGAAATCCTATTCTGCAGTGGGTACTTTTTGACTCATTAATATGCCTATAGTCCATACAATTTGAAATTTGGAGATCTTAAGGTGGGTTGCCTCATAATATACCATGTCTTCTCTGGCATTATGTTTACACTTGATTTACCATCTACAATGACCTGATTCAATATATGGTCCAAAATATCCATTTGAACTATAAATAGTCTCCTCCCAACTTCAATCATCAAGATTGTAGGATCAATGAATTGCCCTTGCTTGATAGTTGCTACCTATTGAGCTTCATCCTTCTTCTTGAGGACTTCTATTGTAGCATACAACTCGGGTACTATATTAAACAAGTTTACAACTTTTACTTCCACTATCGTATTTAGTACTTCTGTTACCAAGCCTTCTAATGATACCTTTTTATTGATCTTCAATATTTTTGATACTTTCTCCAGAAGTAGTCGGTTCTACTTTTCTTTTTATAGTTCTATTTTGATTAATTCTTGGGCTTCCTGCCATAGCTCTTTCTCTTGGGTAGGATTCGGGTATTTTTCCATATTCTTGGTCTGTGCTCTTGTTACAACCAAGACTTCATTCTCTACTTTCATCACTTCTCCAATGCCAATCAGGTTGATATTTTGGGTTTCGCTTGAGTTGCCTTATTTAGGCAATTGGCTTATTTTTAGTTTTTTGGACCACACCATTTACACATTTTAATGGCATTATTACCATAATTATTACCTACATTTTGGGGTTTGGAGCAGTTTTTTGCAAAATGGCCCCATTCTTGATAATTTTGACATTGAATAATCGATCGACCATCAGAGTCTATTGTAGTCGACTCTATCCTCCTTGTCTTCCTCCTCAACGACTATTCCTATATCCTCTGCTAGTGGCTCCTTCTCCATTCCTTGGTGTATTTGGCTGATCCTCATGTTGTATGACAAGAGACTGATACCTTTTGCTCTTCAAATTGAATGAACATTCAACTATATGATGTCCTACTATCTCACATATATTACAGTATGTGCTCTTTGGATAATTGACATTTGAATGTCCTTCTGTCTTACAGTCTAAGAACTAGATATTTTTTCAATCTTTGCAATCTTCTGCTTTTTCTTCCTTTATAATTTTGTCAAATTCCCTTCGAAATGAGTGGATTGTGCTCTGAAATTTGTCTTTAGCATCACTGTCTGAATCCTCATTATGTTTTAGGTATCCTCCAATACCTGCAGTTGTTTTTTTACCTTCACTTTCAAAGTTCTTTGCCTTTTCAAGTGCTTCTACATACATTGAGGATGGTACTACCTTCATATTTTTCTTATATTTTGGTAGTAGTCCATCCAAAAACCACCGCTTCACCATGCCATCGACAGGTTTCATCTCTATTTTATCTATTGATTGCTTTAATATTCTGTTATAATTCTTGACATCCTCATCCAGTATTTTCTTGGTTACATAATTTTTTGTGATGATATCAGTGTCATCTCTAAGTGGTCAGAATTCCTCTATAAAGGCAGTCTTCAAATAATTCAATATGTAAAGGCTTGCTTACTTTATCATTTCAAGTACCAATCTATTGCCATACCTCACAATGTGGCTGTAAATAATTGCAACCATTGTGTGTGTTGTGTGACCTCATTTTCTCTCTAGGTGGTTATGCAAGTTCCCATATATCATGACAGATCCTCCTTCCCTTCACTTCCAAAAGGTAGGTATTTTTTGTTGTTCTATTGATAGGATTTTACATTGTATTTGTTCTGCTAGGTGGACTACCCGATGTTGGTGGTTGTTAAGTTCAATTTTGTTGCATATCCATTGTTGATGGTGCAAAATTAAATCTAAATAGCCTTCTGTCCAACTCTAATTGATCTCTACTTTGCGATCTCCTTTGCGAATACACAAGATGTGGCTCCGATATTCCTCCCCACGAACCCTTGCATGGTTTTCGTGATACAAGGTTTCCTCATTTAGTATCCTTTGGCCAACTCTCTCTCGTTGGTTATGGTGTTACCATCTAGTTTTCAATTATGGGTGCTTCCTCAACTATTTGTTCATCATTTTCTGTAGTCACCAACAATGTTTCAATACTTGGATTATCTTTGTCTTTAGGGTTCCAGACTCTATCTACTTTTTGCTGACTCTTGTGTTATTAAGTTTGCCAGTTGTGCACTTCTTCTTACTGGTATTTGACTCTTTCCTTGCAACCTAGAATCAATCATTCACCTCTTAGCCTTATCACTTGTACCTCTTAAATCGAAGTTTGATTTAGTCAATGACACCAAATATAGAGAAGGGTGAGTACATTCTCGATATGAGATAATGATGATAATCCAAAAGGACTAACAATTAAGCATAAATAGTTCACTCTACAATATTATGAGTTTAGATATCATAAGAAGCAGACATCTGAGTGTATATTTAGACATAAAGGGCTAGATGTCTGGTTTACACTTTTGGGACTTAGACGTCAAGGATGCTCAGGGTAGATATCTAAAGTCAAACTCATCCACACATCAGTCGGCTAGGTTAGACTTCAGGTCAGACATCAAGATTTAAATGTTAGATGTATGAGATGTAGGGTGAGATGGCTTAGGGGCTAGACATCTAGTTAAGGGTCTAGACATCTGGGTATTTAGCTAGTCAGCTAGACAGATAGACTAGTCATCTAATAGAAAGGTTAGATGGTAAGGCTAGACATCTAAGGATTTTGTTCTCCAATATTCTGCACCTAGATTCACAAAGATATCGTGTCTCATATTCTAATATAAACACAACCTGCAACACAACCTATCAAGACAATCCTACAACACAACCTGAAAGATTCACAATATTACACGTATAACAAGTACTTCACACAATAGTTTTACATTATGTACAAGTAAAAAATAAATATCCATACAAAATGAATGGGGGTTATATAGGAGGGCAAAGTAGTTATTGCAACTACTTGATCCAACCGTCGAACTATTTTCCCTTTAACTACTTGCTTTAGACATCTAATTACAGTCTGTTAGACGTCTGACTGATCAGACGTCTAATCCAGATATCTGACTAATCAACCTCTTAACAACATGATGACTGTTTTGTCTTCTAGTTTATTTCTATGTAATCAAATCATATTCATTGATTGGCTGATTTTACAACCTTCAACATAGCAAAATATCATTCCAAAATTGTTATATACAATCAAAATTGTAGGACATTATCATCAGTCAGTTCTTATGATCTGTTTTGCTTAGAACTGCTATCTACACTCTTAACAAAATGTTATTGTTTGACTGCATTACGATTAGTAATGATAAAAATGATACGTGATTATGGTTTATTATGGCATTTGTAATGAGCCATGATTATTGCATTTAAGTAGATGCAAGATGATCTTGAGTCATGATCAATGTAAGATGCCCCAATTATGGAAAGGATGAATGTATTTGAAACTTTACCTTGGACAAGCTTTTAATCTAGGTTTGATTTGGTAAACTGTCCAACCATCTACAAGTGTGCTCATAACACTTCAATCATCTCACCGAAGTGAAAGTGTGAGTATGTTTAGGCATATTCATTATAATTTCCCTAGTGAAGTATACACACTTGAGTAAACCTACAACTATTGGTGTATAGCGTATCAAATATGATTGGATTGGAGTTGTGATTGAGAAGAAAAATTTTACTTTTTTTTTTCCAGCAAATAAGGGCTTGTGATTGTCTTAGGAAAAGGTTCTTAGAAAAATACAATTTCTAATATTGAGTGTTTGATTATTGATCATGTGCAAGTTAACTTTTGTATATGATGTCTACCCCCTCAAGCGATGCATTGATGGTTGAGGAAGCAAAGAACAATGATGAATCACTTGACAAGAATATCATTGAACGAGTGTGTAGTGGTTAGGAATGATAAAAATAATGAATGTTGAGGGTAATTGATGGAGAATTGAAAGGTTTAGGGGTTTTTACCCTTGGGTATGAATCTGTGGTTTGTACTTGTCTGTAGGAATGTCAGATTCGTACCTCGAGGTACAAATTAGACTATGTGATCCCTATGTAGTTTTTTAATATTTTAGAGGACCAAACAATATCAAAATTTAGAAAACTTATATAATTGAAAAGCTCTTTTTGAGCCTGATCCAATGGTGGTGGTTTTGTGAAATTTGGAAAAATTTTGATGGGAGATTATTGGGTCAAATATGACCTTACTTTTTAAAGTGGTGAATGCTCAATTTTAGGTTTGTAGAAGGGAAATTTGGCTTGGTTGGTTAGAGGGTTGATGTATAAGGGTGAATTGATGAAGGTTGATAAAAAGTGGCTCAATGTTGTTTTTTGCAAAGACAATGGATAAGAGGGGAATGGGGAGCTATCAAGGGATTAGCAATAGTGAGTTCTATCTATGTTGTAGTAATATTTTTGGTGTGGCATATGGGCCATGATTTTTGCAGGATTTTTTTGGTGAGATGATCATAGAGATGCATATTATGACATATATAGATGTATATATGATGCAACTTATGAGCAATTTTGATGATGTATCCATGATTTGATACATATATGTGATGAGGATTCATGGATATGTGTGATGATTTGATGTATGATGATGATGTTGTTATTGTTGCGATATGATGCATATGACGAGTTTTATTTGAATGTGATTATGCATTGGTGCATTTTCTTTGATAGATGTTGTATGAAATGTGACACTCCTTTGATGTTAGGAATGAAAATGTATGTATTTGAAAAGTGTATGGTATGTGCACTTGATATGTGTGTAGTCACATTTTTGGATGTATGTGTTTGAATGAAACCATCTCAAGTGGTTTGAATTAATCAATGACACGTTAATAGTCGCACTGACATATTAACCTAATATGAGACAAGCAAACATGTAATGTGTATGAGGAATGCAAAGCTAATAATGTATGTAGGTAGGCAATGCAAATGATATTATGAGTATGCTTTAGATGATTGTGTATGATGATGCTAATGGCTTATAAATTGTACAATGTACTAAGGGTGTGAAGAGAACATGGTTGATTTGCAAAACTAGTTGTAATGTTGTTCATTTATTTTTCCAAGTGACTTTGGATGTTAGAAGAATTTCTAAAAATTCAAACACCATAGTTTGAGCAATTAAACTCATCTAGTTTTTAACCAGCATTCGACAAAAATCTTGACTATCCTGATTAGGATTGAGTCTATCATGAACCAGTGTGTGTAGTGATGTTCATTTATCTATTTTGGATGACGTTGGACTAACCAATTGTAAAATTAGCCAGTATAAGCTAGCTCATCCACAAGTATGCAATGGTATGTATAAAAGGAGGTCACTAATATGATAGACATGTTCCCACTCATAAGGCATAATCCACTGCCAGACATGCATCTATAGCCCCAATGGAGGTTATCCTCATAATCCGTTAATATTGCTCCATTTATAGCTAGATATTTATAACCTCGATGGAGATGTTTAAAATACCTTAGGATACCAAGGATTCAAGTTGTTTGGTAGTGATTTTTTTTTCTTTGATCATTTGAGGCTTTTGTACTTTTTTCTTTTGATTGTTTTTTTTTTGTAACTTGTCCTTGTCTATATCCTTAGGCTTAGATCATGCAAATGATAGGATGAGTGGGGAAAACCATTTGCTTTATGGTAAGGCTTACTAAATGTGTTGTCCTCCATATGCTCAAAATTTTCTTAGTGTTTGATGTGTGATTGGTCCATGAAAGAACTCAAGTCAACCAAGGGAAGATTTGAAGTGCTTTAGAATTTGGTGATGTTTAATAAAGGTTGATTGAATCAACTAGCAATGGTTGAATAACAGAAAAAAAAAGTTTTGTTTACCAAGTAACTTGAAGAGAGGATTGGACATCACTATAGTTGTGCTAACTAGTGTATGCTTATCTCTTTGTCTTTATGTTTTTGTGATTTTGGTGTTGTTGTATGCAAGATGGTGTGTGCATGTGTATGAGCTAATTGACATTACAAAATGACAAAGAGCAATGCAATATAATGATATGCATGGTTATGTGACATGACAAAGATGCATATGGTCGTGGACCAACGTATGTGACCAACGTGTCATTGATTGAGTAAAATAAGGATTGGTTAACATGTATTTATACGCCAAAAAGTCTGATGCAATCATCACATTAGGTGATTTATGGTATGTGTGTATGAATGTGATGAGTGTATTGAATGCCAATCGTTCTACAACATCAACACAAATGAAGAATGAAAGAGAAGCACAAATATTTGCACGAAGAGAATGTAGAGAGAGGAGAATATAGAATGAAGAGAGAAGAAAAATAAGTATAGGAATAAGGGATAAGAAAGAGAGAGAGGAAAAAAAATGAATCAAATGTATGTAGGCACTCATTCATAACCGTACATCATTGATAGAAGCCTTTAAGAATATTTTGAGGAAAAGAGGTAGGAAAATAGATATGAAGATTGAGAATGCAGAGGGAAATTAAATGCAAGAAGACTATGAGGGATTGGAATTAAGAACTAGAGACTTTGTTTGGAATGTGAGGAAGAAAGAATGAAAGAATAAAAAACTGCTTGGGACATCATGATTGGATGGTTTTGCTTGTGTTTTGTTATTGTTTTTATATTTTTGTTATTTTTGATGTTGAATGTACAAGAATTTGATTTGATTTTATGAGAAGGGTATTAGCATCTCCGATTATAATATTTATTTGAAAATTTTATTAAAAGTAGTCTATAGATCCTTGTGATTGATTGTATGAGTAAATTGATTTTTGGAGGAAGCAATACCTATGCTAAGTGGAAAGGTAAATGTCTATGCTAGGAGCATGGGAATCTAAATATCTATACTATGAGCACGGGAATGTAAATATCTATGCTAGGATCATGGGAATGTAAATGTCTATGCTAAGAGCATGGGATTGTAAATGTCTATTCTAATAGCATGTGAATGTAAATATCTATGCTAAGAGCATGGGAATGTAAATGCCTATGCTAGGAGCATGGGAAAGTAAATGTCTATGCTAGGAGCATGTGAATGTAAATGTCTATGCTAGGAGCATGTGAATGTAAATGTCTATGCTAAGAGCATGGGAATGTAAATGTCTATGCTAGGAGCATGTGAATGTAAATGTCTATGCTAAGAGCATGTTAATGTAAATGTCTATGCTAGGAGCATGGGAAAGTAAATGTCTATTTTTTCATGCACTTGAAGGGGCACTTGTCTGTTTGTTTGATCTAACTAACCCAATTATTTTAGTACCATGGAGGAGTAAAATTTTATTTTTTAAGCACAACAAAGGGCACAATATTTAAACCTTATGGTTTATGGATTTATGAAAGCGAGGTAAAAGACATAACCTTTGACAAATGACATAACCTTTGAAAACCTGGTTTTTGATTGTCTTGTTAAAGCGAGGTAAAGGGAACAACCTTTGACAAAGGATGCAACCTTTTGAGGACCGTATAGTTGATTGTATTATGAATGTGAGACAAATGGCATAACATTTAACAAAGGACACAACCTTTTGAGAACCTGGTGGTTGATTGTATTGTAAAAGAGAGGCAAAGGGTGCAACCTTTGACAAAGAATACAACCTTTTTGAAAATAGAATTTAATTTTATTGATTAGAATTTTGGATGATTTATTTGTAATGGGGGTTTTAAGTAATTGATTTGTGATTTAGGTGTTGAGCTATACCATTGTGCATAGATAAGAGGTGGTGGAGTTGAATGTGGAGGAAGGGTTAACTCCCCTAGATAGGACTATGCAAGGTACATGAAGGATTTAATTAGAATGCAATAGAAAATAAGCAATTGAATCATTTTTTATATTGAATCATTTTTTGAATTGATGGTGAAAACCAATCAATTACTAAATTTGTATATCTTCGATGATGCCTTACAAACATTCATCGAATGTATATTAAATATATCTAAAGTTATAAATATGAAAGGACATGATGGTCCTTGATGAAATATAAATAAAAGTTAATGCAATTATTAAGTTAGGATTAGAGTCCTAATATGCCACCCTCCTTAAAATGAGCTTTGTACTCAAAGCTAGAATTAAGGAAATTGTTGTTGGATACGATGGAGTGTCTCCCATATGGTGCCTTATGAAGGTAGACCTTTCCATTGAATCAAAAATTTGGTGATGGTGTGATTGAGGAGGTGGTGAATGCAACAATCTAGAACAACTTTTGGTTCATCCATGAGTGCCCCATCTTTGGTAAATTCTAGAAGTTGAGTTTGAGTCATGATGTGGGTACCTATTACTGGTTTAAGGCAAGAGATATAGAACACAGGATGAATTTTGGATGACTATGGTAACTCAAGCTTATAAGAAACATGTCCAATACGTTGTAGAACTTTATAAGGTCCATAAAATTTGAGGGCTAACTTTTGAGAACCTTTGATTTTAAAATAATTTTGGTGATATGGTTTAAGGCAAAGGAATACCATATCCCCTTATTGGAAAACACACCCAATTCGATGTTGGTATGCTTGTTGCTTCATATAGTGTTGGGCGGTGTGTAGATTTTCTTTAAGAATGCAAATAATGTTATCTCGGGTAGAAAGTTCCATCCCTACTGCTGGTATCTTTGTACTTTATAGAATATAAGAGGTAAGGGATGGGGATGTTTGGCCATATAACACTTCATATGGGGTTATTTTAATGGTTGTGTGATATGTGGTGTTATACCACCATTCGGCTAATGGAAGCCATTTAACCCAATGAAGGGGTTGAGTAGAAATAAAACAATGGAGGTAGGTTTCCAAATATTTATTAACAACTTTAGTTTGATCATTTGTTTGGGGGGTGGTAAGCAAAGCTCATCCGAAGTTGAGTGCCTTGGAGTTTAAACAATTATTTCTAAAAATTACTAGTAAAAGTGGGATCACGATCACTAACTATAGTGGAAGGCATGCCATGTAATTTAAAGATATTATCAAGGAAAATTTGAGTGATAGTACTAGCTGTATAAGGGTGGGCTACTGGAAAAAATGGGTATATTTAGATAAACGATCTACCACAACTAGGATGGTTGTTTTTCCTACAGATTTTGGAAGACCTTCAATGAAATCCATTGAAATATCAACCCATGTTTTTGTTGGTATGAGAAGAGGTTGAAGAAGACCCAGCATAGCCACTGTTTCTTCCTTATTTCTTTGGCATGTCTCACATTCATTTACGAACTTATTGATATCATTTTTCATCCCTACCCAATAAAAATATCTAGTCACTATTTTATAAGTTTTTAGGAATCTAGAGTATCCTATAGTGGGTGTGGCATGTAACTCATGGAGAAGATTTGTACGATAGGCCGATGTAGGATATAGGACAATATGTTTTTTATACGTTAGTATGTTATATCTCCAAGAATAGTGAGGTTTTATCATGGGATTTTGTTGGAGTTGTTGAATTAAGGTGTGTGTGGTAGGGTCATTAAACCATTCCTCATTGACTTGGTCTATCCATTTAGGAATAGGGGAGGAAAAAACATGTAATTGGGGAATTTATTCAAACTTCCTTGAAAGGGCATCAACAACCATGTTATATTTTCCTTTTTTATATATGATTTCATAATCATATCCTAGTAGTTTTGTAACCCACTTTTATTGTTCTAGTGTGGTTATACGTTGCTCCAAAAGGTATTTTAGACTATGGTGGTCGGTGCAGATAATGAAATATTTTCCAATAAGGTAAGGTCTCTAATGTTGGATATCATGAACAATGGCTAACATTTCTTTTTTATATGTGGAACATGCTAAATTATTTTTTGAGAATGCTTCGCTAGTGAAGGCTAAAGGTTTTTTGTTTTGCATGAGTATGAATCCTATTACCAATACTGAAGCATCGCTATCAATAATAAATAGTTTGGAAAAATCTTACATGACATGGTTTTTTAAGGTAATGAAGGCTTCATCAACTTTTGGAGACCATAAAAAAGCATTATTCTTAAGTAGTGCTATTAAGGGGGCCGCAATTTTTCCATAATCCTTGACAAATTTATGATAATAGTCGATTAGTACTAAGAACCCACACAAACCTTTCCATATTTTTGGGATAGGCTAATTTTCCACATCATCAATCTTACGAGGGTCTACTTTAACTCCTTTGGAGACAATACGTCCAAGGTATTCAATTTCTTGTTTTCCAAAGGAACATTTGAAATTTTGGCGTATAATTGATTGTCCTTCAAGGTATTTAATGCTTGATCTATATGGGTTAAGTGATCTTCCCATGTTTTACTGTAAATCAAAATATCATCAAAGAAAACTAAAATAAACTTTCAAAGAAAATGGTGAAATATCTTGTTCATAAGACTTTGAAATGTAGAAGAGGCATTGATAAGATCGAATGGCATCACTAAAAATTCATAATGCCCTTCATGAGTGCGAAAGGCCATTTTGGGTATATCACTTTCTTTAACTCGAATTTGGTGGTAGCCTAATCATAAATCAATTTTGAAAAAATATGCAGCCCCATGAAGTTCATATAGTAATTCATTGATGACTGGAATAAGAAATTTATCCTTGATAGTTACTTTTTTTGAGGGCGTGAAAGTCAACACATAAGCACCAAGATCCATCCTTCTTTCTCACTAATATGATAGGATAAGAGTAAGGACTTAAACTAGGTCTAATGACCCCAGCCCTAAGTAGGTCTTGTATTACTTTTTCTATTTCCATATTTTGTAGATATGGATATCGATAAGGTCTAATATTAGGGGGTTGGTACCCAGGAAGTAGTTGAATGGTATGATCATGGTTCCATTGAGGAAGCAATCCTTCTGGTTCATTTAATACTTTATCATGGCATTCTAGGAGTTTTTGTAGTTCAAGTGCCATTGGCTATTCTTCATTAGTGGTTTGCATGGAAAATAGTTGTGCAACCATACCTTCACCTCCTTTGTGAATAAGTTTTTCCATTATGTGGAAACTAACGATTTGTGAAGGGCCTGATTTTAACCCTTTTATTGTGTACGTATGGTCATTTTGTGTGAATTTCATCCATAATCCTTCAAAGTACCATTGAATTATGTCGAGCATCCGTAGCCATTGCACTCCTAAAATGATATCACATCCTCCTAATGGTAGTACATACATATCCCCTTTCATGTTATAATATCCCATTGTGAGTTTAATATTTTGGCACTTTCCTTTACACGTAATTTTTCTCCCATTTCCAATCATGAATTCAAAGTTATTACAAGGATATATAAAAAAATTAGCTTGTTTGGCCAACCTGGCGTCTATAAAATTGTGTGTGTTGCTAGAGTCTAAGAGCACAATAGGGTTTTGTTTCTTAAAGTACCCCTTAAATTTCATAGTTTGTGGGGCCGAACATCCTATGAGGGCATTAAAGGAAATTTCTATTTTATCCTCATTATTTTCTTCTTGAATATCTGTTACTACTTCGACTTTGATGTCATCCTCTTATTTTGGAGTGCAATCTACAATTGTATCCAAAATATATAACTTTGGTGAAATACATTTGTGAATAGGGGTGAATTTCTCATCACAATGAAAATAGAGGCCCTTCTCTCATCTTTATTTTATTTTCTCTGGGCTAATTCATTTAATGGGCATGACTCTATTTAGTTTTTGGTTGTGTTTTGTGTTTTCCTTGTTGAGAATATTCCTATTCGGCGCTGGTTATTGATCTTCTCTTCCACCATTTGTGCTAATTCCACTGCGTGCATCATATTGATAGGATTGAGTATTTGTACTTCCAGTCAAATTTCTTCTTTCAAGCCACTAATGAAGCAACTTTGAAAGAATGATGCATCAAATCCTGATGTAAGGTCTACCAATTTCTTGAATTGCACTTGGTATTCTCTTACTATAGATGTTTGGAAGAGTTTGGTGAGAGCTCTTGTGAAATCTTTAAATTTGCTTGGACAAAATCATAACATTAGATTCTTTGTAAATTCGGTCCATGTGGGAGTACCTTTTGTTTTTTCATACCATTGGTACCATTGTGTAGCAACTTGCTCTAAGTGAAAAGAGGTGATGCGTAATTTTTGGATCTTTGAAATTTGATATAACGAGAAATATTGGTCAGCTTGATATATCCAATTTGTGGGGTCACCTCCATAAAATTTTAGGAAATTTAGTTTTATGGTTTGAGGTAGGATTGATGTGTGAGGTCCCCCTAATAATGCTTGTTGTGCTGGTGCTACGAGAGGTTGACCGGATTGGATTAGTGCCAGGTTTTGTTGGACCATATCGACTAAATGGTTGGTGGCAAATTTTCAAGTTTAATTCTGTAACCTTGTTTTCATGGTCTTCTCCCCATAAGCAAAAATCCTCTTTTGTCGAAAATTTCTTCTCAAAATTTTCTTGCCATTTATGTAATTCTTGCATGAATTATTTAATCACTTCCTTTACAATTTCTTGTGATCACCTTCCATCTGTCATGGGGTGTGGTTTTGTGTGTTACAAGAGTTCCTTGGTAAGGATGATTAGTTTGCAATTTTTGTTTTGCAAAATTTTTGTTTACAAAATTTGTGTTGCAAAATATTGCAAATTTTACAAAAAATTACAAAAGTTGTCAATAATTTTGCAAAAAGTTTGAAAAATTATTTTGATATTGCCAAAATTAATTTTCAACTTTGTTTGAAATTTTGGCACCACCGAGTTGTGGTGGATTAGAGACCAAGCAACAGACAAAGGGCAAGTATTAGTGGGACGAAGCATGAGAATAGAGGGTTAAGCGGACTGAGGTTGTGTGGATAACGGTGTTACGGTGATAAAGGGGTGGATCGAGATGGTCGAGCATAGATTGAGGTGGTAGGTGGCCAATAGGAGGTAGGGAACATGGATCAAGGTGGGAGGACTAAGCATGAAGTGGCAGACGATCAATGGGAGGCGGGGCGAATCGAGATGGTCAAGCATAAATTGAGGTGGCAGGTGGCCAATAGGAAGTGGAGAGCATCGATCGAGGTTGGAGGACTAAGCGCAAAGTGGCAGACAACCAATGGGAGGTGGGGAGTGGTTAAAGAGCATGAAGTGGAAGACGGGGAATGAGAGGTGAAAAGTGATCAAAGGGCGAACTCTACGAGCGGTGGTGGAGTTTGCATGTGCGAGTGTGGATGCCTAGAAATATAGGCACTTCACTATATGCATGCCTCCCATTTTAAATCCCTTTGCTTATTCAACATAAGCAATATGGGATTTTGCTTTTATCCCCAAAAAAACAAATATCGACATTTTTCCCATCCAGTGCCGCTAATAATTTTTTGACGTTGTAATTTTTTTAACCTTAGTGTAAACCTTATAAATATTTTTTATTCATAGGAATATCCAACATGTCATCGGAGAACAATTTTTCTACGTGCAACCAATTTTTTTATCGATTTTCTTGGTCTAAAAAATTGCTTTCGACGTCTTCTTTGGATTAAAACTTATTTTTGGTGTTCACTGGTTGATTTTGACGTTGAAAATTTTGGTCTTATTCCACTCGATCATCAAAAAACTATTGATTTTTGTTGTTATCTTCCTCGTGAATGACATATGTTAAATTACTCCTTCTATTTCAACACTCTTCCTATGCTTTGCAGTTAAAAATGGAGGTCTATAATACCAATAGTATGGTTGGTGCTTGACTTAGTACCAATGGATGATGGCGATATCTGAAAACGATGACTCTATCTGATTTAAATTAGTGGAGCGGTACTTTTTCTTTGAAGTCAGAGTGGCGGCGTAAGGTGGATAATAGGTGCAACTCTGATACCAAATGCAAGGTACTTGAAGGATTTAATTAGAACACAATAGAAAATAAGCAATTGAATCACTTTTTATATTGAATCACTGTTTGAATTGATGGCAAAAACCAATTAATGACTAAATTTGTATGTCTTTGATGATGCCTTTTAAATATTCATCGAATGTATATTAAATATGTCTAAAGTTATAAATATGAAAGGACGTGATGGTCCTTGATGAAATATAAATAAAAGTTAATGCAATTATTAAGTTAGGATTAGATTCCTAACAGAATATGGTTTGAAGGAGGGTGAAATTCTTCAATTATGATTGTTTGGAAGGGAGTGCACTCCTCTAGTCATGAAATTATTTGAAAAGCAGAGGAACTCCCCTAGTTGTAAAAAATTGGTCAAAAGGAGTATCAACACCCCACTAGATAGAAGGATGATTTGAAATATGGTGGACCCTGTCAGTCATGGAATCGATTTGAAGATGAAAAAAGCAATGAGGAGAACATGTAGGTAGATGAAGAAAAAGGACAAAAAGAGGAGAAGAATGTTAGGGAGTAGAATAAGGGGGAGAAATAAGATATGGAGAGAGAGGAGAGAATGGACTAGTCATAGGTACATAGCCACTCGTGCATGATTATACAACAATGACATGGACCTTATGGAAGAAAAAGAGTAGAAGAAAATTTGAGAAGGAAGAAGGAATTAGAGTGGAGTAAAACAACATATATATGATGCCTAGGATGAAGTAAAACATGTTATATTGTAGGGTGTGATAGCTCTATAGATCATTGATGACCAATTACAAGATTGGTGCAACTAACATCTTGGTAGATAATGCTACCATTGACATGATAAATTTGTTGAGAGGTAGTTGGAGATGTCATAGTGTGGGATCATGGTTGTGGTATTCTGGGTTGGAGGGATGAACCTTAGGATATGCCAAAATTTGGGTTGAAGGATGAAATGAGATTGTTTAGTTGTGTTTCATCTTGATCAATCAATTTATGGACCAAATGCTTAAATATGTGACAATTAATTATGTCATAGCCTTGTTGGTGATGATAGACATAAATTGATTCTAATTATACCCTAGTGGTTTTGGCCAATTAGGATTAGCTGGTCTAATTCCAGAAGAAATGATATATCCTACAACATGCAATTTTTGGAAAAGACTAGCCAATGGCTCAAAAGGGGATTCATAGTATGAAGTGGATGATGAGGTGATTAAGGCTTTGTGTGAGATGTGATAGGTAGTGGTGGGGCAACTACTTACCTAGGTTGTGTATAACATTGCCATTGAGGATGAGGGGCTTGTTGAGGTGGATTTATTGCAGGTTTCCTCATGATCATATTATGGGTGGGTATATGGTAACTACAATTGCACAACCACAACTCGAGATGGTCGAGGCACTAGTGGTGTGGGAATATGATGGATATATATGCCAGATGTGGTAGGTGTTGATAAATATGAGCAAGTATGTAGGTATGTATATGTTGAAGGATATGGAAAATAAGGACAAGGAGGCTATGGAATACCAATCAGTTGGGAAATTTGGAATGAAGAATAGAGTGATGAAAGAAAAAGTGGAGGGCATGGTACTTGGTGGGGAGAGGGTTGATATGGAGTAGATTGGTGTGATGAGGAAAGAGTGGTCCTTGTATGAGGGTTAATGGGAGCAACAATATGATGAGCTTCATGCCTTATATCATGATCATAGGATAAAATCCTATCACATATCATAATAGGTGAGTATGAGCTATGCGGATAAATAGAGAGATTATGATGATGAGTGGAGGTGGTTTCCTCTGAGTGCCTTGATGAATTGGTTTGAGAAGAAGGGATCATAGGAGAAACCCCCATATCTAGGCATGCTTTCTCTCGAGATTAACCTTGAGTGAGGACTGTGATGATGGATGAAGAGTTATGAAATTAGGTTGATAGGGTGGTTTAGATAAGAAGTATGTTTATATCTATGTTTTGGATGTTGCTAGACTTGTTTGTGGTGTAGTTTAAGGAATTGTACTTGTCTGTACAAACATCAGATTCATACCCATCCATATGAATTAGATTCATACCTATCCATATGAATGTCATATTTGTACTTATCTATAATTTTTTTTGTAAAGCAGATAATATACAAAAATATGGGAAAACAAACATAGGAAGGTTTTGGACTATGTTTTGGTCTATTTTTGGTGTTTTTGTAATAGTTTGTCAAGGGAAAACTCAACTAATAAAAAAATATGTAGTAGCTAACAAAAAATAGGTGTATAAGTTGGCGGTTTAAAACGTACTCATGTGCAAATGTGTTTGAATTTGATTAGATAAATAGTGGTTGTATGATTTTGTTTGATTTTTATATGTTTTTGTGTTTTTGATTTTGAAAAACCTGGAACAAAATAAAAAGAGGGGCGATGGATGTAATGTATGAGGGTATGTTAATGCATAGTTTCCTACTATACCCAAAGGTATGCAAGGAGTAACTATACACAAATGGGTGAATAATTGATAATGATGGATATGGCTCATGGTAACAAAAAAGAAAGAATATGTACCTCTTATGAAAGAGGCAACACTATTTAAGACCTGCATAGGCCAACTGACTTTTGATTCACCCTTTGATCAGGATTAGTAAATAGCGATAGTTGCACACTCACTGATTATGTATAGCCCTATGAGCGGGGTCATCTAATCCTAATCTACCATGAGGATCTCTCAAGGGTAGGGGATTTTCAATGATGAAGTCTAAAAAATTACTCGAGGAAGCTAGTATAGTGGCTAGGGAGTAAACCAATGATTGGAGATGAAACCCAACATCGTTGGTCTTGATTGGGGGTTGGTGATGAAGTTCAACCTTACCAATATGTGAGAACCATGTAGGTGTGTGGGATTGATTTACCTTTTAGAAAGTGAAGTTCAAAAAGGAAGCTAAGCTATAAAAGCAATAAAATAGAATGCTTTTAACTTGATTGAAATAAATTTTGCACTTTGAAAAGAGATCTAAGTTAAGAAAAAGCTTGAAAAGATGCTTGAAAAATGATTTCTATGATAGGATCATGTGTAGAACAAAAGCTCATTTTGAGTGATATGTAAGCTAAGATTTTATTTATTGCAAATCTATCTACACTAGCCAAGATATATATGTTAAGGCTATGGCCAAATGTATTTTAGAGCCGTATGTATGAGATAAATCAAAATTTGCCTCAAATCATAAATATGAAGAGGTTAGAATGTCTCTGTGTATATTATGCAAATGATTTATATGATGTTCTAATGCAAGAAACAAGCAAGGGAAGAAATGCAAAAATCCTTTTAACATGCAATGTAAATAATTCTAGTGATGTTTGAATGACTTAGAAGCAAAATATAAAGATTTTATAAAGTGCCCAATAGAATTTAGGGATTTTGTGAAGTGCGCTTAAACTAAATTCAAAAATGGAATTTACGACTTTTGGAATAAAAAATCAAGCATTTTAAATCAAAATACACAAGGTTTTTGAAACACTTACATGTGGTTTCCTGCTTCTGGACTTGCTGTCTAAAATTTTATTGGTTTGCTCGATTCGTACCTAGAGGTACAAATTCGACATGCAATTTTAGGGATTTTGAGGATTTTGTGCTAGTTTTTGCAGTACCTATAGCACAAAATAATGACAATATTTTAGTTAGTTAGATAGCAAGCTAAATAAAGACATGAAATTTGGTGGGGTCTCATAGTGATCACCAAATTAAGTACATAGAAAACATTGTTTTACTTTGATATAAAAGAAAAGGGGTTACAAGTTTCGTCCTTTTACAAAAGTGCCTTTTGGAGGCTACAAATTGGGGCCTTCTCCAAGGGAAACCCTCTTTCAATAAATATGATAAACAACCACATATGTCTTCTTTGTATTCATCAATATGAGGGAGCTTACTACTCTTTGGCCACTGTTAGCTACAGTGGTCATCTAAACCTGCATAACCCTACAAAAATTGGTTAGAAGAATTTGGGGGCCTGTCTCAATCAGAACCATTGTAATAATAGATAACTAGACCAAATGAATCTAGCCTCTTGCATAATGAAAGTAACTAAAAGTGATTGAAAATAGTAAAATAGATCTACTTACCTAGCTTGTTGGTATGCTATAAATTTTTGGTACTAAAATCTAGTCCTTTGATGGATTTGTACCTCGATGTATGAATGCTAGATTCATATCCCTTCATATGATTTAGGATCATATTTATATTACTCCAAATGGTCTAAACATTGGTGGGAACCTTCGTCTAGTTGTCAGGAACCTACCTTCTATTTTTTATGGCAATTTGAGTCTAGATGAGAAAGTTATGACCAAAATAGTGAGGGTGGGTCTGGTTGGATTCATACCCTTAGATACAAATGTTAGGATCATACCCCGAGGTAAAAATTTGACTGTGTTATACATATAGATATTTGTTGTGTTGTAGATGAAATCCTAGTGCTATTGGAGCTCCTTCCCATGTTGGATGATCTTTTGTACGTATAATTTGAGAATAGTTTACAAAATAAGAGGGGTGCAAAGAGAGGATGGTTGATAGCAAGGGAGGTCTTAAGTGGCCTATATGATGGTTGATGGCAAGTGAGGGCTTAAGTGATCTCTAGATTTATTTCTATAGAGTCTATGTATGGTAATGTGTCTCTTAAAAATGGAGAAAATAACATCCTATTTATAGAATTTTCCAAGGCTAGGGGGGCTAAGGTGTCTTGTGAGGTTTCCCCTAAGGTATCCTACAAGGTGTCCCCTAAGGTGGCATGGGATTGCATGTATCATAAATGGATTTGAATGAGATAATTCCTCACCCATCTATGTGCAATTAATGGGTATGGGTGAGCCATGAAAGTCTTCTCCCCATTATGGCATGGTGGAGGATGACTCATCCAAGCTTTGAATACCTTGAAGACCTTAATTACAAAAGTATTCAATTGTCATTTATGGAATTGAATGCACATGAGGATGTGGAGTGGAGAAAGGGTTTAGCCATAGTTGTGTTAACCATAGATTTGGGGTTGACCAAGGTGATGTGGAAGTTGACTCACCCATGTTTTTAATGCTTTGAAAGCCAAAACTCTTCAAATGTCATTTATGATGTTAAATTATTATGGGGAGATGTATAGAACAAGGCTTAAAGTCTAACTAGAGTTAGGTTAACTCTAGGTTTAATTGGGATTAAGAGGGTGAGGTGGAGACTAAGCTAGTCAAAGAGTAGACTAGGCGATGTGTCCATGAGTTAAATTAATCATGGTTAGTTTAACCATATGTTTGTGTTTGATTATGATGTGGAGTTTGACAAAGGTTATGGATTAACCAAGGTTAGGCTAGGCTAAGATAAGATTAGGTGACAATTAGACTAGTCAATTATAATACTAGAGTGAGGTGTCCCTAAATTAAGCTAAAGGGGTGGTTGCATGATGACCAGGGGCTAAGCATAGGAAAAGGCTTAAGTGGCCAAGGGGGCTTATGGTGATGAATAGTGATTTTTGGGAAATTATACAAATTTTATGGGTTTTGCATATAATCGACCATTAGCATTGCACAAGGATAAATGTGATAATTTTAGGTGTCTACATTTGCCCTTTTTGTGCGGTATTGTGTGAAGACACAATGTAGTGTAAAAACCTAAGACACTAGATTGGTGGTTGAATGTGAGAAGAATTAATTGATCATGGGTGATTGTGGTCGATTACAACTTTTATCAAGCTGTGATGATTGTTTGAGAGGAGTAGATGCAAGATTTCTTGAGTCATGATCAATGTAAGATACCCCAAATTTGGAAGGGATTAATATATTTGAAACTTTACCTTTGAAAAGATTTTATGCTCAATTTGATTTGGTAAGCCATCCAACTATTGATAGGTATTCTCACCATGCTTTGATTGCTCACTGAAGTATGAGTAGCCTTGCAATCACATGATTTAGGCATATCGAATGTTTATTTGAATTCAAGTTTTGTTGAGAAGAGAAATTCTGCTTTTGTTTATTGCAACAAATGAGGGCTTGTGATGGTCTTAGGCATAGGTTCTTGGATAAACATAATTTTCAAGATTGAGTGTTTAATTATTGATCATGCGTAAGGTAGATTTTTTATATGATGTCGAACCCCTCAAACGATGAGTTGATGGATGAAGCAGAGAACAACGAAGAATCACTTGACAAGAATACCATTATATGAGCACATAGTGGTTAGGAATGATAGAAATGATGAATGTTGAGGAAAATTGATGGAGAATTGAAAGGTTATGGGGTTTATACCATTGGGTATAAATATATGGTTTGTACCTATTCATACCTTGAGGTACAAATCAAACTATGTGATCCCTATGTAGTTTGTTTTGGCTTTTTGGGGGATTAAATGATGTTAGAATTTAGAAAAAAATATATTACTAGAAATATATTTTCGAGACCAATCCAATGGATGTGGTTTTATAAAATTTGTGGAAGCCTTGATAGGGGAAAAATTGGATCAAATATGATCTTACTTTTTGAAGTGATGAATGCTCAATTTTAGGTTTTTGGAAGGGAAATTTGGCTTGGTTGGTTAGAGGGTCGATGTATGAGGGTGAATTGATGAAGGTTGATGAAAATTAGGTTAATTTTGTTTTTCTATAAAGATTATGGATAGGAGGGAGTGAAGAGACATCAAAGGATTGGTAGCAGTGCGTTGTTGTCTGTGTTGTAGCAATGTTTTTGGTGTGGTAGATGCACCATGATTTTTGTAGGATTGTTTTGGTGAGATGATCATAGAGATGCATATTGTGACATATATAGATGTATATATGATGTACCTTATGAGAAATTTTGATTATGTATCCATGATTTGATAGATATATGTGATGATGATTCATGGATATGTGTGATGGTTTGATGTATGATGATGATGTTGTTGTTGCGATATGATGCATATGACAAGTTTTATTTGAATGTGATTATGCATTGGTGCACTTTCATTGATAGAGGTTGTATGAAATGTGACACTCCTTTGATTTTTTATTGATTTTAGGAATGAAAATGTATGCATTTGAAATGTGCATGGTATGTGCAATTGATATGTGTGTAGTCACATGTTTGGATGCATGTGTTTGGATGAAACAATCTCAAGTGGTTTGAACTAATCAATGACACGTTAACAGTCACATCGATATATTAATATAATATGAGACAAGCAAACATGCAATATTTATGAGGAATGCAAAGCTAATAATGGATGTAGATAGGAAATAGAAATGATAGTATGAATATGCATTAGACGGTTGTGTATGATGATGGCAATGACTTATGAATTGTATAGTGTACTAATGGTGTGAAGAGAACAAGGTTAGTTTACTAAAATAGTTGTGATGATGTCAATTTCTTCTTCCAAGTAACTTTGGATGTTAGAAGAAATTCTAAAAATTCAAACACCATAGTTTGAGAAATCAAACTCATATTGTTGTTAACCAATGTTGGAAATGGATTATATTACATCATTTGGGTCATGTAAATATACCTTCCTACGTACATACTTAGGAAATTAGATTAATTTAGAGGGAAGTTATCTAGTTACTTAATGCAATGTAATAAATGCACACATGTCAATGTGCAAGGTATCCCTTGCACAACTAGGTAGAGTGTTGGCCAAGGAACCTATCTTCCTATATAAAAAGGGTCTCATTTTAATAAGCAGAATATAGAATCTCAGAGCATATTCGTAGGTAGTAGCATAGTGTTGTATAGATCACCATACATTGGTGATGGGTGCAATGTAGTCCAGTAAAGTTTTTCATGGAGTGTCCATTTCCTCCATAGCTACATTGTATTCATTTCTATCATTTCTATTTATAGCATATTTCAATCATCTCATAGATTTACTTTCCTTCATATTATTCTACATCTTGTGATTGCTATCTCCTATTACACACTGCATCAAAAGATAATAGTGGTATTAAAGACACGGTAGATCTAGCCATAGTAGTGTTGAGCAAGGTGCAGTGACAATATTGTCATTGTTGTCAACACAGTCAGATAGATCGGTTGATGCAGTGGACAGGAGTTCAGAGGTTATTCAGAGTATGTACAGTGATTTTCCAAGAAGACCGAAGTGGCCCATATGCTAAAGATCAAAGGAAAAGCAAAATACAACAATAAGAAAAAAATGTCACGATATCACAACATGTTGAGGAAGAGGGAAAAAGTGTCGTGATTTCGTGACAATTTGAGCAAGAAAGAAAAGTGTCACGATATCGCGACATGTAGAGGGAGAAAGAAAAAGTGTTGCGATTTCACGACATGTAGAGCAAGAAGGAAAAAGTGTCATGATATCGTGACATGTTGCAAGAGAAAGAGTAAGAAAGAAAAAGTGTCGCGATTTTGTGACATGTTGGAAGAGAAAGAGTAAGAAAGAAAAAGTGTCATGATTTCACGACATGTTGGAAGAGAAAGAGTAAGCAAGAAAAAGTGTCATGATTTCACGACATGTTGGAAGAGAAAGAGCAAGCAAGAAAAAGTTTCGCGATTTCATGACATGTTAGAAGAGAAAGAGCAAGCAGGAAAAAGTGTCACGATTTCGCGACATGTTGGAAGAGAAAGAGCAAGCAAGAAAAAGTGTCACGATTTCGCGACATGTTGGAAGAGAAAGAGCAAGAGAGAAAAAGTATCGTGATATCGTGACATGTCGCATTTTTGTGACCAGAAGAGAAGAGAAAGAGCAAGAGATAAAAAGTGTCACGATATCACGACATGTCGCATTTTCATGATCGAAAGAGAAGAGAAAGAGCAAGAGAGAAAAAGTGTCACAATATCGTGACATGTCGCATTTTCACGACCAAGATCAAAGAGAAAGAGTACAGAGGCAAAAGTGTCGTGATATCATGACAAAAGAAAAGAGAAAGCGTACAGAGACAAAAGTGTCACGATATCGTGACATGTATTTTCGCGGGCTAAAGTCAAGAAAAGGACAAAGAGGCAAAAATGTCATGATATCACGACATGTTGTATTTTCACGGCCAAAAGCAACAAAAGAAGACAAAGAGGCAGAAATGTCACGATATCGCGACATGTATTTTCATGAGCTAAATTCAAGAAAAGGACAAAGAGGTAAAAATGTTGCGATATCGCGACATGTTGCATTTTCGTGGCCAAAAGCAACAAAAGAAGACAAAGAGGCAGAAGCATTGCGATGTCGCGATAGGTTGCATTTTTGTGATGCAAGAAGAAGAACCTAGCTAAAATAAGAAAAGTGAACTGAAGTCAGTACGACAGTTATAGGGCAGTTACAGAGTGATATCATACAACTAAAATAAGAAGTGTGACAAAATTCAGTACGACGGTTATAGGGACTGTTACAGAATGAAATCTTCAAGCAGTGGATATACCAAACATCTTCATTAGTTGAAGCCGACGATGACCGACAAAAGCTGACGAAGACCAGGAGTTACATTATGACAATATTGTTATAAAAGCTGATGAAGACCAAGAGTGCAATGAAAGCTGACGAAGACCAGGAGTTACATTATGAAAATATTATTATAAAAGGAGTGTTGCTTGGAGAATTAAAGTGTGTGGTGAAAAATATGGCTAAGTGCACAGAGTGAGCACAAAAGCGGCCGAAATATGGTGAAGTGCGCAGAGTGAGCGCAGAGAGGGCTAAGTGCGTAGAGTGGGCGAAGAGAGGACTAAAAGAGGGCTGAGTGTGAAAAGTGTGTGTTGCAAAAAGAGGACTGAGAGGCAGATAAAAGAGGGCAAAGTGTGGCTGTAAGAGCGTAGAAGATGTGTGTGTTTCATGAACAGTGAGAGAGGTTGGGTAAGCAATAGACCAGTTAGGGTCTTTTAAAAGCGAAGGCATTTTTTTGTCAATATTTTAGATTCAAAATTGAAGTCCAAGTTGCTGCTTGGCATCAGGGGTTGGTGCTCCTTCTAGTTGGTGCTGGTAAATTAGGGGTTGGTGCTCCTTTCTATTGGTGCAGATAAATTAGAAGTTGGTGCTCCTTCCAGTTGGTGCTGGTAAATCAGGGGTTGGTGCTCCTTCCAGTTGGTGCTAGTAAATCAGGGGTTGATGCTCCTTTCTGTTGGTGCAAATAAATCAGGGGTTGGTGCTCCTTCTAGTTGGTGCTGGTAAATCAAGATTTGGTGCTCCTTTCTATTGGTACAGATAAATCAGGGGTTGGTGCTCCTTCCAGTTGGTGCTGGTAAATCAGGGGTTGGTGCTCCTTTTTTTTGGTGCTGATAAATTAGGGGTTGGTGCTCCTTCCAGTGGGTGCTGGTAAATTGATTGTAAAGTTGGTGCTTTGCAAAGGCTAGATTTGGATGGGAGTCCAAGCGATAATTTTTGAGGAGTAGCCAAATTGGTGAACCTCGATAAATCTTGTGTTGTGTGATGTTCTCTTGTAATACTTGCTTTATTTGGTTTTAATTTTTAATTGTTTCGGCTTTAAGAGTTGTGGATTTAAGTTTAAAGAACTACACTGATTCACCCCCCCACCTCTTAGTGCCATTGTGAGACTAACAATTGGTATCAGAGCCAAGTTCCCTTTTCAGGCTAAATTAGTAGATCAATAGAAAAACCACCATTATCATTGAGACTAAGTTTTTTGTCAACCTAATGCATTGTTGGACCAACCACTGTCAAAAAATCTCAAAAGAGTCTAGGTGGTAGAATTAGGGAGAGCCATAAGTGAGGACTAAAAGAAATATTAGTTTTAAAAATATTGAGATTACATTTGACTAGAGTCTTTCCACAAAGTTGCAGGAAAAAACCGTGAAGACTAAGACTCAACATTCAATCCACTAGACTGATAAATCAACTAGTGAAGATCATTTAGGATATATGGAATTTGTTAACTATTGCCCAAAGTTTATTTTATTATAGAAAATTAATTCTCAGATGATTGGGACACCTCCTACAATAGAAATCTAGGAGACTTCAACTTTGTTGCTCGAAGGTCGGCGTGCCTTCATAGTGCAAAGATTAGTTCCTTGTGTAAAAATACTATAGAAGAAGACTTCTGGAGAAGATTCATGGTGAAGTTAGGATAATGGAGATCTCCATTGCTAGATTGAAAACTTCACATAAGAAGAAAATACCATAGTAGCCTTGATCCAGAAGAAAAGACCACATAAGCCTTGTTCCAGAAGAAAAGGCCATAGAAGCCTTGATCCAAAAAAAATGCCATAAAAGCCTTGATAATGAAGAAAAGACCACATAAGCCTTGATACTAAAGAAAAGGCCATAGAAGCCTTGATACTAAATAAAATGCCATAGAAGCCTTGATATTGAAAAAGGCCACAAAATCCTTGATACTGAAAAAGGCCACAAAAGCCTTGATCCTGAAGAAGACTTTAGAAGAAAGTATCTAATTCAAAAGTAAATTAAGATTTCAGTACTAATCCTTTGTTGTAGGAAAAGGAGATTCAGTGAGTTGGGAAAATTCCTACAAGAAAGTTAGGAAGAATATATTCTTCAAAATCAATCCAATGCTTGAAGCAAAATTGAAGGTAAAGAGATCTAAATAAGATCTCATTAAAGAAATTATAGTCTTGGAAGAAGAAGGACTAGGAGAGTCCTGCTCGAATCTAGAAGTAGTAGAATCAAATATCCAAAAGAAGAACTCACCACCAACACTTCCAAGAGCAAAAGGTTAAAGAAAATATCTCAATGAAGACCATAAGAAGCTATAATATCAAATACCTTTGGAATATCTCAACGAGCATATAGTAAAAGGCTAGGAGAGCCTTACAAAAAAATTCATCGAAGGATAACTCGTTGGATAAATTCACTACAAAATATAGTGAAATATTTGGGATAATTTTTGCCATTCGACGATAAGCCCAAAATAAGAAGAATTTGGCAAGGAATGCCAAATCTTAGAAGACCTCAAGACATTTAAAATATTGAGAAGAATATCTTGCTTAAAGTCAGAATTCGACAAGAAGAATTGAAAACAGAAAAAGCTTGTCAAATCCAAGAGATTTGAAGATTTCTGCTCACAACAAGAAGGCATTATTTGCTGAGATAAAGAATTCTAAAAATATAGAACAAAAAGGAGGAGACTACAAGATGAGAACAAGCCACCAAATCCTAGGCTCGTGAAAGAAAGTTCAAGACCATCTTTTGGTGAAGAAGGAGTTGTTTAGGACAACCTACAAAGAGTTGTAAGATCTTACTCAAGGCAGCAACTTGGTGATCTTAGACACCAAGATCCTCTACAAAAGCTACATCCTCTATAAAAGCATTTGAAAAAATGTAAGCAACTATTGGTGCAAGTAGATTCATTAATTGGATTACTTATCAAATTCATTACAACCCTTATTTGGATTAAAATTGTAAGAAGAAAAATTGGATTACAGTCTTCAAAAGTACAAAAAGAGAAAATTTCCTTTTAAAGTTTATTTGTACATTAGTTAGGAGTTGACTATATTTTAGAACTACATCTATCAACTACCTATCATCTACTTTGGAAAAATAAAAAGAAGACTAAGTCCTACAATATTAATTGTAGTGAAATTGCAGAATAATTATTGAAGGTTCATTTCAAATTATTCTTGATTAGTTGCAATAAATTGATTAAGTGCATTGTTTTGAGAGTTTATTGGAGTGATAAGGTGAAATTTTTAGTGCATTAAAAGTGAAATATCATTAGATTCATGTGCACTATTCTATTACTCTCAAAAAGATTATTGTTTGTGTCCTTGAGAAGGGCACAAAATTAGAATTTGACAAAGTGTCTAAAGACACTATTAGTTCACAAAAATCTGCAACACATAGTGGCCAAGTGAAGCCACAAAAATAGGTTAGAATCCTTTAAAACTTGGATACGAAGGCAACTAACCAAAATTGGAAATAGAATATTCAAAGACTAAGACTTGGTGAGTCTCAAATCCAAAGCATTACAAGGTTAGTTGCAACGAGAAAAGTGCAGAAAATTACATCAAATAAGGAGCTTCTATCTAATATTGTATTTGTCATCAAAGTATCCAAGCAAAAATGGGAAGGTGTATAATAAAACAGACAACCTCAAAACCCCTACATTGCATTCAAAAATTCTGCCACAAAACCAGAAATTCAGACCTGAAAAAAGGAGTGCAAAAGAGGGTGTAAAAAATATTATTTTATACTTAATTTTATTACATTGTATTGCATTATCCTAATCTGGTTTATACAGGAAAGAGGGCATATTTGAAGGTGCCTCAAAAGAAAAATATCCATAGGCTAAACCAGCCAACGATAGTCGAATACTTGCACACTCTAAGCAAGGAAAAAGAGCACCATAGAAGGGTTATATTCCCTACTTCTTGGACAATCGAACCTACAAACAATCAAGGCACAAGAGAAAATAAGGGAGAATCATTATATTCAGGTCTACAAAATGAGCATAATAGGTTTAAGGAAAGTAAGCAAAGCAAGACGTATATAGGAGCACTCTATACCATTATTGGAGCACCACCAAGGCTCCAACGAAGCTCCACAATATCATTGATTCTCACTCAAGGCACCATCAAAAGCATATACAACAAAGAAAATGAAAAGACCAAGCTTTGCTAATAAGGATAGTGAAGGGTTACGTTGAAGGAGCAAAGGCCCATGCACAAGGAGGAAGTGACACTTGTCACTTGGAAGAAAACCCTAATATTCCATCCATGAGTGCTCATCTTGGTCAAATAAATTTTACTAACAGTAGGTTGGTACATTGAGAATGTATGAGACACTTGTCTACAAAGAGAACAAGTGCTCACCTAAAGAATGTAACTCCCAGGCATTACTTACAGGAGGCTACAAGTGTCATCTAGTATCTTTTATTTCTCAAGCACTCAAAAAGAAAAGGGATGTGCCACTTGGAACTTAAATCAATATTCCATTCCATTTAAAGGGTACCAAAGATCAAAGACTTTCAAGCATTCACTCATCCTCATTCAACACTCAACAATTTTCGTGCACAAGGTCGAATTCGCATCATGGAGCAAGGAAAAGAACCTTTAATGCTTTGGTCAAGGGAGGTCAAAGGTAGAGATTAAAGGTTCCATATTTGGAGCATTAAATACAAGGATGATTACAAGAATTCTATTGGAGGGAATGGCCAAAGTAGAGATATTGATATTACAACCCTTGGACACCTGAAATTAGCACCAATTATTACGGTCTTCGTATAGTGCAAGGTAATATTTATTCCCAATTTTAAATGCGCTTTCATTTTTGGGAGTTATAAGGTTGATAAATCAAGGTTAAAATTAGAATAATTTAACCATATTGAAATCCATACCTCAAAGAAAATAATTTATAAAATCAATATAATATTTGCAATATTAAACTTAGGAGTAATGAGGGTTTCTACTGGAAATTGTTTTTAAAATATTTTCAAATATTAGTGGTCTAATTTTCCAAAATTTAGGAGTTATAAGGGTTACTACATCAAATTAATTTATTGAAAATTAGATACACTAAAATTAAATCCTAAAGGGATATTAAAGGGGTTTATCAAAGCATTTTAAAGGTTGGAATTTAGCAATTTACATGTCTCAAAATTTTACAAAAAGGAACAAAAGAGATCCAACATTAAACCTCTTCAAATTTTAAAAAAGTGCTTAACTCAATAGGAGTAATAAGGTGTTAGAAAAGTTGATTTTGTTATTTACAAAACTTTACAAAATCAACACAAAATTTAACTATAATTTACAAAAGCACTATATCATATTCCAAAATTACTAGGGAGACATAAAGAAGTCCATGAAATCTAAGGATTAATATTAGGGAATTTAAATGGCATCAAACAAATTCTTCCTAGCAGAATCTCAACTACTCAAGGGTCCTAATTATTTCTCCTGGAAGAATAAAGTGAAAGCAATCTTGGTATATGAAAAAATTTGGGATATTGTCAAAGGGAAAACACAGAGACATCCCATAGGTCATACTAAATTTTGAGGAAAATGATTCAAAATCTCTAATTATAATAACCTTTGCTATCACGGTGAAAGAGGAAGCTGACTAAGGAGGGACATTTTTTGCAGGACTACCCAAAATATTGAACTTGTTTTGGTCATATTTCACTCATTTGGACTCGAAATAAGCTGAAATTTTGAGGGTAGATGCCTAAAAAACCCTAGAACATATCCACCAATTTTTATATCATTTGGAGCAACACGAATCCTAGAACATACTTATGTGTGAACAAGATTTTTGGCAAGTGGTTGTGCGAGGGTTTCATTTGGGTTGAGTGCAAACAGCTCCAGAGGTTGGTTTTTAGGACCTTCGAGCACTAGTGGCCAATATCTTTATGGTTTATACTCAATATTTTAGTAGGATATGGTGTAGGGGATCCAATATGGGTTAGAAATTTATCTTTCAACATGTCATGTTGTGAACTTGAGTGACAATGGCTTCCAATTTGCCGCTCAAAATAAAAGTGAAAACCATACCTTTCCATAACATCTAGGGCAAGGATTAAAGAGATCACAAAATAAGTTTCAAGCAACTGGTAAAAAATGGCTTAGATCTTAAGTGAATCTAGTGCTAAGGTTGACCCACAAAATAAATCTACTTTGAAAACCCTATTAAGGGTAAGAATTTCAAAGACTTAGTCCCAAAAATGAATTTTAGGGATGCCCTCTATGGTGGATAGCCTCAGCCCAATACTAATATTAATCTTAGGGCTTCCCATAAACCTCTAATAATGCCTAATATTAATCCCAGGAAAACGAAGTCAGGATGTCTTAAAGCAGCTGATGGAACTCCTATTATTAAGCTTGACATGGGTAATATTCAGACTGGCATTGTAGATCTGGAAAAAAGAGGGCTAATTTATCGGTTCATGGGTTTTCATTCGAGCCTATCTGATTTCAAAGTCTAAACTACAAAAATCTGGAAAACTAAAGGTGAATTACAAATCTCTATTTATCCAAATGGTTATTTTCTTGTTTTATTTGCTAATAATGAAGATAGAGAGAATTTTTCTAGGGGGTCCCTGGTTTTTTGGAAGGGCAGGGATTTTCATGAAGCCCTCGAAGAAGATATGCCTTCTATAGCTCTTGTGTGGATTAGAATATTTGGCCTCCTATTGAATTTTAGAATCCTACTATTTTTTCTTCAATTGGAAACTATTTAGGAAGTTTTATGATGACTGCTGATTGTACGTAAAATTTTGAACATATTATTTATGTTCAAATTTGTGTTTTAATGGATTTTGACAAACCTCTACCTAAAAATATCACATTACAATTTAGGGAAGCAACTTGGAAGCAAGTAGTGGACTATGAGAACATTCATTTTCATTGTAAAATTTTCCATGAATATGGTCATTTGGCTAGTTCTTTCCCAAATAAAATTCCTGATCAAAAGAAAAAAGATATAAACTCAGCAGGTTTCCAAATGCCTAAGAAGAAGAACACTAAAAAAAACTAGTTATGAAGGATCAATCAAAGTCATATGCTAATATGTTTGAAATCCTTTCCATAAATGATGTCCCAAGTGAGGAAGAGGAAATAATGGAAATATAAATCTTAGAAACACAATTTAAAGATGAAGGGAAGAACTTAGAGACAAACCAACAAAACAAATGTTTTCAATAGAAAAATAAGGAAGACAATTTACACAAGAAAAACAATCGTTTAAATGTCAAAAATTTAAATAATACAGGTCCCAATATAGACTCTGTTGAATCCTCTAGTAAAATTTTGGCTGCATATGAGCATTATTCAAGGTTAGAAGCCATCTCAGATTCAATTGGAGTAAGTCAAGAATCAAGGAAAACAAATTGAATATGGATTCTAATCAAAAGGTAAGTCGCAAGACCAATCAATATCATATGGTAAAAGAAGGTGAAAACTTGTAGAAGAAGGTCAAATTAATGCCCTTCCCAATTTTTTTAGCCCTGGTATTAATGAAGATCATCACTTGGAATATTAGAGGACTCAAAGGGAGTATTTAAAAAAAAAATGAAATTAGAAGAATGATTCAGATAAATCATCCACATATTGTTTTCCTTTAAGAAACAAAGATGTCAACGAAGGATATGGGCTCAATTGCTAGTAAAATTTGGCCAGCTGGAAAAATGGTTTCCCTCAGTTCCCAGGGAACTTTTGGTGGCATTGTTTGTCTTTGGAACCCAAAAGAGGTAGTTATTATGGTTGGCAGTTGGGGTATTTTAGCTATAGCTATTCAAAGTAGACATTCGGACCAACTTATGCTCTGCATTACTGTTTATGCTCCAACTACTTTGGAGGAAAAAAGAAGACAATGGAAGGATATAACTCATTATATCTCATTTTCCTAAAGCTTGGATATTGATCAGAGGAGATTTCAATACCATCATCTCTCTAGATGAGAAAAAATGGGGAAATAAAAATTTGGACAAAAGCACTGACCTCATGAGCGAATATATTGCAAACCTCCATCTTGTGGACATCCAACCAGATAATGGCCTTATGACTTGGTCTAACAGAAGACATGACTTAGCTTGTATAATGGAGAGATTGGATAGGTTTTTGCTCTTTAAAAATTTCTTAATCCATGGTCACATTCCTAAAGTGAAGACTCTTAACAATGCTAGTTCGGATCACTGGCCAGTCATGGTGGAAATGTGGAAAACCAATGTGAGTTTATCTCCTTTTTATTTTCAATTAATGTGGCTCAGAGATAGTTCCTTTAGACCTCGTGTGCAATTATGGTGGAAGGAAGGTAAGCCTAAGTATGGGACTAATATGTTCTATTTTGCCAAAAGACTACAATACTCCGAAATCAAGACTTGGAACTAGAAGGAGTTTGGGGATGTTCATAAAAAATCATGAAGTTATTGCTCAAATTGAAAATTTGAATAAGAAAATCTGTTTAGATAGCCTTACAGAGAATAGAAGTGCAAATGAAATTAAACTCACAACTCAGTTAGACGAATGGAAAAAAGAGAAGAACTCTTATGGAAGCAAAAATCTAGAATTCAATGGCTCAAAGAAGGAGATCGAAACACAAATTTCTTCCACAAATATCTTCTAGCCCGAAGATCTCACAACATTATTTCTTCCCTGAAATCATATTCTGGATATGTTGTCTATACTTGGGATGGCATGAACTCTATTATTGTTCATTACTTTTCCAATATTTTTGCTGCTACTCCTCTTGAATCAACTTCTCAAAAAAATATTCTTAAAGCAATCCCTTCTCTTATCACTTCTGAGAAGAACTCTATTTTGACTACTCTTGATACTATCAGTGAGCTTCAACAGGTTGTTTTTAAAATGCAAAAAGGGAAAACCCCAGGTCTTGATGGTTTTCCCATTGAGTTCTACCAAGAATTTTGGGATATCCTTAATGCTGATTTATTAGAGGTGGTTGAAGAAGCCAGGAAAGCCAAAGAAATTTTGAAGGTTATCAATAAAACTTATATTACTCTTGTTCCAAAAGCTCAAGAGGTTGATCATATCTCAACGTTTAGACTTATTGCTTTATGTAATATTCTTCTCAAAATTATTACTAAGATCATGGTAGAAAGGTTGAAGCCTCTTTTGCATAAGATTATTTCCCCTAAAAAATGGGGTTATGTGGAAGGGCATCAAATAGTAGATGAGATAGTTCTTGCTCAGGAAGCCATCCATTCCATGGATATGCAAAAATCTCCTTCCATGTTCATTCGGTTAGACTTATCCAAATCTTATGACAGAGTGGATTGGCACTTCCTTATCAAAGTTTTGAGGCAATTTGGTTTCTCTAAGGATTAGATGGATTGGATTATGGGATGTATCTCTTTAGTTTACTACTTAGTTCTTATCAATGGTAGGCCTTCTCAGTCTTTCCAGATTCCATAGGTATTAGGCATGGTGACCCGTTATCCCCTTATTTATTCATCATTATTGTTGAATTCTTGTGTAGGACTATAACCAAAAAGAGGGAAAACAAAACCCTTGAGGGAGTTACCATTGCTCATGGACCTAGACCTATCTCTCATATTAAATTTGCTGATGAATATACTCTTTTAGGTAAAGCTACAGTTAAGGAAGCTTCTAATATTTAACAAATCATTAGCTTTTTTTCTAAGGCTACTGGGTAGTTGATCAATGAAGATAAATCTAAAGTTGTTTTCTTTCACTGCTCTGCAAGATAGGAATCCATGGTCTTGGATAAATTAAGATATAAGAAGGTTTCCCTTACAATCACTTATTTAGGTATTCCCATCAATATTCAAAGGTAAAAAAAAATATTGAAATTGGTTGTTGGACAAAGTCAAGAAGAAAATTGGAAAGTGGACCAACAGGTGGCTTTCTTCTTGGGGTAGAATCACCTTGGTAAAATCAATCCTTCAAGCTATTCCTATTTATGTTTCTTTCATGTTGAATATCCCAAAGGCTATTATTCGAGAACTGGATCAAATCAGTCATCGATTCCTATGGAGTGGTACTAAGGAGAAAAGAAAATGGGCCTTGGTGAAATGGGACACTTTATGTCTTCCTAAGAATTAAGGGGGGTTAGGAATCCCGTCTTCTATTAATAACAAAAAAGCTTTAGCTGCTAAATTATATTGGAGGATGTTGCATAACCCCAATGCTCTTTGGGCCAATAATCTTTGTGCTAAATATACTGAGAGCAAAAGTCTTGAAGATCTTGTTCGCTATCAACTTCCTACCAAAGGTTCTCCCATTTTAGTAGTTCTTAATACTGGTGAGGATTTGATAAAGAAAAATTTATTTTGGATCATTCATAATGGTCAACAGGTAAATTTTTGGATAGATTCTTGGGATGGTCACATGCCTTTGATAACTCAGTTTCCCGATTGGAGGCCTTGGATGGAGGAGCTTCATCAAGCTAACTGGATAAAGGTGGCTAATTACTATTGATACCATACTAGTAATTCAAAAGTTGGTAGATATTGGATCCTTATTGAGGACTAGCCTATTCAAATACTAGAAAGGCAAAGACAAAATATCCAAGGTATCCTTTATATGAGATCTCTCTTGGTCCCATGAAAAATATTGTTTTGGATGGAACAACACTACTAAGGGTGAGTATTCAGTTGCTCAAGGTTATTTGACCTTATGTCATAATAATCCCAAACAATATTCTGACATCTTTTCTCAGTTGTGGGCTCAAAAGATCTGGCCTAAGGTGAGGTTCTTTACTTGGCTTTTATTGCATCGTAGGGTGCTTATTGGTGAGCAACCTATGAAGCATGGTTTTCATGGCCCTTTTAGATGTGAAATGTGTGGAGAGAATGTAGAAAATCTTAGCCATATTTTTATTGAGTGTACTTTAGCCTCTGAGCTATGGAGGAGAATGGCCACTTTACTTGACTTACAATGGTCCAATTTTTTTACTTTTGAACAACTTTGGAGGTATTGGCCTAATCAAGAGGGTGTTGATCACTTTATTAGGCAGTTAGTTTGGATGGGTTCTACCATTATTTGGAATATATGGAATGAAAGGAACAACTAGATTTTTAATCAAGATAGGAAGGATATTGACTATATTTGGAAAAAGACCATAGTCAACTTAGTTGAATTAGTCCATCAACTCCTTAATCACCCCCAAAAATCCCATCAAATATGGGGTCAAGTGATACAAATATTGAAGATTAACTCTTCTAAGGGAACCTTTCTTAAAGGGAATGTGAGTATTTTTAATATGGATAGGACAAGAAATTGGCAACCTCCTCCTAAGAATTTTGGAAAATTCAATATCGATGGAGCCTCTAGAGGGAACCCTAGAAAAGCTAGTGTAGGAGGAATTGGTAGACTTTTAGATGGCTCTTTGGTTTTTACTTTTGCTAAGAATTTGGGTATTATTTCCAATAACCTTGCTGAGGGGTATGGTATCCTCAGAGGCCTTCAAGAGGCTAGTACGGTTGGATGGGAAAAGGTGTTAGTTGAGTCTGACTCTCAACTCATGATTAATATTTTGAAGACTCCTAAGAATCATAAGGTTGATTGGAGAATAAAAATAATTATTGAGAAGATTCAATTAATCTAGATGGAATTTTTGAAAGTTGATTACAATCACGTGGTCAGAGATCAAAACAAGACTACTGATGCTTTAGGTAATTGGGCTTTGGACAAAGGCGATCTTACTTGTTATGGCCCTCCTAGCTGGCGGGCTCCAGTTTTGAAGGCACCTAGTTTCTTCTTGTTTTATTTTTACTTCTCTTTGGGTCGGTCAAGGTATTTTGGTTCCCTAGCTCAAACTATTTTTTCATTTGTTTCCTTTGTTGATTCTTGCCTTAAAAGTCTTTTGGTCTAGAAAGGTCATTGTTATGTTCATTTTTTTTTCTTTTTCTTTTTTAATTTTTGTTTAGTTTTTTGAGGTGTGGGTGTTTTTTTGTTTTGTTTTGTTTTTGTGTTCTTTGTGTTGTTTTTTATTGTTCTTGTGTTTTTGTTGTTTTGTATTTTTTTTGTATTTTTTGTTATTGTTCTTGTATTTTTGTTGTTGTTGTTCTTGTGTTTCTGTATGTTTGTGTTAAGTCGTGTTTTTGTGTGTGAGTGTTTTCTATGTTTTTTGTTTTTGTTTATTGTTTGTTGTTGGTTGTTTTTTTAATTTTTTAATTTTTATTTTTTAGGTTTTAGTTTTAGTTTTTCATGTTTTTGTTGGTTATGTCTTTGTAGTGTCCTGTTGTTTTTGTCATGTTTATATTTTGTTTTGATATTTTTGTATTTTTCTATGTGGTTCGTGTTGTGGTTTTTTATTTATCTTATTGTGTGTGTGTTTGGTTGTGCTTTCTCTTTTTGACACACTTAAGGAGCATGTTTTTTATTTTATTTTATTATTTTTATTTAATCTTATTGTGTGTTTGTTTGCTCCTTGAGTATGTCAAAGGTGGTAGGCCAGGTTTGAGCCTTGGGTAATTTTTGCAGAATGGATACCCTTGCCTCCTTGGGTCTTACCCGAAAGTGGTATCTCTTCTGGGATGTTTTCCACAAAAAAAAAACTTTGCTATCATTGATGAGATACAACCCTATATCAGTTTAGCAAAAACATATTCAGATGCATGGATAAGCCTAGAGAAAATATTTGAAGGTAAGAATAAGAAAAATATTCTTCATCTTCAAAATCATCTTCACTCATTAAAGATTAATAGTGGAAAAAACATAGAACTGTTCCTAAGGAAGGTAGAAGATATTAAAGAGAAATTATTGATCGTAGGAGAAATAGTTATGGATGAACTTCTTACTCAAGTAACCATGAGAGCACTTCCAGACAACTATAAGAATTTGGTAACATCTTTACAAGTCCTAAGTAAAGATACCTCTTTTGATGACCTAGTCAATATTCTATAGGAATATGAGGTGGAAAATATAGTTAAAGATGAAATGACTAACACTACATTGACATCTAAAGATAATCCATAGAGAAATATTGCTTCTTCATAAAAAAATATGAAAACCATGGTACAAAAGGTATTGTTAGATATGCAAGAGAAAAGTTCATAGTACCAGCTATTGCAAGTTCAATCCCAAAAATTAAAATCAAGGAAATCAGATGAACAATGGGAACCAATTTCAGCCATGACAATATAAAAATCCTCATCAACAAAAATTCCAGCATCTAACCAATTATCCCCAATTGGAGTATCAAAAAAGAAATAAAAAAGGAAATCCAGTGCAAAGGATAGAAGAAATCAAAGAACTGGAAGAATCTATAGATGATTATGAAGTCAAAGCTATTTCAACAAGAATGACAGGTTATGAAGACACTAACTACTTGCTTGAATAGGTTTCAAAAAATAGAGAAGAATAATTTGAATCTCAAGATCAAGAAGGAGAATCACATTGAAGACTAAAGTATTCAATACCCAAATAAGGTAATATAGGGGGTTTTAGAAATATATTATATTACATTATTTGGGTCAGGTAAATGTACCTTCTTAGGTACACACTTAGACCATTAGATTATTTTAGGGGTAAGTTATCTAGTTACTTCATGAAATGTAATAAATGCATAAGTGTCAATGTGCAAATTGTATATGTGCAAGGTGTCCCTTGCATAGCTAGGTAGAGCGTTGGCCAAGGAACCTATCTTCCTATATAAAAAGGGTCTCATTGTAACAAGTAAAATATAGAAGCTCAAAGCATATTCATAGGTAGTAACATAGTGTTGTGTAGATCACCATACATTGGTGATGGGTGCAATGTGGTCCAGTAGCTTTGTTCATGGAGTGTCTATTTCCTCCATAGCTACATTATATTCATTTCCATCATTTCTATTTATAGAATATTTTAGTCCTCTCAAAAAATTACTTTCTTTTATATTATTCTGCATCTTGTGATTGCTATCTCCCATTGCACACTGCATCAAAAGCTAACAACTAGTGTTTGACAAAAATATTGACTATCCTGATTAGGATTGAGCCTATCATGAACCAATGTGTGTAGTGATGTTCATTTATCAATTTTGGGTGACATTCGATTAAAAATTGTAAACTTAGCCAATATAAGCTAGCTCATCCACAAGCATGCAGTGGTCTGCACAAAAGGTCATTAATGTGATAGACATGTTCCCACTTGTAAGGCATACTCCACTGCTAGATAGGCATCTATAGCCCCTATGGAGGTTATCCCCATAATCTATCAACGTTGCTCCATTTCTAGCCATGCATCTATAGCCCCAATGGAGACGTCTAAAATACCTTAGGATACCAAGGATTCAAGTTGTTTGGTAGTGCTCTTTTTATTCTTTGCTCATTTGAGGATTTTGTACTTTTTTCTTTTGATCATTTTTTTTAGCTTGTCCTTGTCTATATCCTTAGGCTAAGATCATATAAATGATAGGATGAGTAGGGGAAATTGTTTGCTTTGTGGCAAGGCTTAATCAAGGTGTTGTACTCCCTATGCTCAAATTTTTCTTAATTGTTTTATGTGTGATTGGTCCATGAAAGAACTCAAGTCATCCAGGGGAAGGTTTGAAGTGCTTTAGAATTTGACAATGTTCAATAAAGGTTGATTGAATTGACTAGCAATGGTTGACTAATAGAATAATATTTTTATTTACCAAGTAACCTAAAGAGAGGATTGGAAATCATTATAGTTGTACTAACTAGTGTATGCTTATCTCTTTGTCTTTGTGCTTTTATCATTTTGATGTTGTTGTTGTTGTTAGAATATTGTTTAATGTGCACTATGCCTTGTTATTGATACTTGTCATTCTCTTTGACAAGTGTCATGTTTTTCTTATAGGCTCATGCCTATATATTGTAATCACTTGTATCAATATAAACATCTCATTAGTTTCCCTCCTAACATTTGATATCAGAGCTCCAGGTGTCTCCTGCCCTTGTGAGCTTGGGGGATTATGGAAATCCTCCTCCGCCATTTTTTTCATTTTTTTTTCTTTTCAAATTGAGGGAGTATGCTCTCCATCAATGATGGATCAAAAACCATAAATTTGATAGAAAAATCCCTGATCCATCCGAAGAAGTAGTTTCTTGTAAAAGAAATGAAAAACGAGATCCTAAAATCTTATTGGTTACATTATCATTGAGGGTTTCTATTTTTTATTATTTTTAATGCAGGTATGGAAGGAACATATCGTGGTGTCTCAGATAAATAGCCTCCGTGGAGGTCTGGGTCTGCAAATGGGTCATCTTAAAAGGGGCTACGTCAATATAGGATAGTACTGCCCCAATCTATGCCTGTTTGCTGATGGACTGGGAAGCTCCCCACAAAGATGTTTTTTTCAAATATTAAAGGAGCAGTGGCCAACGATGTTTATGATCTCCGTTACTAGCACTAACACAACACTGAAGTTTGCGCAAGAGGAGATGCAAAAGAGATTGTTTCAACAATTTTTTTATTCATAAAGTTTTTTTTTGTGTTCCTAGCGATTAGTTGCTCATGATGGCAGCTCTTCCACTTTGGCCACATATAGAGGATACGCTGCAGCAGTGGCTACAGATGCTGGTCAAGGGCCATCGTAAAAGTGATCATTGACATATCAATCACAAAATCCAACAAAATGTGCTAAAATACATAAAATCTGACTAGTTCCAGTTAACACGGTTGAAAGTGGATCCAGTCACTACAGTTTATTTTGTCTTGCCTGCAAAGATCGTCGGGTGAAGGTGATTTGATGGCAATTGAAGTTAATCAAGTGCTATGGTTTTGCTCACACCCGATCCGTGATCACAATGGCTTGCACAATCATTTCCACTTGGCAGTAGGCTGCAACAGTAGGAGATGGAGCAAATTTCACGAGGAGTGTGCAGTGTGCCCACATTTTGAATGTTTTTTTTACCACTGTTAAAATTTCCCCGCACGTGTTTTATCCCTGTAAATTTAGTGAAGGAGCATTGCCGCATCAAGGGAAACCACTGACGATGGAGAAATATGCAGTAACATGTCGTAAAGTTTGTCTCTCATTCATGTTTTTTCCAGTTTGTCACTGGCTATTAATCTAGAGATAGCAGTGCACCTCTCTGGATGTTAGCCGCATGAAGATCTGCTACCCGTATTTTGCTCTCTAATTTTATGCGAGTTGAAACAGAAAAGCATTCACTGTTGACGTCCCGTTGAGAAATAACAACAAATATTCTTTGCTTTGATGAACTGACAACTGTACACAAATATTTTCCAATAAGTATGGTCGGGAAGTTTTGTTAAATGAAGGTGGTCCAGACTGCAGATTGACGCTCCCTTTACTGCCAGTTTGTGTATTTTGTTACAGTTTGCACATAGATTTCTGTCAGCCAGTTACCGGGGATGGAGTTACTTTTCGTGGCAGAGTTTCTTCAGTTTTTTCTACCAGACTACAATTTTACAAGATATTTGTGACGTGGAGCTAATTTTTGATGTTTTCCACACTTTTGAAATTCATTGGAGAGAGATCCTGCATCTCTACAACAATCAGTTTTCTAACGAACCTGGTGTCGAAAACCTGCTGCTGCTGTAGTAACCAATTTTGCTGTTGATGAAGTTTAGTAATGGTGCTCATGCTCGTGGGACAAGTGGCTATTTTCTATGGAAGAAATAATGTGGAACAACATTGGTGGCAACGTTCCAAGTGTGACGTTTATTTTGCAATAGTTGTAAGTGTTCCCATTGCAGCAATATGGTGGTGCTATGCTACTGAGGAGGATACACAACATGCTAAAGACTATGTTGTGGAAAGTAAATTTTTTTTTTAATCCATTGGCCCCATTTAAATTTTTTGGACTGGCTTTGTTGAAGGCCAAAATCCAACCATCATATTTAAAAAAAAAAAAAATTTGCGCCTCCCTCTTGATGTTGGTGCGCAGCAGCAAATGAGTCCAGCCGCCCCACAGTGAACCAAGTTTTTTTTAATGTGCTCCATGAACCTCCTGTGAAGATTTCCACCCAGATCACAACAACGTCTGTATAGTTTTAGAATAAACTGTGTGCTCAGCTTTGACAGTCTGTGTGCTTAGATCAGCGCACAACATATTTGTTTGATTGACGATGTGAAAGATTTGTGCAGGCATGGATATTTTTTGGCGTTCAAGTTTGAGATGCGTGGAGATAAAAAATTGACTGCTAGTTTTGACCTACAAGTTTGAATGCTATGCGGTGATCGAGTTGAACGCTCGTTGCCACCCGAAGCTTTTCAGTGATGGCGGGACTCCACCACATCCAAAGTTAGCACCATGCTAGCGAACGACGGCTCAGAGAGTAAAAAGATTTTTCATGTAGGCCCAGCTTTGGCCACGTTGAAAGACTACGGGCGTCTGTCTGTATGAAATGTTGCGTGCAGTGGTAGTTAGCTACCTCAACGTGAGGATCTACGTAGGTTTAGCAGTCGTGCCGCCAGATCGATTTCGCCATTTGAATTTTAGAAGGTACATGAAGCGCCCATGCCCCGGTCCCCTTCATCGGCTCTATCGAAGATCGTGGCCTATCACCAATGCTTTGAGAGGCGTGCGGGGGCATATTTCTGTCAAAAGCGGGCCCACATGAAAAACCGATGACATAGGGGTATACTATGATCCTGCTTTAAAACTGAAATTATTACATTCCCGCTTGGTGCTTTAATATATGCTTGATTACCTTGTTGGGTAGTGGGGAGGGCCCCACTCATTTGATTCCAACCCACCACAAGATGCACGCATGGCCTCATGTGCATTTAAAATACATTATTTTCCCACATGAATAGTGGGTGGGATATATATTTTTTAAATATTTAATTTTCTTTTTCAAATGGATGTGCAACTATGGCCGACAATGTGGCCTCCTTGGCCATTTTTTTAATATATTTTCCACATGGGAGTAAAAAGTGAAGGGCCTGCATGGAGGTGGAAGGGAATGTTTATTCTTCTGACGTTTTTTTATTGGCCAACAAGATGGCCTTAATTTTCCACATGGAAGTGGAAGGCCCTTCTGGCCAATTTATTGTATTTTTCAGAGATGATGGCCCACAGGGCCCTGTTTTTTATTCCACATGGAAAGTGGATGTAATTCCTCTGCGAGGGAAAATTGCATATTTTTTTCAGGCATGCATTTTTAAACATGCCATGATGTTCTGGTTGCTGCCTTGAAGAGGCATGTTGTTTTTTTCCATATGATGAAGGCCCCTTTGATGGTGGAATATAGGGGTATTTATAGTCATCGAAAAGATTTTTCCGAGACGGACACAATGGTGGTGTCTATTTGAGGCTGTTTCAGATGTTTTTTTTTTAGCCTCAAATTTTTGAACCTTGGAGTGCACTCTCGGTTGTACCCGACACTCCAAGGCATTTTGTAAGTGATCCTAGTATCTAGTTGCCTTCCCTATAGCACCTGGCGGATGCAGCGGTTGGTTACCCATGCATTCCGATGGGATGAGGAGGTCACCATAAGGACACTTATTCTAGGGACTACAGACATAGACACCCTAGAATCTATCCAAGGATTTTTTCGGATCTACTTCTGAAGACTACAGACGAAGACACTTCAGAAGATTCTCTTCTTCTATTATTTCTTCTCCTCCATTTTTTGGATCTATGGCTCAATTTTATTGTATTTCATGGCTCGTTTTTCTTTTGTATTAAGGTGCATTTTCGAAAAATATCGACACCTTCTAGATTGAGTTCACCATGAGGAGGGATTTGATATTCATGGTGAATCTAGTCAGTGACCTACAAAAGGTAACATCCTCTGAGGATGACCTACAGAGGCAAAAAATCCAGAAGTGGCTGACCCTGAGGCACCCATGATGACCCTAAGGCACTTAGACGGCTGACCCAGTGGCAACAGATGCAAGGATGTGGCAACAGACCGAGATGTATACACCGTTGATCTAGCATTATTCACAGTTGGAGATCCAAGCACAAAGAGCACGAGCCTAGACCAAATCACAATAAAGGAGGATGATAGGTTGTTTTTTAGAGGAGTCAACATTAAGGGGGAATGTTACCTAATGTTGACTTGTTTTTTTTTTTCTATAGTTAGGATAGTGCACATTAAGGGGGAATGTTAGAATATTGTTTAATGTGCACTATGCCTTGTTATTGACACTTGTCATTCTCTTTGACAAGTGTCATGTTTTTCTTATAGGCTCATGCCTATATATTGTAATCACTTGTATCAATATAAAGATCTCATTAGTTTCCCTCCTAAAATTTGTTGTATGCAAGATGGTGTGTGCATGTGTATGAGTTAATTGGCATGATAAAGTGACAAAGAGCAATGCAATATAATGATATGCATGGTTATGTGACATGACAAAGATGCATATGGATGTGGACCAATGTATGTGACCAATGTGTCATTGATTGAGTAAAACAAGAAGGATTGGTTAGTGTGCATTTATACACCCAAAATTTTAACACAATCCACACATTAGGTGATCTATGGTATGTGTGTATGCATGTGATACACCCAAAATTTTAACACAATCCACACATTAGGTGATCTATGGTATGTGTGTATGCATGCGATGAGTGGATTGAATGCCAATAATTCAATGCTATCAACATAAACGAAGAATGAATGAGAAGCACAAATGTTTGCACAAAGAGAATGTAGAAGAGAGAAGGAAAAGAAGTATAGGAATAAGGGAGAAGAAAGAGATAGAGAGAAAAATAAATAAATCAAATATATGTAGCCACTCATGCATGACCATACATCATTGATAGAAGACTTTAAGAATATTTTTAAGGAAAGGGATAGGAAAATAGAGATGAAGATTGAGAATGAAGAAGAAAATGAAATGCAAGAATACTATGAGATATTTAAACTGAGAAAAGTGGAGAGACTTTGTTTGGAATGTGAGGAAGAAAGAATGGACGAATGAAGAACTACTTGGGACATTGTCGTTGGATGGTTTTTCTTGTGTTTTATTTCTGTAAGCAAAAAGATACACCCAAATAATAAAATAATGACACAAACGATAAATATAGATAAAAATGCTTTTTATATTGAACTTTTGGGAGCCTTAGTCTCCTATTTTTACAATAGTAATCTACCCCAAATTGCAGGGGCCTTGATTACAAAATAATGTAGTCCACTCGTTCTTATCAAAGTACAATGTGCACAAAGGAGGGGAAGCCCCTTTAGAAAATCTAATGTATATGGGGGTGTCCTAAATATTCTTTGCTCCAATCAATTGGTTGGATGGGATTTCGTATCCTAGCGGGCCATACTTTCTTCAATAAATCTCCTATAACCCATCACCTGCACATTTATGATTGCAAACAAGAAAAGATATTAGTAGAAAATGAGGGGCCTCTACTGTGTGAGACCATTTTAGATATAGATAATAAAGCTACAAACCATAGGGTAAATGCTGTAGAATGAATAAAACATGTAGAGATCAGAAAATAATGAAATATCAAAACCTTGCTGATTTACTTGATTTGATCTAGGTCTGTTAATGATTGAACCTGTTACCGTGTAAATGTAGTTTCATGTTGGTGAATCTTAGATCCACATTTGGGAGTCACAAAGCCATGTTGGTCAATATCGAGATCACGTTGGTTAGTCACAGAGCTATATTTGTCTCTATATAAATGTGGTTTCATGTTGTGATTGAACGATAAAAATACGTAGAATGGCACTTCTCGACTTCGACGACTCGATCTTCAAGAATGTTGATGTCCTCATATCACAATTTTGATAGCGTGATAATACATTTTAGTCCTTCCTTTAGGTGATGAAATGATGGTGCCTTTATAGAATTTTAAAGGATTTGGAGGGAAAGATAGGTGGCAAGCCAGGATTACCAAGTGGCAAGCCAGGGCTACCAAGTGCTAGGGGAGTGAGTCACTAGAAGTGTCTCACTTAACTACGGAGATGTGGCATGTGGGTAGGTGCAAGTGGAGTCATGTGAGTGAGATGGCAAAGGGGAGGGGTAGTGGTGGCTAGGACATGTGTCATGTGGAGACACATGGTATACTAGGGAGATTTTCCATATTTTCACAAAATCTAGAAAATAGGATATTGTGCAAGATTTATATTCCTAAGTCAAATCCTCGATATATTATTATTATGCAGGATTGTGGGGTGGATGGGGTTTTGTGAAGAACTAGGTTTTGGTGTCTACAATTTTACTTTTATTATTGTTTTTGTATTTTTGTTGTTTTTGATGTTGAATGTACAAGAATTTGAATTGATTTGATGAGAAGGATATTAGCATCCCCCAATCATAATATTTGATGAGCATCAGAAATGCTCATATTTTGTATACATTTTCTTGATTATTATGCGGTTGTATAATAAGGATTGCATATGTTTATGAATGATTATATAATTATTTGATGAAATTATGCGTGTTATCTAATTCGTGTGTTTTCAGTGTGTTTTTGTGGAATTGTAGTTGATTTAGTCAGATTTGGATCAGTCGAGGTCTTTTCATGGACCTGGCACTTTGTTTCTTTCGGAATCAACGCAGAGAAGGTAGGCGCCTTCCTCTTCCAGGAAGGCGCCAAGCGTAAGTAGGCGCCTTCCTCTTCCAGGAAGGCGCCAAGGAAGTAGGCACCTTCCTCTTCTAGGAAGGCGCCAAAGGAAAATAAGCGCCTTCCTCTCATAGAAGGCACCAGGAAGGCACCACTAGAAGGCAAGCGCCTTCCTCTCATAAGGAAGGCGCCAACAGGAAGGCACCACTAGAAGGCAAGCGCCTTCCTCTCACAGGAAGGCACCAATAGAAGATAAGCGCCTTCCTCTTCCAGGAAGGCGCCAATGATAGTAAGGCACCTTCCGCATAGAGAAGGCACCCGACATACTTAGGCACCTTCCTCATAGGGAAGGGCCCCTGTTCTTCACCCGTTGACCAGACAAGCATGACGTGGACAACAGAGACTGGTGCAGTTCCAACTCTACGTCATGTAGAGTTAAATTGGGGATCACACCGATGTATGAGAACGTCCTACCAATGCCAGATGAAGCACAAACCAATCAGTGAGCATGCCACCATTAGAAATGAATGCCAATTTTAGTAGACGTCGATCACATTTACCAGACTGTCTTAGTTTAGTCTGGAATGAATCGACTATTATAACTTCTTTGTAACAGAAGATCTATGGGTGTGCTATATAAACACATGCAGACCTCTCTGAGGATATATAGAATATTTTGATAGTAAATGTAGAGAGATATACAGAAGAAGCATTGTAATACTTTGATAATTATAATACAGTTCTAAGAGTTTCTAAGTGCGTGTTCAATTGGGAGGAAGCTGCTGGAGCCTGGGCCCACTCCAAGCCAGTATTTCTTCCCCTATTTTTCCTGTGTTTTCTAGATTAGTTTACCGCTTTTATAAGATTGTTTATCGCATTGTTATTTCTAGTATTGCAATAGGTTTATTTCCAAGAATGCGTGAATATTTCCTTTCTATAGATTTAATTGTTTTTACGTAAATTATTGAGGAGTGTATGAATGATTGATGACCGTTGAAACACCCCCCAATAGTAGAACTAGCGGACTCATCTCAAGTGGTATTGTAAGCAATCTTGTTCAAGACCCTTCGCAAGTTTACGAAGCTCCCTGGGTTGATAAATTAAATGCATGGGCATGTGACAAAAGTAGGAAAGAAGTTAACCTTGTTTGGCCCGCAACATTTTGGTGCCATTGTCGGGGAAGCGTCTCAACTAGATTATTTACAATACCTGGAAACCTTCCATCTGACCTTGTATGAGTTCTTCGAGAAGAAGAGGACCTGATGGTCGGTTTATAAAAACCAATCCACCAGAACCTGAGTCAGCCAAACATTCTAAATTTGAATTAGACTCACCCGACCCACCTCCAACAATCCATTGGAGTGAGGATCCACACTTTGTGCAAAGTGCCTCCTCATCCCATCAACTTGGGGAAGAACGAATCATCATAAATCCCCTATTTAATAGGACACCCTTAGAGGAAGCCCTATTGTGGAAAGCTGTAGAAGATCGGACGATAACACCAGACAACCTTAGAGCCTTGACTCAGAAAGTCTTAAATGACCGTAAGGCCATAAATACTGCATTAGAGACCGCATTTCCTAAAAAAATGGCTGACAATGAAGAAGTCTCATCTGGCTTTAGTTTCCCGATTGATGAAGGAGTAGGAGATACCAAAATGAAAAACATATCCCCTGCTCACCTTTCGACCTTCAGAGGATACCCAACTGAGGACCCTGACCTATTTTTATTTAAGTTTGATGTCTTATGCAGGTCTGTGGACTACAAATCTGATACGCAGAAGCTGAAACTCTTTCCTTCCACATTGGACGATGCAGCTCTATGGTGGTTCATCGATCTGGGAGACAAACACATTGCCACTTGGGATCAAATGAAGAAGCTCTTTTTAGAGCAATACCAAGATTTTGGGAGAGCAAGAGACTCCAGAGAAGAGGTCCTGAGCATGACGCAGAAAGAAGATGAGTCTCTCGAGGAATACTGGGAGAGATTCAACTTCAATCTTCAATGATCTCCTCACACGAAACTATCTGATAAGTCCCTCAAAAGCATATTTTTGAGAGGACTTACCAATGAATCACTGGAGGCTCTTAACATGATTTTTGGAGGTGATGTCTACCAACACGCTATGGAAGACATCCGACAACTATGCCGAAACTACTCAAGAAGGAGAGGCAAGACCACTTCTAGAACCATGAAAGCGACTGCTTCAGTCACGAAGACAGAAATAGGTAACATGCTGGAAGATTTAAAGAGCGAAATGCTCTCATCTCTAGCATTGCAGATGGATACGCTACTGTTAGAGAAAAAGAAGCAAGAAAACGAAGCAACATTGGCTTATTTCTATCCAAAATGTAGAGGGAAGCATGCAAAGAATGCATGCCAGAGAACAAAGTAGAGTATGCATAGTTTGTAGGCTGAACCATAAAACTCGATTGTGCCCGCAATTGCCCAGTAATCAGGAGGATGCTGAAAGCATGGATGCCTATTTCATAGGCAATCGAAAGAGTTGGCCACAACCCCTTGTGGGGAATATGCCAACCAAAATGTCGTCATATGGGGGAGGACCATACATGCCCCAAGGCCCACCTCAACCACCTAACATGGGGTGGTGGGGGCCATCACCCTGGTCCAACGCACCCCAACAACATTCCCAAACCAGCAGCCATGGATGCCATATCCATATCCTGGGTAGCAGTGGAGAGGCCACACTGCGTGGAATCAGGCTCCACAGAATGTAGCACCAGCTCACCCCCAACAAAATTTATCGACGTTGCCAGTAGTGAGACCTACGCAGCTACCCACACAACCGATGACAAATCCTAATAACAGGGTGAACCAACCAACATACAACGTGGAGGGTGAGATGTATCCGATGTACCATATTCAGCTTAGGTCTGGTAGACAACTAGGAGTAGGAATGCCTCCACTAGTAGAAGAGGAGGAAGAGGTAGGAGAAACACCTCTTGTAGAAGAGGTGATAGAAGAAACGCCTGAGAGAGCAAAGGCTCCATTTCCCAACCGGCTGCAAGAACAGAGGAAAGTAACGCAACTAGAGTTCGATATCTTGTCTAGCTTGAAGAACCTCACCATGACAATTCCATTATTTCAAGCCATCCGAGATGTTTCGATATATACCAAGGTGATAAGAGAGATGTGTCTAAGGAAGCCAAGATGAAGAGCAACCCAGACTATCAATGTCATGGGTAAACTAGTAGATTTGATGATGGGCAAAATGTGCCATCCTAAGTATGCAGACCTGGGCAGCCCGATGCTGACTATAAAAATTGAGGGACATTCCCTATCCAATACGTTGGTCGATCTTGGAGCAGCCATCAACGTAATGCCTCAGGAGACCATGTAGAGGCTACAACTCATGAACCTAAAACCCACTATGATAGTGCTGCAACTGGCCGATCGATCGACCATGGCACCGAAAGGAATGTTGGAAGATGTAATAGTGATAGTCAACACATGGGAATACCCAACCAAATTTTTAGTCTTGCAATCTAAAACTAGGCTGGGTGGTTACCCGCTCATCTTGGGAAGGCCATGGCTGGCAATAGCTGATGCTTACATCAGCTATCGAGATGGGTTGATGACCATATTCGATGGATGAAATATTAAAAGGTTGACTATTTCACCCCCAATGTAGTCCATCGACTCATTAGGAGAACCCATGTTGATCGAGCATGAAAATCCTGAGCTATCCATGATCCAACCGGTGATGACATTGGATGAGTTGGCAGAAGAAGATGAAGATGGTGCTATTGTGGAGTTCCTCCATGGGGAGTCCTCCATATCTGCACCTGGATCACCATTGGTTGGTGCCCAAGATCACCACGTTCAGCAGATACACGTCGGGCCAGGAAGAACGTTGAATGTCAGTAGTGGGTTGACTCCCACACAATTGATGAAAGTAGAAGAGCTCCTGGTTAGACACCAATAGGCATTTGCATGGGATTACTCAGATATGAAGGGTATCAGCCCAGAGATCTGTACCCATCGTATATACCTCGATGATCAAGCAACTCCAAGTAGGCAACCACAGAGAAGAATGAATCCGACAATGAAAGACATTGTCAAGGAAGAACTGCAAAAACTCTTGACTGTCGGATTCATCTATCCAATTTCTGATAGTGAGTGGGTATCACCGTTAGTGGTAGTCCCTAAAAAGAATGGGAAGTGGTGAATCTATGTGGACTACAGAGCGTTAAACAAAGTGACCAAGAAGGACCACTTCCCGCTCTCGTTCATTGATCAAGTCTTGGATACACTCTCCGAGAGGAAGTATTTCTCCTTCCTGGATGGATTCAATGGATACAACTAGATCCAGATAGGAGAAGAGGATCAGGATAAGACAATGTTCACCTACCCATGGGGAACGTTTGCCTATCGGGTATTACCTTTCGGATTATGCAACGCACCTGCCACCTTTCAAAGGGCGGTGCTTAGCATATTTTTAGACATGATGGGAGACGCGGTCGAAGTATACATGGATGACTTCACCGTCTATGGAGAAACCTTTGATGAAGCAATGACGAACTTGGAAAGAGTGCTCGAAAGAAGCAAGGAAAACAATTTGTCCCTGAGCAACGAGAAATGCTTTATGATGATGCAAGAAGGCATCGTACTGGGACACCACCTCTCCGTAGAAGGAATAAAGGTTGATAAAAGAAAAATTGAGGTCATCAGAGACCTACCCAGCCCTAGAACGTAGAGAGGTGAGGAGTTTTCTTGGATCAGCTAGGTACTACCGATGATTTATCATCGAATTCAGAAAAATTGCAAAACCACTGCACACTCTATTATCTAAAGATGTGGAGTTCAATTGGATGGAAGACTGCGAAGAAGCATTTCAGTTGCTTAAAGAGAAACTGATATCCACACCGATTTTAAGAGGACCAAATTGGGCCATACCATTCCATATCTACTGTGATGCATCCAACAATGTGATTGGAGTAGTCCTCGGATAGAAGGATGGCAAAGAATTTTATGCCATCTACTATGTCAACAAAAACTTGGTAGGAGCCGAGCTCAACTACACGATGACGGAGAAGGAGTTCCTTGTAGTTGTGCATGCCATAAACAAATTCTACCATTATATCATCGGGTATAAGGTATTTGTCCACATGGACCATGCGGCCATCAGATACTTGATGAGCAAGCCGGCCATTGGTGGAAGAATTATCAGGTGGCTCTTGTTACTATAGGAATTTGACATCACAATAGTCGACAAACCAGGCAAAGACAACGTCGTAGCAGATTTTCTATCCAGATTGATACCGGTAGACCATACAATAGTGGAAGACCAATTTTTGGATGAACATTTGTTCACCATTAGTGAGAAAATCTCATGGTACATAGATATAGCCAATTACTTGGCCACCGGAAGAACCTCACCTGCTCTCTCTTTCTGAGAAAAGTAGGCGGTCATAGAGAAAAGTGCATCGTTCCTATGGATTGATGGCCTCCTATTCAAAATAGGATGTGACCAGATTATAAGGAGATGCATAGCAGAACAGGAGTTCTCAGAAGTACTCAAAGCGTGTCATGATGAACCATGCAGAGGACACTTTGTAGGGAAATGAACTGCCTACAAAATCCTACAAGTTGGGTACTTTTGGCCCACTCTATTCAAGGATGCGGCTGCGTACGCCAGCAAGTGCGATGAATGCCAAAGAATGGGTAGACCAACCCATCGAGACGAAATGCCCCTCCAGCCTCAGGTACACCTGGAACCCTTCGATAAGTGGGGCATGGACTTCATGGGACCAATTAATCCACCTTCAATAGGGAGGAGGTTTATTTTGGTCTATATAGATTACGTCACCAAATGGGTTGAAGTTCAAGCGTTGAGAGATTCAAAAGAAAGAACAATCATCGATTTCTTATTTGCCCACATTTTTACATGATTTGGGGTCCCTAGAGAGATAACAATAGACCAAGGGCCTCAATTTACCTCCAAGTTGATCAAGGAGCTGATGGAGCAATACAGAGTTTGGCACAATAAAACTACACCCTACCATCCATAGGAAAATGGGCAAGTGGAAGTGACGAACAGAGAAATAGAGAACATCCTGATGAAGACCGTGCAGCAACATAGAAAATATTGGGCTACACGGTTGTCGGAGGTAGTCTGGGCGTATAATACCACGTGGAAATCCACCACAGGCTTCACACCCTTCCAACTGGTCTATGGGAAGAGTGCGATGATGCCCATTGAATTTGAAATCAAGACATTGAGGACGGCTTCAGAATTGAACTTGAGCTTGGATGACGCTCAAAAAGAAAGGATTCGATAGCTAGATCAGCTGGACGAAATCCGAATGGATGCTTTGCAGAGAACGAAAATCATACAAAAGCAAAGAAAGTGGTGGCATGATCGCCACATTAAACTGAAGTAGTTCCAAGAAGGAGAATGGGTGTTGTTGTACGATTCTCGATTCCAAGAAAGAAAAGGTAAATTAATGCAAATATGGATGGGACCGTATGAGGTGGTAGAGCTCATCAAGAATGGGGTAGTGCATGTTAGAACAATTGATGGTAGCAACACCATGTTAACGGTCAATGGCCACCGACTGCGCCCCTATAACACATCCAAAACCTTATAGGTGGAATCCAGAATAGACATGGGGGAGACCCCATCTTGTTAGATCCGGACCAAACTCTTAACAGGCAAAACGGTGGGCATGGAGGTGCTCACCAAAATCAGTTAATTTAGTTTTTTTCTTACGATGTGTTTTGTAGGGATGACGCCCGCATGCAAGCTATAGGCATCCTAATCCAGGGCCTAACAGGCATGAAATGCATCTAACTACCTTTATTTTTCTTTCTTTTCATTTGCTTTTTGTAGGTGGAGGACCTGACAACACGAGGAATAGGTATCTGGGAAACCAGGCCTGATTCGGCTCAGCATTTCGACACCGACACTCATAGGTAGAAGCTGAGGCAGCGTGAAGCGAGACTGAGAAGGCTTGATCACCCTTTCCCAGTCAATCGCAACATGATTTCCAAGAATAAAGTGCCTTCCACATCGAGAAGGCGCAGAAGAAGGCACCTTCCTTATAAAGAAGGCGCCCACCAGAATAAGGCACCTTCCGTATAAAGAAGGCACCTCGCCAGAAGAAGGCACCCCACCAGAAGAAGGCACCTTCCTTATAAAGAAGGCACACACAAAAAAAAAAAAGAAAAAGTAGGCGCCTTCCACATCGAGAAGGCGCCACATAAAAAAAATAGGCGCCTTCCTGGAAGGCACCACAAAAAAAAAAGAGCCCGAGGCGCCTTCCACATCAGGAAGGCGCATATAGACCGAGGCGCCTTCCACCCCAGGAAGGCGCAGGTATACAACGATGCCTTCCACCCCAGGAAGGCACAGGTATTCAACAACGCCTTCCACATCAGGAAGGTGCACCCATTCAGAAGCACCTTCCATAGCAGGAAGGCGCCATCATCAAAAGGGTGCCTTCCACCACCGGAAGGCGCATCCATTCAAAGAGCACCGACAACATTGAGAAGGCACCATATAAGCACCTTCCACATCAGGAAGGCACCACATAAGCACCTTCCACATTGGGAAGGTACCAAAGAGTGCCTTCCACGTACAACCAACACTTAAGTCTCACGGATGCCTCGATCGAAATGAAATCACCACACGAACGAGCGGCATCAGATTACCACCATCGCCCATGTGATGGAAATCTACCCCAATCAAAAAAATCTCAAAGAATTATGGGGCGAGATCAGCACACATTCCAAAGATGATGGACAGACGATTTTTTGAGCAAATCGAGAGTCTATCTTCAGCACCAACCATCAAACAACTCAGCACCAAAGTCCAGCATAATCCGCACAAATGAAATACCCCTCCCCCATGTCACAAATCAGTGAATCAATGCTCTTCACGATGCATGAAACACCAAATAAGGTACGTGCATACTAACTCAAATATTTATATAATTATTCATAAATTATGCAATACCAAAAAATATTGTCGTCATAAAAATCATATACCCCCATGGCCGAACCACGTGCCAATGATATGGCTCGAAAGGCATACCCTAGAATTAAATGCTAAGGTTAGGCGCCTTCCCTATAAGAAGGCACCTTCCTGAAGAAGTAAGGACAAAAAAAGAATGCAGTAGTAAGGGAAGGCGCCATGGGAGGAAGGTCGAAGAATCATGCGGTGAAAAAGAATGAGCCGAGTGATACGGAAGGAATCAAGGGGACGGTAAAAACATAGTTCGAGGCCGAGGGATGGTTCGAATACTATACCCTAGTCAGTCAGGGCCAGGATATGGAGGCAGCCAAGGAATTCACTGCCTCCTTGAGGGGCGACGTAGCTCAGGTGCGAGGGGTAGAAATTTTGGTCACCCCCGAATACATCTCGTAGGCGACTGGATTGCCCCTCATAGGTGAATGCATATACAAAGGTGGACTGCTGAAGTCGTACATTGAAGTGCTACTGCCAGGAGAAAATGTGTAGATAGATAAGGAAGGGCTACCCAAAAGCAGCCTTCCCATGAATCTATGAAAGATATTCGAGTAGGTTGCTCGATTATTTACATGCACCGAGAAGTATACCCATTTGCACACTAACCATGTGTAGTTTTTGAATCACCTGGTGCATGGAAGGAAGTTGAACGTGCCCTTCTACCTAGAAAATGCCCTGAAGGAAGAAGTGGCTAGGTACCAGAAGGGAGCACCATCCGCCTTGGCCCACCATGGGCTGATATCAGGGTCCGCCATGCAAGCGAGAGGAGAACCCCGACGCAGAGGGAGATGGCGGCCAAGAAAGGCAACAGGATGTTGTTGCCAAAATAGGGCAAGAAGAGGGAAGCCCTACAGAGGAGATGGCAAGTATCGAGAAATTGGCATTGCCCAATTTCATGAAAGAAAGAGGGCATTCACCAGTGCCCGAATGCACAGAGGAAAGAGGGCATTCCCTAGTGCTCGAGTATGAAGAGGAAGGAGCACCGCTTATTAGCAGCGAGGCCGAGTTTCGGCCGCCAGAACCAGTCCCCAGGAGGAAACGCCTACGGTGACTCCTCTCGAGAAGAAGAAGAGAATGACCCGAAAGTCGACATTGCAGCCCAAACCCTCCAAGAATTGACAAACCGGAGCCCACAAGATGTAGGGACTTTCGAGAGCAATGATCAGGTCGACGCAGCCTTGGAGGAAGCGCTAGAGTGGTAGACCAATTGCTGGATGGCCCAAAAATTTTGGAGGACTACCAGAATGAGCATAGAGGGGAATTGGAAGAACGAGAAAGATGAATCACCCAGCTCGAGCAGCTGGTCCAACAGTTGGGAGGAGAACCAACAACTCCAAGATAGGGGAACAGAAATAAGGGATGCATCGACCCAAACTGACTAGGCAATAGAGGTCCCAATGAATTCTCCCACATCTAGAAAAAGAGTATTCTCTTCGAGAGAATTTTGATCGGACGCCCGACAGAGCAGCCCGAAGGTAGGGGAGAATTCCTCTATTTTTGGGAGTGAAGGGGAAAGAAGTCCCACAACACCCCCTATCATCGACCTGAGTGATACAGAGCAGGACGAGGGCCAACAATAGTAGACAGGATCAGAGGATAAGGAAGAACTCCTCGGACCTAAGGAAGAAAGAGAAGAACCTGAGGGGTCGACATAGGACAGATAGGGGGGAAGAAGCACCCCTAGGGATGGCAGCATAGGTCCCCAGAGTGAAGAGAATGCTCTAGGGACCATAGAGCAGGCCCCTCGGAGTGAGAAGACGTCCACCAGGGAGAAAGGGAAAACCCCTATTCGAGCCATCACATTTTCTATAGAGGCCAAAGGAAAAGGGCCCAGGATGGCTCGAAAGAAGGTGAAGGTGACCTTCATCGAGCTAGAAGAAGATGAGTGGGATATGCAACCATTCGTAGAGAGGCAAAAATAGTTTGAACGACTGCTCAAAGAGATGACAATAGCTAAGGAGACCAGGAAGGCAACCTCGAGGATGTAGGGGGACTCTAGTATCTATGTCAATCCGATAGAGGACAACCAGTTCTAGGAGATTTACGGGTCATCCCGAGGATGACCCTCCAAGATAAGAAGGTATTTTGAATGATGGGGGGTATATGGCCCCGAATTGGAAGTCGCTGCCATTGCAAAGGAGAACGTAGGGCTTACTCCTGAAGCAGCCCGATTGTACAAAGCCCAAGTAGTTCATCTCAAGAGGGATAATTTAGATATCCCTCTTATAGTGGTCAAACCTTCGGACGTTGACCTATGGCAAGCTATAGAAGCTGCATTTTAGGTAGTAGAGATGACGTTGGCTAGATCACCTTCGATAGCGGCCAAGATGAGGAAAGCAAAGCCGACAGTAGCACCCGTAGCCCCACATAGAAAAAGAGGAGCCACACCTCCAGATGCCAGTGCATAGAAGAGGTAGACACGGGCCGTAGGTATAGTCGGATCCACCAAGAAATGACAATGATGAGGGGTCAATAGGGCTACCTATAGTTTTGATGCCATGAGGGCGTGGCATATGTTAGGCATGGGGGGATGATGAGCATCAAAAATGCTCATATTTTGTATACATTTTCTTGATTATTATGCGGTGGTATAATAAGGATTGCATATGTTTATGAATGATTATATAATTATTTGATGAAATTATGCGTGTTATCTAATTCATGTGTTTTCAGTGTGTTTTTGTGGAATTGTAGTTGATTTAGTCAGATTTGGATCAGTCGAGGTCTTTTCATGGACCTGGCACTTTGTTTCTTTTGAAATCAATGCAGAGAAGGTAGGCGCCTTCCTCTTCCAAGAAGGCACCAAGCGTAAGTAGGTGCCTTCCTCTTCTAGGAAGGTGCCAAGGAAAGACAAGCACCTTCCTCTCAAAGAAGGCACCAGAAGGCGCCACTAGAAGGCAAGCGCCTTCCTCTCATAAGGAAGGCGCCGACAAGAAGGCGCCACTAGAAGGCAAGCGCCTTCCTCTCATAGGAAGGCGCCAATAGAAGATAAGCGCCTTCCTCTTCCAAGAAGGCGCCAATGGTAGTAAGGCACCTTCCGCATAGAGAAGGCACCCGACATACTTAGGCACCTTCCTCATAGGGAAGGCGCCCCTGTTCTTCGCCCGTTGACCAGACAAGCACGACGTGGACAACAGAGACTGGTGCAGTTCCAACTCTACGTCATGTAGAGTTAAATTGGGGATCACACCGACGTATGAGAACGTCCTACCAATGCCAGGTGAAGCACAAACCAATCAGTGAGCATGCCACCATTAGAAATGAATGCCAATTTTAGCAGACGTCGATCACATTTACCAGACTGTCTTAGTTTAGTCTGGAATGAATCGACTGTTATAACTTCTTTGTAATAGAAGATCTGTGGGTGTGCTATATAAACACACGCAGACCTCTCTAAAGGATATATAGAATATTTTGATAGTAAATGTAGAGAGATATACAGAAGAAGCATTGTAATACTTTGATAATTATAATACAGTTCTAAGAGTTTCTAAGTGCGTGTTCAGCTGGGAGGAAGTTGCTGGAGCCCGGGCCCACTCCAAGCCAGTATTTCTTCCCCTATTTTTCCTGTGTTTTCTAGATTAGTTTACCACTTTTATAAGATTGTTTATCGCATTGTTATTTCTAGTATTGCAATAGGTTTATTTCCAGGAATGCGTGAATATTTCCTTTCTGTAGATTTAATTGTTTTTACGTAAATTATTGAGGAGTGTATGAATGATTGACGACCGTTGAAACACCCCCCAATAGTAGAACTAGCGGACTCATCTCAAGTGGTATTGTAAGCAATCTTGTTCAAGACCCTTCGCAAGTTTACGAAGCTCCCTGGGTTGATAAATTAAATGCACGGGCATGTGACAAAAGTAGGAAAGAAGTTAACCTTGTTTGGCCCGCAACAATATTTATTTAAAAATTTGACTAAAAGTAGTCTACAGATCCTAGTGATTTATTGTATGAGTAAATTACTTCTTGGAGGGAGCAATGTCTATGCTAAGGGTATGGAAAGGTAAATGTCTATGCTAGGAGCATGGGAGTGTAAATGTCTATGCTAGGATCATGGGAATGTAAATATCTATGCTAAGAGCATGAGAATTAAAATATCTATGCTAATAGCATGAGAATGTAAATATCTATGCTAAGAGCATTTGAATGTAAATGTATATGCTAGAAGCATAGGAAATAAAATATCTATTTGTTTGTGCACTTGAATCTATTTAAATTTAGATAATGTTTTTATAATAGTATGTATAGTAAAACATGAAGAAACACCATTTAGAGATAAAGCAATTCACTATCCAAAAACTACAAGAAGTTATCATATCGTAATTAAATTGCCTTCATGTTTCCATGGAAAAATACTAAGGCAATAATGGTGTTCAACTTCCAATAGTTACAAGAAGATATCATAGGTTGGTAATTGATGCTCCTTCATGTTCTCTTAGTGACCGTTTCAAAACAATGATGACTAGTGCTTCTATTAACAAAGGTGGCTAGAAATGGTGCCCTTTGGTGGCTTGTGATAGCATGCATTGGAGGCTAGTTGAGGTCTTCAATACCCACCAAAACATCATTTTTTTATCAATCACCCCCTCAAGAATCAATGAGCTCTATTATATTTAATTGCTACACCAAAAGAAGGAACTTTTATATACAACTCACTCATACATTATTTTGTATCAATCATCTCTTCAAGAAGCAGTTATCCTTATTATATTCAACTTCTAAACCAAATGAGGTGACTTTTCTCAATGATTTTAGTAGTACCACTTTCCTTGGTGAATAACTTGTCTTGACAACTCAAAAGAGAGTAATGTTTTGAGTTCTAAGTGCTTTTGTTCCAAGCATCTACTATCTAATTTTCTCTTGTTGGAGTGTTATAATTAGGATTCCACTTTTAAAAATATATTTGTTCTACCAAATCTAATGTGTCTTAGCCTTAGAAGTATTTCCTTCTAAAGTTGGAGCCACACTTTGTCACCTACTTTATATCAATGTCATGTTTAATTATTGATACATATTTCTATATACTTGGTATTGGTCTACAAATTGAATCTAGTTATGTCTTATCCATAAATATTATCAACATCCTCGAATTCCTATTTAGGTCAATTTATTATTCCATTGAAAATTGTAGAAATAATAAAGGGGATGATCTCCCTTCCCACCAAGAGTTGTTCAAGGTTATTTATTTTCACCTCCTTTCCCAAAGCCCTGTCACTCCCTTAGCCAAGCCAGATACTTATGTGTATCCCCCTGATAACTTTCCTCCATCTAAGGATACCCCTAAGGAATATGAATCCTTAACCTCTTTATCAACGCTTGCTAGGAAGAGGAAATTGATTGGGTTTGATAGGAAACATCCAAAGGAGAAAAACCAAAAATTGAAGAACAGGTGGGTGCTATGAGGAAATCCATCCGTCTTGGTAAGAAGATGTGTATAAGCCAAAACATATTCTAGATGGTGTAATATGATGAGGATGGGGACTTCACTAAGGAGGTACTGCAAAATTTGGTTATTCGGGCTATATCTATGATAATTGGTCAATATGAGGAGTTTCAATCAACTTTGAAATAAATGTGTAACGCATTATATTTACTATTTTTTAGTAAAGCCTTTGATATGTCCAATGCGAGAAATCTGAAGGAGCAAATTAAGGCAAAGGAGACCCCTCTGGGATGAAAGTTAGCAGCAAGGAAGAATCCAAGGATGGCGGTAAGGATATTGACTAGTTTGAAATGCTGAGGATGGGTTCAAGGATTCGCTTGAGGATGACGCTATTTTATCTTATGTTAGCCTGGGTGGTCTAGATTTCTCTTGTTTTTTATGTTGTGTTGGGTGTGACTGGGCTGATGCCCTTTCTTTATTGTGTTAATGGAGTCCAACATGAGTCTATGCTATTTTTGTAATAAGGGTCTGGGACCCTTTCAAAACCCGTTTTAATTGAAATATAATATTTACTTATAATTTTTTTTCTAATCCATACAAAAAATTTGCTTTATAAACTTAATTTTGAGAGTAAGAGGAATTCTATAACCATTATACGAAGAGCTACATCTATTGGCATCAATGGGTGGAACCTAATGAACACTTGAAATAGATTGTGGCTAGTATAACTATGAAAATCTCTATTGTAAATATGGTAGGTTCACATCCCATATGTGCATATGCATTGACTTATAAATACTAAAAATAAGGCATAATAATTAAATTAACTATCTTAATCTCTCTATCAACCTATGAATGAAAGGGGTTGAACAAGCTAGCTTTATATCCATCAAATCGACCAAGGTTTAAACATTCCTAAAAACTTGGTATCTTTGTTACAAATATTGTTTGTGGCAAGCCAAAGTGAACCCATTATACATTCTCAAAGATGATGTTCCCAATGTCTTCTCTTAAAATATTATTTTTGTAAGGTATCCAAATACCCATTTTTGAGAATATTCAACCACTAGATATAGTTAATCATTCCTACATCAACTTGTGGGAATCCTCGATAAAAGCTCTATGAAAACTGACTCCCATGGCTTGTTAGATACTGGAAGAAGTGTTTACAATTTTTATTTATTATTGGTAAGCTTAGAAATCACATATTATGTGTAACCTAATATATCTTAGGACATCATTGTAAATATTTAACCAGTTGAAGTATTTCTATAGGATTACAAGGATCTTTGATGCACTAAAATTTGCTTTTGTTTAGTTAAAGTTTATCTCTTGTTTATTGTATACTAATATGCTCCAAGAAACACCAAAATTTTAATTTTGTTGATGGTAGTCAAGGATTTGTTTGCCTCCAAGCAAAGCTTGATATATGCTTGCAAAATGAGAATCAATCTCATATAGTTGGGACTAGGTGGATCTCTCATGTCCATAATAATTAAGAATCATGGTCAATATAGGCAACCAAATTGATGTGGTGTCTATGCCACCTTAGTATTAAGAATCATTTGAGTGAGAATAATTTTAGCTTTTATATAAAAGTAATTATTTTTTTGCTTGATAATAAGGGGTTGTACTTGGATCCTCCACCCCTGACAAATTATATCTCTCTTATATAGAGCTTGAGAGTTTACAAATAGATAAACTTCTCATATCAATTGAGATGCTATAGCTAGAAACCTACATCATTTTACATAAAATGTTTGGATTCTTGATTTTCATTTTCTGGATCTTTTCAAATCTTTGCATCTTTCTTGACATTTTCCTATAGTAGCCTTCACAATGCCTAAAATTCACCTCTACTATCTATGTATTGCATCTTAGTAGAGTAATATTCCATAACATCGCACTATCATAGTCTGCTTTACCAAATATAGATTGCTAGTTTCCTTTCTAAAACACAAGTGCAACCACAAAAATTATAATAAATAGTCTAAATGAAAACATATTATTGTTACAAAATAAAATAGATATACCAATGGAAAATATTAAAGTAAAACTTAATCATTAATTTATTTAAGTAATAAATTTTTTTTATCAGCTTCAAATAAACTTTCTACTTCCTCTAACCATGGAAAGGAGAATTTAACTTCATGATCCTCAATAAAAACCCCTCTATTGGCTAGCTTATTTGCACATTTGTTTCCTTCCCTTAATATATGTGTAAACCCAATTTCTTCAAACTATTTAGCAAGATCTTGAATTTTCACAATTATCTCTTGTATGTTCCATGAAGCTTTTGCTTTCCTCAAAATTGTATTTATTACTATGAGAGAATCACCTTCCATACATACTCTATTCCATTCTATTTATTTACATATTTTTAACCCTTCTAAAGCTACCCAAGCTTCAAATTCATTATTTATATTAAATCCAATATTTAAAGCATAATGAGATAAAATCTCTCCTACTATTATTTCTAATTATTCCTCTTCCTCTTGTTGGTCCTGGATTTCCTTTAGATGCTCCATAAATTTTTAATTTAACCCACTCCATATATGGTGGTTTCCACTTTATATTATTTACCTTTTTTTGCTTCTCTTGTACCCAACATCATAATTCCATTTAATGACTTGAATCCATCTATCAATACTCTTTGCTTCCAAATTAGGAATTGGGTAAGTTGATAGATTTGGTTTAGACTCATCTATGGCTAAACATATCTTCTTTTTCATTACCTCTAAAATGCTTTCCTTTCCTTTAAATATTCTTCTATTCCTTTCTAGCTATATAGTCCAAAGTATTGTATCTTTTGATATATTCCATAATGTTTGTAAATCCTCACTTTTATAGGTGCTCTACCATTGCTTTAACAAATATTCAATTTTGTTATTCATCACCATGCATTTACCAAACATATTAAGAATTCATTGCCATAGATTCTAAACTATTGAGCAATGTCCTAAGAGATGGTCAATACTCTCCTCCTCCTTATTATAGAAAACACATTGAAAGGGGTCATGAAACCCCTTTTCATAAGGTTATCCCAGGATAAAATTCTTCACATGACTTACTAGCCAAACAAACATTTTAACTTTAGGAATGCTTGGGCTATCCCAAATATCTCTCCAAATTCTAGTGACATTATTATTATTTTGGTTTTTAACATTACATCCACTTCTTGTTGTGTATTATCCTGAGATATTCAACTCCCAAATCAAAATTATCCTTGGCACCCCTCGAAATAATCATAGTTGTTATCTTTCTACTCAATTTCCTTCTGGAATAAATATCTTGTATACGTATAAAAATCTTCTTTCCATTTGTATCTTCCTTCTTGATCCTTGTAAAAAATATTTGAAACCCTATCACTGTATTTGTATTGAAACAATCTCATCCAAGGTTTCAAAACTGGATCTAAATTGAGTGGTTTTGTATCACACCAAGTATCCATCCAATTAGAAATTTTTTCTCTAGTTTCCACCACCCATCTTAAACCTTTAATCATAAGATCAATAGATTTTTTTAAACCATTCCAAAGAGCAAAACCATTTGGGAGAGAGAAAGTAGTAAATATTAAACTTGGGTCATTGGGCTCAAAATACTTAGAAGAATTATTGCCCATTGTCTTTGAATCTATTTGTACAATCTCCAAATAAATTTTCCCCTAAGAGCTAAGTTTGTGTCTATAAGAGCTATTAAACAAAGACCTCCGCTAGTTTTGTCATCACACAACTTGCTCCATTTTACCAAAGGAAATTTCGTTTTATCATGTAAACCTGACCATAAAAAGGATCGGATATTAAAGATATAACTTTTTTCAATTGAATTTGGCATAGAAAACAATGATATATAATATGTTGGAATGGCTTGTAAGACTGACTTAACTAACTGCACTCTTTTTGCTAGCGATAACCATCTAACTTTCCAAGTTGAAATTTTATTTTAAACTTTACTAATAATTGGATTCCATAAATTTATCCTCATTCTCCCCTCAAATAAAGGCATCCCTAGATAATTTATTGGTAAATATGCCTCCTCCATTTGAAGCAACCTACAAATTCTTGCTTTGATATTAGGAGTGTTAAGGAAGTAAATTTTAGATTTAGTCCTATTAATTTTTTGCCCTGAAGCTCTTTCATACTCTTTTAAAAAGTTATTCAAAGCTCTAGACTCATTTATCCTTGCCCTTCCAAAAAGAATTGTATCATCTACAAATTATTGATGGGTGATGTTGTCGATGTTATTACTAACCTTAAGACCATTAATAAACCCATATTTGTAGGTCTTATTTAAGTTTCTACTAAAAAATTCTGCCATAATAATGAACAAATAAGGCGATAGAGGATCTCCTTCTCTAAGGCCTCTCTTGGATTTAAAATATTCTATCACTAACCCATTGACCAACATTGAATAAGAAACTGTAGAGACACAAGATTTAATCCATCTAACCCATTTCTTCCCAAAACTAAACTTATCTAAAACTACAAAAATAAAATTACATTTAACCCTATCATAGGCTTTACTCATATCAAGTTTTAAGATCATAGATTTCTCTTTTATTGAAGATGCTAAATGTATAACTTCATGAGCTACTATGATCCCATATAGAATTTGTCTCCCTTTCACAATACTCCTTGATCTTTTGAAATGATTTTGTTTAACAGTGGCCTTAATATATTCACCATTACTTTGGAAATTATATTATATGTCATATTACATACGCTTATGGGTCTAAAAGAATCAAACAATTCAACATCCTTCTTTTTTGGAATTAGGGTAAGATAAGTTGCATTTATTTTATAAGGAATGTATTGTTTTACCCTAGACTGTTCCACAACCACCAATAAAGAATACTTCACTATATCCCAATTATGTTGGTAAAAAACTACAAAGAGCCCATATGGACCTAGGTATTTATCCTTATTAAAATATAAAAGATCTAAATGAACTTATTCTAGAGTAATAGGCTCCATCAGTTTCTTATTGTCTTCATTTGTTATAACTGAAGGACCATATTGAAGAAGTTTATCATTAAGAACTTTGGTCTCCTTTGAACCTAAAATATTTTGATAAAATGACTTTGCCTCTTTTCTAATTTCACTCTGATCTTCAATACAAACCCCTTCTATTGATTTAATTATATTAATTCTAGAAGATGATCTTTGTACTATAGTCATCCTATGAAAAATCTTTGTTCTCTTATCTCCTTATTTTAACCAAGTCTGTCTTGATTTTAATCTTCAAAATTTCTCTTCCTTACTCAAAATATTATGATATTCACTAATAAACTCCCTTTCCTCTAAGCTTGTATTATTTTCATTACCTTTTTGGAATTTTAAAGTTGATCTTTTAGTTCTTATTTCTTATCAAAAATGTTTTCAAAGGTGTTCTTATTCCATTATTTTAATCTAGATGCCATTACTTTAATTTGGTTTGGAAGAGCATAGAACCCACCATTACCTACATAATTCTATGTTTGAGCTATCATATCAAAAAATTGAGGATGGTCTTCCCACATCTACTCATATTTAAAATATGATCTTTTTTTAAATTCATTTACCACCATTTTAACTCTTATTGGCCAATGATCTGAACCAAATCTTGTTAAGGTATTAATTTTAGCACAAGTTCCTTCATCAAGCCAATGATATGAGAGAATCCATCTATCTAATTTTTCTACTATTATATTATGGCCTCTCTTGTTGTTGGTCCAAGTATAATTTTCTTCTTCAAACTCAACTTCCCATAGATTGTTGTTTTGAATAAAATATGAGAAATCTTTCATACTTTGGGTCAATTTCCTAATTCCCCTAAGTTTTTTGTTCAGATTGGTTATGGTATTAAAATCTCCAATGATCATGAATCGGGTTACTTGGTCTTTACTTATAATAAAGGCTTCAATCCCACTCCAAAATTTTGACCTACCTGACTGAGTTGTAGGTCCATAGATATTGATAAGGATGAAATGAATATATGCAAAGTAGCAAGTGACTAAAGAGGCTATCCAATACCTAATTTTATGAATGGTTACACAAGAGGTTGTAGAAAGATTCCAACAAGTTAGAATTCTCCCTACTGCTCCTTTAGAATCCATAGCATCCCATTCACATCTTGCTCAAACTGCTTTCATAGTTTTTGAAACTTCTTCTTTTGTCATTTTAGTTTCTTGGATACAAAGAATATCAGGTTTATTACTTTAAAATAGGTCCCTAATAAACCTATGCTTTGAGGGGAAATTAGCACCCCTTATATTCTATGATATGATAATCATGTCTCATTAGGGGCTTTTGGCCCCTCTTGTGTATTACCAATATCATTTTGTTGTTTGGTAAAGACAAGTTCAACCAACTTAGTTTATGTTCCTTTCTCTATGTTAGCTCTTGATTCCTTGGATATTCTTGATAATTTGAGGGTTTTCCTATTTTTACCTTGCTTATATCAGGAGTAGGTCTTATTATTCTATTCCTAAATATTCTTTCATAATTTCTTTTCAACATATTTATCCTCTCGTGGCTCTATTATAGAATATTTTGACTTGTCCTACTCATTTTCTAATATTTCCTTATTAATGGCAGAGGTATTAACTTTTAAAACTGCATTTTCTTTACCAATTATTATTTTTTGAATGGTGCATGGTACTTCAAGAGTCTTCAAAATCTGATGAGACAAATTATTTAGATTCATAGAGAATGTTGTTCCTTAAATTATGATCATATTGAATAGACAATTCCTTGCTAATATGTTGAAATTATTGTATTGTGTCCTCTAATTTTTTATCTACATTTTATTCATAGGTTAAATCCTTCAAAGAATTGGAATTTCTTCCAGTATCCTTCCTTATTGGTCTCCATTGTTCATTTTTTTAAAATTTTTCTAGATTTATTTTTTGGAAGTTGAAAACCATCTTTCTCTATCTATATATCTTACGATTTTCTACAAATGGTTTTGTTGGGCTCTTCTTAGGGCATGATCTCTCAATATGCTCCACCTTATGACATATTCTACATATAAAATATATGTTTTCATAATCTATAGTTTGGTTCCACATCTTATCCCCATACTTAAGAATGATTGATTCTGGTAAAGCTTTACTTATATCAATCATGACCAATATTCAAGCATAAATAGCCAAAAATCCATCTTTTGTTGTATTTAAAATCTCAAGGAATTCTCCTAGAATGTTGTCTATTGCCTTGAAGGTATCTATTTCCCAAAATTTAATGGTCAACCCAAACATCCTAACCTAGACTGGTACTAGGGATAGATTAACATTTTTAGGTGAAAAACTTTCATACCGGCAGGTAAAGAAGAGACCTACTTTTTCCATAAACCAAGGACACCCTTTTAGGATTATTTCTCTTTCTTCCCTAGAATAAAAAATGGCTAGGAAAAAACCTTTGGGAAGAAATGATAGAATGACTACTAGAGACTTCCAATTCCTATTAATCCATTTTCTCAAGGCTTAAGCCCTTGGCCAATACCCATTAAATTTACCAAAAAATGCCCTATATTGAAGCAATGAGGATCTCTCTGAGGTGCACTCACTAACCTCTACCACTAGGGATAATCTTGAGGATTTAAATATAAATCAATACATGGAAAGGAAACTCAAAATTTAATGAAATTTATCTGAGTCCTATAACAAATATAAGATTTGATAAAAACTTTATAAATTTTTCATGCACAATTTCTAAGATAAAGAAAGGGAAAAAAAACTTAGCTGAAAAAATCTTTGTCCAGATAGAATATCTTGTCTCGCTGAAGTCCTATCCCTTCATTGCTCTTCCCATCGTTCGAACCCTAGTTGGAAAATATTTGCAATTTCATTTTTCGTGACTTGAAAAATCATCATTGTCCTTGTTCCAAATGGTTGATTTCATAGGATCGTATCTTCCTCAATATTGCTTATATTTTTGCATATGACCACACATTTTAAATCTATTCAAATTCTGCACAAGTTGGTCTAAGAATCAGCTGAATTGGATAACTCTTTGTGAAGATATGGCTCCTAAACGATGAGACATTTTTTAGAAAAAAACCATAATCCTTCGCACTTTGCAAATTCATTTTTCATGATTTGAAAAATCGTCACTGCCCTTGTTCTGAATGGTTGACTTCATAGGATCATTATATAGGAGTGATTATAGTTTGTTATTGTACACGTGTTATGTGTGTCTACACAATGACCTTGTAATTTTATATGTTATGTATAATGGGTATTTTTTATTAAAATAATGGCATTCAATAGTTGGACAATTAGGAGATTCCTAGCCATATTTTAACTGCATTTCATTGTATATGTTGTATTTAGGGCCTCAAGACCTTGTGCTATCAAATTTCCATTGTTAGTACTTAATGTATATATGAGAAAATTAATCTAGATGAACTTATGATGTATTATGTTGCAAAGATGATGTTGTCATATAATATCATTAGAGATTTATAAAAAAAAAATTCTATTGTACTTACTATTCATATTAAATGCTTAATTTTTGCACCTTAATTACTTATAGGTTTATATGTTCTAGGTTGTGAAAAATAATAGCATGTAATATATTTTATACCATTGCCATATGGAGTTCAGATTTATGGTACAATTTGGAAAAATGTGTGTGAAAATAAGTGGATGCTAGATGCACACATACATGGTGAAAAAAATATGATAAAGAGTGATTGGGTGATGCACCACAATGTGGGCACGAATGCAAACACAAAATGATGATAGCCAAGTGAACAATATATAGGTCTAAGTGCATTACACAACATAAAATAACTAGAGAATATAATAAGGATGAACTACATGCACAATTACAATGAGGTTTGATAGAGCTTTTTTCATGAAAAATTATAGAAAGCCTATCTTCTACAAAGATACCTCATCGTGAGGGAAGAAAGAGCGTGCAAGCACATTTAATTATCCTTGTTTTTTAATGAGGTCACACATATACGAGTGATAATTATGTATCGACTCTTGGTATGAAATAGAAATTATTGTTTCTAGAGATTTAACATGTATGGCCCTCTTAGGAAGATAGAAATATTAAGATGAAAAATTGGACTTCAATGAGAAATACACTCTGATTCGAGAAGAGCAAGCTTGGTTGAAAACATTGCTATTGTTAATGGAGGATGAACAAACAAATGTACATGCTCAAATAGAAAACTATGTCAATGAAGGATGAGACGAGATGTGGAAGGAAGTTGATTGATATGATAGTCTTATAAGTGGTCATCTAGACAAGGAAATATAAATGGTGAAGGTCATGTGGATGATAGTTTGTACAAACAAAGTTTATAACAAAAGATATGTCAAAGGTTATGGCAGTGCTAGTTGTTTAGATGAAGCAAATTTAAAAGTAACTCTAATATCAATAAAATTTTGGGAGGGAGTGTCTAACAATGCCCAATATGGGAATTTGAAATGAATATAATTATAATAGATAATGTCTAGAAGTGGATGGATTTTTGACAGTTGATCAAATCCAAAGGTAGTCTATTCGTGGTGAATATAACATAGCATAAGCACAAGCATGCAATGGCATTTGGTCATTGATTTTTGAAGAGCATTTGATGAATAATTGCATTTTTACATTGAGTTTGATGAGTTTTTCAATACTTAAAAGGACTTTAGTCACAATGGATAGGATGAAATAAAAGTACTTACTAAGCAATGTATTAATTACAAGTAAAGTAAACATAAACCAACTAAGTCAACCATGGTTATGAGATAAATGGGTAAATAAAAGTGTCTATAGTTGATCAAGAATAAAAGAAAAACCTTTTCATCATATTGGCATCTATGTTACAATATAGAATGTAAACATAGTTATTTACAAAGTGATATGGATGCAATTATTCCATGCTATGCTTATAGGCCTAGAAATCAATTAGATCCTATCACTAACAAACATGTTCACTAGATCATATGACCATAGAAAAATATTTGAGAAGAAATTTTATCTTTTGTGTGATGAATATCATTGAATATATTTGTATCATGAAGTAAAAGAAGGACAAGAATGCCAATCCTTATAACTATCACCTTAAGAAGTTGTTTGATAAGATGGAGAATCAACCTACTGATGGATTAAAGAAATGATGATTTATAGATAGAAGATGAAAGTGGTACCTTCCATATCATACTAAGAAGGCTTTGATACAATAGTGGATTTAGAAATCCAGGTTAACATAAATATGGATGGAGGAAGTTAGAGTTGTGTATGAAATGATTCTAATAAATATGACGATGATGAGAAAGTGAGAGCATTAATTAATGTGTTTAAGAAAATCATATTATGCATGATGTACTAGATGAGAGAAGAGATGAAATATAAGGATAAACAAGATGTGTGATGCATAGAATATCATAGATAAAGAGATAAAAGTATCAATTTTTGAAGTGAAGCTATAATATTATTTGTAAAATGTATGACCAATAAATTTAAAGAGTTTTCATTCAACATTAAGAGTAAAATACTTTCGACATTAAATATATAAAAGGAAGTTGATTATGATCCCAACACTTTGAAATATAGAGGGGATGTATTGAGTTGTGGATACCAAAATAACCACCAAGGAAATAAAATTGACTCTCAAAAAAATAATAAAATTAGTCCAAATATTGCAAGCAATAGCATTCAATATGACATGACAAGGAGGTCAATTGTCTAATGTTATAAGTTATAGGAATAGGGGTATTTTATATTAAAATGCATCTAAATTACAATAATTGATATACAAATATTATGTAGATGGTGCAAACTAGAAAATAAAGAAGTTAATTATCCCAAATGCAAGAAACAACTAAAATAACAAATTGATTGATATTGAGGAAACAAAATTATAAAAAATGTATTCTCAATATGACTCGAGAATAGAAAAATAAGGTGGACTATGCTTAACCATTCATGGAGTGAAAGAGATGGCAAGAATCTTGAGTTGGTGTTTAAGAAAGAATGGAAAATGAATCTAATGAATGATGTGACCAAGGTAGAAAGACTACATAACCCTATATGATGAATTAAACATCCCGTAGCTTAGCTATACAACATTTATGGATAAGCATACTAGTTATGGTGTTGAAAATTTAGGAGTGATGCCCAAATTATATATAACCATGGGATAATTGATGTGTAGATTTGAAAAATGAGAGGACTTGTGCAACATTACCACTAAGGATATGAGAAGTCATATTTACCCTTAACTTTGTAAAGTCTAGTGTGGATGATGCATAGATAGAGGAGAAGGTAGCATATTAATTCAAGATAAAATAACAACTAAGAAACCTCATGTCAAAAAGTATAAAGTATGTGTATGATATAAGTAGAACTTGAGGAAACAAACAAAGAAAATATTATCACTTGGAGATTATTGGGATCTAATTTTAAAGGTAATTGCATTCAATTTTTTTATTAAATACAAAGAAAATTTTGTATGTAACTATAAGGAACTCAAGGGAATTCCACTTGAGATATGCATCCATCAAATACCATTGGTTTTGGAATCTTAGTCAGTGCAACATAAGATATACTACATGAAACTCAAATATGCAACATTGGTAAATGCATAGATAAATATGTTAGATATAAATATTATTTTGAAGGTGATGTGTGTCCCAAATCCTGATCAAACTAAATAAGAAGAGTACACAAATCATAATTTGTATAGATCTCAAAATTTGATGCACTCACCATTAAAGATTCCTTTTCATTTCTACTTATTCAGGGAACTAGTTGGATATTAAATTTATTTTTCATTGGATAAATTTACTCATTACAATTATACTAATATAATGGAGGATAATATAAAGATCATATTTGTTGTGGAGAATAAAATTTATGTATATAACCGAAATCTATATTGGTTATGCAATATGCCTCTAATATTTCTACACATTATTTTGTTAATATTTGAGTAGATATTGATAGGTAAGTTTAATGTCTTCCTTGATGATTGGTTTAATTTTGGATAGGAGGAGCATCTACAAGTGCTTGAAGAGTGTGTGAAGCTTTATATGAATTATTTCCTTTCATTGAATCCAAAGAAATATAAGTGGTAGTTTTCATACGAGAATTTGTTGATATATTCTTTATAAAACTAATATAAAGATAAATCCAAACAAGATATGCATAGTTGTGATCATGGACAAGTCATAGAATGATATCTCATTGAAATCATTTCGACGATATGTGGGATACCACCATTGTTTAAATAATATTTTTGGACAATTACCCTATGCTCTTGATGCTCTCACAAGGAATATTGTTTCATTCTAATGGATGGAAAAATACTAATAAGAACTTGAACAATTAAAGGGTGATCAATTGAATGCTTCCATTCCAATGTTTCAAGAATAGGACAAAGAATTTCACATCCATATTGATGTGTCAAACATTTATATTGGTCATGTATCATGGAAGGGAAATACTTGTTATATTAGCACATTTATTTTGTAAGTGGCCTATTGTTGCATGTGGAAAATAATTATAGTATGAATGAGTGCAAAGCATTGAGAATGATTTTTATAGTGTACAAGTGTTATAATTATATTCTCAAAAAACCTTTTGCATTCTACATAGATCATCATACATTTATATACTGGATAAATAAGTTGACCATTCATGAACACATTAGTAGGTGATTTTTTATATAGTAGGAGTTTGTGTTTTCAATGGTTGTGTCATAAAAAAGAGGCATGTGATTATTAACCAATTGTATTCAATTCATTTAGGACAAATTGGTGGAGTGACAATTGAGCTTTTAAATATCCATTTTTCCCATGCTATAATGTTTTCATCTTGGTATTAGTGTAAAAGTACTTTCCTATCTACAAAATATCTTCCAACAAAAGTATTGATAGTCAAACAATGGAATATTATATTGAATATTGAAATATGTGGTGGTTAAGCTTCTCTTGAGGCCACAACAAAATTTTTGTTAGTTTACCCTTTGGGTCTATGTAAACCTTAAAAAATGTATTTTTTTTTGTATTTTTTAATATTTTATTCTTGAGGGTCAGTTTTATAACCTTGACCTAAAGACAACATGTAATTAGGTATAAATATCCCTTCTCGATGATCACTTTTACTATTGTTTTGATTGTAATTTTGATTCTCTTTGAGTAAAGATATTTTGGTGTCTAAGCACGCCCCATCATATACTATGTTTTCATATGTTGTGCATTTCTTTTGATAAGCAATACTAGGTAATGTTTGATTCCATTTATTTTTAAAAACTACTATGAAATTTGATATAAATATTATTTTGAAGGTGATGTGTGTCCCAAATCCTGATCAAACTAAATAAGAAGAGTACACAAATCATAATTTGTATAGATCTCAAAATTTTGATGCACTCACCATTAAAGATTCCTTTTCATTTCTACTTATTCAGGGAACTAGTTGGATATTAAATTTATTTTTCATTGGATAAATTTACTCATTACAATTATACTAATATAATGGAGGATAATCTAAAGATCATATTTGTTGTGGAGAATAAAATTTATGTATATAACTGAAATCTATATTGGTTATGCAATATGCCCCTAATATTTCTACACATTATTTTGTTAATATTTGAGTAGATATTGATAGGTAAGTTTAATATCTTCCTTGATGATTGGTTTATTTTTGGATAGGAGGAGCATCTACAAGTGCTTGAAGAGTGTGTGAAGCTTTATATGAATTATTTCCTTTCATTGAATCCAAAGAAATATAAGTGGTAGTTGTCATATGAGAATTTGTTGATATATTCTTTATAAAACTAATATAAAGATAAATACAAACAAGATATACATAGTTGTGATCATGGACAAGTCATAGAATGATATCTCATTGAAATCATTTCGATGATATGTGGGATACCACCATTGTTTAAATAATATTTTTGGACAATTACCCTATGCTCTTGATGCTCTCACAATGAATATTGTTTCATTCTAATGGATGGTAAAATACTAATAAGAACTTGAACAATTAAAGGGTGATCAACTGAATGCTTCCATTCCAATGTTTCAAGAATAGGACAAAGAATTTCACATCCATATTGATGTGTCAAACATTTCTATTGGTCATGTATCATGGAAGGGAAATACTTGTTATATTAGCACATTTATTTTGTAAGTGGCCTATTGTTGTATGTGGAAAATAATTATAGTATGAATGAGTGCAAAGCATTGAGAATAATTTTTATAGTGTACAAGTGTTATCATTATATTCTCAAAAAACCTTTTGCATTCTACATAGATCATCATACATTTATATACTAGATAAATAAGTTGACCATTCATGAACACATTAGTAGGTGATTTTTTATATAGTAGGAGTTTGTGTTTTCAATGGTTGTGTCATAAAAAAAAGGCATGTGATTATTAACCAATTGTATTCGATTCATTTAGGACAAATTGGTGGAGTGACAATTGAGCTTTTAAATATCCATTTTTCCCATGCTATAATGTTTTCATCTTGGTATTAGTGTAAAAGTACTTTCCTATCTACAAAATATCTTCCAACAAAAGTATTGATAGCCAAACAATGGAATATTATATTGAATATTGAAATATGTGGTGGTTAAGCTTCTCTTGAGGCCACGACGAAATTTTTGTTAGTTTACCCTTTGGGTCTATGTAAACCTTAAAAAATGTATTTTTTTTTGTATTTTTTAATATTTTATTCTTGAGGGTCGGTTTTATAACCTTGACCTAAAGACAACATGTAATTAGGTATAAATATCCCTTCTCAATGATCACTTTTACTATTGTTTTGAGTGTAATTTTGATTCTCTTTGAGTAAAGATATTTTGGTGTCTAAGCACACCCAATTATATACTATGTTTTCATATGTTGTGCATTTCTTTTGATAAACAATACTAGTTAATGTTTGATTCCATTTATTTTTAAAAACTATTATGAAATTTGATATGGTATTAAAGCAGGTGTCAATATTTATTGTTCATTTGCTTCTCTCGATGGTAGATTTTTGTTTTAGCTTCTCTTAAGGATAATTTTTTTAGGGTCTCATTGAGAATATTTTTAAATTTTATGATATAATCTAAAGAATGGTTTCCAACATAAAAACCTAGTGGACTTGGATTATGAGGATCTCACTAAAATTAGCAAATTTTCTTAGAGAGAAATATTTGCTGATAGGTTTAATTTTTCCTCTTATTGGAACTCAATATTGCTTATTTTTTTCTAACTAGATGGATGCCCTAGTTTCAAGATTGATTTTTTAAGGTTTTTTATGAATTAAAAAAATACGTTTCCTTTTATCTTTCTACTTTTGATGGCCAATAGTAGGATTGACGTGAGGAGAGACTACTTGGCCACCATGAAAGAAGAAAAGTAGAGGCTATTGTAACAACCCTAAAAATCCAAACAACTAGAGAGACAATTGTTTTTTGTATGCCCATCCCTACACCATACCTAAGCTTATTTGGGTAGGTGCATTAAGCATATCACAAGTAAGCCATCCCTCTCATATCCATGATGAGCTAACTTACCCTCTTTTTCCAGTCAAAAGGGTGCACCAATCCTCACCTCCTACATAATCCAATCTATGTAGGTGTTCTACGTGTAATGTGATCGTGTTATTCGACTCACTCTATGATGAGCTATTTCTTGCCTTCTATCACTATGCGTGATAGTCAGTTCACTGAAACTACAACCTATTCATTGCCTTATCACAACTAGTATGGTTTACCCTGACTAAAGGAATCCCATAATACCTTTGGTTCAACTTTCTTTCTCTCATCCTCTAATGGTCAAAGCCCTTATTTCCCATTAGTACCCTAATGGACAAAACCATTCTTGCCCACTAGTTCTCTAATGGACAAAACCTTTCTTGCCCACTAGTACTCTAATGGAGTGATGGAACATCTCTAATCATGAATACCCTCTATATGACTAGATTAAGTTGATTATCTTCCAAACAAAACTTCCATCTTAACCATTAGTGGTCATGAGCCTATGCTAGATACCAATCACATGTGACCCATCAGCCAATACATATATTCATGGCTTCCCTTCTTAAAATGTAGAGTAACCAAATCCATAACAATTTAACTTAGATAGCAATAAGTATCAACATCATAAGATAACAACAATCCAATCACATATGACACATCTTTTATCTTGGGAAACCCTTGTGGAAAAAACCCAACCTTAAATATCCTTGATCCATTTATTAATGATGAATTTCACAATACAATCATTAGAGGAATCCCTTGGTTCCTTTTCCAACTCATTATTATAATTTATGGGCACATAAGGACCCCATAATCCTTATGTCCCATATTGTGAATCAGCCTATTAATTCACATTTCTTGATACATGAGGGAACCCCATAGTTCCCTTGGATGAACTCCACGTTCATCCTTCCTTTAACCTAAAATCAAGGAAAATCTTCACCACCTACATCTTGAGTCTCCAAAATGAGTAATTAGTTCTGTCAAACAATGGTGCTTTGTTTGATGAGAAGCCTTCACCACCTACCATTGTGTCACTTCTAAGATCACCCTAGCCGGTTAAGCCTATTCAAGAACCTCGCTCTGATACCAATTGTTAGTCTCACAATGACACTGATGGGGGGTGAATTAGTGTAGCTCTTTAAAACTTAAATATTCAACACTCAAAGCCAAAAAAATGAAAACATAAAACCAAATAAAGCAAGTATAACAAGAGAACATCACACAACACAAGATGTACCAAGGTTCACCGATTTGGCTACATCCTCGAAAATGACTATTTGGACTCCCATCCAAATCCAAACTTTGCAAAGCACAAAATTTACAATCAATTTACCAGCACCCACTGGAAGGAGCACCAACCCCTGATTTATCTGCATCAACAGAAAGGAGCACCAATCCCTAATTTATCTGCACCAACATAAAGGATCACCAACCCCTATACCAAGCACCCACTTGATTTTGATATTGATAATAAAATGACATATATGAATGTCTTCGCTGAAACAAAATCCATCTGTTGTATGTAAGCTCAAAATCTAAAACTTTCTATTTCACCCAGTATAAAATCCTTCTCTCTACATTACTTAGAATTTGAATATTCTATTCTCACAAAAAAAAATTGATTTTTCTCTTAACTCATTCTACCAATTACTAAACACTTTCTACGTATTATGTAACACTTTGTCTGCAAAATCCTCTCAAAATTTCAGCCAAAATGAATATCATATGAGAAAGTTATGTCCAAAATACTGAAGTGACATTTTTCACCACTCTCCAAAAATCACGGATTTTCACTCTTTATCTTTCTCCACACACACTTCTCTCTTCACAAAATAAAGTCCCCACATTTCAATAAAATCCCTTGTCACTTAAAAAGCACACACTTGCATTCTTTTTCCCTTTTCAATTTTAAAATGATTTTCTTTAATGAAGCTTCTTAAAACAATATAACTTCCTTTTTTTTATTTTGAGAAGGCATTTCATTAAACACGTCACATGCAAAGAATTGACACCTTACTCGTTCTCTTACTTCGGAGACACATGACATCTCAAAAAAAAAACCAAATATGCTCTATTTGATGCCTTGAAGATGTAACAAAACTGAAACTCCGGTGACTCTACAAGGTCGAAACGGCCAACTGAAGGATTTTGCACAAGTGGAACAAATTGACATAAAAGTGACCTATACCATTTTTGCAACAATCATAACTCTCAACTCATAACTCTATTTTATCTAAAATTTGAAACGTACAATATTTGAAATTTTGACTATATCCAGTATGAATTTCACTATATAACTCCTTACGTTTCGCCTGTACCACATCCGTAAAAACTGCTACTAACACACTTTTTCCAAAAAGAGCGTTTTTGTGACAGTCTTGCAACACTTGTAACATTCGTCTCGTTTCTCCATTTTTGTGGAAATTTGGAACACATGTTATTGAAGATAATGAACACCTTCAGTTCAAATTTTGCTATCAAAGTCTTCTCGGTTTGCTTGCAGTGCTTCTAAAAAAATGGCCCTTTTTTTGCCTGTACAACCACTTGCCAAATCATCCGCCAAGATACCGAGAACATCATCGATAAATACAAACACTGTGCTGACACCTCCAACGTGTTATGGAATTTTTCTTGACATGCTCGCATGTTCCAAACTGATCCATCATGTCCAACTATGTCCGTGATGAATTTTACAATTTTTGACAACTTCTTGATGATTTTTTCAACTTTTGCAAATTTGCACGAACAACCTCTAACAACTTCACTCGGACATCAAAAAAATCCTCATAAGCATTGAAAATCACTGTACATACTCTAAAAAAACTTTTAAAAATTGTCCACTGCATCAACCTGTCCATCTGAGTGTGTTGACAACAATGACAATACTGTCGCTGCACCTTGCTCAACAATATCCCCCTTTGGAATTGTTGGCAACACACGCACAATTCCTGTAACTCTTCTCCCCCTTTGACAACAATACCAAAGGGCTACTGCAAACTCCCCCTAAGTCCATGCACAACATTCTCAGGCAAAAATTATTACACTTCATAAAAATCACAAACATGAGCAAAAATATAAACAAATACATAAATGCTCCCCCTGAGAATGTGGCCCCAATAGCTAGTCAATTCTTGGGAAGTGTGACCACTCCCAATTTCTTGTGAAGGTACTCAAAGAATTCCTTGGGCAATGGTTTGTTGAAGATATCCGCTACTTGCTTTGTTGTTGGAACAAAATCCAACTTAACCTCACCTTTCGCAACTTTTTCCTTCAAAAAATGATACCGGATAGCAATATGTTTTGTGCGAGAATGCATAACAAGATTCTTTGAGATGTTAATGGCACTGGTGTTATTGTACTTAACTAAAATTGGCTCACTAAAATTAATGCCAAGATCCTTCATAGTTTATTTCATCCATAACACCTATGTACAACACGTCATTGCAATGTATTCTGCCTCTACTGTGGATAAGGAGACTGACTCGCTTTCTTACTGTGCCATCTGACCAACCTGTATCCAAGATATAATGGACCTCAACTAGTAATCTTATTGTAATCTACACATCCTACCCAATATGCATCTAAATATGCAATAAGAGTGAAGTCCTTACCTTTCGGATACCATAACCCATACTCCATAGTACCCTTGAGGTACCGAAGAATCCTCTTCATTGCTGTCACATGAGTCTCCTTGGGACTAGCCTAAAATCGTGCTACCATGCATACTGCCTGCAAAATATCTGGTATAGTGGCTATGAAGTATAGTAAGCTCCCAATCATAGATCTATACATAGTTTGATCAACATGTGGAGATTTTTCATCCTTGCTCAACTTGCAACCTGTCGTCATGGGAGTGTTAACTGGCTTACAATCCTCCATTGTAAACTTTTTTAGCATCTCTTTCACATATTTAATTTGAGAAATAAATATGCCCTTCTACTTTTGATTAACTTGCAATCCGAGGAAATATGAAAGTTCACCAATCATTGACATTTCAAATTCTTTCTGCATCTTATTTGCTAAATGTTTACACAACTCATCTTTGCTGCTACAAAATATGATATCATCTACGTATACAACAAGAACAATATGATGACCATTTTTTTTTTTTGACATACCAATTACTATCCACCATACCTTTCTTGAACCCTTGCTGAGTAAGATAATTGTCTAGCCTTGCATACAATGCTTAGGGTGCCTGTTTTAAGCCATATAACGCTTTCTTCAACTTGCAAACCAAGTTGGGATCATCACTAAGTCGGAAGCCATCCGGCTGCTCAATATAAACCTCTTATTCAAGTTTCCCATTCAAAAATGCTGATTTCACATCCATTTCATAAACTTTGAAATTCTTGTAAACTCGCTAAAGCCAAAAATATTCTAATTGCCTCTAGTCTGGCCACAGGTGCAAAGGTTTCCTCAAAGTCAATACCTTCAACTTGTGCATAGCCTTTGCATACCAATATTGCTTTGTTCCTGACTACCTATCCATATTAATTCGATTTGTTCTGAAAGACCCATTTAGTATCGATTAAATTTTTATTTGTGATGTCTTGGTACTAACTCCAAAGTTTTGTTTTTCTCGATCTGATCTAATTATTCATTTATTGCCTTTACCCAACTTTCATCTTTGCTTGCATCAGCAACATTTTTGGGCTCAATGCTGGATAATAAAGAGTAGTTACTTACTAATCTTCTTCTTGTCTAAACACCAACTGTGGGGTCTCCAATTATTTGCTCTCTAGGATGATCTTTCTAGCCAGTTGCCTGTTTGAATTTCTTGTTTTCTTTCACTTTTGAATCACTGTTTGAATCCTCTGAGTCAATTTTTGGTTTCTTTTTCATTTCCTTTTTCTCATATCCTTCAATGACCTCTTCATAAATTGGGTATTTATCTTCATAGATAATTACTCGTTCCCTTACTTCATCAACTATAACATCGACACTATCCAAAATTTTCCTTACCCTCTTGTTGTAGCATTTGTAAGCTTTGTTTTTTGATGAATAGCCAAAAAAAATACCTCAATCTGCTCTATATTCAAACTTACCAAGGTTTTCTTCAGTTCTTTTGATGTAACACTTGCTGCCAAAAACTTTAAAGTATCTTGTTGTTGCCTTTTTACTGAACCACAACTCATAAGGAGTTTTGATTTCATGCGTCCTCAACATGCACGTAATTTGGATGTATACCGTAGTATGGACTTCCTCTTTCCAAAATTTATCTGCTACTTTGCTCTCAGTAAACATAGTATGTGCCATTTCTTGCACTGTCCTATTCTTTCTTTCTACCACACCATTCCGTTGAGGTGTCCTGGCTGCTAAAAACTGTCTCCTAATGCCATATTTTTCACAATACTCTATGAAATCCTCTGAAATGAAATCTCCTCCTATGTCTGACCTTAAACATTTAATCATTTTTCCTATTTGATTCTCAACTTGGTTTTTGAAAACCTTGAACATCTCAAAATCTTCTGATTTATACTTCAAAAATAATACCCATGTCATCCTGGAATAGTCATCTATACACAACATGAAATATTTATCATCGTTTATGCTTTGCGTTCTCATGGGTCCACATAAATCAGTATGTACTAGTTCCAAAGGTTTTCTTGTGTAGTACTCTTTTGTTTTAAATGAGACTCTAGTTTGCTTCCCATTTTGACATGAAGCACAAATGTTATTTGATGGTTTGCCAATGGTGGGAATATCTCTCACTTCTTTCTTTGAGTTGAGTTTTACTAGATTGTCAAAAATGATATGACCGAGCCTCTTGTGCCACAACCAATTCTCTTCTTCCTGTCCAATCAAGCAAGCTCCTTTCGAAGTCTCTGAGAGAGTGTACAGGTTTCCATATGTCCTTGATCTAGTTGCTATCAACTTCCCATTGTTTGCATTTCTGACTTCACAACCTTACTTCTTAAAGATCACTTCATGACCTCTATCATAAATTTGACTTACGCTCAATAAGTTATGCTTCAGACCAACCACAAACAAGACTTCTTTTGACCCAATTTTTTCATCACTAATCTTAACTGAACCTCTACCAACTATATTAGCTCCATCATTGTTTCCAAACTTTACTAAAACACCTTCATATTGCTGCAACTTCTCAAATTTTTGTTTGTCACCTGTCATATGACTGGAGTATCCACTATCAAGTATCCATGGTGCAGATTTATTCTGCACTTTAAATGTCGTCTGTACAATCAAGGATTTATTTTCTTCCTTAGGTCACTCTTTTGATTTCCACTCAGGTTTGATTACAATTTTGCGCTCTTGTTTTGGATTTTCTTTTTCAATAGGTTGTGCATGTTTTTTGAGAAATTTTTTATTTTGTCTTATTCCATTTGGCTAAAATTTTCTTTCTTGAAATTGATTTGATGCAAATGTACTTCGACAATTTCTTGCAATATGCTCAAAATTATGACAGTTATAACATTTTACTACATAATCCATCAAAGGTGTAAAATCATTTCTATTGGTAAAATTCCTTGGTCCTACATTATACTTGCAATCTGAGATCTTTTTTCCATAACCATTGCATTTAAAACAGTAACTAGAAAAGAGATGATTTAACTTGGGTGGTGGTCTTTGCCATGTTGTCATAGGAGCCATAAATATTTTTCTTATTTGATGTGTGACATTGGTGAAGCCATCATTGTCAATTCTCCTTTCGTGCCTTGCATTATTGCTTTCCTTTGCATGTTTCATTTTTGCTTGATCAACCTGTTTCTTCTCTTCATTCTTTGTGGATTCTTCATTCATGACTTTTGATCCATTTGACGATTCTCCTTCATCAAAACCCAAACCAAATTTGATGCATGTAGTATTTTGGTTATTTATAATATTATCTAGCTTCATAGAACTTTCTTCACATTTGTGATAACAACTAATTTTCTTATTCATCTCTTCTAGCTACATTCTTAAACCAACAATCTCTTCTTCTAGCTTGTTGCAATAATCTATTTTCATGGTTATTTGCACTTCGAGATCTTCGGATATTTTCTTGGATTCTTCTATTTGTACTTTAAAATTTGTTATGATTTCATTTGCATCCTCAAGCTTTCTTGAAATTTTCTTATTCTTTTTTCTTCATATATTCAATTCATCTAGAGCTGCAACTAGTTCCTCTTCCAAATTCACTTCTGCATCAATTTCTTCTTCATCACATTCCTGTTATTTTTCTGGTTTTTCTTCTGAGTGCCATGAAAAGAGCTTCACCCATTTCCTTTTTAGAATCCTCACTGGAGCTATCTTTTGATGAACTGACATTCTTGGAGATGAAACTTTTCTTCTTGAAGTTGTATTTTCTGAAATTTGTTTTTTTCTTCCAGTCACTTCTTTCTTCGTGCGATCCTTCATCACTTTTTTTCTTATCATTAAATGGACATATAGCTACAAAATGCCCAATGCCTCCATAGTTGAAACATTTAAACGATAAATTTCCTCTGTATTTTCCTTTTCCCCTTTTTAGTTTTTGAACAAAGTTTGCTTCCATTTCATCTGATGTCTCTTCTTCCTTGGATTCTTGTTTTGCTTTCATATTTTTATGGGCTTTAAAAGCAACTTCTCTATCTTTGGGTTTATATTTTCCTATTCTCATCTCATATGCAGTCAAAGAACCATGCATCTCATCCATACTAAAAGAATTTAGATATTTAGCTTATTTTATAGCTGAAACTTTAGAATCAAATATTTGGAAAAGGGATCTTAATACCTTTTTCACGATGACAAAATCTTTGATTTCCTCGTCGAGTCCTCTAATCGCATTAATGACTTCATTAACTCTCAACATATATGCCTATATATTCTCATCGTCATTCATCTTTAATACTTCAAACTCAGTTCGATGTGTTTGTAACTTGGCCTCCTTGATCTTAACGTCTCCTTCATGAATGCTCTTCAATTTTTCCCATATTTCCTTTGTCATTTTACAACCCATAATATTTACTAGTTCGCTGTCCACTAATCCACACATGATAGCATTCTTTGCTTTTGAGTCATTCTCAAACTGTTTCTTATCAGCAGCATCGGTTGGAGAAGTGGTGGGTATTGTGTATCCACTATCTACTAAATCTCAAATGTTGTATCCCAAAGCACAAATATATGTCTGCATCCTGAGTCTCCAAAATACATAATTAGTTCCATCAAACAATGGTGATTGTTTTGATGAGAAGCCTTCACCACCTGCCATTGTGTCACTTCCAAGATCACCCTAGCCTGTTAATCCTGTTCAGGAACCTCTCTCTAATACCAATTTTTAGTCTCACAATGAAACTGAGAGGGGGGGTGAATCAGTGTAGCTCTTCAAAACTTAAATCTTCAACACTCAAATCCAAAACAATGAAAACATAAAACCAAATAAAACAAGTATAATAAGAGAATATCACACAACACAAGATGTACCGAGGTTCACCGATTTGGCTACATCCCCAAAATGACTGTTTGGACTCCCATCCAAATCCAGCCTTTGCAAAGTACCAAATTTATAATCAATTTACTAGCACCCACTGGAAGGAGCACCAACCCCAGATTTATCTGCACCAATAGAAAGGAGCACCAACCCCTGATTTATCTGCACCAACAGAAAGGAGCACCAACCCCTCTACCAAGCACCCACTTGATTTTGATATTGATAATAAAATGACATATATTAATGTCTTCACTAAAACCAGAACCCTCTATGGTATGTAATCTCAAAATCTAAAACTTTCTATTTCACCCAATATAACATCCCTCTATCTGCATTACTCAGAATTTGAATCTTCTCTTCTCACACAAAAATAAAATTGAATTTTATCTTAGCTATTTCTACCAATTGCTAAACACTTTTTGGGTATTGTGCAAAACTTTGTCTACGAAATCCTCTCAAAATTTCAGCCAAAATGGATATCATATGCGAAATTTATGCTCAAAATACTGAAGTGACATTTTTCACCACTCTCCAAAAATCATGGATTTTCACTCTTTATCTTTTTCCACACACACTTCTCTCTTCACAAAATAAAGTCCCCACATTTCAATAAAATCCCTTGTCACTTGAAAATCATACACTTGCATTATTTTTCCCTTTTCAATTTTAAAAATGTTTTCTTTAATGAAGCTTCTTAAAACAATATTTCCTTTTTTTATTTTGAGAAGGCATTTCATCAAACACGTCACATGCAAAGAATTGACACCTTACTCGTTCTCTTACTTCGGAGCCACGTGACACCTCAAAAAAAAAATTAAATATTCTCTATTTGATGCCTTGAAGGTGTAACAACACCGAAACCGAAACTTTGGCGACTCTGCAAGGTCGAAAAGGCCAACTGAAGGATTTTGCACAAGTGGAACAAATTGACATAAAAGTGACCTGTACAATTTTTGTAACAATCATAAATCTCACCTCGTAACTTTGTTTTATCTAAAATTTGAAACATAGAATATCTACAATGTTGAATACACCTAGTCTGAATCTTGCTTCATAAATCCTTACGGTTCACCTGTACCACCTCCACGAAAATTGCTGCTAACACACTTTTTCCAAAAAGAGATTTTTTGTGTCAGTCTTGCAACGCTTGTAACATTCACCTTGTTTCTCCAATTTTGTGTAAATTTATAAAATATGTTCTTTAATATAACAAGCACATCCAGTTAAAATTTTGCTATCAAATTCTTCTCGGTTTGCTCGCAGTGCTTCTAACAAAATTACCCTTTTTCATCCTGTACAACCACTTGTCAAATCATCCGCCAAGATACCGAAAACGTCACCGATCAATCCAAACACTCTGTTGACACCTCCAACGCTATTCTAGACTATTTATTTACATGATGGCATGTTCCAAACTGATCCATCCTATCCAACTACGCCCGTGATGACTTTTGCAAATTTTGACAACTTCTTGACGATTTTTTAAACTTTTGCAAATTTGCACGAACAACTTGTAACAACTTCACCCGAACATCAAAAACATTCTCATAAGCATTGAACATCACTGTACATACTTCGAAAAACCTATGAAAAACTACCCATTGCATCAACCTGTCCATCTGAGTGTGTTGACAACAATGACAATATTGTCGATGCACCATGCACAACAAAAAACTCATCAGAGAGGACCCCATAACACCCTCTAATGAATCCTCATGCGATCATACCTAGGATATGAGGAACCTTCTCCTACTTTCTCCAAGAAATGAGATATAATATCTGCTATTGCATCTCAAGTCCATTACACTAAAGGACCATATATCCATTATATATTTTTCAAGTCGGTTTTGCTGAAATAAAACATAATACCCGCTACTATATTTTAAGTCTATTCCATTAAAATGAAACATAATATCCACTACTATATTTCAAGTCTATGTTATTAAAATAGAAAATAATATCCACTACTACATTTCAAGTCTATGTCATTAAAATGAAATATAATATCCACTACTACATTTCAAGTCTATCCCATTAAAATGAAATATAATATCCACTACTACATTTCAAGTCTATTCCATTAAAATAAAACATAATATCCACTACTAGATTTTAAGTCTATTCCATTAAAATGAAATATAATATCCACTATTATCTTTCAATTCTATGCTATTAAAATGAAATATAACATCCACTACTATTTCAAGTCTATCCCATTGAAATGAAACATAATATCCACTACTCTATCTCAAGTCCATTCCATTAGAATGAAATATAATATCCACTACTATACTATGTTTTTTATTCTATCATTGGTCTATCTTTCCTCTGAGTGCTTAATTAATTTAATAATCATTTAACCTATGGCTCCAAGCTCCTACATAAAATATTCATCAGTATTAAATAACAAAAAGGGGTGGCACAAGTCAAACACAAACATTCATAGGTCAATAAGGTTTAGCGTCTGACATAGATAGCCAACTTAGGTGGCCCACACAAGCAGAGCCACCCAACACCTCAAACTAGTGCTTAATGGATGTCTCACGTGGAGCCACCCTAACTACCATGAGGTAGTCAAAACAAGAAGGGATGGGTTCATTTCTTAAGGCATGAGGGTTTCATTTCATATCCTATGTGGGATGAAATGACAAGCACTACTCCCAATCGATGGAAAGCTCAGGCAAGTGCGATGACATATCTCGAGACACCATTGGGCGAAGGGAGGAGAAGTCTTCCTAAGGTTTTAGGTTTAATGAATAAATTAGAGCCAAGTAATTCAACCCAAATCTAAGCCTTATAAAATAATAACCATTAGGGTTTGTCAGTTCAAATTTGGGGCCATAAATTGCACCCACTTAGCAGCCTGATAGGGATCAATGGAAGTTGATAGAGAAGGGAAGGGGGCAGTGATTTTGTGCCCTCGATCCCATAGATGACCTCCACATAGGCACAATGCTGAACATAAATATCAATGTACAATAGAATGATACAAGGGGGGATTACACATGGCTCACTAGTGGTTACACAAGTGGTACCAAGTAGAACTAACATAGTGTGCCAACAAATTACCACATGGATTTCAAGTATACGTAGGCACCCAAAACCATCGTCGCATGCATTGGCCAATGTTGTCAACCAACGTAGCATTGTAGAGTGCCACACATAGGTGAGCAAAGGTTACCACATCATATGAAACAAGGAGAACTCAATAACTATGGATATCTAGCCTATCACAGGGTTGAAATCATACCAAGGTGCTATTTGCTCGGGCTACATAGGGTAACAAAATAGGAGCAAGCTTGATTTCAACTTACACATAGATTTTAGCTCAAACATAGGGAGCTAAATAATGGCTTCATATTTACACATGGTGACATATCAAAGCAAAGTATAAAGATTCAAACATCAAACTTCTTAGGCCGTAAGACTCTAAGCTATGTAGAGATAGAAGCACTAAATATGAAAGGCAATGCTTACATGGTTAGAATAATTATTTGAAACAAAAAGGAGGGGCCAAAGATCTCAAGCCAGAGTGACCATACATTCAAACAAATAGACCCAACCCAAGATTAGTCAAAGCTTGATTCAATAAAAGAAATGCCATTCTTTTAATTTTTAAGAGGATATCGAGACTTACAAATTTAATTATGAAAGTAAGAAGATAATATTAATGAGAGTCCAACTTGGTTTTTTCTTGAATCTGAGACTACAACTCTTTTGTTTTTCTTCTTGCAAATACTTTTTAAGCATTTTTAGCCTTCTTTTCATTCCCCTCTACTTTCAAAGCTCCCATATATAATCACCCCCTCCTCCTTTGGGGTTCTTTTCTCCGTATTTACCTTCCTCCAGACATGCACTCTATCCAAGGAGGATGAAAGCCCATCTTCTTCTCAAAATTAACAAGAGGGGTGCATACTCATCATTAAGGCTAGCCCCCTTTGCTCAGTCCCACTGACATGAGCTCATTAATTCCATAATCTAAAAATAGCCATCTTTCAAATGCTTTCTGAATACTTACTTCATTTGGAAAGTCAAAAGAGGCTCACACACATATCAAAAAATATTCAAACACTCATGAGCCTGCCACATTAATTGAAGCCATCATATGCATTAACAATATTAAATACTTTCTTTTTCAATTAATTCAATAATCAATGTCCAAGATAATATTGAATTGTCAATTTAATAAGGTAATGGTTAATTATTTTAATTTAACCATTATACTCGAACAATATTAAAAATTATTTCTTATAATCAATTTAGAAAGCAAAAACCAATGTTATTTTGAAATTGTAAGCTCAACAAAGTAATGGTTAATTATTTTAATCTAACCATTATTCTCATAAGGTAATATTAAACTTTTCTTTTGCTAAACCATTAAAAATGATATTCAAGCTATTATCAAATTGTTAGCTAAATGATGTCCATATGCAAGTATGGTTAGCCTTGCAAAACCATAAAAACTAGCATCATCATCATTATGAAATAAGATTGAAGGTTACGACATATCCTTGCAATTTCATAGCACCAACCATTGTTAGTCTTACAATGACACTGAGAGGGGGGGGGGTTGAATCAGTGTAGCTCTATAAAGTTAAATTTAAAGCTCTTAATACCGCAAAAATTAAAACTTATTACTAGATACAACAAGTATAACAAACGAGCATCACACAACACAAGATTTAACGAGGTTCACCAATGTGGCTACTCCTAAAAAATTGACTACTTGGACTACCATCCAAATCCAGACTTTGCAAAGCAACAAATTTACAATAAATTTACCAGCACCAACTGGAAGGAGCACCAACCCTTGATTTATCTGCACCAACAGAAAGGAGCACCAACCCCTAATTTATCTGCACCAACAAAAAGGAGCACCAACCCCTGATTTACCAGCACCAACTGGAAGGAGCACCAACCCCTGATTTATCTACACCAACAGAAAGGAGCATCAACCCCTGATGCCAAGCTGCAACCTGGACTTCAATTTGAATCTATAAGTTTAACAGTAAGATACCTTTGCTTTTGCAAGACCCTGACTGGTCTTCTTCACCTTTGCGTTCTCTGTGCACTCTGCTCTCTCTACGCAATCACTTTGCACACTCTGCTTTGTTATAGTTGAAATTCAAGATCGTCTTCTCCATTTTGCGCACTCTGCTCTCTTTGTAAATTTTGCACTTAGCATGATTCGACACGACTTGCTCTCTACACACAATGACCATATTTCACACACATTTCACCATATTCTCAATTCTCCAAATAGCCCTCCTTTTATAACAATATTTTTTATGATGAAAACCCTAATCTTAGTTGGTTGTAAATCCTAATATTAGTCGGCTTTCATAACAATTGTAAACCCTAATTTTAGTCGGTTGTAATCGGTCTTTGTCGACTTCAACTCAAGAAGATGTTCGGTTTATCCATCGCTTGATGATTTCATTCTGGACAGACCCTGTAACCACCATACTGACTTTTGATCACTATTCGTATTTTAGTAGTATGAAATCACTCTGTAACTGCCCCTGTAAATGCCGTAGTGATGTCGGTCCACTGTCATACTTCTCATTTTAGTCGGGTTCTCCTTCTTGACTTGCGCATTTACGACCTGTCACGAAATTGTGACATTTCTGCCTCTATAGCTTCTTTTGTTGTTGTTGCCATGAAAATACATGTCACGATATCGTGATACTTTTGCCTTCATATGATTTCTCTATTATTTTGTCACGATATCACGACATTTTTTCCTCCGTAGACTTCGTCTTTTCTTTTGTCGTGATATCATGACATTTTTGCCTTCGTATACTTTGTCTTTGCTTTTGTCATGATATCGCAACACTTCTGCTTCCATAGACTTTGACTTTGCTTTTGTCGCGATATCGCGACACTTTTGCCTTCGTAGTCTTCAACTTAGCTTTTGTCATGAAATCGTGACACTTCTGCTTCCATACTTAGCTTCTTTGCTTTTGTCATGAAATCGCGACACTGCTGCCTTCGAAGTCTTCTTCTCTGCTTTTGTTGTGAAATCATGACACTTCTACTTTCGTACTTTACTTCTTTTCTTTTGTTGCGAAATTGCGACACTTCTGCCTTCGAAGTCTTCTTCTCTGATTTTGTCACGAAATCATGACACTTCTACTTTCGTACTTTACTTCTTTGCTTTTGTCACGAAATTGTGACACTTCTACTTCCGAAGTCTTGCTTTCTGCTTTTGTTGCGAAATCGCGATAGTTCTTCTTCCATACGCTTCCTCTCTTTCTTTTGTCACAAAAATGTGACATGTCATGATATCACAACACTTTTCAAACTTACTTTCTCTCTCCTATTTTAGTCACAAAAATGCGACATGTCGCAAAATCGTGACACTTTTCAAACTTACTTTCTCTCTCCTATTTTAGTCATGAAAATGCGACATGTCGTGAAATCACGACACTTTTCAAACTTACTTTCTCTCTCCTATTTTAGTCGCAAAAATGTGACATGTCACGAAATCGTGACACTTTTCAAACTTACTTTCTCTCTCCTATTTTAGTCGCGAAAATGTGACATGTCGTGAAATCGTGACACTTTTCAAACTTACTTTCTCTCTCCTATTTTAGTCACAAAAATGCAACATGTCGCGAAATCGTGACACTTTTCTTACTTGTTCTCTTTCTTCAAACTTGTCGCAAAATCGTGACACTTTTTCCTGCTTTCTCTTTCTCTTCCAACATGTTGCGAAATCGTGACAGTTTTTCCACTTGCCTTTTTCTCTTCCAACATGTCGCAAAATCGCGATAGTTTTTCCTACTTTTTCTCTCTCTTCCAACATGTCGCGAAATCACAATAGTTTTTCCTGCTTTTTCTCTCTCTTCCAACATGTTGTGAAATCACGATAGTTTTTCCTGCTTTTTCTCTCTTCCAACATGTTGCGAAATTGCGATAGTTTTTCTTACCTGTTGTATATGTCGCGATATCGCGACACTTTTCTTAATTGTCTTCTTCTTTGATCTTTTGCATATGGGCCACTTTGGTCTTCTTGAAAAATCATTGTACATACTCTGAATAACCTTTGAACTCTTGTCTTCTACATCTGAATAGCTTTTGAACTTCCTATCCACTGCATCAACAGATCTATCTGACTGTGTTGACAATAATTACAATACTGTTGTTGCACCTTGCTCAACAATCTCCCCCTTTGGAATTTTTGGCAACACTTGTGCAATTTCCTGTAACTCTTCTCCCCCTTTGACAATAATACCAAAGGGCTACTGCAGACTCCCCCTGAGTCCATGCACAAAATTCTCAAGAAAAATTTATTACACTTAGCGAAAATCATGAACATGAGCAAAAAGATAATCAAATACTTAAATGCTCCCCCTGAGAATGTGATCCTTGTAGCTAGTCAATTCTTGGGAAGTGTGACCACTCTCAATTTATTGTGAAGGTACTCAAAAACTTCCTTGGGCAATGGTTTTGTGAAGATATCTGCTACTTGCTTTGTAGTTGGAACAAAATCCAACTTAACCTCACCTTCTGCAACTTTCTCCTTCAAAAAGTGATACCTGATAGCAATGTGTTTTGTGCGTGATTGCATAACCAGATTTTTGGAGATGTTAATGGCACTGGTGTTATCACACTTAACTGATATTGGCTCACTGAAGCTAATACCAAGATATTTCAGTGTTTGTTTCATCCACAATACCTGCGTACAACATGTTGTCACTACAATATATTCTACCTCTGCTGTCAATAAAGAAACTGACTCTTGTTTCTTACTGTGCCACGCGACCAATCTGTCTCCAAGATAGAATGCACCTCCACTGGTACTCTTTTTGTCATCGACACATCCTGCCCAATCTGCATTTGAATACAAAAAAGGTTGAATTCTTTACCTTTCGGATACCATAACCCATACTCCATAGTACCCTTGAGGTACCGAAGAATCCTCTTCACTGCTGTCACATGAGTCTCCTTGGGATTAGCCTGAAATCGTGCTACCATGCATACCGCCTACAAAATATCTGGTCGCGGTAGTCTGTCAGTACAGTAAGCTCCAAATCATAGATCTGTACATGGTTTGATCAACAGGTGGAGATTTGTCATCCTTGCTCAACTTGCAACCTGTCATCATGGTTAGTGCTAACTGGATTACAATCCTCCATTGTGAACTTTTTTAACATATCTTTCACATATTTAACTTGAGAAATAAATATGCCCTTCTTATTTTGATTAACTTGCAACTTGAGGAAATACGAAAGTTCACCAATCATTGACATTTCAAATTCTTTCTGCATCTTATTTGCTAAATCTTTACACAACTCATCTTTGCTGCTGCCAAATATCATCTATGTATACAAGAACAATAAGATGCCCATTTTTTGTTTTGACATACAAATTACTATCCACCATACCTTTCTTAAACCCTTTTTGAGTGAGATAGTTGTCTAGCCTTGCATACCATGCTCGGGGTGCCTTTTTTAAGCCATATAATGTTTTCTTCAACTTGCAAACCAAGTTGGGATCATCACCAAGTTGGAAACCATCTGGTTGCTCAATATAAACCTCTTCTTCAAGTTTCCCATTCAAAAATGCTGATTTCACATCCATTTGATAAACTTTGAAATTCTTGTAGACTGCTAAAGCCAAAAACATTCTAATTGCCTCTAGTCTAGCTATTGGTGCAAAATTTTTCCTCAAAGTCAATACCTTCAACTTGTGCATAACCCTTACATACCAATCTTGCTTTATTTTTGACTACCTGTCTGTCTTCATTCAATTTGTTTCAAAAAATCCATTTAGTCTCGATTATATTTTTATTTGTAGGTCTAGGTACTAACTCCCAAGTTTTGTTTTTCTCGATTTGATCTAATTCTTCATTTATTGCCTTCATCCAAATTTCATCTTTGCTTGCGTCAGCAACATTTTTGGGCTCAATGCTGGATAATAGAGAGTAGTAACTTACTACTCTTCTTCTTGTCTAAACACCAACTTTGGGGTCTCCAATTATTTGCTCTTTAGGATGATTTTTTTGCCAGCTGCCTGTTTTGAATTTCTTATTTTCTTCCACTTCTGAATCACAACTTAAATCATCTGAGTCAATTTTCTATATCTTTTCCATTTTTTTTTCCTCATCTCCTTCAATAACCTCTTCATAAATTGGGTAGTTCTTTTCATAGCTAATTACTTGTTCTCTACCTTCATCAAATTTAACATCGGCACTGTCCACAATTTTCTTTAGCCTCATTGTAGCATTTGTAAGCTTTGGTTTTTGACGAATAACCAACAAAAATACCTTCATCTACCCTATCTTCAAACTTACCAAGATTATCTTCAGTTCTTTTGATGTAGCACTTGCTGCCAAAAACTTTTAGGTATTTTGTTGTTGCCCTTTTACCGAACCATAACTCATAAGGAGTTTTGCTTTCATGTGTTCTCAGCATGTACCTATTTTGGATATACACCGCAGTATGGACTGCTTCTTTCCAAAATCTGTTTGCTACTCTACTTTTAGCCAACATAGTCCATGCCATTTCTTGCACTGTCCTATTCTTTCTTTCTACCACTCCATTCTGCTGAGGTGTCCTGGCTGCTGAAAACTGTCTCCTAATATCGTATTTTTCACAGTACTCTGTAAACTCCTCTGAAATGAATTCTCCTCCTCTATCTGATCTTAATAAATTTGATCCTCTTTCCTGTTTCATTCTCAACTTGGTTTTTGAAAATCTTGAACATTTCAAAAGCTTCTGATTTATGCTTCAAGAAAAATATCCATGTCATTCTGGAATAGTCATCAATGCATAACATAAAATATTTGTCACCATTTATGCTTTGTGTTCTCATGGGTCCACATAAATCAGTGTGTATTAGTTTCAAATTTTTGCTTGTGTAGTACTCTTTTGTTTTGAATGTGACTCTAGTTTGCTTCCCCTTTTGGCATGAAGCACAAATGTTGTTTGCAGGTTTGTTGATGGTGGGAATATCTCTCATTGCCCTTTTTGAGTTGATTTTTACTAGATTATCAAAACTGATATGATCGAGTCTCTTGTGCCACAACCAATTTTCTTCTTCCTGTCCAATAAAACAAGCTCCTTCTGAAGTCTCTAAGAGCGTGTACAGGTTTCTAGATGTCCTTGATCTAGTTGCTATCAATTTTCCACTGTTTGTTTTTCTGACTTCACAACCCTGCTTCTTAAAAACTACTTCATGACCTTTATCACAAATCTGACTTACGCTCAACAAGTTATGTTTCAAACCATCCACAAACAAGACTTCTTCTCGACTTAATTTTTTTGTCACTAATTTTAACCGAACCTTTGCCAACTATCTTAGCTTCATCATTATTTCCAAACTTTATTGAACCACCTTCATATTTCTGTAACTTCTCAAATTTTTGTTTGTCACTCGTCATATGACTGGAGCATCCACTATCAAGTATCCATGGTACATATTTATTTTGTGCTTTAAATGTTGTTTGTACGATTAAGGATTCCTTTTCTTCCTTAAGTCGCTTCTTTTCTTTCCACTCTGTTTTGATAGTAGTTTTGGGCTCTTGTTTTGCCTTTCCCTTATCAATAGCTTGTGCATGTTTTTCGAGAAGTTTTCTATTTTATCTCATCCTATTTGGTTGAAATTTTCTTCCCTGAAACCGATTTGATGCAAATGTACTTCTACAGTTTCTTGCAATGTGCCCAAAATTATGATAGTTATAACATTCTACTGTATAATTCATCAGAGGAGGAAAAACATTTCTACTGGTGAAATTCCTTGGTCTTACATTATATTTGCAGTTTGAGATTTTATGTCCATAGCCATTGCATTTAAAACAAAAACTAGAAAAGGGATAATTGAACCTGGGTGATGGTCTTTGCCATGTTGCCATAGGAGCCATAGGTCTTCTTCTTCTTTGATGTGTGACATTGGTGAATCCATCATTGTCAATTCTCCTTTCGTGCCTGAAATTATTGCTTTCTTTTACATGAGACATTTTTCCTTGATCAACCTGTTTCTTATCTTCATTCTTTATGGATTCTACATTTTTGGCCTTTGATCCATTTGATGATTCTCCTTCGACGAAACCCAGACCAAATTTGATGCCTGCAAGCCTTTGGTCATTTATAATCTTATCCAGCTTCATAGAACTTTCTTCGTGTTTATGATAACAACTAATTTTGTGATTCATCTCTTCTATATGCGTCTATAAACCAACATTCATTTCTTCTAGTTTGTAGCAATAATCTATTTTCATGGTAATTTGTACTTCAAGATATTCAGATATTTTCTTGTATTCTTCTGTCTATACTTTCATACTGGTTATGATTTCGTTTGCATCTTCAAGATTTTTTGAAATTTTCTTATTCTTTTTCCTCTCTATTTTCCACTCTTCAAGTGCAGATATCAACTCACCTTCTAGATCTACTTCAGCCTCAGGGTTTTCACCACATTCTTCAAAGTTCACTCCTTCCTTTTCTAATTTTACTTCTTCAAATGCCATGAAAAGAGCTTCACCTGTTTCCTCTTCAAAATCCTCATCGAAGCTGTCTTCTGTTGAACTGGCATTCTTGGAGATGAAACTTTTCTTCTTGAAGTTGCCTTTTCTAAAATTTTTTTTCTTCTTCCAGTCACTTCTTTCTTGGTGCGATCCTTCATCATTTTTGTTCTTCTCATTAAGTGGACATTTAGTCGCAAAATTCCCAATGCCTCCACAGTTGAAACATTTAAACGGTAGCTTTCCTCTGTATTTTCCTTTTCCCCTTTTTAGTTTTCTAACAAATTTTGCTTCCATTTCATTTGATGTCTCTTCTTCCTCGGACTCTTGTTTTGCGTTTTTATTTTTAAGGGATTTAAAAGCCGCTTCTCTGTCTATGGGTTTAGATCTTCCTATCCTCATCTATACTAAAATAATTTAGATTTTTAGCTTCTTCTATCGCTGAGACTTTAGAATCAAACCTTTGAGGAAGAGATCTTAATACCTTTTTTCACAACGGTAGAGTCTTTGATATCCTCGTTTAGTCCTCTAATCACATTAATGATTCCATTAACTCTCAACATATATGCCTCAATGTTTTCATTGTCATTCATCTTTAATGCTTCGAACTGAGCTCGATGTGTCTGTAACTTGGCTTCCTTGATCTTATCGTCTCCTTCATGAATACTCCTCAGTTTGTCCCATATTTATTTTGTCATTTTATAGCTCATGATCTTTACTAGTTCACTATCTACTAATCCGCACATGATAACATTCTTTGCTTTTGAGTTATTTTCAAACAGTTTCTTTTCGTCAGCCTCTTTTGGAGGAGTGATGGGTATTGTGTATCCACTAACTACTGAATCCCAGATATCGTATCCCAAAGCACAGAGATATGTCTACATCCTTATTCTCTAGAACACGTAATTAGATTCATCAAACAATGGTGCTTTGTTTAATGAGAAGCCTTCACCACCTACCATTGTGTTACTTCCAAGATCACCCTAGCCGATTAAAATTGTACAGGAACTTAGCTTTGATACCAATTGTTAGTCTTACAATGACAATGAGAGGGGGGGTGAATCATTGTAGCTCTATAAACTTAAATTTACAGCTCTTAATATTGCAAAAATTAAAACTTATTACTAGATACAACAAGTATAACAAACGAGCATCACACAACACAAGATTTAACGAGGTTCACCAATGTGGCTACTCCTAAAAAATTGACTGCTTGGACTACCATCCAAATCCAGGCTTTGCAAAGCAACAACTTTACAATAAATTTACCAGCACCAACTGGAAGGAGCACCAACCCCTGATTTATCTACACCAAAAGAAAGGAGCACCAACCCCTGATTTATTTGCACCAAAAAAAAGGAGCACCAACCCCTGATTTACCAGCACCAACTGGAAGGAGCACCAATCCCTGATTTATCTGCACCAACAGAAAGGAGCACCAACCCCTGATGCCAAGCTACAACCTGGACTTCAATTTGAATCTATAAGTTTGATAGTAAGATACCTTTGCTTTTGTAAGACCCTGACTGGTCTTCTTCACCTTTGTGTTCTCTGTGCACTCTGCTTTCTCTATACAATCACTTTGCACACTCTGCTTCATTACAGTCGAACTTCACGATCATCTTCTCCCTTTTACGCACTCTGCTCTCTTTACGAATTTTGCACTTAGCATGATTCGACACGACTTGCTCTCTATGCACAATGACCGTATTTCACACACATTTCACCATATTCTCAATTCTCCAAATAGCCCTCCTTTTATAACAATATTTTTTATGATGAAAACCCTAATATTAGTCGACTGTAAATCCTAATCTTAGTCGGCTTTCATAACAACTGTAAACCCTAATTTTAGTCAGCTGTCATCGGTATTCGTCGACTTCAACTCAAGAAGATGTTCGGTTTATCCATCGCTTGATGATTTCATTCTGGACAGACCCTGTAACCGCCATACTGACTTTTGATCACTCTTTGTATTTTAGCAGTATGAAATCACTTTGTAACTGCCCCTGTAAATGCCGTAGTGATGTCGGTCCACTGTCATACTTCTCATTTCAGTCGAGTTCTCCTTCTTGACTTGTGCATTTACGACCTGTCGTGAAATCATGACATTTTTGCCTCTGTAGCTTCTTTTGTTGTTGTTTCCATGAAAATACATGTCGCGATATTGTGACACTTTCACCTCCGTACGCTTTCTCTATTATTTTGTCATGATATCGTGACATTTTTGCCTTCGCAGACTTCATATTTTCTTTTGTCATGATATCACGACATTTCCACCTCCATATAATTCATCTTTGGTTTTGTCACGATATCACGACACTTCTGCTTCCATAGACTTCGACTTTACTTTTATCGCGATATCGCAACACTTCTGCCTCCGTAGTCTTCAACTTAGCTTTTGTCATGAAATCGTGACACTTCTGCTTTCATACTTAGCTTCTTTGCTTTTGTCACGAAATCGTGACACCGACGCCTTCGAAGTCTTCTTCTCTGCTTTTGTCACGAAATCGTGACACTTTTGCTTTCGTACTTTACTTCTTTGCTTTTGTCATGAAATCGTGACACTTCTACCTTCGAAGTCTTCTTCTCTGCTTTTGTTGTAAAATCGTGACACTTTTGCTTTCGTACTTTACTTCTTTGCTTTTGTCGAGAAATCATGACACTTCTGCTTTCGAAGTCTTGCTTTCTGCTTTTTTCGTGAAATTGTGACAGTTCTGCTTCTGTACGCTTCCTCTATTTCTTTTGTCGTGAAAATGCGACATGTTGCGATATCGCGACACTTTTCAAACTTACTTTCTCTCTCCTATTTTAGTCGCAAAAATGTGACATGTCACAAAATTGTGACACTTTTCAAACTTACTTTCTCTCTCCTATTTTAGTCACGAAAATACGACATGTCACGAAATCGCGACACTTTCTCAAACTTACTTTCTCTCTCCTATTTTAGTCGCAAAAATGCGACATGTCACGAAATTGCGACACTTTTCAAACTTACTTTCTCTCTCCTATTTTAGTCGTGAAAATGTGACGTCATGAAATCATGACACTTTTCAAACTTACTTTCTCTCTCCTGTTTTAGTCGTGAAAATGCAACATGTCGAGAAATCGCAACACTTTTCTTAATTCTCTTTCTTCGAACTTGTCGCAAAATTGTGACACTTTTTCCTGCTTTCTCTTTCTCTTCCAACATGTCATGAAATCGTGACAGTTTTTCCACTTGCCTTTTTCTCTTCCAACATGTCACAAAATCGCGACAGTTTTTCCTACTTTTTCTCTCACTTTCAACATGTCACAAAATCGTGACAGTTTTTCCTACTTTTTTTCTCTTCCAATATGTCGCGAAATCACGACAGTTTTTCCTATTTTTCTCTCTCTTCCAACATGTCGTGAAATCACGACAGTTTTTCTTGCCTGTTGTATATGTCACAATATCGCAACACTTTTCTTACTTGTCTTTTTCTTTGATCTTTTGCATATGGGCCACTTCGGTCTTCTTGGAAAATCACTGTACATACTCTAAATAACCTTTGAACTCCTGTCTTCTACATCTAAATAGCTTTTGAACTTCCTGTCCACTGCATCAATAGATTTATCTGACTGTGTTGACAATAATTACAATACTGTTGCTACACCTTGCTCAACAACCATGATAGTCATTAAAACAGTAAGTCCAATTAAATTGTCTTCTCCTCAAGGGTCCTGCCAAGGTGGGTTGTGACAACTATTTTTTTTATGTAGACCCTTAGTGCCAAAGAAGTCATGGGTAGGATTTTTTGCTTAGAAAAACCCTCTAAGCCACTTGATAAAGTTGCAAAAATGGTCCAATAACGTTTTTGCTACACATGAATTAGAGGAGGGCTTATTGGTTGTGTTTGAAAAAATGGTTTTATAGGGAAAACCATAATAGATATAGACAAGCTATAAATATTTTTAGATTCTTTGCAAAATTTCAAGGGGGTCATAGTTCAACAATTTTTATTGTTTTGCCTCCAAGTAACTCAAAATTGAATTTGAAAATTTTCTACCTTTCCCTCCAAAATTTAAAAATTGAAATATTTCAAAAAATATTATTGGTCTTTGCTAGGAAGGCTTTTGAAATATTGTGTGCATATCATGTTGATGCAGGCATGTGTCATGAGTGGGAAAAGGGGGACCTACAACATAAAATATTATGTTCTATGTATTTTATCTCCTCCCAAGTTGGGCACTTGGGGGGGATGTCTACTAAAGAGAACCTTAAGACTTGACCCAAGGGAGGTTATGATTTTGAATCCCTTCCCCCTTATTTTACTAATAATATCAATAATTTATTGCTTACCTATGATGATATGGTGAATAGTGTGGAATATATTTACCTATGACTACATGGTATATGTATGTATTTTGAGGCATATGGAAGTTGATGTGGTAGGTACTATTGAGATGGCGTGAATCCTAAGGTAACACATGGAAATCCACATATCTATGTTGGTAGTTGAATGATTCCCAGGGTGAAACATGGTAGTTGATGTGAAAATATATACAACCGACTAAGTAAGAAATGCATAAAGTCCAATGCAACATGTGGTAGTTGAGGTGGTAGATGAGGGTGATGTAAGCTAACATGTGGTAGTGGTACAATTTTTGAGGTGCTACATGACAAGATTTGATTAAGGCAACATTATTGATTGTATAGGGTCTAACATGACAATTCATACACCACTTAGCATTTATATAAGTAATATTGACTAATCACATTCTACTATCTCATCAAATTTGCTTAGCCAAAAATATAGATTTTGGAGCAAATCCGATCGCAACAGGTGGCACAACATGGTTCATTGGTACCCTACATAGTAAGGACAAGTATATTATTAGCCACTCACATGATTCCAGATGGTGGTTTCTTATTTTCCAAAGGTACTAAAATTCTTTTAATTTTCAAAGGTTTTGGGACAATTTATTTGTTTTAGGGCTAAACTTCTAGGGGTCATAAATTTTGCTTACAAAAATATTTTGTGCCTAATTTTTTCAAATTTTATGAGTTTTCAAGCTCTCTACATTGATATCGTTGATCTGGTCATAACTACTTGTGGATTTTCTATTTTTTGCAAAAACATATAGATCATCATGTGCATTTTTTTAGTGGTCTAAACTATGCTACATGGAAAATTAAAATTAAAGCTCTACTTTAAAGCAAGGGTTTTGTCAACCATGTGAATGAGAAGCCTCGAGGTATTGATTCTAAGGGGATAAAACAAATATATAGGGGGTGTTGATGTCGCTCATATCTATCAGGGCAATTTTGTTTTCAATTAGGCACATCCAAAGAAAGGGGTAAAAAATTAGAATAACAATAAGGCCAAATATAATGAAAAAATCCAAGAATCCCTTTAAGAAAGCTACTTATGATTTTTGCAATAAAGGACACAAGGTAAAATTTTATAGACTATGGATCAAGATGTTAGAAGAGGTAACAAAAAAGGGGTGATGATGCTACTCTTTTCTATACTCAAAGTGAGAAAGTTTTGGAAGGAGAAACAACACAAGCTCATGTTACAATCCTTTTTGCATAGTGGATATCCACCTCCTTGGATGAATGGATATCTAATTCAAGAGAAAATAGACATATGGTAAAGCATAAGAATCTACTTCAAGGATATAACAAGATTCATGAAGGAGAACATGCTCTGATTGGGGATGACTCCTCATTCTAGTTGGTTGAAATTGAAAATATCATAGTTGAATCTTCATCATTTGATGAGGTACTTCATGCTCCCAATGTAGGTCTTATTATTTTGTCTATTTATCACTTTACTCACACAAATAAAAAGGTATAATTTTGGATTTATAGGTGGGTTATTAAGGATATAAACAATGGATTTAGGACTATCGCTTCTAGATATTATGATGAATCTGATAATATGTATATGCTAGATGAAAGACCCACCTTATTTTCTTCACCCTATAGTAAGAGAAATTTTGTTGCAATGATAACTCTATTGGAATAAGGGGAAATAACATAATAATTTTAGGGGGCACAAACAAATATTTCAAATAAGATATTTTGTTTCATCAAATATCCTATCACAATACACTAGTATTCATCTTACTTTGCCATACATGTCAACTAAGTTTTTCTAGCATACATGACACATATTTACTGTAATATGATGTCTCTTTGATTCAAGAGACCCTTGGTGTTTCACCCTTTGATGTTTCACATTTAATAATATCTTTTCATATTCTCTCATTCTTCTCATAGGATATGTGACTATCCAACCTTGCATGAAGTGGCATCATCAATCATTCCCTAATAATTACATCATATCAAGTAATGTAATAATATGAAAAATAATGTAATAAAATATAATACTCTTCCTTCTTACATTATTTGGTATAAATATCATTACCCCCCATGATTCTAGGATGGTAAACTAGAATTATGTTCTAGCTTTAGCTCTAGATATTGCTTTGACTCTAACTCTAGCTTTGCCTATGTTGTCTTTATAAGTAATATTTACTAGGTTTATCATTTTGGTCAATCATTGGGTCTTCATCTGGGTTAATATCTTTAGGTCTTTATCCCAAGGTTATCTTTACCTTTGGGTTACCTCTACATCCTTGCATTTGGGTCACCTTTAGGTCATCATCACCTTTGGATCCTTTGCCTTTGGGTCACCTCTAGGTCACCTTTGGGTCCTTTGACTTTGGGTCATCTTTGGATCATCGTTACCTTTGGGTTGGCCTTTGAATCTACCTTTAGGTCATCACTTTTAGGAATTGCTACTAAATTATATCTTTGGAATCTTCTACATATTTAGAATCATCCACATAATGTTTCATATATAGGTGCTATCACTATAGGTCTTCCAAACATTACTTGGGTCATATTATTCTAATACTAAAATCGTTTATCTCAAGTTTCCTATGACATTTCTCCACAGAAAAACTTTCATTATTCTCATTCAAAAAAATTGGATGTTTTTATACTATCAAACTTGGTCTCCTTCTTTATAAACCATTCAAAATTTCTTTTGTCTTATCCCATTATGATATATTTATCCATACATAATTCATTTATATTTTGTTGATCACTTTCTCTTTGTTTCAACGCTTTCTCTTGGAGTGATTATTTCCTCTATAAATTTTACAAGAATGTAGGTTTCAACACCTAAATGTCAAATGTATGGATCTTCCACAATGACTATAACAACTCACCCTAAGAACTTTTGCAAATGGTTCTTTCTTTACAAATTTGGTCTTACTACTAATTGCTTGACCTGTATAGCCAAGGCCTTTATTCTTTGGCCTTATTCTTGGTATTATGGGTATTTTCACACCTTGTCCATATATTCCCAAAATGTATAATATTGTATCCCATTTTTCTCATTATTTTTTAACCTATTCCTTTGGTATGCTTTTCAAAGCACCAAACTTCATCATCACCATTATGGCCTTTACCACAAAACTATATCTCTTCATAATTGTTCTAAAATCTACCAACAACATTAAAACATTGAACTTCATCATCTCCTCTATGATATTTTCCACTATCACCAATAATATTCAAACCATCACAATGACCTTAAACACAATTTGAAGTGTCATTGTCACTATCAATTCCTACAATATGGCCTATGTCATGGCCACCACAACCATATTCTACATAATCGTTTCTCTTCTCAACAATTTTCAAATCACTTGTATCACAAGATTTTTCTTCTTTTTGGATAAGTTCACATATATCATATAAATCAAATGCCATCATGGTGAAGAACACAAGCTTATATTGAGAGGGGGGGTAAACAATATAAGACCATTTTTTACTTTTATTTCCAAATCAATATCAAGAAATGTGTAGATATTAATATCAATAGAAGTAATCAAAGCACCACATACAATAGAGACACCACAATTTACGTGGTTCACCCAATGTGGGCTACTACATAGAGAAAATATTTCACTAAAATTTTCTCAAACAATCTCTAGGGAATCCTTTCCAATTACAATGTTTATGGACCTATGTCCAAAGGAGATATCAATCCCCTAAATCAAGTTTGTGGATATCTATCCATAGGAGAACTCCTCCGATATGGCTGGTGATCCTCTAAAAGACTATTGCCTCCACTACTCTGGCTTGTGGATATATCTCCACTGAAGACTCTTATCCCCACTCTGAAGATTTGTCCTTACTACCCTGGCTGATGGATATCTATCCACTGAAGACTACTATCCTCTGTACTCTATCACATCCAAAGCTCTGTCTCTAATATGCACTAAACACAGTCCTTTGGTCTAGCACAAATCTGCTCAACAAGTCCACATAGAACTTTCTCTAATATGCTCAACAAGTCCACACAAAACTTGCTCAAATATTCTCAACAAGTCCACACAGAACTTGCTCAAATATTCTCAACAAGTCCACATAGAACTTGCTAAAATTTGCTCAACAAGTCCACACGAAATTTTCTCAATTCTTCTCAACAAGTCCACACAAAACTTGCTCAAATCTGCTCAAAAATTCCACATAGAACTTGCTCAAATCTGCTCGATAATTCCACACAGAACTTGCTGAAATATGCTCAAAAAGTCCACACAGAACTTGCTCAAATCTGTTCAATAGGTCCACTCAGAACCTGCTCAAATATGCTCAAAAAGCTCACTCAGAACTTGTCCAAATATCATAAAAATATAAAGAGAATTGTTAGAGACTCAATATTTTCTACACTCAATGCTCAATCACTTTCTTAACTCAAATCAAAATATAGAATAGTTTATTTTATGGAACTTGAACAATCACTTCATACATCCACTTGACTAGGCTTAATCAACTTTAATCAACCAATTACTCAAGAAACAATCCTTGCTCACAAACCCTAGTCCAAGCATGTAAACAACAACTCAAAATGTTTCCAATAATGCTCAACAACAAATATCACATAACAATGATACTCATGTTCTTTTCAAACCCTAGTTCAAGTTCTTCACACAATCCAATGGCTTAAAAAATAATGCTTATAAATCAATATTCACATAACAATGATACTCATGTTATTTTCAAAACCCTAACTCAAGTTCTTCACACAACCAATGGCTTCAACAACAATGCTTATAAAACAAGGTTTTAATCAAAACACTTAATTCCATAAAACCTTGAAGCATTAACTCAAACGCTTTCAAAAAGGAAACCCTAATAAAATCCTTTTCACTCCAAAATTTATTTTCTAGAAATCCAATCAATCAACTCAACCAAGGAAGAATTTTCCCATACCTTTTTGCTTGACAAGGAGTTGATCTCACAAATCTGCCACACTCACACTCACTTCTTTGCCAATCTCAATAAGGATTAGAAGATAATAATTTCCTCAAAAATACAATACCACATGATATCAAAATTACACCTTATCACTCCAACTTAAAATAACATTCAACACCTTCACAATAATCTTATTTAACATAAAAACCCCTTATAAAAAATTAAAACAATACTCAAAAGTCTTAATCCTCCAATATGCCAATATAATAATTAAGACTATTAAAAACTAAATTCAAAAACTCCTTATTACTCCTAATTGACACTTTTCAATAACCACCACTATCCAACTAGCAACCCTTCTAAGAAAATCCAACTAACACCCCTTTTATCTCCCAACTTAGGCAATAATTAAATTTAATGTAAAAATATTTACCTTGCCTTCGGAGGGATTTGAACCCTCAACAATGCCCATGAAAAACACCTTAGCCATGGATCCAACCGCTGCATGAGCTACACACTCGTTTGAAACTTAAGAAGCACCACATGCTTCAAATTGTGTCTCCCATCTTGCACCTTGCAAAACGTGTGCTTTTGGTGCCTTCAACCAACATGACTACCAAGCACAACCACCGCATTTCGAACGATGGCCTCATTGCCTACAAGTGCTCTAGCCACTACCCACTTGTCACTAGGCCAAGCTACCTAGTTGGCTTTCGAACGATCGATACCTTTTGCTTTATTCTGTTCACTGACACATGAAATTCACAAACTTTCTCACAAGCTCTTCTTTCCAATTCACATGCAATATTAATCAATCGAGAAAGGATAAATTTTAATGCCCTTTAGGCATAGGTATATATATTAATTTCCTCCATGCTTGTAAAATGTCGATGCTTTAAATGCTTTCACCACCATGTAACTTCGGGGAAGGTTAGGACCTTAATAAAAGTGCTTTGAATATTTTTAACTCCAAACCCATCTTTGGGTATTGTAAAATATTATAATGAATATTATAAATATTTTGCTTTGGGATTTTAACCATATCACTTAATATTATAAAAAAAAATATCCTTTTGAGTTTATTGCTTCCTTCTCATTGCATACCATGGTGTAAATAATATTTATTTATAAAATTTAAATTCTCATTGAATTTAAATAATTTATAAAAAATATTATATCTCCTTTTTAACTTTGCATAAGCCTCCTTGGGATTTTATGAAAACCCTTTTAACTTATGCTTCCACATACTATTAAGATATTATGGAGCCCTTTTTATTTTAACTTTTGCACTGATTCTCTTGACCTTTTATCTTCTTTGATATTAAATAACAACCTTGACAACTTTATTTCTTGACAAAGTCCTTAACGTTAATGATGACTTCATCTGGTGACATCAATGACAACTATGACTTAGGGACTCAAAATTTCCAACACATGGGCGTCAAATCACTTGTATTACAATTGATATATGTCCTATGAAAATCACTTGTTTCACAACAAATATCTTTCAGCATGAGCTTATCTTTCAACTTTTCAATTATTTCAATTTGCTTTCTACATTGCACCTCAAGGATGTCAAGGATGAATATTGTTATACACATTCTTCTCACTACACCAATAGATATTATCACATCCTTTTAAAAATATCCTTCACAAAATTTTTGAGTATTTCTTGTAATCAAGACCTTAATTTTTTAAACTCACCATATTTACTATCTTTTGATGACACATGTTTTTGTATTTCTCCTTGTTTCTTAGATTGTTTACTATCATCTTTATTTCTTGGTTTTGAATTCTTTGGCCATGAGAACTATATGTGATATTTCACATTCTTCTTCATAGTCTAGTTCTGATTTACACATGCAATATACCCTTATTATTGTGGCCTTTGTTGAGTTTTCCCTCTTTGATACTACCATTGTACTTTTTGATGTTGAGATTGTTGTTTCTCTTGAGGAGGTATTTGAAATTTATTCCTTTGAGCCAATGAATTATATTTTCAAAATCTTATATTATATCCCTATTTGTCACAAATATGACAATACTACCCTTGCTATTGTGGCCTTTATTAATTTTTCCCTCTTTGATATTGCCCTTGTCCTTGTTGATGTTGAAATTGTTGATTCTCTTGAGGAGGTATTTGAAATTTATTCCTTCAAGCCAATGAAATATCAATATTTTTTGAATTTAAAATTACCTCACACTTTCCAAGTCCACTAAAGTGGGAATGCAACCATTTCCCCCAATAAATGTGTATTAAATTCTCAAACCCCTTTTTACACTTGGTAAAACTGCTATTTTAGATCTTGGGTACCCTCCCTTCTCTCTCGCAATTTCCTATAAATACCCACCTTTCTATTTCTCATGGAATAAGCATGAAGATATAGTGACACATACCTAGATGCTACCAAAATTGTGCTAAACGTTAGGATTACAACATAAAATATGAGCAATAAAATACAGAAGAAAATAATGTAATACACATAGACACAAATTTATGTGCTTCACCCAATGTGGGCTTCATCCACGGAGAAAATAACCAGGCCTTATATTTCGTCTAGAAAACCTCTCTGTTACATAGCCATGTACCAAACATTACAATTGGCCGCCATACAACATCCTCTTATAAAAGTGCATTACAATTTTAGGGTAAAAATCCCACATAAAATCTATCGTCTGATCTTTGGCCTAATATCAAATGGTATAGATTTACATAGAGGAAAAAACATATATTTTTGGCTTCGGGGGCGCTGCCCCCGAAACCCCCGCCAGGGGACTCCATAGAATTGTCATCGCCCCCCCTTGGAACCCCTTGGCATACATAAGTAGGGAGGGCTAACACCCCCATACACTTCCCCTCTTTCGCATAGTGGGTCCAAGTGCGACTGAAACAAAGGGATCTGATTTAATCAGGCTCCACAATCAACACTAAACTCAAGTATGCATGTTTGCATTTTTAATTTGTTGTCTTTCTTAGTTTGCTCAATATTTTGGTAGGTGATATTAATAGTATTTTTGTTTGCATGTGTGTAGGTGATTTAAGAGCTCAAATCAAATTTGTGGTTACTACAAACCTACCACATCTTGCTTGTAGTATGGAAAAGATGATGGCATCACATTTGCTTTGTAAAAGGGATCATTCCATTCCTTTGGTCAAATTGTTGTAAAAACACCATACAAAAAATTTCTACTATACAAAAAAGGCTCATGTTATTTATTATAAAATATTTCATTTGTTATGATGGTGCATTTTCTATGTATATAGTAATGTTTACAAGGCTATGTTACAAAGATCTCCCACCAATGTTGCCACCTTTCTTTATTAATGAGCTATACTTTTAAAGTTTAATTTATTAAAAGCTTTAATTTAATCAAAACATAAAGGTTAATCTTATCAACCAAAATACATTCTCATAAACTTCAATACCAAGATAATTTCTATCATTAAAATTTAATCAATTACTAACCTCCTATAATTGATTAATTAATATCGAATATTATTATTAACCAATAACATCAATATTATTTTATTTTTAAGTATTAAATACTAATACGTAACTCAATAAAAACATTAGCCAACCAACCTCCAACACATTCAAGAATGCATCACAATCATGAATTACTATGCTACCATGCAATCATGATTACACACAAATATTATCACCTACCTACTAAGGATGGCTCTTTTGCTTAAGCAACCTCCTTGCCTGATGTTGTATTTAAATCAACATACATATATGCAATGCATCTGTATGATGGTATTATTTTACCCTTGAGATATTGATGAACAAAACATCCATAATTTCCTATTTTTCTCTCAACTCTGGCGGTTATCCCATACCAATCCACTTGTGAGAGTACCTAGTCTTGCAATTACAAATTCATCAACAGTACCATATTCTAAAAATAGTATAATCAAAGCATAAAATACAACTACCAACACATATTGGTAATATAAAATGATATTATGCATTAGATATCCACACATCAATACATAAATCAAATTTCAAGAATAATTCCTTCCAAGGAAGGTTGTTACAACAAGGTTTCTGAGAGGGAGACCATTTGTCGTTCTAGTTGTTCTATTGGAGTTTATATTTTGGTGTTTAGGAGTAGGATTCAATGGTATTTGAGGTATAATAAAAGGAGGTTGTGGATGAATATATGAATAAGTTTGAGTTATTTGATGTAATGATACCAAATATTGTATCATATGGCTCATCCCAAAACCACTTGAGATAAAAATGATTAGTAGAAGTAAAAATTGAGATAAGAGGGAAATTAAGAAAAAGGGTTGAGGTAGGCACACTTGTGGAAATGGGTTGGCTTACATTAACTTTTAAAATATATACAAGAGATATTTCCATATGATATCCAAAATATGATGGAATATCTTGAGTCCTACCACCTATGGAGGAAACAATAAGAGTGCTAGAATATACAAAGTTGGTGATAGATGAATTTAGGCCAAAAGTGATTTGATTAAAATTTGTGTTCATATAATTAAAGTTTTTTATTTTATTACTTCACATTTGTATTTATTCATTTTTTATTGATTATTATTATTATTTGACATGTTATAAGGCATAGAATAGAATTATATTATCAAGGGCAATTCAAAAGTGAATCATCCCCCATGGAAACATTCTGGTTATTATCATCTCTAAGGATATCCATAAAGATGTATGTTCTTGTACAATTCTTTTTAGATGATCATATGAGTTAAAGGACACCCTTTCTAAGGTTTCTTGTTTAGGGGGTTATGGCCCTCATCCCAATTAACATTAAGGTTTACAAAAGAATTTGTCTCTTTGAGATCATTTATCAAAGAAAGAATATAGGGGGACCCTTGGTACCTCATACTATGGGTATTATATTGGTGTTTATCCATAGGATAGATTTGGGAGAAGGAAAAGAAAATTAATTAATTATAGTTTTGAGAGTTGATTTAGAGAAGAAGAAGAGATTTTTTTTTCTCCTTATATCACCTTCTCTAGATTTACTAATCATTATGGCTTAGGGTGTATTCCTATATACCAAAAATTTTATATATACCACCATTCCTATACCCATCAATACTTGAAAGAAGCTAGTCTTATAGATATATGTGTTTGTACATGAGAGAGACTTTAAGTTACATGAAAGAGGGACGATAAATAGAAGTCACCTCCTAGGTACTGTGAGAATGAAGTTTCTAGTCCTTAGTGGATATGCTAGGGATAAAATCCCCATGGATGTTTTTATCACCTCATGACCGTCGGTGGCAGGTCTTTCTCATGTGCAAAGGAGATTCACCAAGAGTATTTTTAAGGAATTACTCCAAATCTTATTGCTTGGTGTGTATTTTTGAAGAACACAAGCTTATACTAAGAGGAGGGGGGTGAATAGTATAAAACCACTTTTTACTTTTTCCTTCAATTCAACTTTCAATTCAATATTATGTAGTGTATAGATAGCAGTATCAATAGTAGTATTCAAAGCAATGCACAAAACACCATACACAATAGAGACACCACAATTTACTTGGTTCACCCAATGTGGGCTACTCCATGGAGAAAATATTTTATTGAAACTTTCTCAATCAATCTCTTTTGGAATCCTTCCCAATTACAATGTTTATGGACCTCTGTACAAAGGAGATGTTGATCCCCTAATCTCAAGTTCATGGATCTCTTCCATAGGAGAACTCTTCTAGAAGACTCTGTCTCTCTACTGCTCTAACTTGTGGATCTCTCCCCACTTGAAGACTCCTCACTCAGATCTGTCTTCAATTGTCTTGGCTGTTGGATCTCTATCCACTGAGACTTTGTCCTTTGTACTCTGTCACCTCCAAAGCTCTATCAATAGGTTCACTTAGAACCTCCTCAAATATGCTCAATAGGTTCACTCAGAACCTTCTCAAATCTTCTCAATAGGCTCACTCAGAACCTGCTCAAATCTACTCAATAGGTTCACTCAAAACCTACTCAAATATACTCAATAGACTCACTAAGAAATTGCTCAAATCTACTCAATAGGTTCACTCAGAACCTGCTCAATAAGTCCTCTCTAGGACTTGCTCAAATTTGCATAGAAATCTTTCACAAAAGCTTACTCAAAATCAGTCCACAAGACTTCTCAAAGACTTGCCTCAAATTAGCTTAACAAGCTCACACAGAACTTGTCCAATCACATAGAATCATAAAGAGAATTGTTAGAGACTCGATATGTTCTAAACTCAATGCTCAATCAATATATCAATTCAACCTCATAGAATCATAAAGAGAATTATTAGAGACTCAATATGTTCTATACTCAAATCCCAATATTAACTCAAATTAATCTCAACTCAACTCAAATAAATCTCAACTCAAATAAATCTCAACTCAAATCAACTCAGCTCAATCTTATAGAAGCATAAAGAGAATTGTTAGAGACTCAATATGTTCTATTCACAAACTTAATTTCTTTCTCAACTCAATCTCAAATCAAATCAGAATATAGAATAGTTTATTTTATGGAACTTGAACAACAACTTCACACATTCACTTGACTAGGCTCAAACAACTCTACTCAACCAATCACCACAAGGAACAACTATTTCTCACAAACCCTAGTCCAAGCATGTATCACTCAACTCAAAATATTTCCAACAATGCTAACCATAAATTTCACATAACAATGATACTCATGTTCTTTTATAACTCAAGTTCAAGTTCTGCACAACCAATGGGCTTCAACAAAAATGCTTATAAAACAAGGTTTAATCACAACTCTCAAACCAGAAAATCTTGAAGCATTTAAACCAAAACTTTCGAAAAGGAAAGCACAATCAATCCTTTTCTATGCAATGATATTTCAAAAATAAACCACCATAAACAATCAATAGAGAATATTGCCCATGCCTTAGTAATTCCAAGAAGTTATCCACAAAACCTGCCACACTCAACACAACTTTCCTTTACAATATCAATGAGGGTTAGTGGACTTCAAATAATAATCAAAAAATAAAGCATAACTCAATTTACACCTTTTTACTCCAACTCAATTATTACATCCACCAAAGATATATTCAATAACCCTCAAGAAAAATATTTTTCTCAAGAATGTTTCAATAATTAAAAACACTCTCCAAATAACATCTCAACAATGTGCCAAATAAGTAGTAATCCTTATTACTCCTCAAACCACTTATACCCTAAAAGAAATTAAAATCTATGCCTACTTATTTATCTCTCCAAAAACCACTTTTACTATAAAATTTATGCACATATTTTAAACTAACTTTTAGCACCCAATAAAACAAAAATTTGTTTTAATTTTCTTTTACAACTTTAATGCATACCTTGGCACAAATTTCGGAATATCAAACACAACATATACACCTTGGCGGCATGCGCATGAAAAGCCACAACTAGCGCACTATTTCCATTTTACACAGCAAAAGGAAGTTCACAGGATTTGAACCTGAGTCCTACGGCTCCTGCGTCCTAATAGATGCTTGCACACCACGTGATCTAGTGCTCCACACAAGACCAAAAGTGCCTCACTCTCCTTTATCCTCCATGCAACAACCAACACAAAATATATTCCTCCTTTCTCAAGAAAAACAAAGTGCGCGTGATTAGAACACTTAACCACTTGCCTCCCAATACCTTTGCACTGCTCGAGTTGCCAATAGGCCACACTGCCCACAATGTCTTTGGATTCGACCACACCTCAACTTATTCATTGCCTTTGCATTTAAACATTTTTCACACGAGCTCTTTTCGCTTTCTAATAATCGCATTAACCACACGAGCAAGGATTAGGAATAATAAACCTTAGTCATCCTTTTATAGTCTTCTCCCTCATATTCGATGACGTTGGCGGAATACTTTAATTTTAATTTTAAAATTAAAATTAAAATTTTAAATAATTTAAAATTTAAACTAAATATTTAAAATTAAATATCTCCATCATCGGGGCACATTTTTTGATGAAACAAAAATCCAACTTGGGTTTTAATAAAAACCCATTTCAAATCTACCATCCATGGTTTTAAATAAAACCTTTTATTTTTCCTGCCTTGGTTTTCACAAAAAGACTTTCCTTGCACTTTTCACAAAAAATAGTGCATGTCATCATAGATCCTTTTGACATCATATAACCTTATGACATCAATGACAACATTTTAAATTAGGGAATCAAAATGTCCAAAAATCTCCCCCTTTGTCATTGATGGCAACCCATATTCATTTACTAAAATTTGACCTTCTTTTTTGTTGTCCCTAGGACTTTGCTCCCCCTGGCTCAATGCTCTCTCAAATATTAAATCTCTCCCCATATCAAAACTTTCCTTAATATACACAAATATCTCCCCCTTTGATATCAATGTCAAAGGATCACATTTGGGGCTCGGGTCTAAGAATGAGCCTCTTAGCTTAGCCCCTCCTCAACCTCCTCATGAGGTGGTTAATTCTAGGGTGGGAATATTTCTACTCCTCGAAAGCATTGCTCTTTACCTTTATCTTTCTATATTCCTTTCTAAGTTTTATGAATCCTCTCACAGTTTCTTTCCAAGTAATCATCACTTTTGTTCCTATTCCTGTTCTTGTTCTCATCCATGTTCTTGTTCCTATTTTTGTTCTCATCCAAGTTCCTATTCTTGTTCTTGTTCCTGTTCCTGTTCTTGTTCTTGTTCCTGTTCTCATCCATGTTCCTATTCCTATTCATACCTGTTTTTGGAATATTTGCTCTACACCATCTTGTTGTGTGACCATCATTATTGCACTTATAACACTTAATGTTATTATTCCTTGGAGGTGAAAATGTCTTAGGATACCTCCTAGTGAAGACAAATCTTCTTCTATCACGAACCCTGCAATTCATTGCCTTGTGACCAAAACCATTGCATGAGTAGCAATATCCTTGTAAAAGCTATCCTTTTCCATATTCATGTCTTTCATATGACCTGCATTGTGAATCCGTGTGCCCAAACATGTGACATGAGAAGCATCTCCCACTGAAGCTTCCTTGCCTAGACCTCATTGGTCTTCTGTTTTGATTGTTGTTCCATCTATATATTCTTTGTGCATTGTTCCTATCTTTGTTGAACTCTCTGTTGTCCAAATCATCCTCAGATGTCTCATTCCCACTTACACTATCATCTTTTGAAGTATCTTCTTCTGAAGTTTCTTATTCATCAAGACTTGAAGTAGATTATTTTTCCCTTTTCTTTCCAAAGCCAAGACCTGTTGAACATGATGTTCTTTGTTGTCCAAAAATGAACTTATCAAAGTTCTTAGAGCTATTTGTGAAACTCTTCATCTTGATCTTGGAGTCCTTTAAATATTTCTTTAGAGTAGCCACTTCTTGTGCTAAATTCTCACATTCCAAAATCTTTGCTTCTAACTTTTCTTTGAACTTACTTGCCTGAGCCTTTGACTTCTCTAAGTCTTCTATGAGCAATAATCTTTCTTCATCATATTCTTGAAACTGATTTCTAGGCTTAGAGTGTTGTTTTCTTACCTTCTTTACTGTGTCAAGGGCATAGATAAGTTCTCCCTTGAGATCATAACCATTATCTATTGAGTAATCCTCTATTTGTTTGCCTTTGTCCTTATCATTACTTCCTTTTGGCTTATCTTCTATAGGATCACTTACTTCATCTTCTAAAGCCATTAGTGTTAACGTAGCTATATTTGTTTATTTCATTATTAGGCTATTGTTACGTTGTTATAACAATGGCTATTTCTCACCTAGGAGGTTTCGTCTTCACCAAACTATTCTAAAGCATCCTATTTCATGTATGGTTAGTTTTGTCTTCACCGGACTATTCTAAGGCATCTATTGTATTATTTAAGCAATTGATTCAATGAGATTTATGTTGGTTCACTCTACACGGTATCAGAGCAAGACCAGTTCTTGGGCACATATTTTGAGGAGGACTAATGGGTTCTTTCTTTGAATTCAACATGTAACCCGAGGTAGGGTTGGACCTACATCTTGAGCACGTTTCCTGAGGGACTGGACACGAGGAGGTGACACTGTAGGTATAATAGTTCGGACAAGGCCGACTCGACACCCGAATGACATGGACTGGCCTGGACAAGGCCGACTCGAACGCGAGAGTGGTATAAAATTTTGGATCGACAACAAAAGCATGATCGGATAGGATAGACAACGAAAGCAGAGGAGGCCCTCACCAGCGGTGGACCTCCCCCGGTGAAAATCACTAAGGCAACCTCCACATGGGAGAAGACCCACCGCCTGCTTGGGCAGCGTCTCCCCAAGAGGAGACACCCTCCATTGGGAGGGTTTGACTTCTTAAACCCTTCCCCCGACGGTGATCCCACGCATGTGGGACAATTGGAATTATTTTCATTTTTTAACCCAACCCGTCAACCTTCGTGAATGACATCAAACCTGCAAACAAATTTTGATTTTTTGTTACCTGCATGATTTGTGAAATTATTTTCTAAAGCCATAGGTGGATTCAGATCTTCAATCCAAGCAGATATTTTGGATTATATTTTCTTTTAGATCCTCTGTTTCCATTTGGAAAACAATCTCACCTCTCCCTATACGTCACAGTCTACAATGTTTCTTTGGTTTCGGGTGATGTGAAGGTGATATGCATGTGCTTTGAAGGTGTTTTGGACGTCTTTCAAGGTAGGTTGATCTTTGATGAGGAGTGCCGACAGATTTTTTGTGATTTGTAGGAGACAAGAGGTCTCGGACGTAGCGGTTATTGAGCTCTGTGGACGGTCGCCAGGACACAACAGAGCCACTACCGCCCGCTCGCCACTGTAGAGACCAGTCGCGATGGAGGGGCGTTTTGGCAACTACCGCCCCGTAGGCCCTTCAACTAAGGTAAGGAGTCCCCTAGTTCATGTCGAGGCACCTATCTTGGTTAGAAGGTGGCCCCGATGCTAAGGCTCGTGGAGTAGAGATCGTGGGGTCAATTCCCGCCAACCCCCCCTGACGTACCTTTTTACTAAGGTATATACTTCTATAGTTAGTTTTTTTTATTTTTTATTTTTTAAGTTTCTTTTATTATAATTTCTTTATTTAATTTAATTAAAGTTACAATTTAATTTTTTTTTTTGAAAATAATTTTTTTTATGAATGAAAAAAAGGTAATTAATTACTTAATTAAATTTAAGGAGAGCTAGGGTTTCAGAAGTTTGGAGGTGCTTCAGAGGATATCTGAGGAATCAAACTGGGGTTTCAGAAGCTGAGGTAGAGGGCTGTCAATAGTAAGGATCACGACCAAGAATGGGGGACATAGGTACTTCGGTACCAAATCCTCCAAACGAAGGAATTTCATTTCGGGATAAGCTATGTGGAACCCAAGATAGTTTCAACGACTGTCAAACACAAGAAAAGAAAATCATAAACACCATGGGGAAGCGACAAAAGGAGGATTCTCTCGCCTCGGGGAGGGTGAACGAATGTTTACCACAAGCAAAAGAAATATCGATATTGGAAATAGTCGAGGACCTGGGTAGCTGAGGATATTGTTTATAAGTCAAAACACAACCAGATAGGTAAATTTGTGGGTTTCAAACCATCTGTGCACTTCCTCCACATATGGCTAAGGAAACAATGGCATCTGGAAGGAGAATACGAAATTCTAACTCTTGCAAATGGGTATTTTTTTGTGGAGTTCACATCGGTGGCAGATCGACAAAAAGTATTTGAGGGAGGACCATATCATCATGGACCAGCGGGACTATTCTTGCAGCCATGGAAGATGGGATTTGACCCGAGGGTGGAACCGACAGAAGTACCAATATGGGTAAGATTATTTGCCCTTCCCCTTGAATTTTGGAAAGAGGAGATACTTGAGGCAATAGGCAACTTATTAGGGCATTATCAAGGTAGATCAAGAGAAACAGTTTTAGGAGGATCGGCAATGTTTGCTAGGGTTTGTGTAGAAATGGACCTCAGCAAACCTCTTCCAATAGAGATAGACCTAAAAATAGGGGATTTTGTTTGGCGCCAACAACTGGATTATGAGGCTATTCCATTCAGATGTCGGGTGTGCCACGCTCCTGGACATCTAGCTAGAATGTGCCCAACAGTTAAGGATCATCAATCTGAACAAGAGGGGACAAAAGAAAATTTTAACATGGCAGGTCAATCTCTTCAGAAAAAGGGAAATCAAAAGGAAGGGAAAGGCCCAATAGATTCTGAGGGTTTTCAAAAAGTAATGAGAAGGCCAAACAAAAAAAATCAGCACAGTAACCAGAGACAAGGAGAAAGAGTTGTAAGAACAACCAATAGATATGAGATATTCAAACAACTGGGAAACTTGGAAACCGAAGGAGATTTTCAAATGGAAGGGTTAGAGGAGGATACTCAGCAAGTCACAACAGTTGATCAGGAACAATATTCCAATCTAGTGTTAGGGAACAAGCAAGGAGCAAGACCAGACACAACCTCTCTCATGGAAGAGGAGATTCAACCCACAAGAGAGACCATAGGAGGGGAAATAGAGCAGAGGATGTTTTTGACACAGGAAATAGAGATGAAAGAAGGAAATAAGAACAAAGAAAGCCCTACTCTAGGAATTCATCAAGTGGAGAAGAAACAAAAACCAAACCAATCTGCAGGGAGGAAGTCAAACAAGGAAAAGATGGAGGAACAGGGAAGAGATTTGAGCCAGAACGGAAAGGTAAAATCGATGGCTGATTTTTTTCTCTCCTAATTCTCAATGATATTAATCACTTGGAATGTGAGGGGTTTAGGAAGTTGCCCCAGACAAAAGGCGATCAAAAATATTATCATAGATATGAGTCCGGATATAATTTTGTTACAAGAAACCAAAATGCAAGGAGAAGACTTACAAAAAATAAATAGGAGGATATGGCAAAAAGGAGAGATCCTTACTCAATCGTCACAAGGGAAATCAGGTGGATTGGCCACTATGTGGAATCACCAACTATTCCTAGAGATAGGGGGGCCTCTACGAGAGGGGTGTTGATGGTCCGGTTACAAAATAGGGAAACTGGAAAAATTTGGACTATAGTTAATTTTTATGGAGCACAAACGGTTAGATTACAGAGGGATCAATGGGTAGCCATCCAGACTTTCAGAGAAAACTACCCGAAGGACCAATGGATTGTGGGAGGAGACTTAAATGCAAAGCTTAGAATAGAGGAACAACAAGGAGGCAGAGCCATTCTTGAGGAAAAGGACAGATTTTTTTCAGCAATAACATGTCAAATGAATCTAATAGATATCCCAACTATGGATAGCTCCATGACTTGGACTAACAGAAGAAAGGAAGGTGATATGGTCAAATCTTGCTTGGATCGTTTCTTCATGGGGGAGGAATTATATTTGCATACCAAGCATCAAGCAAGGGTCATGGATAGGCTTTCTTCAGATCATTTTCCAGTAAGTTTAACCATAGAAGAAGATAATCATAAAGTTGTGGGAACTTTTAAATTTGAGCTATGGTGGCTGAAAGATGAGGAGCTAGGGGACCGTATAAAGGAATGGTGGAAATCAGGGAAACCAAGATTTGGGATAGCCCAATTCAAACTCCACAAACAACTAAAATATGTAAGGACCCAACTAAAGGAGTGGAGTAAACAGAAGAAGGAAATAACTAGAATCCAAAAGAATGAAATCAAGGATCAAAAGGAGAAGATTGCTCAAGAGATAAGACAAGGAACTATCATAGAAGAACTGTTACAACGTGAGGCAAAAATTATTAGAAAAGAGGAATATTTGGAGGAACAAGAAGAAATCTATTGGAGGCAAAGAGCCAGAATCACATGGTTAAAGGAGGGGGACCAAAATACAGCTTTCTTCCATAAGACAGCAACAGCCAGGAGACAACAAAATAGAATTATGGGTCTTACGGATATGATGGGTCAGGTAAAAACCAATGGAAGTGAAATGAAAAGTATAGCAAATCAGTACTTCCATACACTTTTTAGCAGTAATGAAAATTTGAATGCAATATGGCAGGAGAAGATACTAGAGGCAATTCCACAATTAGTTAAACCTGAACACAATAAATTATTAATGGAGGAAATTTCTTTGGAAGAAACCTCGCAGATCATACAAAAAATGCAAACATGAAAGAATCCAGGACCAGACGGATTCCCCATTGAATTTTATCAAAATTTTTGGGAAATTGTGGGCCAAGCAGTGGTGGAGGCAGTGGAGGAAATTAACAGAGTAAGCAAATTTTAAAAGCCTTGAATCATACTTTTATCACTTTGGTTCCTAAGGGCCCATCTAGTGAGATAATTGATAATTATAGGCCTATTTCACTATGTAATGTAGTATACAAGATATTAACAAAGCTTATGGCGAGAAAGGTTGAAACAGCTTTTACCAAATCTGATTTCAAGAGAGCAAGGTGGTTTTGTTGAAGGCGGACAAATTCTAGATGGAATAGTAGTGGCCCGGGAGGTGATACACACAATGTCAAAACAAAAGGACCCAGGTATGTTTATTAAATTAGATATTTCTAAAGCCTATGACAGAGTAGATCGGTCCTTTATGCAAAATATTTTAGAAAAAATGGGCTTTGCGAGAGGGGTGGAGAGATTGGGTAAGAGCCTATACACAAACTACATCATTCTCAGTTCTGGTAAATGGCAGTCCCTCTCCCATGTTCACAGTAGGAAGGGAGCTGAGGCAAGGGGACCCTCTCTCCCCTTACCTTTTTATCCTTTATGCCAGAGGGTCTCGGGAGACCGTTAAAAAAAGGGAGACAAGAGGGGAGGTTAAAGGGCTTGAAAAAAATTTCTCAAATTGAGATAAATCACCTCCAGTTTGTGGATGATACTGCTCTTATTAGTCAAGCCAATCTCATAGTAGCAAGAAACATAAAAGAAGTTTTAGATGGGTATACTCAAGCTCTTGGGCAAACTTTTAATGAAAAAAAATCTCAAATTGTTTTTTTTATACAACGAAGAGGGTGAGAGATAAAATTATACAATTGTTGAAATTCATGGAAACTCCTTTACCCATACAGTATTTAGGAGTACCTTTATCTGCAAAGAAAACAAAAAGTAAAGAGTGGAAAGGGTTGATGGATAGACTTCAAGCTAAGCTGAGCAACTAGACTCATAAATGGCTAAGCTTAGGAGGAAGGCTGACAATGATTAAAGCTGTGCTACAAGCTCTTCTAGTTTATAAATTTTCTGTACTTCAGGCTCCAAAGAGAATTCTAAAAGATATTGACAAACACACAAGAAAGTTTTTGTGGTCAGGTGCAAGGGAAGAACAAAAAATAGCACTAGTGGGTTGGGAGAAGATATGCCAACCAAAAAAACAAGGAGGATTGGGGATAAGATAATCTTTCCAGAGCAGCAAGGTACTAGATGGGAAGCTATATTGGAGATGGATTACAGCTACTGGGGGTTTATGGAGTAGACTCTTACAAGCTAAATATTACCCAGGAGTGGATGAGAAAAACATTCCAAGATACAAAGTGGAAGGAGAGGGATCTACCATATGGAGGACAATGTTAGTAGGCCAAGAGTTAATAAAGCCATACCTAAATTGGCAGTTAGGGGATGGAAATGATGCTTTATTTTGGGAGGATTCATGGAATCAATCACAACCAATTATTCAGAAATTCCCAGAGATGGAGAGCTGGAAATCAGAGCTCCAAAAAGCAGGGTGGTGGAAAGCCTCTTACTATATGAAATCATGGAATCAACATGTGCCAGATTTATTATAGTGGAAACATCCCCAAGAATGGCCAGTGAGGGGTATAGAGGAACTAATGGAAAAACTGTGGAGATATCTTCAAAGACACTCAATTCAGGATGGTTCTAAGAGGGATATACTTGGATGGGGAGGAAGTAAGTTGGGAATTTATAAGGCAAAGGAGGGATACAAGGTAGTTTGTGGATACGAGATTACCCCATCACCCTTTCCATGGACATTTGTCTGGCAAAAGGAAGGATGGCCAAAAATTAACATTTTCTCATGGTTGATTAACCATAAAAAGTGCTTGACTTTTGATAATTTGATAAAAAGAGGTTTCTTTGGGCCCTCTAAATGTGTTTTGTGTGGAAAGGCAGAGGAGACATTGAATCACCTCTTTTTTGGGTGTTCTTTTGCTAAAGACATATGGATCAATTGGTGGAGACAAATGAGACAACATTGGGAAGTTTTTGAGAGCCAGGAAAGCTTTTATGAGAAATGGAAACAGTGTAGCTTTAAGACTAAAACAATGAAAATTGCATGGAAACTAGGACCTAGCTTCATATGGTGGTAGTTATGGCTAGAAAAAAATTCACGCATATTTAGATCAGAGCACAAAACAAGGGAGCAAGTATGGGAGAGTATTATGAGCAAGGTAACATAAACACTATTTATCAGATTACAAGAGGAAACAAATATAAAAATGGAGGAAGTGATTATTCTACGGAGCCTTGGAATAACTGTAACAAAGAAACAACTTAAGGATGGGTACACAGGTGAGATCCCCTTGAATAACATAGAGTGGAGGCCACCTCCTAAAGAGTGGGTGAAGGCAAACACAGATGGGGCTTCTACTAAAAATCCTAGGAAAGCTGGTTTTGGTATTATCATGCAAAATTGGAAAGGAGAACAGGTGTATTGGAGAGCAGAAGGCATGGGGGAGGCAACTAATAATGAAGCGTAAGGACAGGTGATCTTGTCAACATCAGTGATAGCTGCAAATCTACAGTTACATAAGTTGTGGATAGAGACAGACTCTCAGGTATGGGCTGGAATATTAGATCCAATAAGGCCCTTTCAGGTGCTAGGAATTGGAGAGAGAAGGAAGGTGGAAGCAATCCAGAAGATCTGGCAAGTTTTTCAAGATGTTTTTATTACACATATAAAGCGAGAGGGAAATAGGGTGGCAAACTATTTAGCAAAATGGGGAAAAGATCTGGAGAAAGGGCAATATGTGGACTCTCGGATGGAAAATCAGATAAGCTTGTGCCAAATAATCCAAGGGATGCAGGAGGTGATACAAGCAGATAGTAGAACAAGAAGAGTAGACAGTGAGTCTAATGAATCTATCACAGTTAGGCCACAGAGCAACACAACATGAAGATAAATGGATAGTTTATGGAATTTAGATAAATTGGATAAATTGGAATTCAGCTATGGTAGTGCTGAGGGTATGGATATCTGCATTATGTAAGGTAATGTTTTATGGGTAATTTTTGAGCTAGGAGGGATTGGAGGAGGATTTTTTGTCTCCCTTGATGCCTGTCCAGTTCATTTTACCTTGTAATACAGCTTCTATAAATATAACATATTTTTCATTTTTTTCAAAAAAATTACTTAATTAAATTTTATAAAAGGAATTGTTTTAAAAAGGCTTTTGAAAAGAATTTTTTTCATAAACTTAACAAAAGGGGGGCCAATTTTTTTTTTCAAAATTTGCAAAATTCAGAGGGGAAAGTGAAACAATTGTTTCAGCATTTCTACAAAACTTGGCAAAATTGTAAAGGTGCATTTTTGGCAGTGCCCGACACCTATGGGTTTATTTCTGTGGGTACTTTTCTAATGTATGTAGCATTTTCATTCCTTTATGCGCTACTTCATTAAAGTTAAAAAACTACAACCTATTCGTTGCCTTATCACAACTATTATGGTTTAGCCTGACCAAAGGAATCCCATATTACCTTTGGTTCAACTTTCTTTCTCTCATCCTCTAATGTTCAAAGCCCTTCTTTCCAATTAGTACCCTAATGGACAGAACCATTCTTGCCCACCAGTTTTCTAATGGATAAACCCTTTCTTGCCCACTAGTCCTCTAATGGAGTGATGTAACATCTCTAATCATGAATACCCTCTATATGACTAGATTAAGTTGATTATCTTCCAAACAAAACTTCCATCTTAACCATTAGTGGTCATGAGCCTATGCTAGATACCAATCACATGTGACCCATTAGCCAATACATATATTCATGGCTTCCTTTCTTAAAATGTAGAGTAACCAAATCCATAACAAGTTAACTCTAGATAGCAATAAGAATCAAGATCATAAGATATCAACAATCCAATCACATATGACACATCTTTTATCTTGGGAAACCCTTGTGGAAAAAACCCAACCTTAAATATCCTTGATCTATTTATTAATGATGAATTTCACAACACAGTCATTAGAGGAATCCCTTGGTTCCTTTTATAACTGATTATTATAATTTATGGGTACATAAGGACCTCATAATCCTTATGTCCCATGCTGTGAATCATCCTGTTAATTCATATTTCTTGATACATGAGGGAACCCCATAGTTCCCTTGGATGAACTCCACGTTCATCCTCTTAAGGATAACTTCTTACTTTGACCTAAACTCAAGGAAAATCTTCACCACCTGCATCTTGAGTCTCAAAAATGTGTAATTAGTTCCATCAAACAATGGTGCTTTGTTTGATGAGAAGCCTTCACCACCTGCCATTATGTCACTTCCAATATCACCCTAGTCGGTTAAGCTTGTTTAGGAACCTCGCTCTGATGTCAATTTTTAGTCTCACAATGACACTGAGAGGGGGTGAATTAGTGTAGCTCTTTAAAACTTAAATATTCAACACTCAAATCCAAAACAATGAAAATGACCAAGGTTCACCGATTTGGCTACATCCTTGAAAATGATTGTTTGGACTCCCATCCAAATCCAGCCTTTACAAAGAACCAAATTTACAATCAATTTACCAACACCCACTGTAAGGAGTACCAGCCCCTAATTTATCTGCATCAACAGAAAGGAGCACCAACCCTTGATTTATATACACCAATAAAAAGGAGCACCAACCCATCTACCAAGCACCCACTTGATTTTGATATTGATAATAAAATGGCATATATGAATGTCTTCACTGAAACCAAAACCCTCTATGGTCTGTAAGCTCAAAATATAAAACTTTCTATTTCACCCAGTATAACATCCCTCTCTCTACATTACTTAAAATTTGAATCTTCTCTTCTCACAAAAAAACAAAAACTGATTTTTCTTGTATCTCATTCTGCCAATTGTTAAATTATTTTTGGGTATTGTGCAAAACTTTTTCTGCAAACTCCTCTCAAAATTTCAGCCAAAATGGATATCATATAAGAAAGTTATGCCCAAAATACTGAAGTGACATTTTTCACCACTCTCCAAAAATCATGGATTTTCACTCTTTATTTTTCTCCACACACACTTCTCTCTTCACAAAATAAAGTCCCCACATTTCAATAAAATCCCTTGTCACTTAAAAAGCACACACTTGCATTATTTTTCCCTTTTCAATTTTAAAAAGATTTTTTTTAATGAAGCTTCTTAAAACAATATAACTTCCTTTTTTAATTTTGAGAAGGCATTTCGTCAAACACGTCACATGCAAAGAATTGACACCTTACTCTTTCTCTTACTTTGGAGCCACGTGACACCTCAAACCAAAATATATATATTCGCTATTTGATGCCTTGAAGGTGTAACAAAATTGAAACTAAAACTCTGGTAACTCTGCAAGGTCGAAACGGCCAACTGAAGGATTTTGCACAAGTGGAACAAATTGACATAAAAGTGACCTGTACCATTTTTGCAACAATCATAACTCTCACATCATAAATACATTTTCTCTAAAATTTGAAACGTATAATCTCTAAAATTCTGACTACATGTAGTTCGAATTTCGCTACATAACTCCTTACGGTTCGCCTGTACCACCTCTGCAAAAACTGCTACTTACACACTTTTTCCAAAAAGAGCATTTTTGTGATAGTCTTGCAACGCTTGTAACATTCTCCTCATTTCTCCATTTTGGTAGAAATTTGGAACACATGTTATTGAAGATAATTAACACCTCTAGTTCAAATTTTACTATCAAATTCTTCTTGGTTTGCTCGTAGTGCTTCTAACAAAACTGCCCTTTTTTGGCTTGTACAACCACTTGCCAAATCATCTGCCAAGATACCAAAAACATCACCGATAAATCCAAACACTGTGCTGACACCTCCAACACTATTATGGACTATTTCTTGACATGTTGGCATGTTCCAAACTGATCCATCCTGTACAACTGCGTCCGTGATGACTTTTACAATTTTTGACAACTTCTTGATGATTTTTTCAACTTTTGCAAATTTGCACGAACAACCTCTAACAACTTCACTTGAACATCAAAAACATCCTCATAAGAATTGAACATCACTTTACATACTCCAAAAAACCCCTAAAAAATTGTTCATTGCATCAACCTATCCATTTGACTATGTTGACAATAACGACAATATTGTCGCTGCACCTTGCTCAACAATATCCCCCTTTGGAATTGTTGGCAACACATGCACAATCTCTTGTAACTCTTCTCCCCATTTGACAACAATACCAAAGGGCTACTGCAAACTCCCCCTGAGTCCATGTACAAAATTCTCAGGCAAAAATTATTACACTTCGGAAAAATCACAAACATGAGCAAAAAGATAAACAAATACATAAATGCTCCCCTCGAGAATTTGGCCCCAATAGCTAGTCAATTCTTGGGAAGTGTGACCACTCCCAATTTCTTGTGAAGGTACTAAAAGACTTCCTTGGGCAATTTTTTGGTGAAGATATCCTTTACTTGCTTTGTTGTTGGAACAAAATCCAACTTAACCTCACCTTCTACAACTTTCTCCTTCAAAAAATGATATCGGATAGCAATATGTTTTGTGCGAGAATGCATAACAATATTCTTTGGGATGTTAATGGCTTTGGCACTTGTCAAGTATAGTAAGCTCCCAATCATATATCTATACATAGTTTGATCAACATGTGGAGATTTGTCATCCTTGCTCAACTTGCAACCTGTCGTCATGGGAGTGTTAACTGGATTACAATCCTCCATTGTGAATTTTTTCAACATCTCTTTCACATATTTAATTTGAGAAATAAATATGCCCTTCTCATTTTGATTAACTTGCAATCCGAGGAAATACGAAAGTTCACCAATCATTGACATTTCAAATTCTTTTTGCATCTTATTTGCTAAATGTTTACACAACTCATCTTTGTTGCTGCCAAATATGATATCATCTACATATACAACAAGAACAATATGATGACCATTTTCTATTTTGACATACAAATTACTATCCACCATACCTTTCTTGAACCCTTGCTAAGTAAGATAATTGTCTAGCCTTGCATACCATGCTCGAGGTGCCTGTTTTAAGCCATATAACACTTTCTTCAACTTGCAAACCAAGTTGGGATCATCACCAAGCTGGAAACCATATGGCTGCTCAATATAAACCTCTTCTTCAAGTTTCCCATTCAAAAATGTTGATTTCACATCCATTTGATAAAATTTGAAATTCTTGTAAACTACTAAAGCCAAAAATATTCTAATTACCTCTAGTCTGGCCACAGGTGCAAAGGTTTCCTCAAAGTCAATACCTTCAACTTGTGCATAGCCTTTGCATACCAATATTGTTTTTTTCCTGACTACCTGTCCATCTTCATTCAATTTTTTTTGAAAGACCCATTTAGTATCAATTATATTTTTATTTGCGGGTATTGGTAATAACTCCCAAGTTTTGTTTTTCTCGATCTTATCTAATTCTTTATTTATTGCCTTTACCCAAATTTCATCTTTGTTTGCATCAGCAACATTTTTGGGCTCAATGTTGGATAATAAAGAGTAGTTACTTACTAATATTCTTCTTGTCTGAACACCAACTGTGGGGTCTCCAATTATTTGCTCTCTAGGATGAACTTTCTACCAGCTGCCTGTTTTGAATTTCTTGATTTCTTCCACTTCATCACTGTTTGAATCCTCTGAGTCAATTTTTGGTTTCTTTTCTATTTCTTTTTCCTCATATCCTTCAATGACCTCTTCATAAATTGGGTATTTCTCTTCATAGCTAATTACTCATTCCCTTCCTTCATCAACTTTAACATCGACACTATCCACAATTTTCCTTAGCCTCTTGTTGTAGCATTTGTAAGCTTTGCTTTTTGACGAATAGCCAAGAAAAATACCTTCATTCGCTCTATCTTCAAACTTACCAAGGTTTTCTTTAGTTATTTTGATGTAACACTTGCTGCCAAAAACTTTAAAGTATCTTGTTGTTGCCTTTTTACCGAACCACAACTCATAAGGAGTTTTGCTTTCATGCGTCCTCAACATGCACCTATTTTGGATGTATACCGCAGTATGGACTGCCTCTTTCCAAAATTTATCTGCTACTTTGCTCTCAGTCAACATACTCTGTGCCATTTCCTGCACTGTACTATTTTTTCTTTCTACCACACCATTCTGCTGAGGTGTCCTGGCTACTGAAAATTGTCTCCTAATGCCATATTTTTCACAATACTCTGTGAAATCCTCTAAAATGAACTCTCCTCCTCTGTCTGACCTTAAACATTTAATCCTTTTTTCCTGTTTGATTCTCAACTTGGTTTTTGAAAACCTTGAACATCTCAAAAGCTTCTGATTTATACTTCAAAAACAATAAGCATGTCATCCTGGAATAGTCATCTATACACAACATGAAATATTTATCATTTATGCTTTGCATTCTCATGGGTCCACATAAATCAGTATGTACTAGTTCCAAAGGTTTGCTTGTGTAGTACTCTTTTGTTTTAAATGAGAAGCTAGTTTGCTTCCCATTTTGACATGAAGCACAAATGCTATTTGATGGTTTTTCAATGGTGGGAATATCTCTCACTGCTTTCTTTGAGTTGAGTTTTACTAGATTGTCAAAAATGATATGACCGAGCCTCTTGTGCCACAACCAATTCTCTTCTTCCTGTCCAATCAAGCAAGTTATTTTTGAAGTCTCTGAGAGAGTGTACAGGTTTCCATATGTCCTTGATCTAGTTGCTATCAACTTCCCATTGTTTGCCTTTCTGACTTCACAACCTTGCTTCATAAAGATCACTTCATGACCTCTATAACAAATCAGACTTATGCTCAACAAGTTATGCTTCAGACTAACCACAAACAAGAATTATTTTGACCTGATTTTTTTGTCACTAATCTTAACTGAACCTCTACCAACTATCTTAGATCCATCATTATTTCCAAACTTTACTAAACCTTCATATTGCTGCAACTTCTCAAATTTTTGTTTGTCACCTATCATATAACTGGAGCATCCACTTTCAAGTATCCATGGTGCGGATTTATTCTGCACTTTAAATGTCGTTTGTATGATCAAGGATTTCTTTTCTTCATTAGGTCACTCTTTTTATTTCCACTCAGGTTTGATTACAATTTTGGGCTCTTGTTTTGGCTTTTCTTTTTTAGTAGCTTGTGCATGTTTTTCGAGAAATTTTCTATTTTGTCTTATTCTATTTGGCTGAAATTTTCTTCCCTGAAATTGATTTGATGCAAATGTACTTCGACAATTTCTTGCAATATGCCCAAAACTATAAAAGTTATAACATTCTACTGCATAATCCATCAAAGGTGAAAAAATATTTATATTGGTAAAATTCCTTAGTCCTACATTATACTTGCAATCTGAGATCTTATGTCCATAACTATTGCATTTAAAACAGTAACCAAAAAAGAGATGATTGAACTTGGGTGGTGGTCTTTGCCATGTTGTTGTAGGATCTATAAATCTTCTTATTTGATGTGTGACATTGGTGAAGCCATCATTGTCAATTCTCCTTTCATGCCTTGCATTATTGCTTTCCTTTGCATGTTTCGGTTTTTTTTTATCAACATGTTTCTTCTCTTCATTCTTTGTGGATTCTTCATTCATGGCCTTTGATCCATTTGACGATTCTCCTTCATCAAAACCCAAATAAAATTTGATGTCTGTTATTTATAATCTTATCCAGATTCATAGAACTTTTTTCACATTTGTGATAACAACTAATTTATTGATTCATCTCTTCTAGCTGCATTCTTAAACTAACAATCTCTTCTGCTAGCTTGCTGCAATAATCTATTTTCATGGTTATTTGCACTTTGAGATCTTCGAAGATTTTCTTGGATTCTTCTATCTGTACTTTCAAATTTGTTATGATTTCATTTGCATCCTCAAGCTTTCTTAAAGTTTTCTTATTCTTTTTTCTTTCTATCTTCAATTCATCTAGAGCTGCAATTAGTTCCTCTTCCAAATTCACTTCTGTGTCAATTTCTTCTTCATCACATTCCTATTCTTTTTTTTGTTTTTCTTCTTTGAGTGCCATGAAAAGAGCTTCACCTATTTCCTTTTCAGAATCCTCACTGGAGCTATCTTCTGATGAACTGACATTCTTGGAGATGAAACTTTTCTTCTTGAAGTCACCTTTTCTAAAATTTGTTTTTTTCTTCCAATCACTTCTTTCTTCATGCGATCCTTCATCACTTTTGTTCTTATCATTAAATGGACATTTAGCTACAAAATACCCAATGCCTCCATAGTTGAAACATTTAAACGGTAACTTTCCTTTGTATTTTCCTTTTCCCATTTTTAGTTTTCAAACAAATTTTACTTCCATTTCATCTGATGTCTCTTCTTCCAAGGATTCTTTTTTTGCTTTCATATTTTTATGGGCTTTAAAAGCAGCTTCTCTGTCTTTGGGTTTATATTTTCCTATTCTCATCTCATATACATTCAAATAACCATGCATCTCATCCATACTAAAAGAATTTAGATATTTAGCTTCTTCTATAGCTGAAACTTTAGAATCAAATATTTGGGTAAGGGATCTTAATACCTTTTTCACGATGATAGAATCTTTGATTTCCTCATCGAGTCCTCTAATCACACTAATGACTTCATTAACTCTCAGCATATATGCCTCTATATTCTCATTGTCATTCATCTTTAATACTTCAAACTAATCTTGATGTGTTTGTAACTTGGCCTCCTTGATCTTAACGTCTCCTTCATGAATGCTCTTCAGTTTGTCCCATATTTCCTTTGCAATTTTACAACCCATAATCTTTACCAGTTCGCTATCCACTAATCCACACATGATAGCATTCTTTGCTTTTGAGTCATTCTCAAATAGTTTCTTATCGACAGCATCGGTTGGAGAAGTGGTGGGTATTGTGTATCCACTATCTACTAAAGCCCAAATGTCGTATCCCAAAGCACAAAGATATGTCTGCATCCTGAGTCTCCAAAATAAATAATTAGTTTCATCAAACAATGGTGCTTTGTTTGATGAGAAGCCTTCACCACTTGCCATTGTGTTACTTCCAAGATCACCTAGCCGATTAAGCCTGTTTAAGAACCTCGTTCTCATACCAATTGTTAGTCTCACAATGACACTGAGAGGGGGGGTGAATTAGTGCAGCTCTTTAAAACTTAAATCTTCAACACTCAAAGCCAAAAAAATGAAAACTTAAAACCAAATAAAGCAAGTATAACAAGAGAACATCACACAACACAAGATATACCGAGGTTCACCGATTTGGCTACATCTCCAAAAATGACTGTTTAGAATCCCATCCAAATCTAGCCTTTGCAAAGCACCAACTTTATAATCAATTTACAAGCACCCACTAGAAGGAGCACCAACCCCTGATTTATCTGCACCAACAGAAAGGAGCACCAACCCCTGATTTATCTACACCAACAAAAAGGAGCACCAACCCCTCTACCAAGCACCCACTTGATTTTGATATTGATAATAAAATGGCATATATGAACATCTTCACTGAAACTAGAATTCTCTATGGTCTATAAGCTCAAAATCTAAAACTTTCTATTTCACCCAGTATAACATCCCTCTCTCTGCATTACTCAGAATTTCAATCTTCTCTTCTCACACAAAAAAAAACTAATTTTTATCTTAGCTCGTTCTACCAATTGCTAAACGCTTTCTGGGTATTGTGCATCACTTTGTCTGCGAACTTCTATCACAATTTCAGCCAAAATGGATATCATATGAGAAAGTTATGCCCAAAATATTTAAGTGACATTTTTCATCACTCTCCAAAAATCATGGATTTTCACTCTATCTTTCTCCACACACACTTCTCTCTTCACAAAATAAAGTCCCCACATTTCAATAAAATACCTTCTCACTTAAAAATCACACACTTGCATTCTTTTTCCCTTTTCAATTTTAAAAATATTTTCTTTACTGAAGCTTCTTAAAACAATATTTCCTTTTTTTATTTTGAGAAGGCATTTCGTCAAACACGTCACATGCAAATAATTGACACCTTACTCGTTCTCTTACTTCAGAGCCACTTGACACCTCAAACCAAAAATTAGAGATTATCTATTTGATGCCTTGAAGGTGTAACAACACTAAAACTGAAACTCTAGCGACTTTGCAAGGTCGAAATGACCAACTTAAGGATTTTGCACAAGTGGAACAAATTGACATTAAAGTGACTTGTACCATTTTTGCAACAATCATAACTCTCACCTCGTAACTCTTTTTTCTTTGCAATTTTAAACATAGAATATCTATAATTCTGACTACATCCATTCTAAATCTCACTTCATAACTCTTACGTTTCACCTGTACTACCTCCATGAAAACTGTTGCTGACACACTTTTTCCAAAAAGAGCATTTTTGTGACAGTCTTGCAACGCTTGTAATATTCGCCTCGTTTCTCCATTTTGGTGGAAATTTAGAAAACATGTTCTTGAATATAATGACCACCTCCAGTTCAAATTTAGCTATCAAATTAGTCTCGGTTTGCTCGCAATGCTTCTAAAAAATTGCCCTTTTTTAGCCTATACAACCACTTGCCAAATCATCCGCCAAGATACCGAAAACGTCATCGATCAATCCAAACACTGTTCTGACACCTCCAATGCTGTTATGGAATGTTTCTTGACATTTTGGCATGTTCCAAACTAATCCATATTGTCCAACTACGCCCGTGGTGACTTTTACAATTTTGATAACTTCTTGATGATTTTTTCAACTTTTGCAAATTTGCACAACCTGTAACAACTTCACCCGAACATCAAAAACATCCTCATAAGCATTTAACATCACTGTACATACTCTGAATAACCTCCGAACAACTATCCACTGCATCAACCTGTCCATCTGAGTGTGTTGACAACAATGACAATATTATCGATGCACCTTGCTTAACAAACAACTCATCAGAGAGGACCCCATAACACCCTCTAATGAATCCTCATGCGATCATACCTAGGATGTGAGGAACATTCTCCTACTTTCTCCAAGAAATGAGATATAATATCCACTATTGCATCTCAAGTCCATTACACTAAAGGACCAAATATCCATTATATATTTTTCAAGTCGGTTCTGCTGAAATAAAACATAATACCCGCTACTATATTTTAAGTCTATTCCATTAAAATGAAACATAATATCCACTACTATATTTCAAGTCTATGTTATTAAAATAAAAAATAATATCCACTACTACATTTCAAGTCTATGTCATTAAAATGAAACATAATATCCACTATTACATTTCAATCTATTCCTTTAAAATGAAATATAATATCCACTACTACATTTCAAGTCTATTCCATTAAAATAAAACATAATATCCACTACTATATTTTAAGTTTATTCCATTAAAATGAAATATAATATCCACTATTATATTTCAAGTCTATGCTATTAAAATGAAACATAACATCCACTACTATTTCAAGTCTATCCCATTAAAATGAAACATAATATCCACTACTCTATCTCAAGTCCATTTCATTAGAATGAAATATAATATCCACTACTATATTTCAAGTCTATTCCATTAAATGAAACATAATATCCACTACTATATTTCAAGTCCATTCCATTAAAATGAAATATAATATCCACTACTATATTTCAAGTCTATGCTATTAAAATGAAACATAATATCCACTACTACATTTCAAGTCTATTCCATCAAAATGAAACATAATATCGACTACTATATTTCAAGTCTACTATCTACGTTTGTGATAACAACTAATTTTTTTATTCATCTCTTCTAGCTGTATTCTTAAACCAACAATATCTTCTTCTAGCTTGCTGCAATAATATATTTTCATGGTTATTTGCACTTTGAGATTTTCAAAGATTTTCTTGGATTCTTCTATTTGTACTTTCAAATTTGTTATGATTTCATTTGCATCCTCAAGATTTCTTGAAATTTTCTTATTCTTTTTTCTTTCTATCTTCAATTCATCTAGAGTTGTAATTAGTTCCTCTTCCAAATTCACTTTTGCGTCAATTTCTTCTTTATCACATTCCTGTTCTTTTTCTGGTTTTTCTTCTTTGAGTGCCATGAAAAGAGCTTCACTTGTTTCCTTTTCAGATTCCTCACTGGAGCTATCTTCTGATGAACTGACATTCTTGGATATGAAACTTTTCTTCTTGAAGTTGCCTTTTTTGAAATTTATTTTTTTCTTCCAATCACTTCTTTCTTTGTGTGATCCTTCATCACTTTTGTTCTTATCATTAAATAGACATTTAGCTGCAAAATGCCCAATGCCTCCACAATTGAAACATTTAAACGATAACTTTCCTCTGTATTTTCCTTTTCCCCTTTTTAGTTTTTGAACAAAGTTTACTTCCATTTCATCTGATGTCTCTTATTTCTCAGATTCTTGTTTTGCTTTCATATTTTTATGGGCTTTAAAAGTAGCTTCTTTGTCTGTGGGTTTATATTTTCCTATTCTCATCTCATATGCAGTCAAAGAACCATGCATCTCATCCATAATAAAAGAATTTAGATATTTAGCTTATTCTATAGCTGAAACTTTAGAATCAAATATTTGGGGAAGGGATCTTAATACCTTTTTTTACGATGATAAAATCTTTGATTTCCTTGTCGAGTCCTCTAATCGCATTAATGACTTCATTAACTCAGCATATATGCCTCTATATTCTCATCGTCATTCATATTTAATACTTCAAACTGAGCTTGATGTGTTTGTAACTTGGCCTCCTTGATCTTAACATCTCCTTCATGAATGCTCTTCAGTTTTTCCCATATTTCCTTTGCCATTTTACAACCCATAATCTTTACCAGTTCATTGTCCACTAATCCACACATGATAGCATTCTTTTATTTTGAGTCATTCTCAAACAGTTTCTTACCGACAACATCGGTTGGAGAAGTGGTGGGTATTGTGTATCCACTATCTACTGAATCCCAAATGTTGTATCCCAAAGCACAAAGATATGTCTGCATCCTGAGTCTCCAAAATGCATAATTAGTTCCATCAAAAAATGATGCTTTATTTGATGAGAAGCCTTCACCATCTGCCATTGTGTCACTTTCAAGATCACCCTAGCCGGTTAATCCTGTTCAGAAACCTCGCTCTAATACCAATTGTTAGTCTCACAATGACATTGAGAGGGGGGTGAATCAGTGTAGCTCTTTAAAACTTAAATCTTCAACACTCAAAGCCAAAACAATGAAAACATAAAACCAAATAAAGCAAGTATAACAAGAGAATATCACACAACACAAGATGTACCGAGGTTAGAAAACCTTATGACTATAATATTCTATCGTACCTCGGAGGGGAGAGCAAAGGATGTTGATGGGTAGGAAGTCTGCAGGGGATATTGGGAGCGGCGATGGTTCAGTTCTTGGACGCAACGAAGCAATCGAAGGGCATCAATAATCCAATGGAGCGGAAATGCCCGGCCCATTGAAGATGACCGGGCTGGCAACGGTATTGGTCGAGGTAAGGACCCACCAGACAAAGGGGGTGGTGGGGCTCAAAAGTCTTATGCCCAAGTAGCAGCCTCAGAAACCCTAAACGGGTTTTTTACCAAAGAGTTATTTTTGGTTGGGGATGAGCTGGACATCCCGATGGAAGTTCTTTTAAGCTTCATGGAGTTTGAGAAATTTACCCTAATAGGTAAATTCATTGGAGGCCGTCCCGACATGGAAACTATCCAAAAATGGGCAGCAAGCAAATGGAGGACTTCTGGCCATTTGGATCTGGTGGCCCTATCCTGGGGTTTTTTTGCCATTAGATTGAACAATAAGGAGGATTACTATAAAATTATGGCTCGTGGGCCATGGTTTTTGGGTCGCAGAAGTTTATTTCTCAGGAAGTGGGACATGGATTTCAGTCCGGAGACCCAGAACATCAACATTGCCCCAATATGGGTTAGGCTCCCAAATCTTCCCCTCTTTGGCTGGCATGAAATGTCATAAGAGGTATTACGCGTTCCATTGGGGAGTTGGTCACCATTGACCCTCCCACCCGAGCTCAAACAAGGTTCGTCCAGGCCCGATTTTGCGTTCTGGCATATTTGGAGGTAGAACTCCCAACTTCCATCACTCTTCGGTCTAGAGGTACTATTCTTCATAAACAAGCAATTGTCTATGAAAATAGACTAGCTTTCTGCACCCAGTGTCGATCCCAAGGGCACCTCCAGTCCTAGTTTCCTCTTCAAAAACTGGGAAAACAAAAATGTGAAAACAACAACCCCCTGGAGCACAAGGAAGATCAGGCAAAGCAACAAAATCTCCCAGATGCGAAGGGCCATGGATCCCCAAGCCCCTCTAGAGATTGTGGCAGAATCTCTCAGCCTAAAGAGAACCCTCTCTCCAATCGGACCCCGAGCATCTTGAGGCTGACAACCAACAAGGAGCAGACTCCCACTTGGAAAGTGAACCGCAAAAATATATGGAACAGACACCTTCCTAAGTTTTGACTCAGGCTATTCCTCTGCTCCAATATACGGGTCATCCCAATTTCAGTCAGTCGCAGACGCTGCTAGAAGATTACCTCTTAGGAAGGAGGGGTGAACAGTTCGGTCACATTAGCCCCCAGAATATGAGGAGCCAAAAGCAAAGTGTGGATTTTGGTAGTGAGAGGAAGCAGGGTCGTCCTCCTAACAAGGAAAGGCGAGACAAAGAGACTACAACTAACATTGCAAATGGAACCTAGCATTTTTTTGTTCTGGATGACTGTGACACACAGTCGGACGAAGCACATGCATCAAAACCTCCCCCTCAACAAAGAAGGGGAGGCAAGAAAAACTTCAAAATGTATAGATGAAAGTCCTCTCATGGAATGTGAGAGGACTGAATGGTGCAACCAAGCAAAGGTTAGTGGCTGATCTTCGTAGGAGGATTAACCCTTCTATCCTTATTTTGCAAGAGACCAAGCTTGATGCTATCTCCTCTGACAAAGTGGCGAAGGCCATTTGGGCCAAGGCAAATTTTTTGTCTAGCCCTGCAGTGGGAAAAGCGGGAGGACTCATGGTTCTGTGGGACCCTTCGATGTTTGAGGGTAGCTTGCTATCAACTTCCAATAGAATCATCAATGTACTGTTCCAGTCCAAAACCTCCAATTTTTCTTGGATTCTGTGCAACGTTTATGCTTCAAATTCTGCCACAGAGAGAGCAGAAATGTGGAAAGCTATATCTCTGATGAGGGAGAATTTTAGAAACTTTTCCTGGGTTTTAGGGGGTGACTTCAATTTTCCCCTTCATCCTTCGGAGAAAAAAGGAGGGTCTGACCACTCTAGCCACAGCTTGGAAGATTTCAGAGATTTTGTCTCTGCTAATGGACTGCTTGACATCGAACTCAAAGGGGCTTCCTTCACTTGGAGTAATAGAAGGATTGAGGGCGGTTTGATTCAAGTCAAACTTGATAGATTCTTCATTTCCCCAGAAGACATTCCCATCCTTGGCGGGGCTATCCTTTCGGCTCTTCCAAGGATTGGGTCTAACCATAACCCTATTTTCTTGGAGGTGAAATATGGGCCTGTTTTTATGACCCCTTTCAGATTCGAATCCATGTGGATTTCCCACAAAGACTTCAAAGGATTTGTTTCAGCATGGTGGCAATCGAAAGTGGAAGGAAGCGCTCCTAAGAGAGTGGCTTTAAAGCTCAAAATGGTCAAAGAAAAACTGAAGATTTGGAACAAAGAGGTTTTTGGCAACATTTTTTAGTCCAAAAAATCCATCGCTGAGAACCTGAATGTTGTGGAGGAAAGGATGGTTGTCGAAGGTTACACTAAGGGTCTCAGGGAGGAAGAGCAAAACCTTTTGGTGGACTTTCATTCTATTATCATTAGGGAGGAAACTTTCTAGCGCCAGAAATCTCGTGACCTGTGGTTGAAGAATGGAGATTCCAACACAAGATTTTTTCACGCATCTACTATGAGGCACAGGGGGGCCAACAAGATCAGAGAAGTGACTTGTAAGGATGGGCACATTACCAGGGAGATTGAGGAAATTAGGAGCGAAGCGGTTAATTTCTTTCAGGATTTGCTTGGCTCTCCTTCGGATAGCAACCTCCAGGTCCAGAAATCTATGCTCACCAATTTTTTTACTAAAGTTCCCCATGAGGTAAGCATGAAACTTTTGGAACATTTTTCCTCGTCTAAGATTAAGGAAGCTTTGTTATCCATGCAACCAGATAAGGCCCTTGGACCCGATGGTTTCCCCCCCCGATTCTTCCAATTCATGTGGGAGGTCGTGGGCCCGGAGGTCGTGGGCCCGGATGTGTGTGATGCTATTCGGGTAATCCAAGCGTCCATATCTATCCACCCGAAACTCAATTCCACCTTTCTTGCCCTCATTCCTAAGTCTCCTTCCTAAAAAAAATTTTGACTATCGGCCCATTAGCCTGTGCAATGTTTTTTACAAGATCCTTACCAAGTCTATAGCCAATAGACTCAAAACAATCCTCCCCCTCCTAATTGATCCTTGTCAAGGAAGCACTGTGAAAGGCAAAAACATTCTTAATGGTGTTATCATTGTCCATGAGACCCTTCATTCCACTTACCACTCTAAGAATGTTGTTCTTTTTCTTAAGCTCGACATGAACAAAGCCTTCAATCGTGTCGACCAAAATATTTTGTGTGCAGTCCTCCTAAAGTTCGGCTTTCATCCCCACTGGATTGACCTTGTCTACAGCTGTATATCCACTCCTTTTTTTTTGTCTTGGTCAATGGTTCCCCAGCTAGGCATTTCTAGAGCTCTAGAGGCCTCAAACAGGGCGATCCTCTTTCTCCCATCCTGTTCATTCTTCTGGCGGAGGTTCTGAGTTGGTCCATGAAAGAGGCTCTTCGGTAGAACAAGATTTTTGGCATCTTGTCAATTTCTAGAATTAATCCTGTCACTCATCAACAATTTGTGGACGACACCATCATATCCACTGGGGCGTCCGTTGTTCAAGCCAAGTCACTCAAGAGGATCCTGTCTCATTATGAGCAAGCTGTAGGGCAAAATGTCAATTACATCAAGAGCAAAATTTACTTTACTAACACTCCTCTGTGCAGACAAATTTGGATTGCTAGAATTCTTGAATGCACTATTGATTCCCTACCTATGTCCTATCTGGGGTTGCCTCTATCTTATAGCGGACGGGCCAGTGGGGACATGTGGAACATGATTCTTGAGCGCCTACACAGGAAACTCGACACTTGGAAGGGCAAACTCCTATCATAAGCTGGGAAAGCCACCCTTACCAAAGTCTGTCTTCAGGGGATCCCGACCTACTTCATGTCGATGTTCATGCTTCCGAGTGCAGTCCACTCCAATATTGAGAAGATTCAGAGGACCTTTCTTTGGTCTGGTAACGAAGAGAAATCTAGACTTCCCCTTGTAGCCTGGGACAAGGTGTGTTCGAGGATATATCAAGGCGGCCTGGGGTTGAGAAGATCCAGACTTATGAATTTTGCTCTGATCACGAAGCACGCTTGGAGGATTATGTCTAGCGACCCGATGGAGTGGGTTACACTGGTTAAAATGAAGTATCTTAGCCCCACTCCCTTCTTGGATGTTGAAACATCCTTCGTGGCATCGATCTTCTGGAAATCTGTGCTCCAAACCTGGCATTTGATCAGTCTGGGAGCCTGCTAGATTTTGGGTGATGGCAACTGCATTTCCTTTTGGAAGGATAGGTGGGTGACTGAAGAAGCCCTTGGGTTGAGGGCGGACCTCGTTGGGCTAAGAAGCTTGATCGACCCTAACGCCCAGCTCAGGGTGGCAGGTTTCATATATCGGAGCACCTGTTTCCCTCGGTGGAAGCTTCCTTTTGTGGAGGGGTTTAATAATGAGGTTACCTTCCTTGATAATATCCTTCAGTCGGTTTTAATTCCTTCTGCCAGAAGGAATGATAGTATCATCTGGAGTGGTACAGAGGATGGGTGTTTCTCTGTTAAATCAGCTTATGAGCTTCTCACCACCAAGACTGCTCTAGACTACAAGTGGAATACTGTTTGGAGGAAAGGAGTTGTTCCTAAAATCAACTTCTTCGCGTGGATTGCTTTCCATAATAAAGCCTTAACTATTGACAACCTTCACAAGAGAGGTTTTGCCTTCCCCAACAGGTGTTACTTGTGTTTAGCAGATTGTGAGACGAGGGATCATTTATTCTTGCATTGCCCGTTTTCCCACTCTATTCTGAGCATTGTCCTATCCTCCTTCCAGATCCTTTGGTGCTCTCCCCGATCCCTTAGAGATGCTTTTCATCAATGGCCTAATCCGTTCAAGAATCCCAAGCTCTGCTTCCTCCTCGATGCCTCCTTCCACCATTTAATTTGGCAAATTTGGTTAGAGAGGAATGCTAGAATATTTGGCAGAGCTCCTAGAGGGCCCCCTTATGTTGCTCAAAGGGCGTTATCTTATGTCATTGAGAATTCTATTACTGTTCCCATCCTCGTCCCCATATTCCTAGTGAAGAAGCTATTCTCAAAATGATGAATCTCTGGCCATTTTTTGAGGTTGTTAAAGGGCCCTGTCGAAGGAATGTTGTGTGGACCAAACCCCCCGCGAGGTGGATTAAATTAAACTTTGATGGAGCGGCTAAGGGGAATCCTGGGCCCGCTGGCGCTGGTGGGGTTGTCCGTGATCATGATGGGAATATTATGATGGCCTATTGTGAAGATTTGGGCTCCCAGATGAATCACTATGCTGAATCCCGAGGCGCTCTGAATGGTATTCAGATTCTCTCTGAGGATCCCCGACCTCTTATCATTGAGGGTGACTCACTCAACATCGTGAATTACCTTCTTGGCACCAAAAATCCATCTTGGAAAGTCTACAACATCATCCTCGAGGCTAGATCTCTTCTCTCCTATCGCGGTATATGGAAAGCAAATCATATTTTGAGAGAAGGAAATTGCGTGGCTGACCACATGGCCAATAAAGGGTTCAAGACCACGTGCCCGGTTGTGTGGTGATCTCGCTTCCTATCCAAGGTGAAAATGTTGGCTAGGGTAGACATCCCTTCCTGATGTTTTCCTTACACATTTTTTGGAAGGTCCATTCTGACGTGTTTTGGGGATCGTGATTAGCTGTCCTTGGTGTCTGTCTCTTTGTTTTTGGCTTCTTTTTGGGTTTCTATCGGGTCTGTCTTGTTTTCTTTTTGTTGTTGGGTCTCCAGGCCTAAAAGCCCTTTTTTTTGTTTTCAAGTCTGCAACATTAGGATGGTTTTATTTTCATTTAGGTTTATTGTTACAGCCAAGAGGTATGATGCATCATTATAAAGTTGGCTAATTTTGTACATAAGGTTTTGGGATCCTCTATAAAAAACCACTGTTAATATATTATAATAAGTGTATCGAGGTTCATCGATTTGGCTACATCCCCAAAAATGATGGTTTGGACTCCCATCCAAATCCAGCCTTTGTAAAGCACCAACTTTACAATCAATTTACCAGCACCCACTGGAAGGAGCACCAACCCCTGATTTATCTGCACCAACATAAAGGAGTACCAACCCCTGATTTATCTACACCAACAAAAAGGAGCACCAACCCCTCTACTAAGCACCCACTTGATTTTGATATTGATAATAAAATGACATATATGAATGTCTTCACTAAAACCAGAACCCTCTATGGTCTGTAAGCTCAAAATATAAAACTTTCTATTTCACCCAGTATAACATCCCTCTCTGTGCATTACTCAGAATTTGAATCTTCTCTTCTCACACAAAAAAAAAAACTAATTTTTCTCTTAGCTCATTCTACCAAAATTGATATCATATGAGAAATTTATGCCCAAAATACTGAAGTGACGTTCTTCACAACTCTCCAAAAATCATGGATTTTCACGCTTTATCTTTCTCCACACACACTTCTCTCTTCACAAAATAAAGTCCCCACATTTCAATAAAATCCCTTGTCACTTAAAAATCACACACTTGTATTATTTTTCCCTTTTCAATTTTAAAAATATTTTCTTTAATGAAGCTTCTTAAAACAATATTTCCTTTTTTTATTTTGAGAAGGCATTTCGTCAAACACGTCACATGCAAAGAATTGACACCTTACTCGTTCTCTTACTTCGGAGCCACGTGACACCTCAAACCAAAAATTAAATATTCTCTAATTGATGCCTTGAAGGTGTAACAATACTAAAACTGAAACTCTGGCGACTCTGAAAGGTCGAAACGGCCAACTGAAGGATTTTGCACAAGTGGAACAAATTGACATAAAAGTGACCTGTACCATTTTTGTAACAATCATAACTCTCACCTCGTAACTCTGTTTTCTCTAAAATTTGAAACGTAGAATCTCTACAATGCTGACTACATCTAGTACGAATCTCACTTTATAATACCTTACGGTTCACCTGTACCACCTCCACAAAAATTGTTACTGACACACTTTTTTCAAAAAGAACATTTTTGTGACAGTCTTGCAACGCTTGTAACATTTGCCTTGTTTCTCCATTTTGGTGGAAATTTAGAACACATGTTATTGAAGATAAAAAAACACCTCCAATTCAAATTTTGCTATCAAATTCTTCTCGGTTTGCTCGCAGTGCTTCTGACAAAACTGCCCTTTTTTAGCCTGTACAACCACTTGCCAAATCATCCGCCAAGATATCGAAAACGTCACTGATCAATCCAAAAACTGTGCTAATACCTCCAATGCTATTATGGATTGTTTCTTGACATGCTGGTATGTTCCAAACTGATCCATCCTGTCCAACTGCGCCCGTGATGACTTTTGCAATTTTTGACAACTTGATGATTTTTTCAACTTTTGCAAATTTGCATGAACAACCTGTAAAAACTTCACCCGAACATCAAAAACATTATCATAAGCACTGAAAATCATTGTACATACTCTGAAAAACCTCTGAACAACTATCCACTACATCAACCTTTCCATATGAGTGTGTTGAAAACAATGACAATATTGTCGATGCACCTTGCTCAACAAACAACTCATCAAATAGGACCCCATAACACCCTCTAATGAATCCTCATGCGATCATACCTAGGATATGAGGAACCTTCTCCTAATTTCTCCAAGAAATGAGATATAATATCCACTATTGCATCTCAAGTCCATTACACTAAAGGACCATATATCCATTGTATATTTTTCAAGTCGGTTCTGCTGAAATAAAACATAATACCCGCTACTATATTTTAAGTTTATTCCATTAAAATGAAACATAATATCCACTACTATATTTCAAGTCTATGTTATTAAAATAAAAAATAATATCCACTACTACATTTCAAGTCTATGTCATTAAAATGAAATATAATATCCACTACTACATTTCAAGTCTATCCCATTAAAATGAAATATAATATCCACTACTATATTTCAAGTCCATTCCATTAAAATAAAACATAATATCCACTACTATATTTTAAGTCTATTCCATTAAAATGAAATATAATATCCACTATTATATTCCAAGTCTATGCTATTAAAATGAAACATAACATCCACTACTATTTCAAGTCTATCCCATTAAAATGAAACATAATATCCACTACTCTATCTCAAGTCCATTCCATTAGAATGAAATATAATATCCACTACTATATTTCAAGTCTATCCCATTAAATGAAACATAATATACACTCCTATATTTCAAGTCCATTCCATTAAAATGAAACATAATATCCACTACTATATTTCAAGTCTATGCTATTAAAATGAAACATAATATCCACTACTACATTTCAAGTCTATCCCATTAAAATGAAACATAATATCCACTACTATATTTCACCTTACACATAGATTTTAGCTCAAACATAGGGAGATAAATAATGGCTTCATATTTACACAGGATGACATATCAAAGCAAAGTATAAAGATTCAAACATCAAATTTCTTAGGCCTTAAGACTCCAAGCTATCTAGAGATAGAAGCACTACATCTGAAATCCAAAGCTTACATGGTTGGATACCCCTGCCTCCTTGGGTCTTACCCGAAAGTGGCATCCCTTTTGGGATGTTTTCCACAAATAAAAATAAAAATAAAAATCTTACATGGTTAGAATACTTATTTGAAACAAAAAGGAGGGACCAAATATCTCAAGCCAGAGTGACCATACATTCAAACAAATATACCCAACCCAAGCTTAGTCAAAGCTTGATTCAATAAAACAAATGCCATTATTTTAATTTTTAAACGGATATCAAGACTTACAAATTTAACTATGAAAGTAAGAAGATAATATTAACGGGATTCCAACTTGATTTTTGCTTGAATCTGAGACTACAAATCTTTTGTTTTTCTTCTTGCAAATAATTTTTGAGCCTTTTTAGCCTTCTTTTCATTCCCCTCTACTTTCAAAGCTCCCATGTATAATCACCCCCTCCTCCTTTGGGGTTCTTTTCTCTGTATTTACCTTCCTCCAGACATGCGCTCTATCCAAGGAGGATGAAAGCCCATCCTCTTCTCAAAATTAACAAGAGGGGTACATACTCATCATTAAGGCTAGCTCCCTTTTCTCAATCCCATTGACATGAGCTCATTAATTCCATAATCTAAAAATTGTGAGCCATATCAAAAAATATTCAAACACTCATGAACCGGCCACATTAAATGAAGCCATCATAGGCATTAAAAATATTAAACACTTTATTTTCCAATTAATTCAATAATCAATGTCTAAGCTAATATTGAATTGTCAATTTAATAAGGTAATGGTTAATTATTTTAATTTAACCATTATACTCAGACAATATTAAACATTATCTCTTCTAATCAATTTAGAAAGCAAAAACCAATGCTATTTTGAAATTGTAAGCTCAACAAAGTAATGGCTAATTATTTTAATCTAACCATTATTCTCATAAGGTAATATTAAACTTTTCTTTTGCTAAACCATTAAAAATGATATTCAATCTATTATCAAATTGTTAGCTATAGTCTCCCTCACGTAAGGGCGGGTATTTTGTATAGTATAATGGCCTGGCATTAAGTTATAAATAAAGGGGGACCATTTGGTGATATAAGGAACCTTCACTATGTCTGCAAGATTAATGACTAATGCTCATCAGTTGTTGAAAGGTCCTAACTACACACCATGAAAAAACAAAATGAAGGCAATCCTGGTCATGGATAACTTATGGGATGTTGTTTCTTGAGCAACAACAAGACCTTCACCAGCTATTGGATCAACAACAACCACAGCTCCATCTGTTTCTCAGATAGACTTTGACAAGAAAGACAGCAAAGCAAAAGTGTTCATCTTGCTTGTTGTTTCAGACAAATTTCAACCCCACATTTTTGATTGTGCACATAGTAAAGCGGCATGGGATGCCCTTAAAACTATATATGATGGAAATAATGATTCCACTATTCTTTACCTTCAATCACAATTACACAGTCTAAGCATGAAGCAAGGAGAGACAGTTGAACACTTTCTTTGTAGAGTGTCTGAGTTGAAAGCAAAGTTGAATTCTTTGGGAGAACCTGTTGATGATAAGCTCCTTACCTCAATTGTATCAAGAGATTTACTTGATTATTATAGGGTGTTGATCACTTCCCTTCATATGTCACAATGGAAAGTTACCTTTGTTGAGTTGGTAAATATGCTTCAAGAAGAGGAGGCATGCCAACTTCAAAGAGATGATTCTTCTAACAAAACCGTTTATTCCAATAGGAAGGGTCCTAAGAAGAAGGGTAATTTTTAGAAAGGAGAAAATTCTAACAAATATTCAAAATGGAAACAAACTCAACAAACAAAAATATATTACAATATTTGTGACAAAGACAATCATGATACAAACAGATGTTGGCATAATAATAAACAACCTAAACAGAAAGGCCAGAACAAACCACAAAATAAGAATAAGCAATCCAAAGTGAATGTTGTTGTCGAATAATCTGACTCAGATTTTGAGAGGGCACACAAGGTGCTTATGACTACCATAGTTTCCAAATAGAAGGATCCTATTTGGCATGTCGATTTTGGTGCTAGTAAGCACATGACTGGCGACAAATCGTGGTTTGAGTCCTTTGAGGCCAAAGAGGGTAAACCTGTCACTATTGCTGATGATAAAACCTACAAGGTTCAGGGAGAAGGCATAATTTTAGTCACTCTTCCTGATGGCAACTGTCAAATTGAAAAAGTCCTCTATGTTCTAAGATTGGTAAACAATTTGTTATCGATCACACACATTTTGGATAAAGATATGGTTGTGAACTTTAGTGTTGACGGAGGCAAGAAGTGTTTTTCTATTACCAGGAGAGGTAAGAACATTGCAACCGCTTCATATAACCATGGCTTATTTGTCTTAGATGCTATCTCTACTCCACATGTAGCCATGACAGTCTCTACAAAGGAGGAAACTTCCCTATGGCACAAGAGATATGGGCATCTTAGTTTTGGCTACTTACTTGAGCTAAGTAAGTATGATATGGTAAAGGGTCTTCCTTCCCTTTCTTCCACATTGCTAGCGTACTATGACTGTTTGGCAAGAAAGCAGCATAGAGTACCTTTTGAGAAAATCTCTACAAGAGCAAAGAAACCTCTAGAGTTGATTCACACCAATCTGTGTGGTCCTTTCACACCCATCAGTTGTTGGGGGAAGAGGTATTTTTAGTTGTTTGGGTATGATTACTCATGAAATATGTGGTTGTTATTTCTTAATCTAAAATCTGAAGCATTTGGTTTCTTCCAGCAATTCAAGAAATCTGTTGAGGAGTTAGGGACTTCTATAAAGACCCTTCGCTCAGATCGAGGGGGGGAGTTTACCTCTAAAGAATTTTTTGCATTCTTTACTGCACATGGGATCACGAGACAGTTAACTACTTCTTATACTCCTCAACAAAATGGAGTTGTTGAAAGGAGGAACCGTTCCATCATGGAAATGGTTTGTTGCATGCTCACAGGAGCTAGTCTTGAGCAACAATATTGGGCAAAAGTTGTCACCACAGTAGTATATCTATTGAATAGGGCACCCACAAATGCCCTACAAGGAATGACTCCATAGGAATATTGGAGTGGTCGAAAACCCTCCATCTCTCATCTACGCATTTTTGGTTGTAATGCCTTCATGCACATACTAAAAGAGAAAAGGAAGAAGCTAGATGAGAAGACATTGAAGTGTATTCTTCTTGGATATGATGAGCACTCTAAGGGTTATCGTTTGATTGATAATTTGAACAAGAAGATTCATGTCAGTAGAGATGTTATTTTTGATGAAGCTTTCACATCACAAAGCACATCTGATGTATACCTAGATCTTGTGGAAATAAAAGTTGACAATGCCCCTTTGTCATCAAATACTGGAGGTTCATCTTCTTCACCACCATAGAAGAAGAATCCAAAATGGTATACAAGTAAAATCAGAGACTCAAAGTTATCCACTCCACTATATTTGACTTTGGATAGATCTCATACTTGTAGCATGGCTCGATAGGAGAGCAGCAATAGAGGCTACTGAGGTTGATGACCTTTGTCAATCTTTTGAGGAACTTTCTATAGATCTAGACAGAGAAATAGAGGATATGGATATAGATGATGATAGGGTGTTTATGTCTTCAATGAATGAACATGAACCTGCTTCTGTACCAAGATGCCCTTAGTGAGCCACAATGGAAGGCTGCTATGCATGTCTCTGATGAAAAACAAAACTTGGGAGCTTGTTAATCTTCCATACAAAAAGAAGTCCATAGGCTGAAAATGGGTGTACAAAGTAAAGTACAAGGCATATGGGACAATAGATAAGCATAAGGCCCATCTTGTTGCAAAGGGCTATGCACAAAAGGAAGGCATTGACTACAAAAAAACTTTTGCACCTACTACTCGGATGACCACTATTCGAGTTCTTTGTGCTATGGCAGCACAATATGGGTGGAAATTTCACCATATGGATGTCAAGAGTGCTTTTATGAATGGTGATCTCCAAGATGAAGTCTACATGACTCAACCAGAAGGGTTTGAAGTGGAAGGCCAAGAACAGAAAGTGTGCAAGTTGGTCAAATCCTTATATGGTTTAAAACAAGCTCCTCGATCTTGGTATATAAAAATGGATAATCACATCCTACAACATGGATTTAAGAGATTTTTGTCAGATGCAAACCTCTATTTCAAGAAATAAGGTTTTGATATAGTGTTTCTTGTACTCTATGTTGATGATCTACTCATTACAGGGATTTCAAAAACTATGATCTCTACTGTCAAACTAGACTTGTGTAAATATTTTGAGATGACAGATCTTGGACTTCTCCATTATTGTCTTGGTCTCAAAGTGAGCCAGAAAGAGCACTACATCAAAGTGTCTTAGAAAAAATATGCCAAGACATTGTTAGAAAAATATTGCATGACTTATTACAAGCCAATGGCAACACCAATGGAATCTAGGCTTCAGTTATTGTGATATGATGATTCACCTCAAGTAGATGGTACTCTCTATCGACAGCTGATTGGGAGTCTCATATATCTGACAAATACTATGAAAAGGATTGAAAATCCAACTAACTTCATATTATTTACAAGCTCATTATATAGGCTCTAATGGCCCAAAATACATAACCAAACCCACCAAATCATGGATTTGATCCAATATGCTTAACCATAAGCTATAATAGTGCAAAGGAGAATGCACGTAACTTCTAAGCTAAGAAAGAAAGGAAAGATGCTAACTAGAAGATCCTTTTAGCTATCTTGAAGTACACACTTCCTACTTTGAGTTCACACTTCCTAACTAACACTCCTAAATGACAACTAGAAGATAACTAGTGCCCACAAGTGCATGTGAGAAGGAGACTCACTTACAATATTAATTTGCAAGAAATAAACTATGCAAACCTAGCTAGGAATTACTAGAGGGGTCATATGAGTGATCAAACATCAATCCTCATCATGCCTCCCCACAATAGAAGCATTGGCCTCCAATGCTTTCAGAAGAGTAGGAAAGTCATGGGACATCTGATGAAAAGAAATCCAACGAGCCTGATGCGACAGCTGTCCTCGTCGAGCCACAAGATATGAGGTGGTAGACCCCTGGTGAGTCTGTCGAGTCTTCGTGTCATAGATCTGATCGAAATCCAATGGTAACTGAGAATCAGGAACCACGTCCACAGGATGACTGATAGCTGGTGCGGTCTCCAATGTAGAGTCAAAGTACAACTTCAAAAGATCTACATTGATGACGTCATGAATTCCCAAGTGTGCGGGAAGATCAAGGCGAAAAGCATTCTCGGACACCTATTGAAGAATAGTATAAGGCCCATAGCGAATCGGTTTGATTTTACTATGAGTCTTATCGATAAAACGTCGCTTGTCAAGATGCAACCAAACTTTGTCACCAACCTGAAATGGATGAGGAATTCGATGTCGATCCATGGCCTTTTTTCTTGTTGCTATGTCTTTTGCAAAATCTCAATCACCTTTGATTGAAGATTGTGCAAGTGTTGAATAAATGAGTGTGCCTTGTCTTGCTCCTTCTGAAGATGTGAAGTGACAGGAGAAGGCAAAGACAAAGGTAACTCATAAGGTGCCAAGGGCTGAAATCCCATACAAACCTCAAAAGGTGAGTGACCTGTAGAAGAATGTAGGGCCCTATTGTAGGCATGTTCAATATGAGTGAGACTCAAGTCCCACTTTGCTGGTGAAGCGTGATGATAGATTCGTAAACTTTGCACAAGGGTACGGTTTACCACTTCAATCTGCCCATCTGACTGCGGATGATAGGCGATGGAAAAGTTAAGGGAAACTCCCAAAATTTTCCACAAAGAACGCCAAAAGTGACCCACAAAGCGTGAATCACGATCCGATATAATGCTGGTAGGTAGACCAAAGGAACGCCAAATGCTGTCAAAGAACAATTGGGCTAAGTCTGCTGCAGAACTTGTCTTGCGGCATGGAATAAACTTAGCCATCTTACTGAATCTGTCAACCACCACGAACACACAATCATGTTGTCGCACTGTCATGGGAAAACCACTAACCAAATCCATGGAAATGCTTTCCCAAGGATGGGAAGGAATGGGCAAAGGCATGCCTAAGCCAAACTTCCTGTTAGCTGGTTTTGAACGACAACAAAGCGCACACTGTTTGAGAAATCTCAACACATCCCTCTGCATTTTAGGCCAGTAAAAAAATCTTTGCAAGTGATGAAGTGTTTTGTGCTTCCCAAAGTGACCACCATAAAGTGTAGAATGAGCTTCCTTAAGAAGTGACACCCTAGGCTCACAAGGAACACAAACCTTGTCCAATTTGTAAAGAAGTCCTTCTTTGATGTAGAAATCTTGGAAAGGACGCAAATTGGAAGAAGAAGGCTTACTCACTTGCTCAAATATTTTCCCAAAATCAGGATCCTGTGAATACTGATTAGGCCAAGTCTTAAATCCCAAGTGTGAAGTGGACATAACTGTTAAGGCAAGAGCGGTAGGAGGCCTACTCAAACAATCAGCAATAGTATTACTCTTCCCCTTTTTGTACTTGATCACCAAGTGAAATTGTTGGAGGTAAGAGGCCCACTTCATATGTCTTGATTCTTCAATTTTACTTTGAGATTGTAAAAACTTGAGAGGCATATGATCAGTGTGTACTACTGTATATTTTCCCAAAATATAATGTCTCCAAGTACTTGATAGCTTGAACTAATGCATACAACTCCTTGTCATATGTAGAATAGTTCAACTTAGCAGCAAAAAAGTTTTTGAATGATAAGCAACTGGATGACCATTCTGTTTGAGCACAGCTCCTAAGGCAACTTTAGAGGCATCCATTTCAATCTCAAAAGGTTGAGAGAGGTCGGGTAAAGTTAACACAGGTGTTGTACAAAGTTTCTTTTTGAGTTTCTCAAAGGCAATCTCTTGGCTTTTCTCCCAATGAAATGGAACTTTAGACTTAGTGAGATAATGCAATGGAGCTGCAAGAGTGGAATATTGAGGAATGAACTTGCGATAAAAATTCGCAAGTCCTAGGAAACTCCTTAACTCGGTGAGAGTTGAAGGAGGGGACCACTTAAGTAAAACATCAACTTTTGTGGGATCTACCTGAATTCCACTTTCACTAATCACATAACCAAGGTAAGAAACCGAAGTATTGCCAAAAGAACACTTGGAAGAATTGGCATATAATTGATTCTTCGCAAGAAGATCAAGTGTATGATGGATATGCCCAAGGTGTTCCTCCCAAGTTTTTGAGAATATCAATATATCATCAAGATATATTATTACAAATTTGTCAAGTACATCACGAAATACATCATTCATCAACCTCATGAAGGTTGCGGGAGCATTAGTAAGACCGAAGGGCATGACCAACCATTCAAAGAGGCCCATCTTCATCTTAAAAGTTGTCTTCCATGTATCCTCAGCTTGGATACGCACTTGATGATATCCACTTTTGAGATCTATTTTTGAAAAGAACTTAGCTCCTTGGAGCTGATCTAATAAATCATCAATGCGTGGTAGTGGATATCTATTCTTTACAAAAATTTTGTTCAAAGCACGAAAATCAATGCACAATCTCCAAGTGCCATATTTTTTAAGAACCAACAAAATAGGTGAGGCACAAGCAGAAGTACTTTCCTTAATGAAACCCTTAGACAACAAATCTTCTATTTGCCTTTTAATTTCTTCATTTTGCAAAATAGATTGTCTATACATGGGTGCATTAGGTAGTGAAGAACCAGGAATGATTTCAATACTGTGATTAATTGTGCGAATTGGAGGAAGAGACTTTGGCTCCTGAAATATGTGTGAGTAATTTTGCAATATTTTATCCATTGAAGAGTGTTGCTTTGGAATGGAAGTGGATGTAGGAGTGTTTTGAGAGCGAATGAAAATTAGAGCAACGTCACCACCTTTTTTAATTGCCCTTTTTGTTTGCTTGGAATTTAGAATGATGTTAGGAGTGTTGGTGCTTTTAATGAGAAAGACCTTACCATATTTTTGAAGTGTGTAGGTTCTTTTGAAAGCATCATAAACAACTCTCCGATCATACTGAAAAGGTTGTCCAAGCAAAATCCCACAACAATCCATAGGAGTCACATCACAAGTGACTTGATCTATGAAATGTGGGCCAAGTGCAAATTTTAATGTGCAAGTGTGAGTGATTTCTGAGCCCCTTCCACTATCCTTCCAACCCAAAGAATAAGGTTGAGGATGAGGCTCCATAGGTAACTTCAATCGCTCGACAATGGACCTCGCAATTAGATTTTTCTGCGAGCCATTATCCACTATACAATCTGTTGCAAAATTATGGAGCAAATGAGCTCGAGTGATGAACAAAGCATCACGAGCGCCCCTGATGAACTTACATTTACCAAGGTAACCTCATTGAGCTTACCTCGTAATTCCGTGTATACTCTAATTTCTCCCTACTGACTCAAGGGGACCTTTGGAAGCATCCTCCTCTTGAGTAGTGATGACTAAACTCTTCTTTTTAAGCTTAAAACAATCAGCTTTTTCATGACCTTTTTTCTTACAATAGTTACAAAAATTTTTAGAAGAAGAAGGTTTGGAAGAAGAAGAAGAAGGAGTAGAAGCGGAAGGAGAAGGAGAAGAAGGAGATGGAGAAGAAACATTCTTCTTTTGAGCAAAATTCTTCTTTTGTGAGAAAGAACTATTCCCTTTTGATGAGTTTGCAACCACTTGAGTAGCAAGTGCGCGGAATGCCTGCGAATGCGCTTTGAACTTGTCCTCCGCAAGTTGCGCCTGGTTGAAAACTGAATCCAATGTTTCCATAGAAACAAACATAATTTCCCTGTACAAATGTTCCAACAAGCCACTTTGAAATTTGAGAATCAAAGCTTTAATATCTTCCTCCACATTCAAAAGTATCATGTACCTGTTGAATTGAAAGATATATTCCTGCACAGTCATATTAGTACCTTGTCGAAATTGAAACCACTTAATTACCAATTCCTTAGAATAATTGGAAGGATAAAAATTGGTCTTAAGACAGTCTACAAGCTCATCCCAAGAGGTGAGTTCATCATGACCTCTTTTTCTTTCAACAAGTACTTTAGCTAAACCAGAAAGTTTTAGCTTAGCATATGGAACCATATCCTCATCTGAAAGCTGAGTGTAAGAAAACCAAGAACTCATGTCAAGAATCCAACTATTCAAGACTTCAGGGTTTCGGGATCCATCATAAAGTGGTACTTCACAATGAACTCTCAGGCGAGAATCATGAGCAGAAGTTGAAGCATTGTGGAGAGAAATATCATTTACCTTCATTGCAAGGTTACCGAGGACTTCTGCCATGGTAGTATCATTAGCTTTATCGGCTAAAGCATTCACAACATGTGCAAGTTCTGCCACTTGGGCAGCCAAGTCAGAAGCCATGTGAAACCGGGTATAAGCCAGAAGTAACAAGGACAAAAACACTTAAAAATCAGGGTAAAATCTGAAAATACCCTGTTACAATGCAGTGCCTTGAAAAATTACTCCTAAGGCTAAATATTTTAAAAATTTAAACTAACCTAAGGTTATAAATTTAATAATTTATTAATTTAAAAATAACTTAATTAAAAATTAAATTTTAATTAATCAAAGATTAATTAATTTAATTAAGTTATTAAAAAAATTAAATTAATAAATTAAAAAAAATTACATGCAAACCTTAAGAATAGTAAATTTAAAAAAATTACATGCATATGTTACCCATGGTTTGGCCAAAACTGCACTCCACCCTCTGTTGCATGAAATTCTGCAACTGCTATTGCACGTTTCCCGAGGCGATGCTAGTCAATGTTAATGGCCCACAATATTTTGCCCAATAAAAAAATATAAAATTTCCATGCAAGTTTGCTTGGTGCCTGGTGAGCAGCAACCCCAACGAGGCTAACTATTGCAGCCTCGTGGCTACGTGCAGGCCACAGTCTTCCCGACCAATCAATAACTAGCCAAGGCACTGACGCTTGTCAAATTTGGCAGGCATGACAGTGCCTGTCGTCTGTTGGCAGCTGACGCAACACACCACTTCCTCCTTGTGCCTGCCCCGTCGTCCCCCCCCTGTCGGTCATGGCAGGTCTGACAATGCCCTGTCGGCCTGTCATCTGTGGTAGGTCTAATAGCGTTGTCGGCCTGTCAGCCGTGACGTGACACAACCGACGTCCCGTCGGCTGTGTTGAACGTCGATCGACGTCCGTCGATAGCCGACAGGCAATGTCTGTCGACCGACGGGCGTCCGATGGCCGACGTCGATAGGCGACGGCGCTGACTCAATCGAGCCGCCTGCAAATAGTGGCCCTCGGCTCCTGTTGAGATGGGGCCGAGGGGCCAAAAATCCAAATATTTTTTTTTACAATTAAAATTTTAATTAATATATAAAGAAAATAATATATTAATTAAAATTTAAGTTTTCTAAATAAAAAAAATGAAATTTTTAAATTAACCAGAAGGGTTAATTTAACAACATTGAAAACTTAAACTTTTACAATTATTAGCAATTTTTGAAGGTAAATTACCTTCAAATTTTCCTAACAAATTGCTAATTGTCTATCATATCACCAAGACCCCTTCAGTAGCTCTCCTTTCAAGATCCAGTCGACACACGACCAGCGTTTGAAAGGCAACCAGACCCAAGTCGACACACGACCTGGTATAGATGCTCCTCAGTCTTCAAGACTCCTCAATGGCAGGAACAAATGGCTCCCTAATGCGTATTTCACCGTAGGAGTAGTCCAAACCTGCCAAGGGATTTTTGTAAGAGAGGAATCGGGGTAAAATTTTCCTATACCTCTTGAGCATAAGTAAAAATTTGGAACGAGGAGTTTGACGCCTAAGGAACTTCCTTCTGCGAATGGTTTTCAAGCTCCCCTTGAGCTTGAACCGAGTCCTCAATGAGAAAGAATTTCTCATGAAAAACAATCTATCTCCTACCCTCTCACCTCACAAGCCCTAGTGCAAACATAAACTAGGCTCTGATACCAATGAAAAGGATTGAAAATCCAACTAAGTTCATATTATTTACAAGCTCATTATATAGGCTCTAATGGCCCAAAATACATAACCAAACCCACCAAATCATGGATTTGATCCAATATGCTTAACCATAAGCTATAATAGTGCAAAGGAGAATGCACGTAACTTCTAAGCTAAGAAAGAAAGGAAATATGCTAACTAGAAGATCCTTTTAGCTATCTTGAAGTACACACTTCCTACTTTGAGTTCACACTTCCTAACTAACACTCCTAAATGACAACTAGAAGATAACTAGTGCCCACAAGTGCATGTGAGAAGGAGACTCACTTACAATATTAATTTGCAAGAAATAAACTATGCAAACCTAGCTAGGAATTACTAGAGGGGTCATATGAGTGATCAAACATCAATCCTCATCATATTGGGCCATATATTGTGTTTTCTATCAATTATCTTTTGAGGTTCATGCAGGAGCCTAATACCACTCATTGAAAAGCAGCAAAATGTGTTCTTCACTATGTTCGTGGTACAATGGAATATGGCCTAGAATACAAGAGGAATGACAAATTCTTCTTGCAAGGATACACGAACTCTGACTATGTTGGATCATATGATGATCGTAAGTTAACTTCAGGATATATATTTCATATTGGATTTGATCCTGTCTCTTGGCACAGTAAGAAGCAACAGGTGGTTACTATCTCATCTACAGAGGTAGAATATCGCACCGCACGTGAAGTTGTGTGCAAAGTAATATGGTTCTATCGCATTCTAACAAGTATGGGTCATCCATAAAAATCTCCAATACACTTCTTCTATGATAACCAGGGTGTTTTGAACCTTGTTAAGAATCTAGTTCATCATGAGAAAACCAAGCACATTTATACATAATGTCACTTCATTCGAGATGAAGTTCCAAGGCACCGAATTCAGCTTCAGTACATCTCCACCGATGCTCAAGTTGCAGATATTTTCACTAAGGCACTTGCACGTGTCAAATTTGAATTGTTTTTCAACTCTCTATGTATTACAAAATGATGTAATTAGGGGGGATGTTAGTATAGCTAGTGTTTATCTTATTAACCAAATAATGTAATAAGGGGGGATGTTAGTGTAGTTATATTTGTTTATTTTATTATTAGGCTATTGTTACGTTGTTATAACAATGGCTATTTCTCGCCTAGGAGGTTTCATCTTCACAAAACTATTCTAAGGCATCATATTTCATGCCTGGTTAGTTCCATCTTCACCGGACTATTCTAAGGCATCTATTGTATTATTTAAGCAATTGATTCAATGAGATTTAAGTTGGTTCACTCTACAATTAGAAGATTCTTATCTGGTATTTCAAGTGCATCTTTATAACCATCATCACTGAAACTATAGCTATATCTAGTGCAATCATCTTCAAGATGTCCAAATTTACCACATCTAAAACATTTGAGAATAGTTGGAGTCATTTTCTCTTTAACCATAAATAGGACTTCATCTCTATCATTATCTGAAAAATTAGCATCACTATCAAATGAGTACTTACTTGCATTATCTGCATAGTAGCTTTTATTTTACCTTTGGAAGAACTTCTTTCCTTATTTGTTTTGTTCATCCTTGCCTTTCTTCTAGTACCTGTGTCTTTCTGATTCCCTGTACTTATGGTCATGTGATTATTCATCACTGTTGTACTTTGGCTTTTTGCACTCTATTGCATAATGTCCATACTTTCCACAATTGAAGCACTTAATAGATTTAACATCTATGAATATTTTTGAACCTTTATCTCTCCTACCATAGCTAGCTTCCTCACTAGATGACTCACTGCTCGATTCTATCTACTTTCCCTTTTTCTTTTTATCCACTTTGAAAGTAGCTTCATTCAGAGGAATATGATTTTTTGTTATTATATCAAAAGTAGTAAGCATACCAAGAAAAGAATTCCTTGTCAAAGAATCACTATCAATTGATATTTCTATAGCAGAAACCTTTTCACTATACCTTTTTGGAAGATTTATCAAGATCTTATCACAAGCATCTGATTAATCAACCTTCATTCCAAGACCTCTCATCTCATTCACAAGTTCATCAATCTTACTGAGATAATCATGAATATTTTCATCATCTCTCATTCTTAAGTTCTCAAATTCTCCTTTGAGATTTTTGATCTTAGATTTCCTGAAACCTTTATCACCCTCATATATGTCATGTAGTAGATCCCACATATCTTTTCCTATTTTACAATCCATAACCTTCATAGATTCTGATCTACCCAATCCTTTTATAATTGCATTCATAGCTCTTGAATTTGCATGCATTAGAATCTTACCTTCCTTATCTATCATAGGATTGAATGTAGAATCATATCCAAGTTCCACTGCATCCCAAACTTCATTTCCAAGTGCCATCAGGTGAAATCTCATCAACATACACCAATACAAGAAATCACTTCCATCAAAGACTGGTACTGCATTATTGAAGGGTCCATATCTTTGATCCTTTTGATCCATTGTGTTCTTAGATCGCTTTTTCTTAAATTTTTCAAACTCTTTTGAATGAAATCGCTCTGATACCAATTGAAGAACACAAGCTTATATTGAAAGGGAGGGTGAAGAGTATAAGACCACTTTTTACTTTTTTCTTCAATTCAACTTTCAATTCAATATTATGCAGTGTATAGATAGCAGTATCAATAGTAGTATTCAAAGTAATGCACAAAACACCATACACAATAGAGACACCACAATTTATGTGGTTCATCCAATGTGGGCTACTCCATGGAGAAAATATTTTACTAAAAATTTCTCAATAAATCTCTTTGGGAATCCTTCCCAATTACAATGTTTATGGACCTCTATCCAAAGGATATGTTGATCATCTAATCTCAAGTTCATGGATCTCTTCCACAGGATAACCCTTTCCCCTTCTGCTCTGGTTGGTGATCTTCTAGAAGACTCTCTCTCTATTGTTCTGAATTGTGGATCTCTCTCCACTTGAAGACTCCTCACTCAGATCTGTCTTCAATTGTCCTGGTTGTTGGATCTCTATCCATTGAGACTTTTTCCTCTGTACTCTATCACCTCTAAAGCTTTATCAATAGGTTCACTTAGAACTTGCTCAAATCTGCTCAATAGGTTCACTCAGAACCTGCTCAACTCTACTCAATAGGCTCACTCAGAACCTTATCAAATCTGCTTAATATGTTCACTCATAACCTGCTCAAATATTCTCAATAAGTCCTCTCTAGGACTTGCTCAAATCTGCATAGCAAGCTTTCTCAAAAGCTTACTCAAAATCAGTCCACAAGCCTTCTGAAATACTTACCTCAAATCATATTAACAAGCTCACATAAAACTTGTCCAATCACATAGAATCATAAAGAGAATTGTTAGAGACTCAATATGTTCTAAACTCAATGCTCAATAAATATATCAATTCAACCTCATAGAAGCATAAAGAGAATTTTTAGAGACTCAATATGTTCTATACTCAAATCCTAATCTTAACTCAAATTAATCTCAACTCAACTCAAATCAATCTCAACTCAAATCAACTCAGCTCAATCTTATAGAAGCATAAAGAGAATTGTTAGAGACTCAATATGTTCTATTCACAAACTCAATTTATTTCTCAACTCAATCTCAACTCAAATCATAATATAGAATAGTTTATTTTATGGAACTTGAACAACCACTTCACACATTCACTTGACTAGGCTCAAAAAACTCTACTCAACCAATCACCACAAGGAACAACTCTTTCTCACAAACCCTAGTCCAAACATGTATCACTCAACTCAAAATGTTTCTAGCAATGCTCAACCACAAATTTCACATAACAATGATACTCATGTTCTTTTCTAACTCAAGTTCAAGTTCTTTGCACAACCAATGGGCTTCAACAACAATGCTTATAAAACAAGGTTTAATCACAACTCTCAAACCAGAAAACCTTGAAGCATTTAAACCAACACTTTCGAAAAGGAAACCACAATCAATCCTTTTCTCTCCAATGATATTTCAGAAATCAACCACCATAAACAATCAATAGAGAATATTACCCATACTTTATTAATGCCAAGAAGTTGTCCATAAAATCTTCCACACTCAACACAACTTTCCTTTCCAATCTCAATGAGGGTTAGTGGACTTCAAATAATAATCACAAAATAAAGCATAACTCAATTTACACCTTTTTACTCCAACTCAATAATCACATCCACCAAATATATATTCAATAACCCTCAAGAAAAATATTTTTCTCAAGAATATTTCAATAATTAAAAACACTCTCCAAATAACATCTCAAAAATGTGTCAAATAAGTAGTAATCCTTATTACTCCTCAAACCACTTATACCCTAAAATAAATTAAAATCTATGCCTACTTACTTATCTCTCCAAAAACCACTTTTACTATAAAATTTATGCATAGATTTTAAACTAACAATAGCACCTAATAAAACAAAAACTTGTTTTAATTTTATTTTACAACTTTAATGCATACCTTGGCACGAATTTCAGAATATCAAACACAACATATACACCTTGGAAGCATGCACACGAAAAACCACAACCAGTGCACTATTTCCCTTTTACACAGCAAAAGGAAGTTCACAGGATCCAAACCTGAGTCCTGCGGCACCTGCATCCTAACAGACACTTGCACACCATGTGAGCTAGCGCTCCACACAATACCAAAAGTGCCTCACTCTCCTTTATCCTCCATGCAACAGCCAACACAAAATAGATTCCTCCTTTCTCAAGCAAAATGAAGTGCACGTGATTCGAACACTCGACCACTTGCCTCCCAACACCTTTGCACTGCTCGAGTTTCCAACAAGACAAACTACCCATGATGTCTTTGGATTTGACCACACCTCAACTTATTCATTGCCTTTACCTTTAAACATTTTTCACACGAGCTTTGTTCGCTTTCTAATAATCGCATTAACCACACGAGCAAGGATTAGGAATAATAAACCTTAGTCATCCTTTTATAGTCTTCTCCCTCATATTCGACGACGTCGGTGGATTACTTTTATTTTAATTTTAAAATTTAAATTTAAAATTTAAATAATTTAAAATTTAAACTAAATATTTAAAATTAAATATCTCCATCACTGGGGCACCTTTTTCGATGAAACGAAAAGCCAACTTGGGTTTTAAGAAAAACCCATTTCAGATCTGTCATCCATGGTTTTAAATAAAACATTTTATTTTGTCTGCCTTGGTTTTCACAAAAAGACTTTCCTTGCACTTTTCACAAAACATGGTGCATGCCATCATAGATCCTTTTGAAATCAAATAACCTTTTGACATCAATGACAACATTTTAGCTTAGGGACTCAAAATGTCCAACAATTTTCACAAACACCTAAGTTTCATGTCTCTAAAGAAACAATACTAACTATATGAAATGCTTAAAATAAAATGCATAAAATAAAGTATGCAACATACAAGAGCTATCCTAAACTATTCTTCCTTTGAATACTATTCTTAGGTTTGTGAGAAAGTAAAAAAAAAATTGAAGGCAAGTGTTCAAGAGAATGTAACATACAAAACTAAAATAATGTGAAACTACATGCAATGTATCCTTCTTGTCTAATTTAACAAAGGAGATAAAGGAATTAAAGCAACTAGAGATAAGGGTTCCTTGATCCTTATTTATCTGTGTATGCTTGAAATAGAAAACAAGGACTAGTCCTAGTTTCCTTTGTCCTTATTTGTATTAATAAAGTCTATAGAAAACATAGATCAACCTAACAACATACAATCACTTTTAAAATGAAGTGGCACTAACACTATTAAAGGGATTACCTTGACTGATGATTGAGATAAAATTATACCTTATCTATCTGAATCGTGAACTATAATATCATACCTCTTAGAATAAACATGAAATCTCATAAACCTATAAACATAAGCCAAAAGAACTTGGAAATTTTTTTGTTGGGTATTAAGACCTACTAGCATAGAGGAGACATATAGCTCTCTTGGTTAGAATCGGGCCCCAAGGTCTCCCTTAAAATACCAAAATTGCATAAATATTAAAATAACCAGTTTACATAATAGAATCATGTCAGGGAAGCAGAGGAGATGATCTTAAACATAGAATAGAATAAGGAAGAAAAGTGACTTTTACAGGTGGGTGGAAGAAAAGGATATCAAATAGAATCATGCCTAGCTGAGACAATCCATGATTCTGACTACATATGCTTTGAGATGACTAGACTAGTGGTAGAGGAGGAAAAAGATGTTAGGTTGATATAGATTTAATATTTTACACAAGCAAGGGGTGTTGGAAGCAATAGGACAAGAGGGTCCTTAAGCAGGTACTACAAACAAAATCATACCTTCTAAGGGAAAGGTGTGATATGGTAACAAAGAAGTGAAAGGGGATATTTTATGTAATAAGTTAAATTATAAGTCAACCAAAAATATGGAAGAGGGTTTACCAGGGAGAGTAGTCACAGATAGTATTCCTTTTCCCCCAAGCCTTTTATTATCAAAATAATAGCTTCTAACCTTAGGCCACAATCTTGATTGTGCTAGGCCTATTCTAAGGGGTAGGTGTCAAGAAAACAATCCTAGAAAAGCTAAAATGGGATGAATATATGGGCAAAGAAAATATATGGGTATCAAGCCAGGTGATGGAGGAGAAACATAGGTTTTTCCCCTGAATCCCACTACATATAAAATCATGCCTTAAAGTAGAAGGTCATGATTATGAATCTATGGACCTGACCAAGGTGGATTTGAACCAAAATGAGATCTCCTAGGGTAGCAAGTTGAGGTAATGAGTTTATTTGAGACTAAAACTATAGCTACACAACTCTTATAGTTGGAAAAAAAATCAAATCATGCAATAATATGATAAAATGAAAGGTTAGTACCAAAATGAAGTAATAACTAGTAGAAATAAAAATTTATATGGGATAAGAGAACAAACAAGGATTGAGTATTTCTCTCCTTGTTTTCCAATATGATCTCCCAAATTCCTCCCAAGTATAACACCAAAAAAAGGAAAGAGTTGAGTCACAAAAATGCCAAAGTTTCACTTCTTAGGAATTGCTTGTTGAGAATGAGGGTCCAAGGCCCCAATTATAGCAAATTTTTCCTTGGAGGGAAGATGAGAAGAATTCATGGAAAGGATAGGGAGGTGGTTGAATTTAAAAATTTCATATCCAATAAGGGTTGCCTAGGTATTCGACTACAAGGGTGGACGTCCTCAAGGGATGGTGCCATAAATGACCCAAACTCTCAAGGAGCATAGTGGATCCAAGATACATAGTACTTGGACTAGAAAAATAAAATCTTAGGGTGCCTCTAGACACCATGATTCCATGTATGTGATTGTTAGGAGTCACTTTAGGTAGGGACAAATGGCTCTTTAAAAAACAAATAGGAATGGTTTCAAAACGAGATTGTGATGTGTCTTAGAAGCTCGTAATTTTTTTGCAAGGTGAAAACCTTTAGAAATTGGGTGTCTATAGGTATGTGACCCTATATAGGTATGTGATATATAATAAAAGACCCTCCTTATGAATCCCACTAGTCCACCACAATATACTCCTCAAGAAGCTTAAAGTACATGTAATACTCTATGTGGGAGGTTGGCATCCTAGGCTCACTATATATCCAATTTAGCCTAATATTTGTAAGGTGGTTGTTCAAAAATTCATATGCAATCCTTAATAGGATGAACAATTGTTTATATTCGTATTAGTCTATTAATATGAGCTAACCTACAAAAACAAATATTTTATGATCTTGATTAAATTTATTATGGATTTTATCTTTATTAGGCTAGGGTTTAAGGTCAAGAAATCTTGGAGACCTATGGAGGTATTCATGTCGATATTACTAAACGGTAAGAAGGGGAGAATACCGCTTCTTACTTGAATATGTATATAGTATACATGTAAATACTAAAATTATGTTTTAATGTGTTAATCACCTATATTTTATCAACTATATTCCTTGATATAAAATCATATATAGCCTAATATTGACAAAAACAATGTGAGTGCAAAACATGTAAGAATACAGAAAGTGCAGGCAAATAATAGATAATGCTAAATGAAATTTCAGATTCAATGATGTTTGGAAAAATAAGTAAAATGATCTTTTTGAAGGATATATAAAGGGTAAGCAAGTACAATATCTAAGTTATTCTAAATGCAGTTATATTTCTTGCCTAGAACAAAGAAGTAATTTTTTACCTTATTGTATAAAACAAGTAAATCCCTTTTTAACAAGTAAATCATAATATGGAAATCATATTTATTAATTTAATTATAAATAACAATTACACTATGAGAATTAGAATAGAAATCATAGAATACCTAATTTCTAGTTTGTTTGAAGAGTATGCTAATCTAGAAAATACTATCAGATCCTATAAAATAGATAAATAAAAATAAAACAACAATTATGGTTAGCATGCAATATTTGATGAAATTCACATGCATAAGATAGTTAACAAAATTTTCAAAAATTATGGAAGAGAAAACTAGGGCATCGATTGGGTAGCCGAAGAGACTTCTTGTTTTTGTGGAATTGAAGACAATATTGTTGCCCCAGGAGGGCCCAATGGGGACACCTCTAGATCCTCTTTTAGAGAGAGTTCTTTTGCATATTTTTTAAAGGATAAATCTCCAATAGATACTGAAGAAGCACAAAAAACTGCATTAAAAATACGTTTTACGACTCATTGGAAATAGATCAACATCTCAACGATTTAATGGATGCTTTCCATAGTCAGAATCAAGGCAAAATATTGTCATTGAGAAAAGGATAGTAGAAGAAATAGTTTTATATAGAGCCAATCATGATTTGATCTGTAAATTCATGGGTATTCACCCTACCCTAAATTTTTTGCATTCCTAGATTCGGAAAAACTAGGAGCCTCTTGGTGAGTATTATTTGTGGTTTATTAGCAATGGATATTTTATTATTATTTTTTCTTCACTTACCGATAGAAATAGAGCTTTCAAATCAAAAAAGAGGAATCATGGTCCGGAAGGATTATTTGTTCAACCCTGGAGAGTGGGATTTGATCCTCGAATTGAACCCACTATTGTCCCGGTTTGGATCCGTTTATATGCACTTCCAATGGATTTTTGGAGCAACAAGGTATTGGAAATTATCGATAATTCCCTTGGAAGACATTTGGGTGTTTCCAAAGACACAATGGAATGAAACGCAACCATTTATACTAGATTATGCCTAGAAATAGATCTTAGCCAGCCTTTTTTTGTAGAGGTTGAACTCAAACTTGCAAGACTATCTTGGATTTAAAAACTGGATTATGAGGTATTGTCCTTCAAGTGTAGATTTTACCACAAATATGGGAATTTGGTCTGATCTTGCCCAAACAATATGAACATAAAAATAGAGGTTCCTTTGGGAATATCAAATCTTCCTAAGAAGTGTAAGTCAGCAATCAATAAATAAACAACTAATATTTCTTAGGGTAAAGAAGCACAGGGAGATGGTTTTGAATAGCCCAAAGAAGGAGAAGGAAAAAGAAAAAATATGGTAAAGATAAAACCCAACTCAAACCCTCCAATAGGTATATAATCTTCAAGACACTAGTGGACTAGGAAGAAGAACAATTCATGGAAGGAGTAGATGAGAATAACAAAAATAATAACCATGCTTAATCCCCTATTTCACTTCCTCCCATCCTAGAGCAGGTAATTTAGTGCGTTGAGTTACCGCAATCAGTTATTTTAGGGGCATTAATAGTGCATAAACAAGATAAATCGATAATTAATGATGTCATCATGGGTATAGCAAAAAATAATATATAAAGGCCAACTATAGGGATAACTCAAGTGGAAAAGAGATAAAAAATATTAGCTCTCAAGGAGTGGGTAGATGAAGAACACAATCTTATACTGAGAGGGGGAGTGAACAATATAAGATCACTTTTACTTTTCTTTTCCAAATAATATTATCCAATATTATCAATGGTAATATCAATAGCAGTAACCAAAGCAATTAAAAAATCATCACACATAATAGAGACACCAATTTAATGTGGTTCGCCCAATGTGGGCTACTCCATGAAGAAAATATTTCACTAAAATATTCTCAACAAAATGGACCTCTATCCAAAGGAGATACCAATACCCTAATCAAGTTCATGGATATCTATCCATAGGAGAACTCTTTCCCCTTTGTTGGTTTGTGGATATCTATCCATAGGAGAACTCCTCTGCTCTGGTTGGTGATCTCTTAGAATACTACTACCTCCACTACATTGGCTTATGGATATCTCTCCACTGAAGACTCCTATTCTCACTCAATATACCTCTATCCTCACTACCCTAGCTAATGGATATCTATCCACTAGAGACTATTGTCCTCTACTCTGTCCTCTACTCTGCTCAATATTTTTCTTTAATTTACACTAAACATTGTCCTTCGGTCTTAGCATAAATATGCTCAATATTTGTCTCAAATCTACACTAAATATTATCCTTTAGTCTAGCATAAATCTTCTCAATATTTTTCTTAAATCTTCACTAAATACTATCCTTTGGTCTAGATCAAATTTGCTCATAAGTCTATCTCTGGTTTGGCACAAATCTACCCTCAAATCTGCACCAAACTTTATTTTTCTGCTATGGCATAAATCTATCCTCAAATCTGCACCATACTTTATCCTCAAATCTATCCTCGAGCCTTAACACAAAGCTTGATCCAATCACAAATCAACTCTGCTCATATTTGTCTCAAGCCTTACCATAAATCTTGAAAAAATCAATCAATCAACTCTGCTTTCAAGTCTTCTCAAAGACTTAACTCAAATATGTCCAACAATTCCTCTCTAGAACTTATCCAATCTACTCAACAAGTCTTCACCAAGATTTACCTCAAATCTATCCAACAAGTCCTCTCTATAACTTGTCCAGTCTGCTCAACAAGTATTTACCAAGACTTACCTCAAATCTGTCCAACAAGTCCTCTTTAGAACTTGTTCAATTTTCTCAACAAGTATTCACCAAGACTTGCTTCAAATTTACTTGTAAGCTTCCATGAAATCTCACACAAATTTTTCCATAAGTCCCCTCTAGTACTTACTCAAATATTCACACAAGTTCTCACAAAAGCTTGCTTGATTCTATCCTTAAGTCCCCTCTAGGACTTACTCAAAACAATCCACTAGTTTTCACAAAAGCTTATTTAAATCAATTGCTAAACCTGCATACACAAACTCAACTCAATCTCTCATAGAAAACCTCTTCAATCACACAAATAAGTTTCACTTAGAATCTTGTTTAACTTATAGAAACATATAGAGAATGGTTAGAGACTCAATATGTTTCATACTCACAAAACACTCAATCACTTTCAAACTCTCCTTCAGGTCAACTTAGAATAAAGAACAATTTGTTTCATATAACTTGAACTATCACTCCAATGCATTCAATCAATAATTCTTATCCAACTTTACTCAACCAATCACTCAATGAAACACAACTTGCTTGCAAACCCTAAACAAGTGTTTCACAATTCTTCCAAAAACTCTCACTATGAAACTTAAACCTTGAATCAATATGATTCTAAATTCACATAACAATGATACTTATGATCTTTCACAAATCTTAGCTCAATATAGTTCTCAACTTCACATAACAATGATACTCATGATCTTTCACAAACCCTAACTCAAGATAGTTCTCAATTTCACATAACAATGATACTCATGTTCTTTCACTAACCCTAATCATGCACATGAAGGCTCACTCAATTCTTTCCAACAATGCTTATCAAACAACTTCCCATAACAATGATACTCATGTTCTTTCACAAACCCTAATCATGCACATGAAGTCTCACTCAAATATTTCCAACAATTCTTATCAAACAACTTCTCATAACAATGATACTCATGTTCTTTCACAAACACTAATCATGCACATGAAGGCTCACTCAAATATTTCCAAAAATGCTTATCAAACAAACCTTTTCACTCCAACCTTGCACTTCACAACATTCAACAAAATAATATTTCACTCACAAGGATGATATGCCCATACATTTTGTTTGATGGATATTTGACCTCAAAATTTGTCTCAATCACAATCAACCTTTTTGCCAATCTCAATGGTTAGATAACAAAAATCCTTCTCAAAATTTTCCCTCAAAATTATTTCACCATACAGAAATATTAAATCTCAAGTACACCTTATAATCTCCAAACTTCAAAATAATTAGCAAAGATTCAAAAATTTACTTTCACAATGATTTTCTTTATTCACCTTATTTCTCCTCTCAAAACAATTATCACAATTGTAGCTTTATTTCAAAATACAAAATATAATGTTCCTTTGCATACCTTATCACTCCTACTTAAATTCTAACCACCAAAATAAAAATAAAATATTTTAATTTTATAATCCCTTATATCTCCCTCAACAACTCATAAACCACCTTTTAATTTCAACACTATGCAATTTCCGATTTATCAAAACCAGTTTATGTGAGTAGAGATATAAATAAAGTGGCATACTTCCTAGCTAATATGGGTACTAAGAAGGAGGTAGGGGTTTAGTGGCATAGTGATATGGCTATTGAGGATGAGAGGACTAGGAAGGTTGGTGAGCAAATCTAGTGTTTAGCTAACTTGGACAACAATTATAGAAATACAGTTTAGGAGTTTTATGCTCCAATGTAAATCTTCTTTTATAGTTGTAAACAGATGAACAACCATTGTAGAAATATGGTTTAGGAGATTTGGTTCCAATGCAAATCTTCTTTTACTATTGTAAACATGTGCTCTCTTTGGCTAAGGTTGGTAGAAGTCTCATCCCAACTTGTAAATGATCTTTGTTTTAATATAATTTTTTCAAATTATTTTTCAAAACAATTATGGTTAGCATAAAGGGACATGCCAAGCTTGAGGAAGTATGTGCAAATTCCTTGGTTAGTGGGTCAAACCTCTATTTATTTTAAAAGAGTGTGAAAGATCACTAATACATAAGTATAAAAGCATAAGAGATTTTTCCACTGCTATAGAAATGACTATTGCTATTGTGAGTAGTGTTAGCTTTTGATACTCTAATACTTAATATAAATCATCAGAGGAAAATAATCATAGGATCTAATATAATGAAGTTGCAATATAATGAACCAAATAATATCTCAGAATGTAATAACAAATTGAATAACTCATAAGAATACTCACATAAACATGCTCATAATATTGCACATGAAAATACTGAAAATGCTATTGAATAAAGGTCTACTAATGCAAGCATAAAGATTTGCATGTTCGATTCACCTTCATAATATTACAATTCTTAGTCATAAATATATAATTGTATGCGACTCTTCATATGCTACACTCTTGACCTTCACTCTTCTTAATAACTCTTCATTTTTCTATTCTAAGGATACATGTGCACACTTACATATTAGACACTTGTGCACATCTACACTCATAACACTTGCACACATATTTACATGAAACTTGTGCATTTCTTGCATATTATTACATTACATAAAATATGAACACACTCACTATTCTAGGAAACAACCCTAATCTAATATTTACAATAATGTACCAAATAATGTAATATTCTCTAACACCCCCATGTATTGCATTATTTGGTTATTGAAGAATTTAGTCTTCAATATGGTCTTTATCCTTAATTGATTTTGCAATGTATGCGACCTTCATCTTGATCAGGTTCTTCTTTTCCTTGCTTTACCTTGTCTTTGAATTTTTTCTATTCTTCAGTCATTGTAGCTTCTTGTACTTTTCCTTCAATTTCATATTCTTGCACAAGAATCTTTTCTTTACCTTTAGAATCATGTGATCCTTTCTTTTCTTGTATAAATATTTCTAAACATTCACTTAAAACATCATAGTAAGATCCTGAGTTAGATGAACTTAAAGTATCAGTATTGCATGAGGAATGAAATATATTTTCCAAAAAGGATTCATCCACTTTTACTTTCTTCTTAAGAGATTCAATCAACTCCTTTTGTTTTATGCTCTCTTCTTTGTGAAATTTAAGTGTAAGCAATATCATATACACTATGCTAACAATATCCAAAGGAATCATAACACTATCTTTGTTATTGTCAATTACTTCAACAATTCTTGCATGTAGATAGTATTCTAATGTTTCAAAGTTTTCTTCTATTGCTTCATTATAGATGAAACTTGAAACTAGATCCAATTTTCCTTTAGATTTTTTAATCAAAATTTTTATTCCAAATTTTATGGCATTCACCCTTTCTTTTCTAATTGTATTCTCCATATCATTATCCAATGGGTTCATTGAATTATTTGAAGTAGACATCCTTATATCTCCCTAGGTTTTGAATGATAAATTTTAAGTTTCTAAATTTTTCAAAAACCTATGATGTTGAATTCCTTGTCTCCCTAATTAATTAGAAACTAGAAAATAAGAATGTTTGCAAATGTAAAAATTCCTAAGTTTGAAGTAGAATTCCTTATCCCTCCAAATTTAAATAATTTGCAAAAAATCTATAACTTTAAATTTCAACAAATATTAAAAATAAAACCTTTCAACTAATTAAAAACTTTGAAAAACTTCAATAAATGTATTGTATTTCCACTTATCACTCAAAAAAAGGAGAAATTAAGATAACTTCTACTTAATCCTTAAAAAATTTAAGTATGTATCTAAGGTATTAATACTCTATTAATATTATTATCTCTTCTATTAAACTCATTAAACCTTAGAGAAATCAATAATTAAATTCTTAAAGCCTTATCTTTCCCTTAACCTTATAAAAATATTCAAAATTTGAATTAAATCAACTTTCCTTACCTTTCTGCCCGCACGTTAATTTTTGAATGGATTTTCATTTGGGGCTTCCTTACATTGATGGATTTCTTTTCAAACATTTCTATGTCCCCCTGGGATATGGAGACTGCATTCGAATACAAATATGACTTCTTGATGACTTCCAAAAATTAGTTACACTTCTTCCATTTTGTCTTCCTTTCACCAATATGGTGCCTTAGCCATTTGCATGGTTTCAAGCATTTTTATGTTTTCCTATGCAGTGAATTAGGTTTCAATTAAGAATTTTGAACATTTAGATTTTCTTGGTTCAATAGTATCCTTCTCCTATAGTGGTGTTCGATATTCAAATTGGTAATCTCCCTAATTTCTCTAACATTCTTGCACTCGATTCTACTATCCAATACTATCGTTACCTTTAGTGCTTCTTGGCAAGGTGTCCACTCATGTGGCTATTTAGTTTCATGCAACTTGATGTGTCACCTTCTTCAATGTTCCATAGTCTTGGTGGTTAATGTTTCCTCCTTCATGTGTTACACTTTACTCGCTAGTCATTTTGCTTGCTCGATCCTTGGAATCCTATATACAATGCTTGATCCTTTACATTGTTCTTGGCTATACACTTGACATCTTATTCTCCCATGGCTTTTGACATTTTGATGCTTAGTTTATCTTTTACCTTGTATCTCTACTTCACCACTATGTCTTCGCTTGATGCTTGAACTCCTACAATGCTTCGATTTTTGACCCTTAATATTTTGCATCCCTTAGAATTCTACGCACTCTTGGTTGGTACTTGACCTCTACATTTCTTCTTTGCTCTACTCGATGGCATTTGCTTACCATTACTTTACCACTGATGGTTCCTGATATTCTTTTACATTCCAAAATGTTTTTACATGAGGTAAAACACTCCTACATATGGGTCTTGGTTTAGCTCTTGGATTCTACATTATAGGCTTGAATTTTGTGCTCATAGGTTGGCTTGAGTGCTTAGCTTATTTTGATACTCATATTGACTCCAACGCTTTTCTTAACTTTGGTGCTTAGCTTTGTATTAGGTGCTCTAATATTTGTAGAGTGATGTCTTCACTTTTGATTGTTGACTTGAATATCTTAAGACTACTTTCTTTTTCTAAAACTTATCTTCTTTGTGTAGGTGTAGGCGATATGTGGTGTTCTTCAAAAATCTGGCTACTTTTTAATGATTTACATAGCTTTTTTTGCACTTTAATATGACATCCTTGTTGCACTATGGGGGATCTCCTTGTTGGCTATCTAATGTCTGAAAACAACCTTTATCTATGCACTTTTTTCTTTTCTCTAAAAACTTTCAAGTTACTCTTAAATATAGCTTTATCTTATTGCCTTACATTCTAAATATTGTAGCCCTTGGCGTCTTTAATATTGATTCTCTTGACATTTTAATACTCAGCTCTCATCAGTTTTGTGTTTCACTTGGCTTTGATGAACACCTCTTCTTCACTCTATCATTCTTTAATTTGTACTGCATTCCCTTATGCTTATTACTTATTGCAAATACCTGATGTTCTAATCTCCTTTACACTTTAATATCTCCCCCTTATGCTCATATTCTGAGCATCATTGTGCCTGACTAACTCCTTGTTCTCTACTTAGGTTCAAGTGCACTACTTTTATATTCAATACTTTTAAGATTTCATCCTTAATAAAGATACTTACAATACTATCATAAGAACTTTCAACTTAACTCTTTCCTTGTTGTGGTTGTGGATCTCCTATAGTAGTTAGCTTATGACATTCTATATTGAAAAAAATATTACATATTTTTAATATTTGCCTTGTTTTCTCCTAAACATTGTCCTTTCCTTGTATTGTTCTTCAACGTTATCCTCAAAACCTTTCAATCTTATTGCCTTATTATCTTGCTACCTTATTAATGCTCTATCTCCAAAAACTTCTTGTCCTTTAACTCAGACTATCATCAATACTTCTTGTTGTCTTGAATTCTTCTATGATATTCAAAATTTTGGCAAGATACTTACCTTTGAAAAATGTTCTCTTCAAGTCTTTCTTGCTTGAACTCTTATTTTTTGTCTTGAAGTCTTATTGCTTCAATTCTTCTTCTTATTCTCATGAAGTCTTCTTGCAACCTTCAAGTTTTCTTACTTGCTTTCTATCTCTGTAGAGCAAGCTTTATATTAATGGTCTATTTTCTTTCTAAGGACCAATATATCAAGGACCTCTTTAAATGGGTCTCTTGTCTTTGCCTTCAATATTTAATGGGACATTCTTTAGATGGTCTCCAATCTTCCCTATCTTCTATAAAACCTCTTTTAATGAGCCTCCTTCTACCTTCAATGGTTTCTTAATATGTCTCATTTGTTTACTTCTTTCTTCTATGGGACATCTTTCCTTCGATATCCTATCTTTATCAATTTCAAGGTCTATCTTCAAGACATGAAACTATACTATAGACTACCTTCTATTCCAAATAAATTTCTTGAAATAGGTAAAATCAATCTATCTTATCAAGGTATATTTCTAATGATCTAAAATATACTTGATTGCAACTCAAATCAATCCCTGCATGAGGAAAGCTCAAGACCTTCAAGCAATAGAATATGAAAGTATTCTCTATTTGTTGTAGGAAGCTTCTTAACTTTTGAGATCAAAATTTCACTACAGCAATATCTTAGATAGATTTCTCTAGCATTACTTACGAATCCAATATGAAACTTTTTCCAATATCTAAAGCAAAATGACAATGACCAACTTTTCTTCTGAATTGGTTCTTCAAATTTATGAAACTTAATATTCACTTGTTATTCTTCAACCTAGTGTAAATAATCCTTGTTGATTCCTAGTCTTCATAGGTTATTCTTCAACCTTGTGGAAAGACTCTAGACTGATGCAACTTTCAAATAATGTGCAAGCAACCTTGTTGTAATTCTGATACCACTGTTAGCTTTTGATACTCTAATACTTAATATAAATAATCATAGGATCTAATATAATGAAGTTGCAATATAATGAACCAAATAATATCTTAGAATGTAATAACAAATTGAATAACTCATAAGAATACTTACATAAACATGCTCACAATATTGCACATAAAAATACTAAAATGCTATTGAATAAAGGTCTACTAATGCAAGAATAAAGCTTTGCACGTTTGATTCACCTTTATAATATTACAATGCTTAGTCACAAATATATAATTGTATGTGAATATTCATAAGTTACACTCTTGACCTTCACTCTTATTAATAACTCTTCATTTTCCTATCCTAAGGATACATGTGCACACTTACACATTAGACACTTGTGCACATTTACACTCATAACACTTGCACAAATATTTACATGATATTTGTGCATTTTCTACACATTATTACATTATATAAAATATTAACTCACTCACTAATATAGGAAACAACCCTAATCTAATATTTACAATAATTGGTTTGACCAAATCCCATAATGGGGGCAGAGGCCCAAGGTTCAAATATTGGAACTTGCCATACTGAACGCTTTTCCCTTTCTTGGTGCTTTCAATGGCGTAAAAGGTTCAAAATGATTGTGGCATGGTGTTTATAGGGGTGGACTGCACAAAGATTTATGTGATGGCTTTCAGGGTGGATAATGCAGAATATTGTGGTGGCCATAAAAAGTTGGATAACCTACCTGAATTCATAGTGGCTATCAATTCTACCATATAAAAAAACATTTACAATAATGTACCAAGGTGGTACATTGTCATGTATCAATAATGTATTATTCTCTAACAAGTAGAACAGAAAGGCATTAGATATTTACTAAAATATACTATAAGATATACAATATAAATTTAAGGAGTAACAAGTACCTTTAAATATAGCAGAAATACAAAGAGTAGACAATAAAACTAGACTACCATGTAATCATGATGCTAATTGATGTTAAATTATGCAATGTAAAGTTTGACTAAGTGAGACAACGATAAAAATTAGTTATAAATTATTGAAGATAAATAACCAATGAGATAAGAAAGCAATTAGTGAGTTCAATTGGGAAAAGCATTACTAAACAGTTTCTTGAGATATAGCAAAGAGAATTCCAAGAGGAACAAAGAAAGCGCAATCTCATATTAGAGGTTTTTCTTCGTCTTGTGTTGGTTTAATACTTCTCTTCTTATGGTCATAGATCACAAGATAATGAGACTTGGAGTATCCTATATACAAGAAAACATATAACGCTAGATATCAAGGTAGAATCTTAGCACACTGTACTTTTTGGCAACTTTTCCTTACCAAATTTAATTAATCCTCTTGTGCTCTTCACCAAGGTGGTATTTATATATGCTTTCAAACTATTGTACAGGTGTCAGGATTCTCCATCCTAACATAACTCTATTATTAATTAATTAATTATTATATGAAACATCACATCCTCTCATAGTAACCGTAGAGTAGATATAAGGGTAGGATAGATAATTCTTAGGAGAGGTATCCATTGAATAAGAAAACATATCTCATTGAGAGCATTGGTAGGGTTACCTCTATTGAAACATCGATACATTCCAAGGTGATTTAATACATTTTACTTGTTTTGCATCCATTTCCATTGTTATTCCACCTTTCTCCATTGCTAGGAATGAGGTTCCTACCATCTGGTATCATAGAAAGTGTCCTGAAGAACCTGTTCATAACCATTCTCACCAAAAACAAATTCCATCCGCTCACCATTGTCTTTCAAATCTTGCACCATTGTTATCATCTGTCATTATCAATTATTCATGGTTGTACCATTTTTTTATCACCAATATAATCATTACTCTCGCCCAAAAATCAACGTTGATCAAGCAGAGTGATCATTGCAGATAGGATACGAACATAAGTGTAAAGAAAAAAGAGCCATATTCTGAAGAATACATCATCTTCTGACAAACACAGTAAATCAGCGAAGTTCTTTTAAAATCCAGCAAACAAACAACATAAAAGGTGATTAAAATTACATTTAAATCCCTCAAAATCAATGGATCCTCATTTTGTTCATCACCCAGATCACATGCAAGCACAAAGAAATTTAAAAATCGCCAAAAAAAATGTGACCTACAGCGCGACGTAGAAATCCGATGAAGGTCATAACAAGGCGGCAGACTTTTTAAGGTCAAAAAATTATAGTTTTATAATTTTCATCACTGAAAAATCAATCGTCGCATATTTTTTTGATGTTGGGAGGGCAAATAAAAAAAGGTTTTTAAAAAAAAATTGGGATATAAAAATCCCACGTCCATTATGTTGTGGGTTTGAGAAGCTTTAAAGGTGCACGAACACCTTTACGTGGGTGTGACTACCACTGGGTAGTCACACATGCATGCGATCCTACTACCCCCTCCTCGCTTTCCAAAACTACCTCATAAGTCACCCTTACGCTGACCTTGACTATCACTTGCTCTTGCTCTTATCGTTGTTTTCGTATGCTCTTAGCTTCTTGTTGACACCACCTGCACTCTTGGTCGCCTGCCACTCGCTAGCCATTATCGCTCCGCCCACATCCACTCACTGACTTCTCCTCCGCTCTTGGTTGTTCACTAGTTATTGCCTTCTAGCCATTGTTTCCTATTAAATTTCAAAAATTCAAATTCAAAAAAGTGACCATTAGGTCTACAAAGTTGATAAACCAATTTTTTGATAAAATTAACATAAAATTTTTGCAAAAATTTATAACAAAAGCTTAATTTTTGTAAATTTAAATTTTTGAAAACCTAATTTTCACTACCAAGGAGGAAATACAAATCGCAAAACCACACCACAATGACCGATGGAAGGAGATCGCAGGACCCTATCAAATATTTTATGTAGGAATTTAATCGATGGAAGGACAATCTTGCAAATAAAATTATAACAAAAGAGGATTTTCACCAATGGAAGGATGAAAATACTATACAAAAGGTGGAATATGAAAATAAGATAGCAGACCTAGACTTAAAAATTGATGCCACTAACCACTCCGTCAATATGGTACAACAAAATTTAGCATTAATCCAAGTTGGCCAATCTACCGGAGCACCAACACACCAAGCATTACTTGGGAGACCACAAACGTCAATCCTACCTAGAACTACTAAATTAGATTTTCCAAAATTTGGAGGTGACCCCACCAATTGGATCTATCGGGCTGACCAAAACTTCTTCCTCTACTAGGTCCCTAAGGCACAGAAGGTTCGTATCGCATCATTCCAACTAGAAAATATTGCCACCCAATGGTATCAGTGGTACAAAAAGACAAATGGCCCCCTACATGGCTAAAATTTACAAAAAACCTAATGGTATGATTCGGCCCTACTAAATTCAAATATTTCACAAGAGTTCTTACCAAAATCTGCCAAATCACTACCATGCAAGAATACCAAGCTCGATTTGAAAACTTGGCAAATCTTACATCAGGGCTAAATACCTCATTCTTCCAAAGTTGTTTCATCAATGGCTTAAAGGAAGACATTAGAAGTAAAAATACTCAATCCCACTAACATGATGTAGAATATTGTGCTAGCCCAAATGGTGGAAGAGAAATTAAATAACCAAGGTCAACTGGGAAACTCATCTAAAGTAGAATCACAAAATACTTACCCTCCTCCAAAACTTAACCGAATCCTACCAATCAAATGCATCAACCCCGAGGAAATGAAAGAAAGAAGAGAAAAAGGTCTTTGTTTTCATTGTGATGAGAAATTTGTACCCAATAATAAATGCATTACACCCAAATTATATATTTTAGATGCAACTATTCCTTGTCAATCAACCAATGATGAAGAGGAGATCGAGGTAGAAGTCATGACGGATACACCCGATGATAGCACTCAAGGTCCACTAGAAATTTCTTTCAATACCCTCATCGGTAATTCTTCTCCTCAAACTATGAAAGTCCCCAGATCCTTCAAATGATAAAACCTTTTTATGCTTGTTGACTCCAATAGTATCCATAATTTCATCGACCCATGTGTAGCAAAATAATTTGACTGCTTTATCCATCCTTACAATAATGTTGAAGTCATGATTGGTAATGGGGGAAAGATTGCCTATAAAGAGAAATGCCAAAATATTAAGCTCACCTTGGGATATTACACCATGAAACATGACATGTATGCAATTCCCTTAGGAGGATGTGATATCATCCTAGGAGTACAATGGTTATGAACACTCAACACTATTCAATGGGATTTTGAAGATTTATGGATGAAATTCACAATAAATAATCAAACATATACTCTTAAAGGATTAAAATCAGGCCCTTCTCCACTAGTAAGCTCCCATCGAATGGAGAAAATTGTTCACAAAGGAGGCAAGGAAATGGTTGCCCACTTATTTTCTATCGAAGCCACCAAGAAAGCACAAAAAGGGTTGCCCCCTTGTCATCATTCTAATCCTACTATTCTTCCTACCTATCCCCCGCCAACACTTCCACCTTCAAAATATCCCTGCTTACGGGAATATGACATTAAAATAGTGCAATAACATGAGAAAATACTACTTGGAAAACATGGAACGAAGCTTCTCCCTTTGAGCTTTGAGGACAAAGCTCCTTTTAAGGAGGGTGGCATGTTAGGATTCTCCATCCTAACATAACTCTATTATTAATTAATTAATTATTATATGAAACATCACATCCTCTCATAGTAACCGTAGAGTAGATATAAGGGTAGGGTAGATAATTCTTAGGAAAGTCATCCATTGAATAAGAAAACATATCTCATTGAGAGCATTGGTAGGGTTACCTCTATTGAAACATCGATACATTCCAAGGTGATTTAATACATTTTACTTGTTTTGCATCCATTTCCATTGTTATTCCACCTTTCTCCATTGCTAGGAACGAGGTTCCTACTAAGAGACGATCAACATGTCCTACATGGTATACCAATATATAGATGTGACCATCTTAGGAAGATAGGGGAATATCTAGGGAATGTGCCTAGATTTGGCTCATATAGATAAAACAAATTGAGCCAAGTTACAATTTGACTAGTGTGATCGTCTAAAAAATCATGCTCAGATCTATCTATGTAGCTAGTGAATGAAAATGTGCTTCATAGAACTAGTGAATAAATGTAGTTTGAGTTCAAAAAAAACATAATAAATTTTAATTGTAATAATGCCATTATATCATGGTATTTCACAATTAGCTTAAAGTATGCCTAGGTGACACAACCTATATAGTTCTCCAAAAATAATCCTAAGTATTGATCGTTATAACTAGCCAATGGTTGTGAATTTTAGCCAAGTAGGTAAGATCACAATCAAGTGATGAAATGGATGGATGAATAAATACTATTGCACCAAGAGGTATTCATGTGATTAATCAAGTAATTAGTGTTAACTTGGAATACGATTAGGCCAATTTGTAATTGAAGTTACATGATCAACAAATGAGGGGGTTCCAAATGCATGTCCTATGAACTTAACCCACTAGGTTGGATAATAAAATTATGCTAGGTAGGATGTATCGTGTCATGTGTAGGTTTTAAAATTTGAAAACATAGATTGAATGAAATTCATGAGTCATAATGAATGGAGGATTTGTAGTGGTTTGGTGTTTTAGAAAGAAGATCCATGGTGTTTCACTATATAAGAAATTTTTGTAATGCTTTGATGATATGATAGGGGATTCATAGTGCTTCAATTCTACACCTTGAAGGTTTGTAGTGTTTTCACTATGAAAGAAGAATCCATGGTGCTTCAAAATTATGAAAGGGAGACACAGTTCTTTGGTTCTATGAGAGAAAAATCTATGGTATTTGTCCATGAAAGAAGAACTCATAGTAATTTGGAATTGAAGTATTATGGAAGAAATTTTTGTAGCATTTTGCTATAAAAGAAAGATCCATAATGTTTCGCTATGAAAGAAGAAATTGTAATGCTTTGGCACCATGGAAAAAATATTCACGGTGCTTTAGCACTATGGAAGAAAGACCCATGGTATTTCATTATAGAAGAATAATTCATAGCACTTTGGTATTGTGGAAGGGAGATTTATAGCACTTTGTTGCAGGTACTATAGGTTGGGTTTGTGATGTATAAGCCAATTTTCCTCATGTTGTTAGTAAAACATCAATGTATGTGTGCTCGTTGGAAAGATTTTTAATATCATTCTAATGGAGACACTTTTATAATGTTTTATGTAGGCTCAAAGTGGATATTAAGCATTGAATACTACTATGGGCACTATAAATATTATAATATTCAAATTTAAATGGATTTGGGACATTGCTTGTTATCATAATATTGGCATACATATGTTTATTGGAAATGTCTTTTAGAGCCTCTATAGATTTATGAAGATTTATAGTGGATATTAATACCTCAAAATATTTTGTGGACAAAGGTTACAGTGAACTAAGATGAACAAAATTGGGTGTGTAGTTTCAATTTATGAACATGAGCCTCAATGGACTTCTAGAAGGACGTTATATAAAGGATGTCCTAAATTTCACTTAAAATACCCCCAAGACATGTATGAATCTAAATATGATCAACTTATTATGAATTTTATTAATTCCCTTCCTCATAAGTAATAGAAAAATTATCATTATTGTTAAAACCCAAGTAGAGATAAGATCCCACTTTGTGTTACCAAATTTTTGCCAAATTACATAAAGCCCATGGAGATGTTTCCAAATTAAAACAAATAATATATTGTGTAGATAATGATAGCATAGGAGGAAAACGATAGTGATGTAGACAATGATTTTAATTAATCCTTAAACATTGAGACTAAGAATGATCCTTCTATTACTATTTTTGAGGTAGGTGTGGGGCATTACCAAGGAGGATCAATGGAAATTCCTATTTTAGATGATAATGATGATTAGCTTGATATATTGTTTTGTGCAATTATTTGTCGTATTTTTTTTAATGCTTAAGAATATTGAATGTAATCAATACTAGGCTAGATAGGTATAGAACAACTGATGCATTTGTTATATCTACTTCAAAACCTTTACATATATTAGGTGAAACATAAATTATTCCTTTGCCTAATCATTTAACAAAGGCTAAAAAATATAAGTTTCAAAACTATTATGTTGACTATCCTATTTTTGGAAATATTAATTATAGTATATATTTAACCTATCCTAAACTATGGATCCATGTTTATTAAAAATTCTCTAGAAGTACCAGGACCACCTCTTAAAGAGGAAATCCTAGTTATCACTAATTTTCCAATTTTTTATGGGCTTGTTCCTACTACTATCATAGTCCTTGATGACTATTTGACCTATATAACCCTAGTTTTGCCTAGATAGTTTGACATTTTTTAGGACATTTCTTAGCAATTGTGATCACTCCAAAATATGGAAATCCTAGTTCCTATAGGTTTTAGAAAAATAAAGAGTTTCCAAGCATTAAATATTGTTTCTCTTAGCTTATTTCTAGATCTAGAAACATTTTTCTACTTATTATCCAATAAGTGGCTTGATGATTTGATTGATCCTACACCCTCTTGTCCAACTAGGCTTCTAACCGAAGCTAAATTTTCTATTGAGCTAAAAACTAGGTTTGTCATAAAATATTTAAAAAAATTATAAGAAAATAAGAACAAACCCTAATAAACACATTCCTATATTTCTCAATGCTCAATCCCATGCTCATATTCTCCTTAGGTTTAGGGGCAAGAAGAATGTGAAAGAACCAATAGTTCAGGTTCCTAGTAATATTCACTTCTCCTATCATTGCCCAATGTTGAAGCTATCCTAGAATTCATTTATGCTAGAAAGGAAAGACTTCCCTAATAATTTCATAAGAAATGATTTCTTCAAGATCATATTCAAAAATGGGAAAGGCGTAAATGGTGTAACTACTTTTTCTAGGCAATGTCATAAATGTTGATTGATAAGGAATTAAAAATCAATGATTGGGAATTTAACCCCTTATGATTGGCATTAGAAAATAGGTGCTTAAATAAGCACAATTTACATTCATAGATCCTCAAAACATGGAGGATAAGTTGATCATCACTTATTTTAGGGATAACCCTCTAACTAACCCTTATCTAGAATATTGCCAACTAATCTATCTAGAAGACTTATGCCAAGTCTACGTGAGCAACAAAGTCTCACTTTTACAAATTATTCATAAAATTAAAAATAAGACTTAAGACTAAGTCTTAACCTAAGGTTTTATTAAACCTATAAACATAACCTATGCCTATCCCTATGATATCCATATCAGTCCTCCCAAAAATAGAAGCATTGGACCCCAATGCTTTCACAATATAGTGGGAGAGAAGATATACAAGTGCCTAGAAATCCTCAAACAGAAAGAAGAGAGAGAGACCCATGTGGAAAGTATTGCTCGATAATGGAGATCTCCTAGATAGGATCGTGTTGGTCAAAAATAATCCAAAACAAACAACAGCATGAGGTCAAAAATCACCTAAAACCCCTTTAAATTCTATGCATTCAATTTCCATAGACTCAACTCGAGAGCACACTTTTTCCCCAATGGAATGGAGAAGGGACTACAACTCCTACAAATGGAGTACCCATAGCAAACAAGGCTAGAAGGGCCATGGTAGCAAATATCTTCAATCTCCTTCACAAAATGTTGCCTGCTCCTCAAACCAATCATGCTTAACCGTGAAGCATGCACCCAAAACTATCAGTAGACCATCTGGAAACTGTAGTTGATAGAAGAAGAGTGGCAACCAAGAGGACAAAGGCACAAGTAGGCATGTTCTGAAGTGGCTATATCTCTATAGTCTTCAAAATTTTGTTGTCTGAAGTGTCAAATATTTATAGTATTCAACTCGATGCTTTGTTGAAAGGCATTAAGTTGAGTGATGCCTTTAAAAGTTATGCTGAAATAGCTAAGAATTTGATGAGAATCTTGATGCAGTGTGTGATGTGGTGTTTCTTGAAGGAATATTTCAAGTATTTTTGGTGAAGACATAAGCCAATTTGAAATCAACTAAGAGAGATAAACCACTAAAGGGCTAAGACAACTCTAATTTTAGTACCCATGATTCCATGATCAAAGGAATAAGAATATAATGGCTATGGTTAAGAAAATTTGCTTCCAAAAGTCTCTAAGGATGAAAGTGGATTAAAGGAGTGTCGGGTTCAACCGAAAATGCACTCCATTTTACAACAATTTATTTTTGCAAATAGGTTTGGAAACCCAAACTTCGAGGCACCATAGGTCAAGGTATATCTTTATAAAATTGTAAAATAATGGTTCTATTGGAATCATCTCAGAAAGAGCTTTCCAACGAGTATAAACAAGTCTATACTCAAGAAAAAATAGTGTTGCTATTTATGAGAGAATCAGTAGGGTTCTTTGATAGCAAAATAAAAAAGGCTTTTAGCCTTTTACAATTTGAAAATATAATATTCCATGAGAATATTCTATCCCAAATTCAAAAACATTTGGTGTTCAACGAACCTGTGGCTGATCAATCATTCAATGGTCATGCAGTCAAAACCTCAACACACACAGTTAATGGTGTAATGGTAAACAAAGTGTAGTCAACTGTGTGCAAGCATGGGTGAGACTTCCACTATAGCCAACATGCACTGGCTACTTTAGAAAGGGTGAGTTTACCCTTTTATTTCATGATAATGCCTCTTGTGCGATGAATGTGGGATGAAATTTTCACAAAAACCCTTCGATTGTTCAAACACACTAAAACCCCACCACGTTTTGATTTTCCAACTATTCTATTAGGAAAAATACCAGCCACATGTCACCTCAAGATATGCTAAGAAAATTTCACATGCACCAATGAGGTTTGAGATCCAAATTCCATGGGAATATTCTATGGCCAATGGGATTTAAGCAGAAGGCATTCTCTTCAATTTTTACACTAGTCTACGTTCGAGGGTTTGAAATTAGAGCCTTGGTATTAACTAACTGTAGGTCTTGTAAGCATCAAATTTTCTACAGGTTTGTGCACTTTGGTATCGATGTCCAGAAGTGTAGGTTTTGGAAGTATGTTGCAGCAGACTATGGCCACTATCAACCTATGTAGGAGATTGACCTCCTATTAGTATTAGCAGGCTAGGGGCCTGCATATGGTAATAGGAATCGGGGGCCAAGCTGGTGACCTCCTGTCATCGACAACAGTCGACTGAAAGATGTTCAGGTGCCAGAAATGCAAGCAAGCCTACATCAGTAGGAAATGCCAGGGCCAAGCCAGTGACCTCCTATCATCGATCGATTTTTAGCCAGAAGTGTGTTGCAGGTCCAAGAAGGATCGGGACTCATCGATGATCATTTCGATGATATCCTATCGCCAGCATCTATCAATCGGTTGGTGGTGAGGCACCGAAATGGCAGGCAAAACCTACATCAGGAAAAAAGTGTTGACATGGGTGCCAAGGCTAATATCGGCCTTGATGTAGCTATTGCTACAGGAAGTGGGTGCAGATCTGAAATGTTTGGGTCTGCATGTTACTTCTTTTTTTTTTAAATTAATAAATTAAAACATAAAGTTGTTTCAATATATTTTAATAATAATTGAAAGCTTTTTTTAAATAGATAAATACAAAGCTTTCAAATATACCCAATAAATTTTTAAAACTTATTAGCAGAGACAACATGCAGCAAATTGAGGCAAGAAAGTGCCAGCAGTAGGGGCAGCAAGGTACCACCAAAGAGATCGTGCTTCAATCTCTATATTTGAACTCCAACAAGTTCTAAATAGGATCTTCTTGTTGGCTAGCAATAACAAGCAACCAGAGGTCGAAAATGATCCAAAGACTCTTCAAATCCTTGAAATCAAACCAGAGAATAAAATTATGGAAGGAAGAGGGGGAATTTCCATGAGAGAAACTCTCCCTCATAGGCAACCATATCATGTTGCTTTGATACCAATGATAAGGAATTAAAAACAAATGATTAGGAATTTAATCCCAGATGATTTGCATTAGAAAATAGGTGCTTAAATAAGCACAGTTTACATTCGTAGATCCTAAAAACATGGAAGATAAGTTGATCATCACTTATTTTAGGGATAACCTTCTAACTAACCCTTATCTAGAATATTTTCAACTAATCTATCTAGAAGACTTATTCCAAGTCTACATGAGTAACAAAGTCTCACTTTTACAAATTATTCATAAAATAAAATATAAGACTTAAGACTAAGTCTTAACCTAAGGTTTTTATTAAACCTATAAACTTAACTTATGCCTATCCCTATGATATCCATATCATTATCCTACAATAGATGTTAATATATGCACCCTTGAGAAACCATTAATAATAAAAAATAGGGGTAAGCCTATCTATTGAAGAGCAAACCACCTTTACTACTTTGCTTGAGTATAAGGATGTCTTTGCTTGGAAATATTATAGCATACCTAGATGAGGATTTGGTTTTCCATAATATTGTTGCTTATGAGGATGCCACTCTTTTCTAATAGAAGCAAATGATATTCTCTCCCCTAATTCAAGACCTATGAAAATTTAAAATCTAAAAGTTGCTAGATGTTAGTTTTATTAGACCTATTAATTATTCAGGGTGGGTATCTAACATTGTGCCCATAAAAAAGAAATAAAATATTGCTATACAAATTTATTGTGAATTTAGAAGCATTAGCTTAGCTTATCCTAAGGATAACTTTCATTATCCCTCTATTCAAGATATAACGAATTGCCCTTGAGGATCAAAAAACAAATTTTACTACACCTTGGGGAGCATTCTATTATGTTGTCATATCTTTTAGTTTGAAAAATTTGGTGCTACTTATCAATGAGTTATGGTAATAGTATTTCATGATTTAATGGGAAAGTGATAGATCTTAATGACTTGATTTGTGTTAGTGAAGGGAATTTAAGTACATAGGATGCCTGATTTAGGTATAACAAACCTTCAAATAAACTTACAACTACCTTGTCCTCTACTACATGCATGTACCTTGTGATGGATGGTTATACCACTTGACTTATCACATGGTCTATGGTGTAATAACTCCTAACATACCCCCTTTATTATATCATAGTCAAAACATATATTTTTCTTATGAGCAAAGAATAATGTCTAGGGTGATATTGGAATTTGAGAGAGATATTACCTCCCTTAATGTAGACTTATTACGTATACTTAGGATTGGCGAGTTCTCCTGATCATGCACTCCAAATAAATTTATTCTAAAATATTTATTCAATGCTTATAGACTTGAATGAAATGTGTTTCTTCAATGTATTCAAGTTAAGCATGTCTTACCATGCATCCAATGTTGCTTTTTGAATTGATTGACTACTAATTTTTGGCTTGCATATGATGGAATGGAAATTGTGTATGGTTTTGTTTGTTATTTTTGTTTCTCTGCTTTTCATTGTAATAAAGTCCTAGATTCTTTTCAAGTTATTCTTTTATCATAAATATTATGATATGATAAATGGGATGTATAGTTCAAATGCAATCTCTAGCAATTTTGCATACTTGTTTTAGTCCTTTGAATGATCCCATAGTTGTTATAGTTTTTCCTTGAACTATAATGTAGCAACTTGTCAATTGCTCTATGGTCTTTAGATTTGAACCATTAGAGCACAATAGTTATTATCATTGTCTAAAAAATCTTCCCTTAACATGAACTATATTGTTAGTCTTCACGATATCAAAATTCATCTTATCATTTAGTATCTTGATTGTTTGTAGTGTTGGTACACTTCTTGATAATAGTCTTATAATATCATGGGATTTTATGTTGATGCGCTGATATATTGTTTGAGTCACAAATATAGATAATCTTCTTTTAATAATATATAATTTACAAGCTATCCCATGCCTTTTTATAGCTTTATTCACAATAGGTCATTCATCCTATAAATGTTTTTCTCTATATTTGGAAAAGTGAGTAGAAAATTAATTGACTTTGAATGTATTTTCTTTGTTTCAAAATGTGTCAAAATTGTTAGCCTTAGTAGTATCTCATCACTTATGCTTATAATGGTTCCCTTTATATTCAGGTTGTATTGCCTCATATTGATTCCTTCGCTTGAAGTGATCAACTATTAGAACTATTTTAGTGTGATGATTTGTATGTTTCCAAGTTTCTCTACTTGTCATATGTTTGGGGCTATACCACACATTACTAAGTTGTCTCAAGTGTGGTTAAACACATATTCTTCTTCTTCATCTTGAACTTCTTCATTTTTTTATTTAACTTGATTCTCTTTGGCTATATTACTTTGATGTGCATTTCTCCAACTTTGATTTTGATATTCTAAAGGTGATATTTCTTTTTTTTGGTCCATATCTTGTGAAGGGGATCCATTCTTAAATGGAATGTACCAAAATTCTCTCATGGTATGTTTATTTATATCACAATGTTCATACACATGTTGCATGTGAAAGGTACATCTTTAGGAATTATTATTTTTTATTTTGATATCTTCAAAAAACGTTATTTGTTGAAATTGTTGTGTAGGTCTCATGTCTCTTCTAAATAGATGCTTCCCTCTTTGACTTGTAAGTAGTAACTATTATTCTTCATTTATCGTATGCGAGGCCTCTACTTTTTGAAGTAGGTTCACCAGCTTCTCAAAGCTTGGTGTTTATTTAGTAATATTTAATATAGTCATAAAAACATTGTACTTTGATGGGAGTGATCTCAAAATTATAGGAACTAACATTTTATCAAATACCTAAGTTCCCAATGCTCGCAATTCTACTATTCTCCTCATAAATGATTTTATATTTTCTCCATTCTTCATCTTTAGACAATGGAGTTGCGTTTGGAGGAAAATAATCTAAATTAGATTCTTGGCTTCAAATACTATTTTCAATTTCTCTTATGCATATTTGGTTGTGGTTGTATCCCTAATGTATGCTTTGATCTCATCTTCAATATTTAACATAATTATTATTCTTGCCTTTCTATCTGCCTTATCAAACTTTGTTTGATCTTCTCCTTCTATAGTAGGACAATTCATGCTTCCATCCACTACTTGTCATACTTATTCAAACTCAAGTTGTTTTATGAGTTTTCTCTTCTAGGTAGTATGATTATTTTCCCTCAACAATTGAGAATCTAGTAACAAGAATGTTTTTGCTCTACTATCCATGGTAATATTTCACAAAAATAAAATATTATTCTTTTGTTAGTCCATCTCAAAGAGCTATTTCTGATGATTATATATATACCTATACTCAAATTTTAATTGATGCTTCAAAAATCATAAGAGTAAATTGTGTCTTGTTGATTGAAGGTGGAGGGAATGCTTATTCCTTTAATAAATATTCCCTAAAAAATTATTTTCTCCTTTGTTTTTAAAATATCTCCACATGTGCATTCATGTGTTGCTTTATAATTTGGCTCTTTAATCCTTTGAAAACTTTATCTAAAAAAATTTAATGATGCCTGGGTACCATGTCTTCATCGTGTTTGGCTTTGTGTAATCAAATCAATTCATGTGAATTGATACTAGAGGATAATTTCTTCTCCTTCTATCTATGATGGCAATTCTTAAAAGATTATTCCTTCTTGGGTGATGATTTTTGCTTTGTTCACTATTTTCCTTTAGTACCAAAAGATCTAGAAATAAGCTAGAGAATATTTGATTGTGCTTTTTTTGATGTCTCACACGAGCTTGTTCAATTCTCAACCAAGCGTGGGTTTTATTTTACTTGGAGTGTTATCTGCAATTCATCTTGGTGCAACTTTTTCTCTAACAAGTGTTGTTCTTTGTTCATTGTTGTGCAACTTCTACTTGAATGGGTGTTATTCTTCATTTTCTTGTGCAATTTGTATTTGAATCGATGTTGCTTCATTCAGGTACAATTTATATGTAGAATGGGTGTTGTTCCATTCACCCAAGTGTAAGTTTACTTTTTTTCAAATGGTTAATCTGCTACAAGTGTTCTCTCTCATCCCTTATGGGTGCTTATTTTTTATCCATTGTGAGTGTTGCATCTTTGTTTGTTGGGTGTGCTATCTCTTTGTTCATTGCATGAGATTTATCTTCATTCGTTGTGTGTGCCATCTCTTCATCCATAGCATGAGTTATATTTTCATCCATTGCATGAACTATTTCTTCATCCACTACATGTGCTATCTCTTTATTTTTTGTGTGAATTATTTATTTTTCCACCATGTGTGTTATCTCTTTGTCTATTGTGTGAGCTATATCTTCTGCTATAAAATTTACTTGGTCCTCTGATGATGATTGGAGCATGAGGTCTTCATTTTATCCAAATTTGCTTTTCACAATAATTTCACACCTTTTTGTTGAAGTGTGATCTTTGGCATTTTGTTTTTCACTCGTTTTCCACTTTTCTATTTTTTGGTTTTCTAGTTTGAACATATCTTATGCAACGTCCAATGTCATTCCAATTTTGGAACATCCACTTTCACTTCGGTAAAACTTTGTTGTTCTTTGTTCTAGGATTTTGGTCTATGCCTTTTTTGAAGTGCCTTCAAGCACCTATTAAAGAACTTTTCACTTTAAAATATATTTTAATAATTTCTTTCAATTCTTGATTTTCAAGAACACATTCTTCTTGGAATATTTTTATCTCTTTGTGAGATTTTTTTTGTTCCTCAGGGAAATTTTGTATACCAAGCTTTAGGAACTTCTTTTGAAATGTTATTTCTTACTTTTTAACTAGTAATTGGCACCTTCAATACCAAATTCAAGATCTTTATTTTTTATTTTTGTTGTAAGATCTTTGAGCTTGTAATATCTTATACCAAATACAAGAAATTTTTAAATCCTAAGGAGCTATAATAAATTCATCTTCTTGTATTCTTTTTATGGATATTTTTAATAGCTTCCTTTGTAAAATTGTATGGAGCTTTTCATAGATTCCTTTGTAATATTTTATGGAGATTTCAATAGCTTCATTTTCTTACAATATTTAAGGGAGCTCTCACTAGCTTCCTTGTAATTTTTACTAGAGCTTGTGGTAGCTTTATTTTCTTGCCTCAATTGGTCTAGTTGTTTACTTACGAGATTTTCCAATGGCAAGGATTTTCCACTCTGAAATATTTTGATTCTACCATGGAATTTTGTTTCATGGTGATAACTTAATATAGGGTAATTCTACCCTTGAAACCTCTTTTCTCAAACTTAAAATTGTATTTCCTTAAACAAAGTGCTATTTGGCTATCTTTGTGTTGAAGCTAGAGGAGGATTAGAAATAGAATTATATCTTCCTTGTACCTGCTCTTATACCACATGTTAGATTTCAATACTTTAAATTATGGTAGTGAAGGGTATTTAAGTAAATGGGATGCCTAATTTAGGTATAACAAACCTTCAAATAAACTTACAACTACATTTTTCTATACTACATGCATGTACCTTATGAGGGGTGGTTATACCACTTGACTTTGCACATAGTCTATTATGTAATAACTCTTAAAAGAAAGATAGTGGTAAATTATGTAAATGACCTCTTCGGTACATCTAAAAAGTGGGTTGACGAGTGTGGCAATCCAATATGGCTTCAGGTTCAACCATGAGCGATCCATCCTCGGTGAAGTTAGGTAGCTGAGTTTGTGTTGTAATGTGTGCACCAACTACTAGTTTAAGGCAAGATACATGAAACATGGGATGAATTTTGGAAGACTCGAGCAACTCCAATTTATAAGCAACGGGTCCTATGCGTTGTAAAATTTTATAAGGCCCATAGAACTTGGGAGCTAACTTTTGCGAACCTTTGAGCTTGAGAGAGGTTTGGCGGTAAGGTTGAAGTCGAAGGAATACCATATCACCTTCTTGAAATTCTTGTTCAATCCGATGTTGATTCGCTTGTTGTTTCATGTGATGTTGGGTTGTGAGTAAATTGTCTTTGAGAAGGCGAAAGATATTAGCTTGAGTAGAGAGTTCAAAATCCATGACTGGCACATTGGTACTTCTTGGAATATAAGATGTGATCGTTGGTGGTGCTTGGCCATATAAGGCTTCATAGAATGTCATTTTAATGGCAATATGGTATGAAGTATTATACCACCATTCCTCTAAAGGAAGCCATTTTACCCAATGAATGGGTTGAGCAAAAGTAAAACAACACAAGTAAGTTTCCAAACATTTATTTACAATCTCTGTCTAGCCATTGGTTTGGGGATGATAAGTAGAACTCATACGAAGTTTAGTACCTTGGAATTTTAACAATTCATTTCAAAAATGACTAGTGAATGTGGAGTCATGATCACTTACTATGGTGGAAGGCATAACATGTAGTTTAAAAATATTATCAAGAAATAGTTGGGCGACGGTAATAGTCATGTAAGGGTGGGCTAAGGAGCAAAAATGAGCATATTTAGACAATCGATCCACCACAACTAGAATAATAGTTTTACCCAATGATTTAGGACCTTCAATAAATTTCATCAAATTGAATTGCATGATCGTGACCATGATGAGAGGGCAACCCTTTGGGTTCATTAAATATTCTAGAATGGCATGTTAGAAGTTGTAATTCTGGTACCTCTTTTTGTTCCTCATCGATGGCTTGAATAGAAAATAGTTGTGCAACCATTCCCTTGCCTCCTTTGTGAATAATTTTCTCCATTCGATGAGAACTTACTATTTGGGAAGGGCCTGATTGTAATCCTTTAAGAGTATATGTTTGATTTTTTATTGTGAATTGCATCCATAATACCTCAAAATCCCATTGGATTATCCCAAGTGTTCGTAACCATTGCACCCCTAAGACAATATCACATCCTCCTAATGGAAGTGCATACATGTCATTTTTCATATTGTAATCGCCCATGGTGAGCTTAATATTTTGACACTTCCCTTTGCATGTGATCCTTCCTCCATTGCCAATCATGACCTCAAACAATTACAAGGTTGTATATAACAATTAGCTTGTTCTACCATCCATGGGTCAATGAAATTATGTGTGCTGCTAGAGTCAATAAGCACAGTGAGGTTTTTTCATTTGAAGTACCCCTAAAATTTCATAGTTTTTGGAGAAGAAAAACTAGTGAGGGCATTGAAATAAATTTCTAGTGTGTCTTCAGCACTATCCTTAGGTGTATCCATCACCACTTCTACCTCGATCTCATTTTCTTTTTTTGTTGAACTACAAGGATCAGTTGCATCCAGAATATATAACTTTGTGTAGTGCATTTATGATTTGGTACAAATTTCTCATCGCAATGATAGTAGAGGCCTTTTTCTCATCGTTCATTCATCTCCTCAAAAATGATATTTTTAATTGGTAAGGTTCGATTAGGTTTGGGGGTGGTGTAAGTATTTTGTGATTTTCCCATAGGTGGTTTTCCTAATCGATGTTGAGTATTGAATTTATATTCTGCCAATTTGGCCAATCCAATGGTCTGCATCATGGTAGTGGGATTGAACATTTGTACTTCTAGCCAAATTTCTTCTTTTAATCCATTGATGAAACAACTTTGAAAGAATGAGGCATCCAACCCTATTGTACGATTGGCTAATTTTTCAAATTGAGCTTGGTATTCGCACACCGAAGTGGTTTGATGCAGCTTGGTAAGGGCTCCAGTGAAATCTTCAAATTTACTAGGACCAAATTGTACCAATAGATTTTGTGTAAAGTCTAGCCAAGTAGGGGTGCCATTAGTTTTTTCGTACCACTGGTACCATTGGATGGCATCATTTTCAAGGTGGAAGGATGCAATACGAACTTTTTGTGCTTTAGGGATCTGGTTGAGGGAGAAGTATTATTCTGCCCAATAAATCCAATTAGTGGGGTCACCTCCTTCAAATTTGGGAAAATCCAATTTAGTGGTTCTTGGAAGGATGGATGTTTGTGGCCCCCCAAGATGTATCGGGTGTGTTGGCCCTCCGGTGGGTTGGCCAGCTAGAACTAGTGCCATATTTTGATTCATCGTATTAACAGAGTGATTCACGTTGTCTACTATCAAGTGTAACCCTATTATCTTTTCCTCAAAATCCTACCTCGTAACAAAATTTTCTTGAGAAAATTGGTCCTTGAGTTGGTGAATATCATGATCCAATTTTTCAAGAGTAGGGTCTTGTGATCTTTGTCCATCAGCCATTTGAGGAATTGTTTGGAGAGTTTAAAAAAATCACAAAATTTAAATTAAATTTTGGTTTCTTTAAAACTCCTTTTGGAAAAAATAAAATATTGTAAATATAGTTGTCTAAAATTTGGTTTTAGCAACTTGAATTTGAATCGAGCCTTCCCAACGATCAAGTTTTAAATCCTCCAATGATTATATTTTTATATGGTGCAAGGCGGACAAGCTAATGACAATAAGGTAGACAAGCTACCGAAAATGAACCTGATGAGCTACTGATAGTGAGGCAGATAGGACAAGCGGAAGGGCGCAACAACGATATGGACAAGCAAAAGGGTGCAATTGGATAGCAGCAGTAGGCGAGGGGTCGAGAAGGACACAGTCGAAGGGAGGTTGGGTGGCTATGTGACCATCATCCTTATGGTGCAGAAGATTAGTTTTAAAGCCTACATTGGCCAAAACACAGCCAATGTGGGATTTAAATTCCATAAAAAATATAGATAATTTATTTTTGCCTTCGCACGACAAAACCCTACGCAATTTTTTGACACGTGTTCAGACGCAATTTGGCAAATTTAAACCTTAGGTTATAATTAATTTATCCTCCATGCTAGTGTTGATTTGCTGAAATGTATTTATGTCTATAATAATTTTACCTCTGTAATTTGACTTCTTGATTGCGTTATGACTGTGTGCTATCTACAAACAGAAGTGAATGTGATAGGATCCTGTGTGCTATCTGCAAACAGGAGTGAATGATGTATGAAGACAGTGTATGAGCTTGTGTGCTATCTATGAATGGAACTGAATGCGAACACAAAACCTATGTGCTATCTACGAACAAGAGAGAATGATGTATGAGAGGGATAAGCAAAAGTGGTGTATGAGCGTGTGTTGTGAACTGGGTATTCAATAACGTTGGAAGGGAACACATAACGGTCTTGGGTTTGGTTCTGATACCAGATGATAGAATCATGAGTTCTATCTTGATATTTACAATGAAAATATTTGGAAAAATATTAGAAATTGTAGAATTAAAAATGAATCACGGTTTGAAAAAGGATCACAGTGTCACTGGTAAGGGGCTCCCTCCAATGTATATAAATAAATATATTATTTTCCTTCATTCTTTCTTACACAACTATCTACCCTATTTATATTATGAAAGGACATGATGGTCCATTGTGAGAGTAAAACATAAATAATTAGTTAATTAAGTGATAAATATAGGTTAGGATGTAGAATCCTAACACTCTTGACCTTATTCAATAACCCCTAAAGGAGGTCTTGAATTATGATGAGATAATGGTTATATTTTCTACCCCTCATGATTTTGTCGTATTTCCTTCCTTCATTGCCTCTGGCCTTATTCAAGAGTCTACTCTATATGAACTTACCACATAGGAAAAAATCCTCTTGGAGTCTCATGAGGTTGTCGAGAGGTATCATGAAACAAAATCTAAATCCAAAGTTGACACACATTTAACTTTTCAAGAATCTAACAAAAACTTGCACCCTAACACTTGGATCCTTCACTTTGATAGAGCAAAAAATGAGTTTGGGGTAGTAACTGGTATATTTCTCAATTATCCAAATGGCCTAACTATTCCTATGGCCTTCCACTTGAACTTTTTTGTATTACTAATAAAGTTGTAAAGTATGAGGCACTAATTTAAGGACTCTTGACTACCCAACATATGAATATTTGTAAGAGAGGTAAAATAGATTTTACATCTCTCACCTTAAATATGGGTATGTTATAAAAGTCTACTATGTGTAAATTGAACATACACCTAAGGATTTTATTTGAGATTCCTAGTCTAATCTTATATGCCTTATAAAAATGTCACAATGATGTCAGAAAATCAGAAAGCATTATTTTCAATATAACATCTATGTTTCATCGAAGGTTTTTTATTTATACTATATAAGCTTATTTTCTAATAAAATGTAGATAAACAAGAGATGTAACAAAATATTTTCTAAACTATGTACCTTTCAGTTTGCAAGAGATAAAGAAAAAAAATTTACTTTCTATTTCAAAACAAATACTAAGGAATACAACAAGACACACTAATCCAAATGCAACTACATGTGTTTTAATATTTCTTGTCTAAAACAAAGTAGCAATGATAATGCTTTCTTTCCACTTTAGACCAAACCAAGATCCTTGATACTTCACATTACAAAAAATTATTGTAGGACAAACAACAAAAATATTTAAGCTACAACAAGAGACAAGTAGGGTATGTAATAGAATGGGTGCACCTTATTCCTATGGATAAAGAAGTACTTGTTATAGCATTTGTGAATCTCTATAGTAGAGTCATTTTGCTCTTCTATTGAAAATGCTACAAGGACTTGAAAATAAATAAAAGATAGCAAGTAAGAAAACAATGAAGATTAGAACAAGGGGACCTGTCAAAGTCTAAGAAAAATATGTAGCTTCTTCAACCAAATTGATCAGGCCCTCATTCATTTTAATGTGATGTTAAAGATTAAAAATAAAGAGGTACATAAATGTAGAGGCCTATCTTGCAGTCTGGACTCTACAAGCAAAACAAGTAGACAAATAATGATGATTGCAAAAACATATTATCAAATATGCGAAGGCACTTTAAGATAGATAAATATACCGAAAAGCAAAAAACATAATATAAAGGATAACGGAACCAGATCAGAATATTTATGTGAATGTATGATTGATATGTAGATAAATAGCATGAGAATAAATGCACTAAGCAATACTATGAACAGGGGATGATAAAAAATGATAGTTAGCTAAACACAACCAAATATTCTAAGATCACCAAGCCTAATAACAAAAAAACTCCTAGTAAAATAACAATGCAAATAACTACATTTGTTAGCAATAAAAATAACAAGTACTCATAGTAAAAATAAATGTAAGTTTTAACAATAAAAATAATAGTAAATATGATTTGTGAAATGATATAAAAATATTAATGATTTACACAATAGATTTCTTAAATAAAATAGAAATGCCAGAATAATGATGTCAAGATGCAGTATGTAGTAAAATAGAGAGTAGGTAGGTAGTAGCATGAACTTGCTCTATGATGCAGGGAATATTTTTTGATAGATGCAAAGTGTAGTATGTAGTAAAATGGAGAGTAGATAGATAGTATCATGAAATTAATCTATAGTGTAGGGATGCATATTCTAGAGTGTAGAATATGTAGCAAGTTACTTATTTTCTACTACTGTTAGATAACTTGTATATAGCTAAGTTAGAATTAGTGATTCAAATAATAACCAAGTGTAGTTCTAAAGCAATGCTAGTAGAACAAAGGATGCAAAGAAAGCAAAATAATTTTGATAGAGTCATAGTAGCGTGAGATTTCCTTCATTTTAATTTCCTCCTTAAGAGGAGGGTTTTTAGAGAAAGTTCATTATTGTTACATAGGTTAATGCATGGCACATCTAGGGTGTGTGGTTGGACATGATTTTTCCTTAACTACAAATGAGATCTTACCAAGTTAAGCATCATTTGGTTCTATTGGTAGATAGGATCATGCTTGGGTAGGGCTTGATTGAGATGTGTTGGTGCATTACTATGAATATACTCGATTATCCAATAACTGTAACCACCCTTGGAATTTAATCAAGTAGGTTTACAGTTGGAAAATGTGTGATTGGTCACACATTGCATAGGTACATCTACCAAGTCAGACAATGGAGGCACACCAAACAAGGTAAGGTTTGGGTAGGCACATGTTGAATGCACATTATTGTATATGCATTTTTACTTAGTTTAGTGTTAAATTTAGTTTAAACAAAATAAAGTTTTAAATTTTTTTAATTTTCTGAACAAAATTAAGATTTTAATTTGATTTCTTTTATTATTATGGTAGAGGGAAGGGATTTTGAGAGGCACCCAAAACCTTTTTCACTTCCTTTCACAAATTAAACATTAAAGCTTCAAAATTGAAACAAGAAAAGAGGAGATAAAACACCCAATTGAGGAGCCACACAGAAAGACTCCATCAACCAAGACTACCTAAAACATATTACTAAATACCCAACACAAAATACCATTGTAGAGAAAGAGCCAAACACAAAGAGACTAGACTTATCAACAAATCAAGCAAAGGTAAGATCAGTCAAGTTCATGAGCCACCAACTCCATTTCCTCATGCAAACTCAAAAAATTTGTTGTCTTGACTTCACTTCCTTTGATGAGAGGAAAGCACGAGCATCTTTTGAAGAGACAAAAACTAATAGTTTTTCAAAAGCTTCAAAAGTCGACAGCTATGGGGGTGACAGTAAAGAAAATAAATTGTAAAAATATGTAGTAGCACATGCCACACTTTTATTTAAGAGAGGTATTCCCTCCATGAGATCTTTATGCATCTCGATTGAATGGAGAGAATTGTTGCCAAAGTTACCACCCATACCATCTAAATAGTACCTTCCTGATGAATCTGACTCCATAAATGCCACATCATAATTGCTTGAACTTCCCTTAAACCAAGAATTTTCTAGATTGGTAGTGACATTTTGATGCAGAATAAAAAGAGGAAGTTCTTTGCTTCGAGAGGTTGGCCAAAAATCCCAAAAAGAAGGTCTTTGCACAATATTAAGTTTTTTATTTATATTCAATTTTATTTTAAATTTAACAATGAATTTGACACTGAGTTGCAAGCTTACTATAGTGGTAAGAGCTTTGACCTCTTTGAGATGTCCAAGGTTCAAACCCCACTCAATATGAGGGATCAGGACCCCTCATAAAAAAACTATGTAAACTCATTGAAAAACAATAAATTAGACACTACAAGAGGCAAACAGAGGACATGTTTCATTAGCAAAAGGTTGGTTATCAATCTGTTAGAGATCAATGCTCAGTTATCCAAGTGAGAGTACAATTTGTTAGGCCCATAGTGGTTGGCACCATGATAGAGGAAGTCCCCAGTGCTTGGCACTAGGGATAGAAAAGGTTTTTCCATGCTCGGTACTAGTAGGAAAGCTTTCTCTACCCTTGGCATTAGAGGTAGGAAAGGTCCCTTTACACTTAACACTAGGGGCAGGACGCAAGAAAGGTCCCCTTGTGCTTGGTGTTGGGGATAGGAAAGGTCCCCTCTTGCTTGGCATTGGGGATAGGAAAGCCTTGGAGGTTCTTTAATTGGCATTGGATTCTTGCTTTAAATTGCATTGGCATTGGAGGTTCATTGATTATTTATTTTTTAATTGTCTTTAATGTCTAGAGTATTTTAAGGTGTTTAAAGGACATTGTTTTGTTTGATCATCCTTTAGGTGAAGTACTGTTGGTCACGAATCTGCCACAAGAAAGGATTTTACACTAAATGCACCCTAGACCCGGCCAACATTGAAGGGCTGGGAGAAAAATATGTCTCCCAGACCAATCTCCAGAGAGGGTTGGTTCCCTTACTAAATCTAAGTTTGATGAAGACTAAAGTTGCAGGAAAGGAATTATAAATGTGTAGAAAGAAATGGGAAATATAGTCGTAGGCCAAATTTATCAGATCGGGAAAGAATAACAGCAGATAACTTCTAGTACAATAACAGCATATAATAGAAGATATCAACCTTGCACAAAAAACCCCTCCAAGATCACATTCCAGAACTCACTTCCTCACTAGCAATATTTAAACTCAAATGCAGAATTCAAATTAAGCAGCAGATAAGAAATACAAGCGTATATTAGGAATGTATATGATAGAAGGAAAAATCACATAGATAGTCGCTTGCAAAACTAGAGGCCAAGTATCTTTCATTCATGCAATGAACTTCAAAGCTTTTAGCAAAAGTCTCTCTCTCGATCCCTCTTTCTGAGATCTACATTGGTTTATATAGAAGTCTTGCTTCTTTACAGCATTAAAAACTTGTGATGAAATTCCTCGAGATCTACAAAATGTGCAACAGAAACAAGGAAATGATCCCCTTAAACCAGCCTCAGAGAAACCAAAAATTGAATGAAACAAGGAGTCGGTCGTCTTCATTAAATGGTCATTCTTGAAACATGCTTGAACCATTAGAAAAAAACACGAGCAGCAACTTTGAATAATGGAAGTCTTTAATTCTGGTGGCTTGGACACGTTCTTCTACCTTGCTCGCATTGGAAAGCAGCAAAACATTTAATTTTGGAGTGCTTTTAATCATTGGAAATCGTAAAACTTCATTGGGCCGTTTGAACTGCTTTCTGGCGTAAAACTGTAACAAGTCGCGAAAATAAGACATGTCGCGAAATCACGACGTATCTCTGCTCCGTACACTTTTGTCACTTTGGGACCGTGAAAATCAACCATGTCACGAAATCGCTACAGGTTCGGCTCCTTTGTTTCCTTTGCTCCCTTAGATCGCGAAAATGCGACGTGTCACGAAATCGCTACGTTTCTTACCATTATGCTCTTTCTCTGCTCTGTTTCCACAAAAATGTGACCAGGCACGATTTCATGACATTCTTCATCCATGTTGTTCTCTTCGCTGCTTCAAACCGTGAAAACATGACACTGCGCGATTTCGCTACACCTTTCTATATTTTGGCTGTGTCACCCTTATAGGTCGTGAAAACAAGACAAGTCACGCTTTTGCTACGTTCTTCCATTGGCATCTTTGCCTTTATCTCCGGGTCGCGAAAACCAAGCAAGTCACTAAATTGCTACACTATCTTCCCGTTGCTCAGTCTTTGCTTCTATATCACGAAAATCCGACATGTCCGTTTCTGACATTTTCATCCCCCTATCCCCTTCCCAAAAAAAACCTCTCCCCTCTCTTCTTACTCCCCTCCTCCACAAAACCCTTATCTCCTTGGACTTTACTGCTCTCGATTGCGAAAATTCGTCATGTCACGAAATCGTGACGTTTCGTGCAATTTGGTTGTCTTCTTGCTTCCTCCCCATGAAAACACGACAAGTCACAAAATCGCTACCACTTTCTGCACTTGGTCCTTCCGCTCCAATATGTCACGAAATCGCGACGTTTCTATGTTGCTGGACTGCACCTCCACAAATGTCGCGAAATCATGACGCCAACTTCTTGCTTGCCCTCATCTTCAAAAATGTCGCGAAATCACGACATTTTTCATGCCTTATGACTTTTCTTACAACTCTGTCGTGACCACGCAACACGTCGTGAAATCGCAATGTCTTTCGCCTTTTGTGCCTTGTTCAATATTATGTCGCGATATCGCTATAAAGTTTATTGTCATCGCCCTTTGCTTACTTATGTCACGATATCGCTACCTTTTCTCTACGCTGTCCCCGTTGACCATTTTGATCGTGAAACTCCAACACGTCGTGAAATCGCGACAACCTTGCTGCTTTGCTGTCGTTGACCACGATTTTGGAACATGTCCCGAAATTGCGACCACCTTGCTGCTTAGCCCTTTTCTGCCTTTTGCGTCGTGAAACTATGACAGGTCACGATTTCGCGACACCTTTTTCTTTTGACTTCTCTCTCCTCATCAGACCCGTGATAACGCGACATGTCGCGATATCACGATGGTTTTGAAACTGTGCCCTCCATGCTGCTTTCTGTCGTGATATCGCGATAGTCTTCGGACTTAGCCTTTTTTGCATCAAAACCTGTATAGAAGTGAGAATTTTAACATCTTATGCATGAATAATCAACAATCAACACAATGTGGCAAAAATGCCAACATTCTTGGTGGCTCGCGGGGTATACATTTTTGTTGTATGCACGAATCCCAGGCATGAATCCATTGGGAAACAAAGTGAAGAAAAACTGAGAATAGAAAGTTGGCTGATGGGTACATCTCGACGGACTGCTACAACAACTCTTGCTGAATGAATGAAAACTCAAGGAATCTGTATTTGGCTTAGCTGACCAGGTGCTGTAAAATAATCTCCATGAAAGCACTAGGGATTGCAAAACGGAAATGAATGAAAAAAGTGGAGTGAAGATGATGGAATGGAAATGGTAAATGATGGAATGGTGGAGTGGGGGGGAAGTGATGCGGTAGATACAGTAACAGAGTGTTGTTTGTGCTACCAGCTACTATGAAAGGGAAATGGAAGTGAATGAAACAATGGAATGGAAGTGGAAGAGATGACAAATGCGGTATAAACTATGGATAAATGCTAAAACAACAAAGAAATTAGAAGAAAATGAAAAGAAGAAACGGGAATAGCAGGAAGGGAAAAAGAAACAATAGCAGTGGCTTGATTACTTGCAGAAGAAAAAGGAGTAGGAGAAGAAGGGAATAAAGAGGGGAAGGGAAGAAATAAAGAGGAAGCCACTAACTGCTGGGAAGGAAGAAGAAAAAGAAATAAATACGTACCTGCGGGCTCGCATGAAAAAAGAGCCGAAGTTGACAGAGGAAAACAATACTTTTTTTTTTCTCTTTTCTATATTTTTTTTTTGCTTTTTTTTTGTTTGCTATGTACAAGGTGATACTGGAGTCACACTTCATGTAGTATAGGCTTTCAGATGAAATTCGTTCACCGAAATAGGAAGTGGGCTGCCATCCAAATCTTCCAGATGAAAATAATTTGCTGCACCAGCACTGACAATGCGGAACGGACCCTCCCACAGAGCATCAAACTTCTTGTGTATCCCTGGCTTGGCTTTCTTTTCATTCCATTTCAGGACCAAATCACCTACCTTAAGCGGACGATCAGCGGAATTTTTATGAAACCACTTTGAAATAACCTGTGTATGCTTAGCAAACTCCTCATAGGCCAAAGAACATTGCTCTTCCAACTATAACAACTGAGCCAACCGCATATCCATGGAATCTAGATTTGCTTCATCATCTTGAAAACCCTACAACTGCTGCAATACTGGCAATTCTAGATGAACAGGCAACCTTGCCTCTTTTCCATATACCAGGGCATACGGTGAAGACTTGATGGACTTCTTGACTGAAATCCTATCTGCCCATAATGCTTGATTCAACATAAGGTGCCATGATCTCTTGTTATCCCCCAAATATCTCTTTAAAATCCGTAGCAAATTCTTGTTTGTGGACTCTGCCAAGCCATTTCCTTGGGGGTAATAGTTAGAGGATGTCTTCAAGAAAACACCATACTTATTTGCAAATTCAGCTAGCTCAGCTCCAATAAATGGAGTCCCGTTATCTATAATAATAGCATCAGGAATGCCAAAACATGTAATCAGCCCTTCAATGAAAGAAATCACCACCTCTTGATTTGCAACCTTGGTTGGAATAGCTTCAGACCATCTCATAAAATAATCTATAGCAGTCAAAATATACTTGTGTCCAACTGAAGAATTCGGATCAATAATCCCAATAAAGTCCAATCCCCACTGCTGAAAAGGTGCTTCAACCTGAATTGGATGCAGGGGCAATGATGCATTTCTAACCCTTCCTATATATCTCTAACATTTGTCACATGCTTGGGCAATCCTGAAAGCATCTGTGAACAAAGTTGGCCAATAGTAACCAGCCCGAATAATTTTTAAAGCCATTGGTCTACCTACATAGTGTCCTCCTAATATGCCAGAATGAAACTCCTCCAGGAGTTTAGCCTTCTATGATTCCTTGACACACCTTAAAATAACGCCATCAATGTTCTTGAAAAACAATCCTTCGGGCAATAACACATACCTAAGAGCTTGCAGACGAAACCTTCTCCGTTGTGAAGCATTTAACTGTGAAGGGCATTTACCAGTTGTGAAATAGTTAATGAGATCATCTGCCCAATCTTGTTCTTGAACTAAGAGATTCATCAGATTGTCATCTCTAGCAGAATCATCTACTTGATAATCAAATATTCCAGATGCTGCAGTCTTTGCTAAGTGCTGGCATAAAGCCTTACCCCGCACTAGCTTGGTCGGATGAATCTCAACATCAAATTCTTGAATTTTGGTGACCCAACCAACGCGTTTATCACCCATCTCACCCTGAATGATGGAACTCCTTACATCAGGATGTATAACATAGACAACTGTCTTACTCTGAGATATGAAGTGCTTGAATTTTTTAAGAGACTTCATGACAGCATACACCTGTTTTTCAATGAAATTATATTTTGCCTCATGAGGTAAAATAACCTGACTAAGGAAAGCAATGGGCCTTTCATTCCCATCGTCTCCTTTCTGTGTGAGTACTGCGGCATAACTTTCATCTTCCCCAACTACATACAGAATGAAATATTTTGAATAATCTAGATTAATTAACACAAGAGCCTACGCTATTCTATCCTTAATTTCTTGGAATGCCTCCTTCCTCTGAGTTGTCCATTTAAATTCTACATCCTTCTTCAAAAACTCAGTCATGGGCTTGACAACCTGGGCAAAATCAGAAATGAACTTCCTGATAAAATTAATTTGTCCAAAGAAATACTGCAACTCTTTCTTATTGGTAGGGAGCGATAGTTTCTTCAATGCTTCGACTAGGGATGGATCAATTGCCAAACCATCTTCTGAAATGACATGCCCCAAGAGTTTACCTTCCTTTACTACAAAAACAGACTTCTTTGGATTAATGGAAATACCAAACTCTCTACATTTTCCAAATATTTTCCTCATATGAGAACAATGATCTTCCCGTTTATGTGAAAAGATAGTCATATCATCAAGATAAATAAAAATAATCTTGTTCAAAAGCTCCTCAAATGCAATGTCCATGGCTCTCTGGAATGTGGCCCCAACATTTGATAATCCGAAAGGCATTCGTTGATAAGCAAAAGTGCCCCACTTAGTTGTGAATGTTGTCTTGTACTGGTCCTCATCCCTAACCCAAATCTGGTTATATCCAGAGAATCCGTCCAACAGTGAAAAACGCTGAGCCCTAGCAACAACATGCAGTATCTGATCAATGCGAGGCAAGGGATAGTGATCTTTCAGAGATGCACGGTTCAAATTTTGAAAATCTACACACAGTCGTATGTCTCCATTTTTCTTTCGAATCGGAACCAGATTAGCAACCCAAGTCGAGTGCTTAACCGGGTATATAATCTTGGCTGCAGCATTTTCACAAGTTCGGCCCTCATGAGAGTCTCAATATTTGGATTCACTGGTCACTGCTTTTGCTTGAAGGGTCAGACTCCTTCCAACTCAATAGTATGCTGAACAATCCGTTTATCATATCCCTTCAGATCCTCATAACTCCAGGCCACAATATCAAAAAATTCTTAACACAGTTGCCTGATTTCTTGTAGTTCATCAGGAGTAGAATCAGTCCCAATCTTAATGACCTTATTGGGTTCTAATTGCATCTCCATATACTCTTTCTTGTCAATCTCAATCCGATGTTTCCTAGACCGATCATGCTGATCAAACAAACTTTCTAGAGTGATAAGACCCTTCGAAATATGATTATTCTGCAACTGAATCAGACCATCAGTTTCTTCATGCTCCAAGGTTCTTCCTTTGATGGTGGCAGCTTCTTGAATCAAAAAATTAACAATTTTCTCATCACTCTCGAAGACTTGCCAGAAAGTATCTTTGTCTGGGACACTAGGCCTGTACACCATCCTTACTGTCTTTGGTTTCTTCACTACCTGCTCAATGGGAGAAAATTTTTCTCCAAGAGATGCTAGAAGATCTGCATGCTTATTCAGCTCTCGGGAAATGGCTTGAATATTCAGAGCTATGAAAGACTCAAACAAGTCCCAAACTTGGTTGTGGTATGCTTTGAGATAATGTTGCTTGGAAATACACCTATTTGTTACTTGGTTTACAATCATCTCAGAATCACCAAAAATCTGCAACTGTTCGATTCCCAACTTTCTTGCCTTTTTCAAGCCTAGGCATAATGCTTCGTACTCGATAGCATTGTTAGTACAATTCCAAGTAAGATGGTATGAATATGTTCTTTGTAAACCAGAGGGAGAAATCAAAACAATACCTACTCCTGCACCGTTTTTGCATCTTGCCCCATCGAAATATAACTTCCATAGTTGATCTGTGATAGAGCTCTGATCATCTTGGTTAGGAAATACCTGCATTGCGCCATCCTCGAGCTTTGTGATAGAATAACAACCGATTTTGGTTTCTAGCATAGCATTGAAATCAAGCATGGAAAACTCATCTTCCAACTGAAGCTCGTCTAAAACCTCATTCATCAAATCAGAACCCTCTGACTCTTGAGTTAGCATGTTGACAGACTGCATGGTTTTTCTGCTTCATCCAACCTTTCAATATGAAAAGAGGAAGGTTTTTCATTATGGATCTGGAGTCTCTTTCCTTTGAAATGGATCTCCAAGTGGGAATAATCCAGTGCAAGGTAACCTCTCAACCTTGCAGTAAATTCTCTAGATAAGCACATACTGAAATACGGTTCTAGATCGACCACAACTATCTCCTGAATGACTGTAATCTGAGGCATAGTGTGTAAAACAATCGGGACATCCTTGATTACACCCATCGTTTTCACAGGAGTGCCATCTAACTACAAAACTCCAGGGCTACTTCATGTGTATTCCATACCCATAACTTCACAAACTGCCTTTGGCATGACAGTTGTAGCGGCTCTAGAGTCGATCATGCAGTTATGCACGATCCAACCCTCTATTTGCAGTGATAGATAAAACGGGGGTGGTCTATTTTTACCGATGACAGAAGTGGTTAAAGCTTGAGCATAAATTGTCCGGGTAGGACCTTTCTCACTATCCTTCACAGATTTTAAATATTCTTGCAATAAATCTACCTGCCCAGGCAATTGCATTGCATCGTAAAGACTAACCTTAGCTGGGGTCTTCTTCAGTTCTTCGACAATGTTGTATGCAACCACAGCAGATTCCTTCTTTTCAATGGGATGATCATATCTACTCCGATACTGCTGAGTGGCTTCCACTCTTAGCCTCTTCGTCAATGAAGGGTACTTCAGCTTTTCTCTAGCTTGCTCCTCTGCTTTTGATCTTGCCTGTGCAGTTGCGGCCTTTTCTTGTACTCTGTGTGGAATAGGATCTTTCAATAAAACAGGCGCATCTAGCTTTGAGGCTAGCACAGGAGTTTTCACTTGTTTCTTCAAATCATCTAGCACTTTTAATGGCTCTAACTCAGTAGGATCTACTGTAACAGGCTTCTTTCCAGTCCTTGTGAGAACCGAAACTTGCTCTTTAGATGGAACCATTAAGCTATGGCCTACCTCAGAGATCATATTGACTTGCCCTCCCGAAGAACTAGCAGCCAATGTCTACACATAATTCAAATGAACCATGCAAGTGTCTTATCCATGGGGATCATTGCATGTCGAACACCAATACGTTCTTTCAACAAGGACAGCATCTTCATTTGCCAAGACAATCAGGTTTTTCTCGGGTGCTTTGCTTGTTGAAGCAGCTTGTTCTCTAGTAATTTGCGGAGGTTGAAATCTCCTAGGCTGGAAATCTTGCTCAGCTTGCTTCCTTTCAATAAGCGTGATCTTATTACCCATTGCTCTTATTGCAGAATTGGCATATTTTACTTCTTGCAAGAGTGTCGTATAAGGATCAGGATTTATAGGCACAGGAGGTGCTGGTAAGGGCAAAGGTCTTTGGTGGTGCCGGTAATGCTGGGAATGAAGTGGAAGCGAGGGAAGGGCGAGAATCGTTGGGTGCGAGCAACTAGGGATTTGTTGAAGTAGAGAGCTGAGGAACTGGGATAGGTGCAATTTGAGGTGCATTGGAATTCCATGATGGGACAGGGTACATAGAAGACATAGATTGCGAAAAATAACTGGGATATAAATGCTATGGAATATCAGGTAAAATGGGCATTGCTACCTTTGGGGGAAGCCTGCCGATTGCAATCAAGTCTGCCTCCGCATTTTGTGCTTGCTCAAACAGTTTCAAGAAGGTCATCACATTGGACTTCCTGATTGCCAAGCCAATGTCTGTATTGAATGCTCGAAGGTCATAGAACGTAGCTTGCTCAGGGGTAGGGCGAAGTCCTTCAGGCACTCGTTGCCAGCTTTTGGTGAAACGAACATTGAAATCTACTATTGCCTCCTACGGGTGCCTTTGGATTGCGTTAAACTGATGCAACAATGAAAATGGGTCAGCCTGTTCATGAAAATTCTTCACTAACAATTCTCCTAGCTGATCCCAGGACGCAATAGTGCCTGGTTGCAGAGATCGATACCAGTACAGCAATTTTCCTCTCAAGGATAACACTAATAACTTCACCATCACATCTTCGTCCGTTATATCGTGAATGGTTGCCAGAGAAGCTACATCAAGAATATGTTCGTATGCAGTCTTTCCTGTACCATCATAGGTTGGCAAGGCTTTCAAAGCGGCACTGGGAAGCTGGATTTTGAGCCTGCAAATTCAAGGCCCCCGAGCCGTTCAATGCTGAAAACTGTAGGGGTGGAGGATACTTGGGCCATTGGGACTAGTGTATGTAGCTGAGAAGATGGAAAACTAGTAACAATACCGGGGATTTGTGTAGATATGGTAGATTATGCAAGCGATGGGGAAACAAACCTAGAGTGTTCACCTCTTTTTGTGTTGTCAAGTTCAAAAAACTCAACAAGATCTTCAACTTTTTTGGACTTTGATCTCATGATCATGAAGTACAGCTTTCACTGCATCCACGTTCAGAGATTTCTGGGTACTGCAGAGTCACCAAATGTTCTAACTATACGGCATGAATGCGAACATTAAACCCTCAATACTATGGGATATTTCTGAGACAGAAACAGTCTATCCCATCGGGCGTGCCAAAAACTATTGGTCACAAATCTGCCATAGGAAAGGATTTTACACTAAATGCACCCTAGACCCGGCCAACATTGAAAGGCTGGGAGAAAGAGATGTCTCCCAGACCAATCTCCAGAGAGGGTTGGTTCCCTTACTAAATCTAAGTTTGATGAAGACTAAAGTTGCAGGAAAGGAATTATAAATGTGCATAAAGAAATGGGAAATATAGCCGTAGGCCGAATTTATCAGATCGAGAAATAATAACAACAGATAACTTCTAGTACAATAACAGCATATAATAGAAGATATCAACGTAATTCACTTACAACCTTGTGCAGAAAACCCCTCCAAGATCACATTCCAGAACTCACTTCCTCACTAGCAATATTTAAACTCAAATGCAGAATTCAAATTAAGCAGCAAATAAGAAATACGAGCGTATATTAGGAATGTATATGACAGAAGGAAAAATCACACAGACAGTCGCTTGCAAAACCAGAGGCCAAGTATCTTTCATTCATGCAATGAACTTCAAAGCTTTCAGCAAAAGTCTCTCTCTCGATCCCTCTTTCTAAGATCTACATTGGTTTATATAGAAGTCTTGCTTCTTTACAACATTAAAAACTTGCGACGAACTTCCTCAAGATCTAAAAAATGTGCAACGGAAACAAGGAAATGATCCCCTTAAACCAGCCTCGGAGAAACCAAAAATTGAATGAAACAAGGAGTCGGTCGTCTTCATTAAATGGTCATTCTTGAAACATGCTTGAACCGTTAGAAAAAAACATGAACAACAGCTTTGAATAATGGAAATCTTTAATTCTGGTGGCTTGGACACGTTCTTCTACCTTGCTCGCATTGGAAAGCAACAAAACATTTAATTTTGGAGTGCTTTTAATCATTGGAAATCGTAAAACTTCATCGGGCCATTTGAACTGCTTTCTGGCACGAAACTGTAATAGATCGCGAAAACGTGACATGTCGCGAAATCGCGACGTATCTCTGCTCCGTACACTTTTGTCACTTTGGGACCGCGAAAATCAACCATGTCGCAAAATCGCTACAGGTTCGGCTCCTTTATCTCCTTCGCTACCTTAGCTCACAAAAACGCGACACATCGCAAAATCGCTACGTTCCGTACCATTATGCTCTTTCTCCGCTCTGTTTTCGTGAAAATGCGACCAAGCGCAATTTCGCGACGTTCTTCATCCATGTTGTTCTCTTCGCTGCTTCAAACCGTGAAAACATGACACTGCGCAATTTCGCTACACCTTTCTATCTTTTGGCTGTGTCACCCTTATAGGTCACGAAAACAAGACAAGTTACACTTTCGCTATGTTCTTCCATTGGCATCTTTGTTTTATCTCTGGGTCGCGAAAACCAAACAAGTCACTAAATCGCTACACTATCTTCCCGCTGCTCAGTCTTTGCTTCTATGTCACGAAAATCCGACATGTCTTATCTCCTTGGACTTTACTGCTCTCGACCGCGAAAATTCGTCATGTCGCGAAATCACGGTGTTCCGTACAATTTGGTTATCTTCTTGCTTCCTCCTCGCGAAAACGTGACAAGTTGCGAAATCGCTACCACTTTCTGCACTTGGTCCTTCCGCTCCAATATGTCGCGAAATCGCGACGTTTCTATGTTGTTGGACTGCACCTCCACAAATGTCGTGAAATCGCGACGCCAACTTCTTGCTTGCCCTCATCTTCAAAAATGTTGTGAAATCGTGACGTTTTTCATGCCTTATGACTTTTCTTACAACTCTGCCGCGACCACGCAACACGTCTCGAAATCGCGACGTCTTTCGCCTTTTGTGCCTTGTTCAATATTATGTCGCGATATCGCTACAAAGTTTATTGTCATCGCCCTTTGCTTAGTTATGTCGCGATATCGCTACCTTTTCTCTACGCTGTCCCCGTTGACCATTTTGACCGCGAAACTCCAACACGTCGCGAAATTGCGACAACCTTGCTGCTTTGCTGTCGTTGACGACGTTGACCGCGATTTTGGAACACGTCGCGAAATCGCGACAACCTTGCTGCTTAGCCCTTTTCTGCCTTTTGCGCCGCGAAACTGTGACAGGTCGCGATTTCGCAACACCTTTTGCTTTTGACTTCTCTCTCTTCATCAAACCCGCGATAACGCGACATGTCGCAATATCGTGACGGTTTTGAAACTGTGCCCTCCATGCTGCTTTTTGTCGCGATATCGCGACAGTCTTTGGACTTAGCCTTTTTTGCATCAAAACCTGTATAGAAGTGAGAATTTCAACATCTTATGCATGAATAATCAACAATCAACACAATGTGGCAAAAATGCCAACAGGTACCTAAAAGGAGGTTATTGAAATATAGTTAACAAATCGATCCATTGAAAGATTCATTTTGATTTCATTTATGTAATATTGGCCCATTTAAAAACACATAATTTGATTGTCCTATTTAAAGGCACATAAATGAGTGCCTTATCTAAAAGCATGTATTTGAGTGGCTTAATTTAATCTAGCCTATTTAAAAATATATAAAATATTGGTTTATTTGAAAGCACATACTTGAGTAGCTTATTCAAAAGCATATAATTTGATTTGGCTTATTTAAAGGTGAATAAAAGAGTGGTTTATTTAAACACGCATAATTAAGCAACTTATTTAAAAGCAAATTGTTTGATATGACCTATTTAAAGGCTCATAAAAGAGTGGCTTATTTAAAAGCATTTGCTTGATTGGCTTATTTAAAAGCACATACTTAAGAAGCATATTTAAAAGCACATAATTTGATCTAACCTATTTAAGGCCTTATAAAAGAGTGGCTTAATTAAAAGCATATGCTTGATTGGCTTATTTAAAAGCACATACTTAAGTAGCTCATTTAAAAGCACATAATTTGATCTGACCTATTTAAAGGCTCATAAAAAAGTAGCTTATTTAAAAACACATACTTCATTGGCTTATTTAAAAGCACAAACTTGAGCATCTTATTTAAAAGCACATAATTTGATTTCGTCTATTTAGAGATGCATAAAAGAGTGGTTTGTTTAAAAGCATGAGATTCGATTGGCTTATCTAGAAGCACAAGAATGAATGGCCTATTTAAAGGCACAAGATTGGATTTGACCTATTTAAAGGCACATACTTGATTTGACCTTTCTAAAGGTACATGATTTGATTTGGCCTATTGAAAGCCCTATGATTTAAAGTACTTCCAAGGATCAAATAATATTAGCTTAATCAATTATATTTCTCAACTTTAAAGTATAAGACATAAGTTTAAATCTTTCCAAATGATACATAAGCGAAATTATCAAATTATTATAATATCATAATTTAATTTATGGGTTAAAGTTGTTTTAATCCTATATAACCAATTAAAATAGATATACTTCTAAAGATGCCTTAAACCCATAAAGTAAAAAAAAATAAGTTAATAAAGGACCCATGAGAAAGTTCAAAAATTTTAATAAAAATAAAATAATTTATTAATATTAATCAAGAAGTATCAAATTCCAATTAATGAACTCCCAATATCAAATTAAACAAGTTAATAAAGGACCCATGAAATAGTTCAAAAATTCTAGTAGAAATAAAATAATTTATTAATATTAATCGAGAAGTATCAAATTCCAATTAATGAACTCCCAATATCAAATTATAACCTAAGAATGATTTATAATTTAGATTTGTATAAGTAAATCTATTATGTAAATTGACAAATAAACTCCCATGCAAAATGGTGCTACAATAAATAACGATGAATGTTGGTGCAGCGATTTCGATATTTAGCCACACATGGTCGAAGTATGTGACAAAAGCAAAGATAGTCTCTAACTACTAAGTGGCTGCTTATTTGCAAAGCACAACTTTTTCTTAGTTTTATTTTTAAATAAAAAATGTCATATCTTTCAACAGCTTTGGATTTACATTAACTTCCAGAATTTTCAAAATCTTTTTAAATTTTATATAACATAAAAACTTGTAAAAACATAAGCTAAAAGAGCCAAATCATTAAAAATATCAGAGGGGCTGTGTCCCATAAATAAATAAAAATCTCAATAATATTCCGTCCACAAGTTGTCTGTTAACATCCATTTTTTACCATCACATTTTTTTAATAAAAAGGCCTACGACTCAATAAAAGCTAAAACAAACTATTTGAAAGCTTTTCAAATTCACTCAAATCTTTATAATTTTTGAAGTTTTGTTAAAAAATAAATAAATAAAGTTTTTACCTTTATTTAACTTTTTATATTAACATTGTCCACACCACATTGCAGGTTATAAAGTTTATTTTGGTTTTTAATAGGATTATTTTAAAATAATAATATGGCAAATAACATAACTACATAATCATACTCTCTTAGACGAAAGTTTTGGTCCAACTATATTGTAGATTATATAAGAGTATAACGAGTATAATAATCTCTTTTATGAAAGTTTTGATTGTAGATTATATAAGAATATAATTTCATTAACCTCGAGTTTCAACCAGACTTCACAACATAACACTCCCATAACCATCAACTGATGCCTTAAATTTTACATTAATTGCTGCCCGGCATTCTACTCCAAACGTTAAACTCGTTTTGAACAAATCACAATCACATGGGCTAATGCATCATATTCAGTTAGGAAAAAAAAAAATTATATATAATATATTAACCAATAAAAGAAATTGTATATTAGAAAGAATATAACGTATTTTAATGAAAGGAAACAAACCAACACATTAATACAGACTTAAAATATAAGTTTTTTAAATTGTTTGTTCCACTTGATTAAAAATTAAAAAATTTGATATTCACGAAGATATAACTTTAAACATATTTATTAAATGACATGAGATGTTTTTTAAGCGTTAAAAATACAAGCTTTTAAGGTAAAGACATGAGATGTTTTTTAAGCGTTAAAAATACAAGCTTTTAAGGTAAAGATTCAGCTTCAATCTTGACAAATAATATGTACGTGTTCAATTATATTTATTAGATGACCTGAGTTTCCAAGTGTTAAAAATGCAAGCTTCTAATGTAAAGATTCAACTTTAATCTTTATTTGAATGAAAAAACTTTATATTAATTAAGATTAATCATACAAAAAGGGCGGGTGGAATTAGCACACCCACAAACCATAAAAGCCACTAGGTGGAAGAAATCACACCTCCCCATTAAAAACAAAGGGTGGAATTAGCACACCCCACAAACCATAAAAGTCGCTAGGTGGAGGAAATCACACCTCCCCATAAAAAACAGAGTCCAAAAAACATTACTACACGTTGCCGCGAGCAATCATTACACAGACATCCCAAGACATATTGCCAGCCTCCATCCGAAGAGACTGGAGCATTCCATCCTTCTTCTGCATTACCGTCAACCAAAGTCTGTTGAGGAGCGACAGGTGCATCGATATGACAAACAACAGCCGAAGTAGTAGCAGTGTCATCCCACCCAACAACTGGCTCAGAAGCGGTGGGCCGAACATCCCACCCGGAGTTCTGGCGGGAGGAAGGACCAACTCCATCATCCAGGCGTCTGCGACACTGAGAGGGTTGGGACCAGTGTCTATCCGTCGGAGAATGGGTGAAGCATCGGGAACCTCGACGGGGCCAAGAACGGGACCTGGAGGAGCTTCTCGGGGAATTGGGAGGGACACGACTAACCGTGCATGGGGTATTACCCCAATGATCCATCAGAGCACGAAGGTGTTGCAACTCAACGTTCACTTTGTCCACCTATACAGAAATCTGCATCCAGTAGTCATAAAAAACAGCATACTTGTCAACGAAAGAAAATGTCAGAGTGGAGTCAAGCTATGTAAAAATCGCCTTGCTCCTGGTTTTCCACAAATGGAAGAGAGTACTGATACGGAAAACATTCCACACTGGTTCAAGATTGTCAGAAAAATCAATGGGGTCCCCTAGAAGAGCGTGAGGCCATAAGAAGGGACTCCGCATGAAAGGTTGAAAGAATTCCAGGAGCCATTTCCAAGCAAGAGAAGCCCGTCGACATTGCCAAAAAATATGCAACACATCCTCAGGTTCACCACAAAAAGGATAGGTAGGGTTCTGAACACCTAGTTGCTTAAGTCTATTTCCTAGAGGAAGTCCTTGGTGAATAAGACTCCAAACAAAAAAACTTTGTTTAGGCTCAATATATGAAGCCCAGACTTGGGCAAAACGTAAACTCCACCTTGAGGGTGAGGAGACCAAATCCCATTTAACATTCAACCTATGTGACATGGGGACCTGAGGAGTAAGCCAGTTATACCCAAGCTGGGCTTTGTACTAAATTAGAGGGACCTTCTTAGGCCAACACCAATCGGACCACCAAGGCTTTTGGAACCTCTTATGTAACTTGCTCCAAAGGGAGAAAGGAATATTATCTATGACAACATCATAGGTCTGTTTATCCTCATTTTTGAGACTGTAAGTATGCCTAAAAATGTCCCAGGGTATCCAACTCCTGGTTTGACACGAGAAAAAATCCTTCAGAGATGCAATTCCTTTCCTATAAAAACGTTGAGCTCTGACCCATTGAACTTGAGCCAACGACATACCTTGCCATGAAATAGCAGGAGACCACCAGACATTCATGTCCTGAAGAGAGGCCCCTGAATTCTGATCCTTTCCTTTCCAGCATAGCCAGGGTTTAAGCGCCTCCCAAGCTTTCCAAATACTCTTGATAACAAAGGAACCCTAAATTTTTATAGGAACAGGGGCAGTAAGAATAGTCTGAAGGCTCAACCCCTTCCAAAAATTTTTGCCATAGGGTAAGCCATAAGACAAGCAATGTCGAATGAGAATTTTCCAGTGCTCATTACCTGTGAGGGATCGAGTAATCCATTTAGCACATAAAGCAAAACCTTGTCTTTGGCAATCAAAAAGGCCCATACCTCCATAGGATTTGGGTAGGCAACACACCTCCCATGCCACCCTATGAAAGCCTCTTTTCATAACATATTTTACCCACAGGAAGTCTCGTAAGAGCTTATCCAGTTTCTTATAACAAGCCTTGGAGGGCACCCAACAGGAAGAATAATAAACATGAGTGGTAGCCAAAACCTTAGAACAAATTTGAAACTTTCCTGCCAAAGAAAGTTTTTTTGATGACCAGTAGGCTAACTTCTTCTCAACCTTTTGAGTAACATGTTGCCAAAGTTGTGCAGAAGAGCCAAGAAAAGCAAAAGGGATCCCCAAAAATTTAAATACTTCACCTGGATGGATCCATCCCCATTGATAATGGTCGAGCCAATCAGGTATTGGATCAGGGGAAGATCTATAGCAGGAGGTTTTCCTCCACTGAATGCTAGAACCAAAGGCCTTACAAAATACTTTCAAACAGTAAATGGCTGAGGACAGGGACTGCTCATCTTCTTGAATAGTAAAAAAGGAATCATCGACAAAGTGACCATTAACCAGCTGAAGGCTGGAATTGGGGAGTGAGATGCCTCTAAGGCTCCCTTGAGAAACCTTATGTGCCAAAAGGTAGCCAAAAGCTTCAACAACAAGAATATAAAGTGAGGGGGCGAGAGGACAACCCTACCGAATAGACCAACCTAGTTGAATGGATTTCGATTGACAATTGTTCAAGGTAAGAGTAGCAGAGGCATCTTGAAAAAGCATGCGAATTGTGCTGATGAAAAATTGACCAAAGCCCAATGCTTGAAGCATAGAGGTAATGAAATACCATTCCATTTTATCATATGCTTTTTCAAAATCAATTTTAATAAACAGAGCATTTTGTCCTGAGGAGCGGGCCCATTCCATACCTTCCCAAACTGCAAGCACATTATCTAAAATATATCTTCCTTGAACAAACCCAGTTTGTTCAGGTCTGACTATCAGAGGCAGAAGAGGTCGAAGCTTACGAGCAACAACTTTAGCAATAATCTTGTAGCTCACATTCAAAAGGGTGATAGGCCTCCAACTGGTAAACAGTTCAGGATCACCAGATTTAGGAATGAACTTAACATTCCCTTTGTTGATGATGGCTCCTAGAGTTCCACATTGTATGGCTTCCAGGTAAACTTTGTGCAAATCTGGACCTAGCATGTCCCAAAATTCCTTGTAGAATTCGCAAGGAAAGCCATCTAATCCAGGGGCTTTATCATTGGCCATGAGGGACAAAGCTTCCTTAAGATCCTCTAAGGATAAAGGTGTATCACACAACTCCACTTGAGCGGGAGAAAGCTTACAGGGAACAACAGAACAACATTCATCTAATGCTTGTTGACGCTCATCATTAAGAGGTTGAGAAGCAAAAACTCCCTGATAATGATGAACAAAAGCCTTAATGATATCCGAAAGTGCAGTGAACCTCCCTGCTTCCATTTGAATGGCATGGAATTGAGAATGTTGAGCAGGAGGTCGAAGCCTTTTGAAGAATTCCTTAGAGACTCTATCTCCAATTTGAAGCCAATGTAGGCGAGCTCAAAGTTGAGCTCCCTTAGCTTCATACAATTCCTCTTTCTTAAGTTCATGCCTCAAGGCTGCAACATGAGACTGAAGATTTATATTATATGGAGAATTCTCAAGCTTGAGACAAGCTTTATGGAGCTCTTCTTTCAAAGCTGAATTAGCTTGTCTTCTGCATTTTGCAATGTCCACCCCTAAAATACGTAGTATTTTGGTGGTGCATTGGATAGCAGAGTTCCACCAATTAATCCAGCCCAGAGAGCCCTACGATCGAGGGAGCAAGTTCCAGATTCGGAAGATATGGGCCTTCATGGCCGGACTGTGCAAAAAGGAAACATTAAAGTAGAACTGAGAGGAGTGAACTTTGGGTTGTGTATGTTGCATGTCGATAACAAACAAAATGGGGGTGTGGTCTGAAAGAGTAGTGTCGGGCAAGGCTGTGACAAAAGGGGCCAAGGGCTTGAAACGAGAAAAATAAAAGGAATCACTTTCAGAGACCATCGCCCGATCTAACCTCTCGAGGACCCTGGCTGACTCAGCTTGGAAGTTCGACCAAGTAAACCAGAGCTCCCGAGGAAAATCAGAGGACGTAAAGCAGGAGTTCGGATCAAACAGACGCAACTTATTTTTCATAAAAAACTAGGCCTCCCATTCGCCAGAGCACCAACGTCTTGGAAAGTGACTGATTTTATCCGAATCCTTTTCTACCATGTTGAAATCACCACAAAAAATCCAAGTGGCTAGAGGCAGAGAGAAAGCTAGCCATCGCCAAAGAGAGCTCCTAATCGAAGCATCGTTAGAGGCATAAATGTTGACCACCCCAAACGGCTTCCCTCTAATCTCAAGTAAAATCCAAACAACTTGGTGGGATGGGTCAACACCCCAAGTCACCACATGTGGCTGCCACTTGGGCACCAAGATAGTGACAACTCCTCCTTTCCCAGGCAAATGCTTGGTAGAATAAAACATGCTACGTGGACTAAGAAAATTACAAACACACTACATATTGAAATCACTTATCTTAACTTCTTGCAGACATAGAAAGTCAAAAGCTCCATGCAAACGAGCAGCGTTCACCAGCTCGCTTTGGACCAGGTATTTACGGACTGGATCCGTCAGTCCTCGCACGTTCCATGAGAAAAAAATCATGAGGACTTGTCAGGATTCATAATATCCATGACATCCTCTGAATCACCTAGGCCCTGAAGCGAACTGAAGGAATTAGCACCTCCACTAAAATTACCCTCGCCCGAGGACATTTGGAGAACAAACTCATCGCGCTGGCGACGCTTGTCAAAGCTCAGGCCCAAGTTGTCCCTCGAGGGGTTCCTGCAACCGAAGTATGTGGGCGCCGTCGATGAAAAAGCTGGCATGGTAGTGGGACGAGCCTCCGCAACAATCGAGGCCCAAAGAGAAGCTAAAAAAGGTGGTGGCTGAGTAACTACAGGGGCGGCTGGAGTAGCATTCGGGACCCCTACAACTTGCATGGTGGGCTGCATGTTAACGACAGCCGGCATGGTGGCTTCAGAAGACTGCATAGAGCTAGTGGGGGCTTGCATAACCTGGGTATCAACGGGCCTGGTCTGAGTAGGCTGCACAGAGGGATTGGCCTGCTCAGAGTGCTTAGAAGCATGATTTTTCGGTAGTAACTGTTTGCCAATCACCTTGGCATTCTCGGGCCCCGTTAGACTGAGCTACCGAGGCAGTCGAAGGGGGTTGGGTCTGTTTGAACTTCCACTCCATCAGTGGGTAATCTCGAATCTTGTGAGCAGCAGACTGGCAATGATAACAAGTATTCGGTAAATTGATATAGGCTACAGGTTGCCTAATGGAGGTATCACCAATCTGGATATCTATGAATTCCGACAAGTCTTTGGTGAGGTCGACTTTGACACAAGCCCGCTTGGTAGGGCGAGCTGAGAAAAACCGTTCAGGCTCAAGACATACAAACTTGTCGAGGGAAGAGGCGAGCGCTTGCAAAAAACCCCAAAAGGGGACAAGTAAACCCGAGAACTCAATCCACACAGGAACTTCCAGCTCAGCTTGGTCATTGGCTATGAAGTCACGAGTGTAAGATTGTAAAATTAATAGGGAATTTCTCACCATCCAGGGACCTTTGGCTAACACTTTTTGAGCTTGAGCAGGATCAGGGAAGCGAAAAAGGAAATAACCCTTGGTGAGATTCTGAACATTCTCAACTATCACACCATGCGGACCCCAAACTTGTTGCACCCAAGACCTAATGAGGGTATCATTGGGAATTCTACCCAGGAAATACCCGACAAGGGTATGTGACTCAAACCAGTTGCAAGCATTATGAAACTCATGCAAGGGAATGGAAACAGCAGGGATAGTACTCTTACCTCGTGAAACACTTTCGGGATAAACTTTCTCGGGTGCTTCCCTAGTGCCATTGCTCTCCCCAGCCGGCTCAATAGCAACTGAGCTAGCCATTAGGGTGGCCGCCAATTTAAACAGGACAGAACACCGCCCTAGGCGGCGTTAATGCAAATTCGTGACAAGACCCAAGTAATATTTCCCAACCTTAAACGGCGTGGTATGACATGCAGCACCCAACTGAGCGTATGGAATGCAGCACGGACAAGGTTTCGACGATTCAGATGCTACATGCCCCCAGGTTTCTCTTCCATGACTATATCTTTTGACTAGAAGACTAAGATAGATGTAAGAAAAATTAAATTTTGAAGTTTTCAGCTTCAATCTTGCCAAACAATATTTAAGTGTTCACTTGTAAATGTAATACCACCAACGGATGAAACCTGTTTCAATCCCATAAAACCAAATTAAAAAAATAATAATTTTCACATATAATAGATATGTGAGAAAAAAACTAAATTTTATATTATCATCTTTCCAAACATTAGAAATAACGTCAGATATCAGACCCAACCTCTGTGCCTAACATTAGAAATAACGTCTGCTATCGGAACCAAATATACATTTATACGCACCAGTTGATATTATACATCTACGGTGTATAGAAAACATATCCTATCCACCATTAGACCGCAGTCTGCATTTATATATGCATCTATAGTGTATACAAAACATGAAAAATTATGCTTCATAGCCATTAAACCAATAGTCTCCATTGCATATTTGCCAACTAAACCAGAAACTGGACCATAAGCTTTACAAGCCAAAGACCATACCTCCATCCACAAGAAACCGGAAGAGCCTTCCACCTCAGTACAACAGGCATTTGTTCAAAAGCAGATCACCAAACACAACATGAGGAGCCTGATAAATAGAATCCCAAAATCAAACCATCAGGCATTGAAATCAAAACATCTACAGTGGAACATTTCCCCATAAGCTCCCATGAAAGGCAGTAAGAGTGTTCAAAGCCAAGGACGGTGGAAGCCTAGCAGCAAGAGGAACAATTACAAGACCAAACTGCATGGAGTACGATGTGGACAACAGGGATGAAAAGCGCTGCTAGTCCTACTCCCCAAACCTCATCCAACCCCATCCAGGTTGCAACCACCCATCATCACTGGAGAGCTAGCTCTGCCAGTAAATCCAGGTGACTTCAATTGTCTTATACATAAAATTTTACAAACTTATGATTTAAAATATTAATGTAATTTCCACCCGGTTAATGCTCCAAATACTATGGTAGAATAAGTGTACATATTTTCTTTGCCAATAAAATATCCAAGAAAAGCACTGGAACATTTAGCCGTTCAAAACAAACTCGTACTGTCCAATAATTGTTTCTTTAAAAAGTTCTAAGGTATTATAGTGGAATGGAATGCCAAGAATAAGCAAACGCGACTCTTGAAAGAACCTGTTATTACATGCATCACATAGATCCAGTTTGAAAGCCATAGAATGATCGAAGTGGATATGCTAAATACATCTACTCTGTGAATCAAATATTCAAATGATAAAATGACTCAGTACACTGCCGCACAGGTAAGCATATATAAAGTGACAAGCACATTGCCGAAAATTGGAAATCTCTTCTCTGAAAGTTGTATTAGAATTCAGTCAAAATCAAAGAAATACTCTTGGACAAATACAGCAAAGCATGAAGACATTCCGTTAAAAAATGAAAAATTACAATAAATACTATCATCCCAAATGTACTTAAATACTTTCTTAGACCATCAGCTTCTCTTGATAACCGCCACTGGAAAGCACGGATGCTGTGAGAACTCGAAAGACACCCTCGGTAAACTGTCGCCTTTCCCCGCAAGTATGACACTTAGTGCTATTCTATTTTTCTCTGCGACATGCTGCATTTGCCTAATTTCATTAAATTTCTTAGAATCCTTTGGGAAATGATGTCTAAGTTCCTTTAGAACATTCAGAGATTCTTCAAACCAGTGCTCGATATACTGAACTTGTATCTGCAACAGTTTCAATGACTTGAGTTGAAACCAAAAGTATTTCAAACAACATATAAATCTTTAACATACAAAGAAAAGGCCCAATACAGAATAGGATTTTACCACACCATGCTAGATCAATTTCAAAGACCAGGAAAAGAAAATAGTTGGGACAGATTACTGATGTTATCAATCGAAAGAAACAAAAGGAAGAGATATACTCACAGCCAGATTAGCATGCATTGTTGATTGCTTAAACTGAAAATATGATAACGGCTCAGGAACTCGAGAATTTTGTAGTAATTCAAAATTTTGAATGAATATCTGGGCATGAGTCATCAAATTATTCCCAACCTTATGAAAACTTTATCTAAAAAACAAAATTCATGACAAAGAAATCATTGCATAGAAAAAGGATGATAACTACTGAACTTTTAAACTTCATGTAACAGTACAGTGGATCTCACATAAAAGCGTTCATGAGGACAACCATAACAAAGTGTTGCATAATCTGCAAGGGAATCCTACTAATAGATAAACTAAGATACATTATTTTTGTACCTCTTGTTCGGTATTGAATATGTTTGGTCGGTGGACAAATTTATGGTCGTTAGTCAAAGCAGCAAGCATCTGAAAACATCATTAAAAAGCAACAACTTCATCAACAGCTGCTAGCAAAAATCATAACAATTGCAAAGTAGATTCAATATGGAAAACAAGTCTCTCTCCAACTGAAAAATACGTGTTTCTATTCTCTGTTCATTGGAGTGAAGTATAATGTCCATACCCATGCAAGCCCCTTGGCAAGATAAGAAAAGCACATCTGGAGCAATATGTTGGGTGAATGCATCTCCCTTTCAGCCTCCTTTCCCCGTTTCTTCTTCCCCTTTTTTTTGGCTGATGATGATAACAACAGAGCGATTCCTTCCTTATGAGCCTATTGGGGCAACGCAAAATAGTCACCAAGAGATCCTGTATGCAGCTATCTCCTACCATGATAGGAAAATGCATATGATCCTTGTAACTCATTATCACATAGGGCAGCAAACACCTATATGCCTAGAGCTAAAAATGATACTGACCAAAGTGCATGCCTAAATGAAAGTAAATTCAGGAGTGCTTTGGAAATATTATCTGTACATGCATCGAGAGCAGGAGGCATTCTTTGTTGCTCCTTTTCAATAGTCAACCGTTCTTTATTCAACTGCAACAGTGTTGAGAGGACATGGTCCAAATACCTGCACAAGGCATTAGTCAGGGATAACTTTAATTTCTGAACAATAAGAGAAGGGACTTTGGCATTTGACACATCTCAATGTGTTCATGTGACACAATAAACTGTGTTACCTTGGCCAGACAGGTCATCAAGCTCACAAGAGATTTTTTATTTTTAACAATCACTCATAAAACATTAACTTTTATTTTTAGTGAATGGTTAACAAATGGAGAGGCATCGTGAAAGCCATTCGCTGCCAAAGGTAACATACATCAAGATGATAAAAAAAGTCATAATTCGATCAACATTAATCATTAACGATAATATAAACGGCACATGGGTCAAATCAATACATCAGAAAAAGCAGAAATGAATAACAATTTCACTGGTTAAGACTCAGTGGCTGATGCAACTAGAATACGAGGGATCATATCATTATCTCCGTAAATTTACCAAATGAAAAAATATATATTGGTCTAGTTACAACCTATCCATTAAAAATATCAATGACAGCTGATCCACTACCATGAATGCAACCTATGAGAAGGCAAAAAAAGTCATCATACTTCCATTAGCCTAGGACACTGGGTAATGAATAACAGCAACAGTGATTAAATGGGTAGGCAGATACCGCTGGAATACCAGGGATCATATCATCTTCTCCAAACTTCCATGTGAGAAATATATACTAGTTACAACCCATACAATTCAGATTATCAGTAACAGCTGATTCGGTATTATGAATGCAACAGTATGAGAAGGATTCAAAGAGAATTGTCTAACATTCAAAGGATAAAACAGTCATCATTATTCCAATAACCCTATTTCTCTAGATGCTCACAACATATTTTGGAATGGCCATCTACCAAGAAAGATCCCCCTAAATTTTGGGAAAAATATAATTTTGCATTGCCATTTCATGAATATTTACCAGTAAATCATGCAATATTCACTAGGAGAATAAAGTTCAAGCTCGAAACCCAGCATAAGAAAACGAGCAGCTATCCAGCATGTCTGTTCACCTGCCCAGCCCATCATTTGCATCATCCACAAACCCTGCAAGATGCAGTGCAGGCAAGTATATTGCAGTTGTTATCACCAGTGTTGCAAAATCCACCTTTCAAGGACTAGCACAGATTATTACCTTCAAATATTACAGAGGACATCTAAGCAATAACATTCAATAAAATTACATAAAAAAGAACACAACCTTTCCTCCATTACTGCTTGTATTGCCTTCTAATTGGTTACTACATGCTGTATCTATCTGCAATACAAAAACATGGAGCTGACTGAATGATAAAAGAATACACAAAATCTAATATCTGGTGGATTGCAGAGCAGGAATTCATAGAAACATGTTAGAAATGAACCAATCTTCACAAGGACGCCTATTAGGTAAAATATTCCAACATGATGAGAACAATGATGAATATAATAAGCAGCTTGATAATTTTTTACACTTCCCCAACTATTTGGTGTGATTTGTATACCAATGATCCAATTGAGTAATATCCATATTTGTTGTCCATGACTCAACCGTTAAATTATTTGAAATATACAAACCTGATGCAAAAGGGCACCCCATTCTTGCAAGCTTTTACCAAGTTTACGCCTTTGCCATGCCGTATTAGTGCAAAGAATCTTCAGCAAATTTAATGTAAGCTATCCCATAGTCAATCAAAAGAATGAAATGTCAAAATCCATCTTAATACTGTAAGCACACAAAAATATGCACATAAGCTTTTGCAAGAAACAAATGACGAGTAATCTCACCCGCCCTAGCTGCATTACTAAATAGTTCTTTTGAAACTCTTGATTATTTGATAGTTGCGGCATGTTCATAGCTCTACAAATAACATCAAAAGCAAGGTCCCGCCCAAAAAGCTTTCCATCTTGCACAACTAAAAGCTGCTTTCAAACAAGGATCAAATGTATTACATGTAAGTCGGTAAATTTTGCTAGTATTAGACATAAGTTCAGTACAAATCGCATGAAGCAATAGTAGCAAAACAAAAGTTGCCATAACCACAACATAATATGTTTAAATTTTACTCTCTGATTAACGTAAAAAGGTATTCAGCACTCAAGTTTATCATGGATGAAACCTGTTACCAACTCTTAATAAATCAGGATAACATAACTATTGTAATTTATAAGGGCAATACATACACCAAAAGTACCAGTGTATCTGGTCATAAATCATAAAGTAGAAGAAAGCCATAACAGGCCAAGCCTTACAGCCAGAGGAAACATGATGATTTTTAATCACAATACACTAGATATCACCAACACAGACATATCAGCTCAATTTTTTAAAAACAACTGAAACAGTAGAATTTCCACTTATTTATTTCCACTATAAGTATCTACTAGATTTCATCACTATCAACCTGCGTAGATTGGTTTCTACTCAACAATTGGATAATAAGAATGTATCTTTCAAACATAACTTGGTTATATGAATGAGATACAATTCCACGTGTAGGCCAACTACAACTAATAGAGCTATAACGACTTGCCAGATCAATGGAAAAAAATGCAAAGGAAATGCAAACACTCGTTAATAATGAAAAGTTTTTTTTTTAATGTTTTTAGCCAAGTTTACTTTAGAAAGTCTTGTATGTGCTTTGTAGAACTATTGAGAAAATATATGTATTTTATCTCTCCTACTGTTAGGAAGCATTATCTCAAGTTACATAATTGGTAATTAAAGGTCAGTTGGACAATTATAAATACCAACTAAACCCTTGTATAAATGGGTTAATCCTTTGTAAAGCATTTGCAAAAAATCTATGTTAACAAGTATCAATGTTTTGGATCATGCTACTTGATCCATCATCATTATGTTGATCTTTATGATAAAGTGAATCAGCCTCAGGTGCACCTTGTGGGTAAGGTTTCCTTCAAAATACCCTCTCAAGGCCTGTGCTTAATTTCCAAGAATATAGTACAACAGCCCTATGATAAGGGCTTGACATACATTTATCAATACATATACAACCTATCTCATCATCAGAGCCAAATTCATTAAGTGTTTAAGGTATGTTTCGAAAATTGCCACATACAAAACACTAAAATAGACATGGCATTAGTCAAGTCTCATCTTCCTAAAGAGAAGACAATGAGAGCAAAAATAGAAAAATTCATTTTCAAGAAAGACTTAAAGATTTTGCTTTGATGATTTTTATTAATAACATTTTCAACCTTTTTCATCCACAATGCCAAAATGTAATCAAACTTCAATTCTGGTAAAAAAAGTTCATTCAATGTGGCAGTTCAGTAGGATTTGTTTTTATAAGGAGCTCCCTTGGATATAATGCAAGATTGATAATTTTCATCTCTGTGCAATAATATCTCACAATATTCATGTCAGTTCAGTAGGATTTGTTTTTATAAGGAGCTCCCTTGGATATAATGCAAGATCGATAATTTTCATCTCTGTCCAATAATATCTCACAATATTCATGTTAGGGATCAGTACCCCTTTTAAATTTAGCTGCACCAAAAATGCATCTGCATTGTGTGCTACTGTATGGGTTGGGGTGATTCCTCCCATGATAGGCTCCAATAGGGACTGCCATGTAGGTTTTTCACCAAGTTCAGATCCATCGAGCCCCAACAGTAGATGGTTTGGACATTGATAAGCCCTATAGTATCTTACTTCAACACAAAGAAAGTTCTATGTTTGGAGCTTGGCGTAGAAATTAATGGAACTACAAAAAGAATCAAACATAGAGCATTCTTCGTGTTGATTTAAGGGAATAATCACTGTCAAACATGAGACACGTAGGGTGATTTCCAAAGGATCAAGGTGGTCCCCTTTTCTGCTGAAACTCAGTGCCAGTTTCAGGAATTTTTTAAGGAATGTGTGTGCTTCATAGAACCACTAGGGACATTCTGTGTTGATTTAAGGGACTAGCCACTGTCAAACACAGGACAGGTAGGGTGATTCCCAAAGGGTGAAGGTGGACTCCTTTTCTGCTGAAATTTGGTGCCAATTTAAGGAATTTTTTGAGGAACGTGTGTGCTTCAACATTCTTACAAATTGTCATCCAAATTCTTAGAGGATAATTTATCAGCAACATAAAGTAATATGATTGTTGCTCAGACAAAAAGCCATAACCAATCACTCAAACAAACCCTCCCAAATTATAAAAATTGGCTTCCAAATATCTTCAGACTTGATTAAAACCTTATAGTAACCTAACTTACGGTTGATCTTGGTGAAGTAGCGGGGCCCCTATTGATGATCCAAGAAAACATTCATACAACGTAGTGGATACTTGCTCTTCATTGCATAGGCATCAAATACCATCCTTCTTTGGCACTGGCATGATGGGGCTGCCACAAGGAGATGAATTGGGACAAATATCCCCTTTGTTGATCAACTCTGATAACTAATGCTATGCTTCATCATTCTCCCAAACTGAGTTGTGATAGAGAGGACTGTTGGATAGAGGCGAAGCTGGAACGAAGTCAACTAATGCTTCACAACACAGCAAAGAAGCACAACTTGCGGTTCTTAAAAAATATCAAAAAAATGTTGAAGCGGTGTGTTTATTTAATGGGACAGTTCATAAGTGACTAAACTATGCACTATACAGGAAAGCTTCTTGGTGTACATAGCCTCTAGGAAAACAATGAGGAGCACAAACTTCCAAGCATGAGAAATGAGTTTCTTACATAGCATTAAGAACAAATGATATCTTTGTTAGGAACAAGCTCTCTAGGATGTGATATATTGTTTCCTTCACATGCACGGACCATTATTGAGGATAGGCATCGTAAGTTGCCTTGCAATCAAAGAGGTAGGATGTTCCAATCAACAAGTCACAATCTTTAGTGGCACTAACTCACAAGGGACAATACTGCACATGGGCTTGACATCGAACTCAAAGGTGCATTGCCACTTAACCTCAGTCATCTTTCCTAGTCGCAACTATCCAAGGGAGTATGGCTAAGGATGCGCTTCAATCCAAAACTTGGGTGTTTGACAATGTTTTGAACTTTTGAGCTATAATGTTCTCGCTTCTAAAGCCAATGATGGTGTGGAGCAACTTGCCAAACAAGTGTTCGCATTCTTCAAATGCTTTTGATATTTAGGCATTACCTGAACTCTCAATGCTCTTGCTCAAGCATATGGCATGTCTCCTCAATCTTTGGTGTTTGAGTTCAAATTGAGGCATTGGTTGGACCACCAAAGACTTCTACTATGCTCTACAATCAAAACCATTATTGACTATGTGTATTATGATGGGTAATGCCACTTACCTCCAACTTTTGTTTTACATTATATTAGTCAACTGGAGGTGTTGCCACATTTTGCACAGGGGTGCCATGTTTTTAGTTTCTGCAAAAGAGCTGCTCTTTTCCTTCCCTGCTCCTCATTTTCCCCTTCTCCTTCTCTCCCTTTCTTCCTCTCCCTCACAGCTTCATTCCCTCTTCTTCTTTCCCCCTTTCTTCCCCCAAGAAACTTCAGCAGGTGCACCTCGAAAAGTTTCTAAGTGTCAGGGCGCAACCCGACTTCGCAGCGAAGTCGGAGTGCGCCCCTCAACTGGAGCGCAGTAGGGGACCCAAAGTGAGCAAAATTTGACTAAGTGTTGGGGCGCAACCCGACTTCGCAGCGAAGTCGGGGTGCGCCCTTCTTCCTGGGCGCACTAGGGGAGTCATTCATCAAAAAAACGGCTAAGTGTTGGGGCGCAACCCGACTTCGCAGCGAAGTCGGAGTGCGCCCCTTTTTCAGTGCGCAGTCCGAACAGGATGAAGACAGCTAAGCACCGGTGCGCAACCCGACTTCGCAGCGAAGTCGAAGTGCGCCCTTTGACCGGTGCGCAGTTGGGTAAAGACAACCCAAAAATTTGCTAAGGCAAGAAGGCCTCCCAACTATGCTGTTTTCCTCCTGCGCAACCCGATAGCGCCCGGATTCCTGGCGAAGTTGGATAAGCTGCCTTTCAAGGCAGACACGTGTCACACATCAACATCCGACAAGTGTCCACCTTCGAGATCCGAGCCAAGACTTGACCGCGCAAGGACAAAGCATGGGCAACACTACCGGCACCATCTGTCACCATTTAAGCCGATGTGAAGTGCCATCTGCCGCACCTACCCGCATTCCTGCTGACCTAAGACTTGACTCGATGCATTGCCATGTAGTTGTACCACCTTCAGGGACACCATGCTGCAAGGACAACCCGACCCGACAGAAGTCAGCCTTAGCAGCTCTTCAGCCGCTCGTGTCAGCTACTGTCTTGTCTGGGACTTCGTGCCCATGAATGTAATCGGGGGGAATTTTGGGCTATAAATACCCACCATGTTTTGATTGTAAGGTGGTGGAAGGGGAATATATTGCTAGGGAACAATTGTAGTCTGTGCGTTTGCCTCAAATACAGACATATACTTGGCTCTGCTTATTGTCTTTTATCTTGCATGTTGCCTCTCCTTGTCATTTCTGCCTCATGTTTCTTGTGTCATTGCTTGTTGTTGTACTTGAACTCGGACTCCAACATTTGGTGGCCAGGTATTCCTGGAATGCATAGATAGAGGATACATGGGATCGCTGATAGCTGTAGTTTCAATGTATGTTTGTAGATGAATGTTGTTAGTAGTGGTGATTGATTCGTTGTCGTGCTGCTTATTCCCCCCACCCAACTCCAATCACATTTGGAATCCCTTTCCGCACTTTTATCTCTTTCCGCATTTTTATCTCTTTCCCTGCACTCTTATCTTAACAAACCCCCCATAGGAGCCGGCCTTCTCCGGAGATTGGCACGGAAGGCATTCCTTCCTTCCGACCTTTCAATCTAGTGGGCGAATCTGGGCGCATTAACAACAAATCCTTTCCTCATGGCAGATTCGTAACCAACAGTTTCTCGCGCACGCCCGGTGGGACATGGTAGTTTCCCACCCCCAAACAGAATCGAAGCACGAGTGCTCGCTTCATTGCTGTTAAAAATCAGAGCACCTGGCGACTCTGCAAGTACCTGAATATTCTCTGAGTCCGTAAAGACCGGTCCTAGCGCCTTCATGCAAACGAGAAGGTGGCGAGCAAGGAATCCGGGAGATCAGCCTGACCTTTACGAGATTGACATTGCCGCTCCAGGAGAGCGCGTCAGGCTGGCTGACCACCTAGCTCGCATAGACGAATCCGAAAGGGACGAACAGTCTCCATATTTTCAGGAAGCCTGAGTTGGTGAATCTCTGGCTTGCCTTCATCTGGAAAAATCACCTGGCGACTCTGACTGAGCTGAAGATCCAGATTTCTTGATCGCAGGCGCCCTTTTTTTTTTTAAGCTAATAGAAGACACCCGGAGGAATCAAGGTTTGGTGAGCAGCCTTGACCTCACAAGCGGAGAAATGAATGTTCACCTACAGTCTCCATATTTTCAGGAAGCCCGAGTTGGTGAATCTCTGGCTTGCCTTCATCTGGAAAAATCACCTGGCGACTCTGACTGAGCCAATATACGGAAGCCCGAGTTGGTGAATCTCTGGCTTGCCTTCATCTGGCAAAATCACCAGGGCAAATCCCTCATACTATGCAAAGCCCTAGAATGCAGCTGTGTAGAGCTCAAGAGGCAGATCTCGTCCAAAGTCAACGGTGGGAATATGCAAACACCGCCCAAATGCTGAATAATATGGTTGCTTGCAGTTTCCATCGGGAGACGGGCAAGGAGTTGGAAGAACTCGTGCTCGAGAGCCCACAAGTGGTGGACTCTCTAGAGTGGTGGTATTGGCTCCAACCATCACCGCAACCGGTACCCGAAGAGGGCTCCCGTCTGACAAATCTCCTTGCCACATGGTTCATCAATTGTATGGGTACCGGCATGAATGATAACCTACCACGTTGCACCATGTTTGCGACCTGGCAAACTTTGGGAGGCCAGCCGGACTTCAAAGATCATCTGAAGTACAATCAGATCTGGTCCGGACACTGCAGGTTCACCGGATAGGCAACCAAAGCTAGATTTGTGTTGGCGGCATGCCAATAATGCCGCAAAATTTTGTGTAAATAATATAAATAATCCGGCTAATATGCAAAGTTTTAGTTATTTTCTTAGTTTAGTTTGTGCAGTGTTTTTGTTTTTAGTGTTCTAAGAGGGCCATGGGTGCCAAGGGTTTGAGAAAGAGGTTGCTGCCGGCAGTAAGTATCAAGAAGACAGCGAGGGTGACTCTGTTGCCCAATGGATAAAGGCATGGTTCTTTGCGTCGAGGCGAGCTCGACACCCCGCGAGCCGCCAGGAATGTTGCCACATTTTGCACGGGGTGCCATGTTTTTAGTTTTTGTAAGTAACCTGCTCTTTTCCTTCCCTCCTCCTCTTTTCCCTTTCTTCATCTCTCCCTTTCTCCCTCTTCCTTCCAGTTTCATTCCCTCTTCTTCTTCCCCCTTAATCTTCCCCCAAGAAATTTTCCAGCAAGTTTCCTTGAAAATGACTAAGTGTCAGGGCGCAACCCGACTTCGCCGCGAAGTCGGAGTGCGCCCTCCAAATGGAGCGCAGTAGGGACAATGCGAAGTGTGACAAAACAGGAAAATGAGCAAAAATTGACTAAGTGTTGGGGCGCAACCCGACTTCGCAGCGAAGTCGGGGTGCGCCCTTCTTCCTGGGCGCACTAGGGGAGTCATTCATCAGAAAATCGGCTAAGTGCTGGGGCGCAACCCGACTTCGCAGCGAAGTCGGAGTGCGCCCCTTTTCCAGTGCACAGTCCGAACAGCGATGAAGACAGCTAGGCACCGGTGCGCAACCCGACTTCGCAGCGAAGTCGGAGTGCGCCCTTTGACCGGTGCGCAGTTGGGTAAAGACAACCCAGAAATTTGCTAAGGCAAGAAGGCCTCCCAAATACGTTGTTTTCCTCCTGCGCAACCCGATAGCGCCCGGATTCTGGGCGAAGTTGGATAAACCGCCTTTCAAGGCAGACACGTGTCACACCTCAACATCCGACAAGTGTCCAACTTCGGGATCCGAGCCGAGACTTGACCGTGCAAGGACAAAGCATGGGCTACACCACCGGCGCCATCTGTCATCATTTAAGCCGATGTGAAGTGCCATCTGCCGCACCTACCCGCATTCTTGTTGACTGAAGACTTGACCCGACGCACTGCCACGTAGCTGTACCGCCTTCAGGGACACCATGCTGCAAGGACAATCCGGCCCGACAGAAGTCAGCATCAGCAGCTCTTTAGCCGCTCGTGTCGACTCTATCGTCTTGTCCGGGACTTCGTGCCCATGAATGTAATCGGGGGAATTTTGGGCTATAAATACCCACCACGTTTTGATTGTAAGGTGGTGGAAGGGGAATATATTGCTAGGGAACAATTGTAGTCGTGCGTTTGCCTCAAATACAGACATACACTTGGCTCTCGCTTCTGTCTTTTATCTTGCATGTTGCCTCTCCTTGTCATTTCTGCCTCATGTTTCTTGTGTCATTGCTTGTTGTTGTACTGAACTCTGGACTCCAGCATTTGGTGGCCAGGTATTCCTGGAATGCATAGATAGAGGATACATGGGATCGCTGATAGCTGTAGTTTCAATGTATGTTTGTAGATGAATGTTGTTAGTAGTGGTGATTGATTCGTTGTCGTGCTGCTTATTCCCCCCACCCAACTCCAATCACATTTGGAATCCCTTTCTGCACTTTTATCTCTTTCCGTACTTTTTATCTCTTTCCCTGCACTCTTATCTTAACACAACCCCCCATAGGAGCCGGCCTTCTCCGGAGATTGGCACGGAAGGCATTCCTTCCTTCCGGCCTTTCAATCTGGTGGGCGAATCTGGGCGCATTAACAACAAATCCTTTCCTCATGGCAGATTCGTAACCAACAGGAGGCTTTGGCTTCCATTGCACCAAGGGACCCTTCGGTTGTGGCTAATTAGGCTATGGTGGCTTTGATGCAAGAGGCTTATGCTTTGGCACCCTTTGCATATTGCACCAAGACTATGCTAAATGTTTTAGCTTCGCTAGACTTTTTTCCAACTTGGTTGCAAGCTAGTAAGCTTGAAAGAAGCCATCCATGGGAGGGAAATAAATCTCTAATCATATGTAATAGTGAATGCCACAAATGTACTTGAGGTCTTGATTCTTGTCATCGCTAATGTGCAAGTGAGAGTAGGACCTTGTTCAACTTATTTGTGTATTGCTAAACATTTTGCTCATGTCGCTAGCACAACTACTGGAAATGCATGTACTTGTCTTCATAATGGTTAAAGGGCTAGAAGCAAGTGCACTTGGCGTCAACAAATTTTTTGCAAGTATCACCTCGGTCAAGATTTGCTTTATGCTTCGTAAGGTGCCTTCACTACAGGATTGACTTTGCGTATAGTCACATGGGAGTAATATAGTCAACATAGACGGCTAACATAAGTAAATATTATATTCTAATATTCTACAACATGCTTCGTACTGGAGGTTTCCCATCAACAAAGGGCATATTTGGATATTCTAAGTTCTTTGAAGGAAATTTCTCAAAATCAATGAACCTATTGGCATAAAAATATGACTCTAGATGCTAAAGCCAAGTATCCAACTCCTCAACTTTAATCTTGCATCCTCAAAGCATTGTGGATCTTGAAAAGGAGGAGAGATGGCTAGCAAATCCATCTAAAGCATGAGGTCACTCTCTATTCATCCAACACATCCTTGATGACCTTCTGAACTTTTGTAAACTTGGAATCTGCAAAAGACTTTGCATATTTGGTCATTTTTGCATGCAAGTGGCATTCTTCTAAATACTTAGAGACACAAAAAGTCGTATAACATCTGCCTTCTTGAACAATGAATGTGTGTGAGAAAACATTCAATGGTGGAGCTTGTTCAAAAAAATGAACTTGGGAAGAGCATTTGAAAATTGACAAGCACAAGGCCTAGTGGCTGCAAAAAAGGGAAGCGAGAAATATTGCTTCAATACAAATGGTCCACGTCATGAGGCCATAGATGCATTGGCAAGGAGGACAACTCCATAGATCGGTTTATGTAGCTAGATGAGTTATGTTAAAGAGTTGTACTGCAAAGCAATGCATAATAAACCCTTTCCCATGCAACATGGTGTTAAATGGAAAACCAAAAAAGCAAAGAAAACAAAGGGATGTTGATCGAAAAATGCAAGAGAACAAAACTATATGTTAAAAAAGAGAAGCTTTATTTATAAATTGTGACAATGCAATGAACAAGAGAATACAAGGCACCCATGTGGCTAAGTTGACCTCAACATGAAAATTAGACTACATGTTGTAGTAACTGGGTTGTAGTGGGTGTTCAATTATGTAATGTGCCTTGAAGCACTAATTCCTACTTAGCTTTCCTAATCCTCATTACAAGCTCCTAATGCTACGCCTTAAATATAAAGAGCGAGAACATAAGAAAGACAACCATGTTGAACACTCGTCTACATACAATATGTACAATGCAATTACAAGATTCTTGCAAAAGTGGAGACAATTCAACTTGTTATTGTTACAAAAATATAGTTATGATGAATCAAGTTGTAAATTCTTGCAACTCTTCCTATGGTGCCAAGTAGAATTGCAGTTGTCAACATGCACTACCACATGTTGCGAATATTCTACTGTTAAACAAGTTGAGATATTGTCCCTAGAATGGGGGCATTGGAAATTGGCAAGGCATTGACACCTACCACTTCATTGAATGTCATCATTGGTGCCTAAGGTCTCGAGGCCTCAACGCAAAGATTGTGTAGGGTTATGTCTGGTGCCAAGGGTTAAAGGAAAGTGTGAGAACTAATTGACACCAATCAATGGTGTAGAACTGCAAGAGGCCATTAGGGTACATAGTCTTGTCTTTGCACTAGCATTTGCTGGATCTTGGCACCACTAGTGATGACAAACTTGAGTGACCCTTGCTTTACTTGGATCAGGCTTGTCTTAATCATTTTCCATCAATTCATACACACTAGGAAATATGTCCAGTACATAACAATCAACCAAGACCATTAAACCCCAAGCATGCATCCTCAACCAACCTCAAGCCATAAACTCACAAACCATTCTCTTGATGGACAAATCATTTGTTTCCATCAAGTAACTTAAAAGCAAGAAAGTTTATGAAATCCATACTTGGGTCATCTATGCAACTATAAGCCATATGTATTATAGGCATGTCAAATCCACGTTAAAGGAAAATAATTTATTGGAAAAAACCAAGACAAACTGTGTAACAAATAGACATAAGCACAAATCATAAGATATATGTCATCTTTTCTCCAATCTTGTTATCATTTATTTGAATCCTTTCTTTAGCTTCAACAAAAATAGGTGGAACCAGAAAAGGATATGCTGTTTTGCAACATTGAAAACAAAGAATGACCTTTGATGGATCAAATGATGTGTCCACGTTGTTATAGACACTAGTGAAAAAAGCATAGATGCTCCATTTAGCACAAACACACCTTTAACAATTTTAAATCTCATTTGATGCAAAACACCATAAGAGACTTTGTGGAACTTTACACGAGAGAATTGTTGTGTGGAAACCAAATATGCAGCTGACACAAAGATGATAATAACATGGTGCAGAAACAGTTTGCTTTCAGAAATAATTCAAAACTCATAATATTATTTGTCTGCTGTTGCAGAGGCAATGATGTTCCCAGAACTTTGAGAAATGGCATTTATATTGATGCATGTTTGGCAAGTCTTCAAGTCACACCTCTTGTACTATAACAAGTCTGTATTAATATAATAAGTAGCAAACATATCTGTAAGTGGGAAAAAAACTTAAAGCAACATGTCCCTTGAACTTGCAGTGGCCTTCTGCTTGCACAGGTCAACGATTGGCTCTTAACCAAATAGCGAAACCTCAAAGATCGATCAATTGCACCTTAGGGATTAAATGTGTGTGCTTGTACTATAAAAAGTCTATATTAATGCTTTGAGTAACAAACATGTTTGTAAGAGGAAAAGGACTCAAAGGAACATGTCCCTTGGACTTGCAGTAGCCTTCTGTTTGCACAGGTCAACAATTGGACTCTTAACCAAAAAAAGCAAAACCTCAAAGATCAACTAATTGCACCTTTGGGTTAAATTTGTACAGGGATTCTTTTGGCACTTCAAGTTGTGTCAAGGGCTTGAGAGCAGAGGAAGGCACATTAAGTAGCAGTAAACAACCATACACTGTTCACTTGATGGATCAGAGCCGGGTAGAGGATTTGAGAACAGAGGAAATGCACATTGGTAGCCATAAAAAACCACGAGGGAGAAGTCCCCTGTCATTTTCACTCAAAAATGTGAGTGCTCATAGTTTCATGCATTTGATGGAAGCAACAGATTACTCTTTTTAACAATGTGCTTTTGTTCCTTGGGGATTTCTCCACATGAATCTGTGTTTTTCAGATTTATGGATGTGCTTTCCATTATATTATCTGTTGCAGAAAAGCTAATTTTGTGCTAAGCATTTAGCTATCCCATTTGAGCACATTATTTGGGCATAGTTCTACCTTCTGTAAATTCCATTCGATTCCAAGCATTTGAGTTCAGTTTTCACTAGATGAATTCCTAACACTTTCGAGGAACTTAGTGTCACAAAATGTTTAGTTTTCAATTCTAAGACATTATAACAAAGATTCATCTCTTACATATGGTGGTAACACCATATTTACTTTAAAGTTGATGAATGCCATATTCGGTTGTATTGGTCGTGTCGAGACACCACTACCTCTCCCATGCACTTCAGCATAGTTTATGTAGATGGTCTTTTTGATATGATTTAGTGTATGGTTGACTTCATTCACAGAACTATCCTTTCCTTGTCTTTCATCCCTCCATACACCTTGCTAGCAAAGGTTATTACTCATTTCTATTGTAATATCCAACAAACTCTCACTATTGTCCTGCAAGAAACTCAAGTGCAACTACTATACTAATTGAGCATCCCTTTGGCCTGATTTCAAGTTTTCTCTTATTATCTTCATAACAAGACAAATTACTGTCATCTTAGATAAGATAAAAAAATTTATTAATGTCCAAATATGACCAAAGTTGGCCAATGGAACTCATCAAAAAGAGTTGTTTAAATGCATTGTACTAATCAAAACGTACTACAAAAATAAGCTAAACTAGAGTATATGAGGGGTGACCAAAACCCGATGCTGAAGAACAACAATCCTATCCTACAGTATGCAAGAAGAAAGAATCGAAGCCCTAGTAGCCACTCTCATACACAGACAAGGACACACAAATCTATCATTAACATTCTAGAGAGCCCTAGCATCAAATGAATGCTTTTCACACACACCAACAAAGATAGAGCGAAAGAATGAGGTGATTAATCGAGCAGTAGTTTATCTCTCCTTTAATAACGGACATCAAAGAGTGATAGCTTTCCAAAGGTACATAGCCAAGCATCTCTATTCAGGATAGCTGAAAAAAGTGGCAAGCAATACCACCTCCCTCAAGATCTCATAATAAACAACACACCTCAAGTTAAAATGTTTCTAGTCTCCACCTCCCATAAAAAGCAAAGACAACAGAACCTATCCTGTCAACAAATATGATGGTTTGTCTCCATTCAAACAACTAACGTGAACACACTATGAAATGACCAACAGGAATCCTGAGGTTATATGTCCAATATTACCAATATCAATGGGAGTAATAACACCATTTTCAATCTTCATGAATTATTGAATGTCAAAGACCAACTTAGGACTAAGAGGCTAAGATGGAATAACCCAAGTGATCTGAACCTATTGTCAATAAACATCATCTCTGACTACTTGATTAATCAACCTGGTATCAAGAAAGAAGGCTGGAAAGAGCATTTAAAGAGTATCTGAATGGAGGTAATTGATCCATGAAGATGCCATCAATCATAAGTGCTCCTTGAGGAAACCAATTCTGAGGTGAAAAGCAATTATGAAGAAGCAACGCACCAAACATAGGAAGACCTCTCTCAACCTAAGGTGCAATCACCCATGGATCCAAATCAATGAAGCTGAAAATAAATTAGAAAAGGCAAAAAGGTTGAGCACCAAACTCAATTTGAACAATACATTGGGAAACTATTCGTTTACATCCAATTAATCAGTGAAGCAAAATACTTTGGACCATAGTTATGAAACTCAATGATCGAGACCAAGTATGAGTTGACCCAAACAAGTGGTGTGGGATTGTCTCTCAAAAGTTTTCCTGGAGCTCAACATGCTTTTTAAAAAAAAACAGAAAAAAGTCAGGAAACATTTGCAAGTTCAATGAGTCCCAAGAAAAAACTCACGTGGAGGAAAATATGTACAAAAACAAAAATAATATCCTTTTCTTGGTTTTGGCATCATTTATATTGTTTCCAATAACAGAGAATGTTGGGAGGAGGCAAAGACAACCACAAGAAAAAAAAATTTATCTCCTTCAAACAAAAAACAAAAAAATCCAAAATTCAAGAATCTAACACCCACCCAATGCTTGGAGTTTAGATAAAAAATGAAGCTTCAGCAATGTTCCATGGGGACGTGTCCCCTACCCCTGGGAATGCGTCCCCGTCCCCCTTTCGTCCCCAGGACGTCAAAGGGGACGTCTCCCCATCGTCCCCCTGTTGGGAGGGATAGGCAGGGCATCCCTAAGACACCGCCAGGCCATGGGGGGCCGTCTCAATACCAATGCTATAAGGGGACGCCGTGGGGGACGGCCAACTGTCCCCCACAACTAGGCGTCTATATAACATTAAAAAAAAAAATCTCAGCTCTTTTTTTTAATTTTAGAACTTAAACATGAGGGGAGTGGGACCCACGAAAGTCTCTAGATTGACGAGGATGAGGATCAAGAGGGGTTGATCAAGAGATATAGATCTGGAGGATGCGAGACAAATTGATGGGGATGAGGATCATAAGGGGTTGGTTGGAGTTCCATTGGAGGCTCTTCACTTGGATGATGAGGGCAGATCATCAGATACAGATACTGATAGCCCAACAGAAGACACCACCGCATGAAAATTTAAAAAAAAAATTAATACAATTATACTTGTTGTCCCCTAGCCATTTCCCAAAATTGGCTTACCATCCCCCACGGTCCCTGAAACCCGTTTCCCCGTCCCCTTGTCCCCCCTTCCCCGATAATTTTGTAACCTTGAGTTTCAGCTATCAATGCTTAAACCCTAGGGTTGTTTTTACTTTGCATTTTTAATCACTTGGTGATTGTCTGCATGTGCAAACACATTGAAAATGACTAGGAAGAGAAACTCAACTTGGAAGCATGCGAGGGAGGGTTTGAAGAAGGGGGAAGTCTTCTACAACTATTATGATGCCAAATTTTATTAATGCATAAACTGCCTCAAAGACCACCTGGCATGAAAAATTGATCCTGATATCACGTCAAGTAAACATTTGGAATTTGAAGTTATGAAGGAATGTAATGCCCTCCTAGAAGATTAGGATGAGTAGAAACGACAAAGGAAAACAAAAAGCCATGCAATAGCAGCATTGCAATACACAAAGTCCAATAGGGGCAAAACCCAAGGAATTGGAATCATCATTTTTTGTGCAACGTACCACTCCAAGGTCACAACCCTCCTTTGAGGGAAAAGTTGCATGGAACCAAGAGAATTTTGTGCAAGCTTTTGTTTTATTTCCAATATTCCTTCAATGTGGCAAAGTCTCCTTATTTGCAAGGAATGGTAGATTCTCCCATAGTTTGTGGTCCAGGATTTAAGGTGTCCACTTATGATGACTTTAGAGGCTCTCTCTTGAATGAAGCCATGGAGGATAAACAATATTTGCTTGAAGAACAACAAAAGATATAGAAAAAAGGATTGCGCAATCATGTCTAATGGGTGGATCGATGGGAAGAATCACACATTTATCAATTTTTGTTTGCTTCTATAGAAGGAAAAATGTTTGTCAAGACAAAGGATGCATCGACACAAGTTAACAATGTCAAAATGCATGTTAGGTTGCTAGAGGAGGATGTGTTGGAGGTAGTGAAGGATAAAAATATTCAAAATATCACAGACAATGCAGCAGCACATTTGGCAACAAGAAGGATTTTGGAGCAAATTTTTCCTACAATGTTTTAGGCATCATGCGCAGCCCATTGTCTTGGACAATGGGAAATTACCTTGGGTGTTCAAGGTTGTAGATAATGCAAAATGTATCACAAAATTCATCTACAAGCATCCATGGGTCCTCCAGCTGATGAGGCAATTCACTAATGGAAGGGAGTTTGTGCGAGTTGGAGTGACATGATTTGCCACAAACTTCATCACATTGTAGAGCCTATTTGATGCAAAGAGGGCATTGAAGAGGATGTTTCTAAGCAAGGAATGGATTCGAGAAGAAGATGCTAGATATCAATTCTCCAAGGAGGGCCAGAAGTTGACAAGGACCAAGACTCAAGTTCTTCTTTTTTATTTGCAAGATTTAAATTCTAATCCAAATTGCAAATAGTTAATGATAACTAAAATCTATCGCTTAGCTTCAGGTGGCAGAGCCTTTGGTGTGTTGGATGTGAAGTCCGTATGGCCACTAGACGTCTGGTCTGGCAGACGTCTAGGCCAGACGTCTGGCCCAAACATCTGGCCAGACGTCCGGCCTAGACGTCTACAAGTCCGGATGTCCGGCAGCCCGGACGTCCGGTGCAGCGACGTCTGAGGCCGGACGTGCGGGTTGTTAGACGTCCGGGCCGGACGTGCAGGCCGGTAGACGTCCGGGCCGGACGTCCGGGCTGCCGGACGTCCGGGTCGGTAGACGTTTGGGCTGCCAGACGTCTGGGATGCCAGACGTCTGGACGGGCAGACGTCTGGGCCAGACGTCTGGGATGCCAGACGTCTAGTCTGGCAGACGTCTGGGTTGCCAGACGTCTACTCTGGCAGACGTCTAGGCCAGACGTCTGGGTTGGCAGACGTCTAGGCCAGACGTCTGGGTTGGCAGACGTCTAGGCCAGATGTCATGCCAAGAAGACGCCAAAGAAGCAAACGTCTAGGTAGACGTACGCGAAAGACGAAAAGTCTTGGGAGCGGAAGATGAAATGAACAGTCTTTGGAGGCTTGCGTTGGAAGATGAAACGAACAGTTTTGGAGTCTTCCTTCTGCTCTATAAAAGGGATGTGATCCCTTGCATAATGTAACAAGAGAGTTGTTGAAAACGTCCAAGGACGTGAATGTAATCTTTGCTGAAATTAATAAGAAGAGAAGTTGCCATTGCCCCGTGGTTTTTCCTGCACATTGCAGGTTTCCACGTAAAATCTCTGTGTCACTTGTGTTACTGTTTCCGTGTTCTATATTTTTGTTATTGTGCTTCCTCTTGTAGGTGTGGAATCTTGGAGTTTTTCCTAACATCTGGTATCAGAGCTAAGGTTTTGTGCGAGTGGGAGCTGCAAAAATGACAAAAGGTGTAACCAAGTTCGAGATTGAGAAATTTGATGGCAAGAACTTCGCTCTATGGAAGATGAAGGTGGAGGATTTGTTGGTTCAGAATGACCAAGCGCAAGCCTTGAAAGGGGTCACGAGTAAACCGAGCAACATGAAAGATGAGGAGTGGGTAACGCTTGACAAGAAGGCGGTTTCTACAATCCGTCTCTGCCTAGCGGACTCCGTCTTGTTCAATTTAGCTAAAGAAAAGACCGCGAGAGCCCTTCGGCAAAAGCTTGAAAAGTTGTATGAAACAAAATCAGCAACTAACAAGGTCTTTCTGAAAAAGCAACTTTATAGCTTGAGGATGAAGGAAAGTTCATCCGTGGTAGATCATTTGAATGAGTTTAATACTCTTATCACTAAACTGGTTTCAGTTAATGTGAAGATGGACGATGAAGATAGAGCTATCACCCTACTTTGTTCCCTCCCAGACACTTGGGATCATATGGTGATGACCATCAGTAATTCATCATCAAGAACTCTCAATTTTGATGATGTGGTAGCCGCTTTGTTGGCAAAAGAGTTGAGGCAAAAAACGTCTTTGGAACCCTCAACCAATGAAGCCCTATCTATGAGAGGTCGATCGTTCGAGGGGAGTAAACAAGGTAGAAAGCAGTCTAGATCTAAGTCTAAAGGACATAAGTAGAAAGGGAAGTGTTGGCATTATGGGAAGCCAAGACACTCCAAGAAGGACTGTTGGCAATTAAAGAATGGTGAAAAGCAAAATCAGCCATCAGCTGAAGCCAGTGCAGCAGATTCAGGAGAGACGGCAACATGTGAAGCCTTTTGTATCAAGAATAATGAGATCGCTGTTATATACGTGGGTTTTGGACTCGAGTGCATCCTTCCACATATCTCCCCACGTAGACTCGGTTTGACAAATATCAGCCATACTGTGGTGGAAAGGTCTATTTGGGTGATGATCATCCTTTAGAAATTGTGGGAAGAGGGGATATAAGGATCAGGCTGGACGATGGTAGAGAAAGGATGCGACATGTGCCCGATTTGAGGAAGAATTTGCTATCAATCAAAATGATGGATAAGCTAGGGTATTTTGTCACTTTCAGCAACAACTAATGCAAGATTACCAAAGGAGCTCTTGTAGTAGCAAAGGGGAGAATCTTACGGGACCTTATACCGTTTATGCGGTGATACGGTGACAAACCATGCAACAGCAACAACTTCTGTTCAGGATGCATTAATGCTATGGCATCAACGCCTAGGCCATATGAGTGAAAAAGGCCTGAAAATTCTGCATGACAAAGGTATGCTTTCTAGGATTAAGTCTTGCAATTTAGACTTATGTGAGCACTGTATTTTTGGTAAACATAAGAGGGTTCGGTTTATTACAAGTCCTGGTAAGAGTTCTGATTTTCTGCAACTTATACATTCGGATATATTTGGACCAGTCCCCACTCAGTCCTTGAATGGCACCATCTATTTTCTGACTTTTATAGATGATTATTCTAGGAGAGTGTGGGTGTATTTTTTGAAGAAGAAGTCGGAAGCTTTGCAGAAATTTAAAGAGTACAAAGCACGGGTAGAGAAGAGTTTGGGCAAGTCAATTTTGTGTCTCAGGTCAGATAATGGGGGTGAATATTGCTCCAAGGAATTTGATAAATTTTGTATGCAGGAAGGGATTAAGCACCAGAAGACTGTACCATACACTCCACAACAAAATGGTGTGGCTGAGAGGATGAATCGCACAATCATGGAACGTGCAAGAAGCATGCTTAGCGCAGCCATGTTGGAGAAAAAGTTTTGGGCGGAGGCTGTTAATACAATTGTTTATCTTATTAACAGGTCACCTACAACTGCATTCGATGGACAGATTCCGGAGGAGGTTTGGTGTTGTAAGCCAGTTGATTACTCTCATTTGCGCACTTTTGGCTATGACGTGTTTGCCCATGTACCCAAAGAAAAAAGGTCCAAGCTTGACCCGAAGTCAAGCAAATGTGTTTTTCTCGGCTATGGAGATATAGTGAAGGGGTATAGACTGTGGGATCCTACTGCCCACAAGGTAATTATTAGCCGAGATGTAATTGTTGATGAAAAATCCATGCAAAGGAAGGAGGTACAGCAAAATCCTAATGTTGTACCTGTTGAAGTAGAATTGAGTGAAGATGACTATGAAGATGAACATGCTGAAGTTTTTGATCAGCATGCAGAACAGCAAGTAGAACAAGAAGTAGAGCAGCCACAACGGTCACAAGACCAAGAGCCAAAACCGACAGATCATTGGGTTAGAAGATCTACACGTCCACAAAAGTATCCGGAAAGGTATTCTCATGTGTATTAGTCCTCTTTTGCTTTGTTAACTGATGATGGTGAACCTAGTTCATTTTAGGAAGCTAGAGAGTCTGAGAATGCAGCAAAGTGGAGGAAATCCATGGAGGAGGAAATCGAGGCACTTCGAAAGAATAAAACTTGGGAACTTGTGGATCTCCCACCTAGAAGAAAGACTGTTGGAAACAAGTGGGTATACAAAGTGAAGAAGAACAGCAACGGGCTGTTGGAACGCTATAAAGCTCGCTTGGTGGCAAAGGGCTATGTGAAGAAGTCAGGTGTTGACTTTAATGAAATTTTCTCTCTAGTTGTGAAGATGACTACTATCAGAGTTCTACTTGCACTTGTAGCTGCACAGGATTTGGAACTGGAGCAGCTTGATGTAAAGACTGCTTTCTTGCATGGTGATCTCGAGGAAGAGATATATATGGATCAGCTTGAGGGCTATGAAGAAAGAGGCAAAGAGCATTTGGTTTGTAGACTGAAGAAATCATTGTACGGGTTGAAATAGGCGCCAAGGATGTGGTACAAGAAATTTGACACCTTCATGAAGAGCCAAGGTTTCAGCAGGAGTGAAGCTGACCATTGTGCATACTACAAGAGGTTTGACGATGGCAATTTTATTATTTTGTTGTTGTATGTTGATGATATGTTGGTTGCAGGCCCCAACATGAAGAAAATCATTGATCTTAAGGCTCGATTGGCTAGGACATTTGAAATGAAGGATTTAGGAGCAGCAAACCAAATTTTAGGGATGAAGATACACAGGAGCAGAAAAGGAAGAAAGATATGGTTAAGTCAAAAGTCATATGTGGAAAAGATTCTACAGCGCTTCAATATGCAAAATGCTAAACCAGTTAGTACCCCACTTCTTCCACACTTAAAGTTGTCTTCCAACTAGTGTCCTAGAACGAAGCAGAGAAGACAAGCATGTCTCGTGTACCATATTCATCAGCAGTAGGAAGCCTCATGTATGCCATGGTGAGCACCAGACCGGATATTGCCCAAGCAATGGGAGTAGTCAGCCGATACATGGCAAATCCTGGTAAGGAGCATTGAAATGCGGTGAAGTGGATATTCAGATATTTAAGAGCCACTTCAGATGTTGCCATTTACATTGGATCGACAGATTTGCAAGTTATAGGTTTTGTGGATTCTGATTATGGTGGAGATAGAGATGGAAGAAAATCCACTACAGGATATACCTTCACCCTTGCCGGAGGAGCAGTGAGTTGGGCTTCTAAGTTGCAGTCTGTTGTGGCTTTATCAACCACTAAAGCAGAATACATTGCAGCAACTCATGCCAACAAAGAGGCAATTTGGCTAGAGCGATTGTTGGGTGACTTCAAGGTAATGCAGGAGAAAATTATGCTGCATTGTGATAGCCAGAGTGCTATTCAATTAGTGAAGAATCCAACATTCCATGATCGCACGAAACACATTGATGTCAAGTACCACTTTATCAGAAATGTGGTGGAAGAAGGTAGGATCCTGTTGCAGAAAATCGACACTGAAGTGAATCCTGCAAATATGCTTACAAAGCCGATCAAGGTAGAGAAGTTTGAGTGGTGCAGAACTTCTCTGGGCTTGCTGAAAAAGTAACAAGGGCAGCATTGGGCAATTGGCACTAGATGAAAATCTTTTGGCAGAAGAGTTCCTGAATACTAACTTCAAGTGGGAGAATGTTAGGTGTGAAGTTCGTATGGCCACTAGATGTCTGGTCTGGCAGACGTCTAGGCCAGACGTCTGGGCTGCTAGACGTCTAGGTCAACCGTCTAGGCCAGACGTTTGGGCTGGCAGACGTCTAGTCTGGCAAACGACTTGTCTGGCAAACGACTAGGCCAGACGTCTGGGTTGGCAGACGTCCAACCCAGTTGGCAGACGTCTAGGCCAGACGTCATGCCAAGAAGACGCCAAAGAAGCAGACGTCTAGGTAGACGTACGCGGAAGACGAAAAGTCTTGGGAGCGGAAGATGAAACGAACAGTCTTTGGAGGCTTGCGTTGGAAGATGAAACAAACAGTTTTGGAGTCTTCCTTCTGCTCTATAAAAGGGATGTGATCCCTTGCATAATGTAACATGAGAGTTGTTGAAAACGTCCAAGGACATGAATGTAATCTTTGCTGAAATTAATAAGAAGAGAAGTTGCCATTGCCCCGTGGTTTTTCCTGCACATTGCAGGTTTCCACGTAAAATCTCTGTGTCACTTGTGTTACTATTTCCGTGTTCTATATTTTTGTTATTGTGCTTCCTCTTGCAGGTGTGGAATCTTGGAGTTTTTCCTAACATGGTGAGGGTTTTGCATCTTGTTAATGGAGAAAAATCATCCACGGCGTATCTATATGAAGCCATGTATAGAACCAACTACGCAATTGCCTCATTTTATAAATATTAAGAGTTCAAATACCTTTTGATTTGGGAAGTAATTCATCATCAATGGACTTTTCAGCTCCAAAGGCCACTACATGCATCAGGTAACTACCTTAGCCAAATTCTTTTATGATGAATCCTTTGAAGTTGACTACGAAGTGATATCCGGCCTTCAACAATGCCTTACCGAGATAGTGCCAAATCAAGGGCTTTGTGATTTGATACCAAACAAGTTGGAAGATTACAAGGCATTTGAGAGCTACCTTTTTGCAATCCCACAGTGCATTCAAGGAACGACAGTTCAAAGGCCAAGTAACCCATAGGAATCAACTTCAAAATCCTATCAGTTATGATTGACTTTGATCTTGTTTTTTGAAATTATCTCAAATTTACATTTTCTTTTGGGTGTGGGAAGGGGGGTCTACATTTATTGTGGGAGGACTTTGGTGACTATACACCCAATCTTCAACACTTCGCAAACAAAATTTTATGTCAGCCTTGTAGTGGTTTAGGTTGTGAGCACAATTGGAGTATGTTTAGCACATTCACTCCAAGAAGCCCAATATTGTCATGCAACAAAAGCTGAATAAGCTCATGCTTGTTTGCTACAATCTTTGCCTCCACCATAAAAATAGTTGGATCAGATTATGAGGCAATTGATTTAAAATTTTCTCAACTATTGGTTTGAACCATCCCAATATGAGCCCAACCAACACACCCTAGGTTTGGACCCCAAATCAAAGATCCATAAAGGATCTATGGTTTTGATGATGCAATCACAGAGGTGTTTCTTTGTAGGTATGTCTTGGAAGTATTTTGGAAATATTGGTGAATCCCTTGCAAAGCTGCAACTATGAAACTAGCCAAAGACTAAGGGAAGGACATGTAAAATGAACACCCAAGTAAACACAAGCAATGGTGATCTCAATCTACTCACCCTTATTGAAGGGAAACTTAGAAAGGGTACTCTTTGATGTGTTGAAGATCATCAACTTACTCTTGCTAAGGATGGTTGACAACTCTTATAAGTCACAAAAGCAAGCAAGAGCACCCAAATATCTTTGCAAGCCCTCAATAGTATGGGAAGAAGAACTACATCGTTGGAAACCATCGTCAACATTTGTTTTGACAAATTTAATTTCCAAGCTCGTCAATGTAGATTCAAGAAAGTGAAGGAGAAAGAGGACATCCTCGGTTGATGCTAATGGTTTTCTACACATCCTACGAGAAACCAAAAGCTGTCTGAAAACTATCAACAACTACCTCATATAGTCTCCTAATATCATGATAAAGAGCTCTAAGATATTAATTTCATATAGTCTCCAAAATAAAAGATGCCTAGGAAAAGTGTCAAAGGCCTTTCTAAAGTCGACAAGATAACAATATACTTTCTTTTTTTTAAATAATACTTCTTATAAACGTCCACCGTGGGGATTGAACCCGGGTCACATCACCGATAATGCAAGTGGTGTCCTTGCCGGTAGACCACTCTCACGTGGATAAGATAACAATATACTTGTAAGCATAGTTGAGATAATCTGCAAAAATCTGCAGAATCCCGATTTTTTGCTGATTTTTTAAAATGTCGATGCAATCGGCAAACTCTTGGCAATGCATAGATTTTTTGAAGATTTTTTGCCGATTTTTTCAAAAAATCGGCCATTTTTTTAGGCTGTGGCCGAATTAGGGCTTTTTTATGCAAGCCCATTTTTCATCTGTTAATGTTTAAACTTCAAAGTTTAAAGTTCAAACCCTAAACCCAAAACCCTCTTTTTAAGTAAATATTGCTGCCTGATAACTATGTATGTAAGCCCATTTTTCAGCTGTTAATGTTTGAAACTTTAAACTTTGAAGTTTAAATTTAGGGTTTTGTTTTTTTTTCCTCCTCTTTTTAAGTAAATATTGCTGCCTGGTAACTATGTATGCAAGCCCATTTTTCAGCAATTTAATGTTTGAATTTGAAACTTTGAACTTTGAACTTGAATTTTAAACCCTAAACCCTAGTCTAGGCCCTAGGGTTTTGGGTTTAGGTTTCTTTTTTCCTCCTCTTTTTAATTAAATATTGCAGCCTGATAACTATGTATGCAAGCCCATTTTTCAGCTGTCAATGTTTCAATTTTAAACCCTAAACCCTAGCCTTCTGGTTTAAGATTTAGGTTTTTTTTCCTTTTTTTCAAGTGATTGTAACTTTGTTGTTACTTGTTTCCATGTGCAGGCATATAAAAAGTAAACCTTTTTTTACTTCTTGTTACTTGTAACTTTGTACCTTTTCATATTATAAGCAATGTGTTTTGTCATTTTCATGTGTACTTGAAGCTTGAGCCTTGTATGATGTCTTGACATGAATTATTGCATTTATTGCAATATTTGATTTGCATAATGTTAATTCATTGTAATATGCATGATAAAAAAAAAATTTCAATGAAAATTTTTGTTCCCTTCGGTTTTTTTTTGTTGCTGATTCTTTCCCCGATTTTTACTGATTTTTAAAAATGCCAATTCCAATTTTCTCAACTGTGCTTGAAAGTGTTGCCTTAATAGGTTTTACAACTTCGAGTCAAAACTGGAGGAGAATCCATCTTCAAACAAAACCCCTAACTATGTGATTCAAGAAAGTTTCTATTTATGCAAGAGTGCATATGGCTATATAAAGACTTACAGATAGAATGGATTTAAAAAAGAAGCCTGACAATGTGCATCCACAAAATATTGTATTTTTATCCCGATGATACTGCAGGCTATAGAAGTCTTGTGAGCGGGTAATTCCTATGAGTTCAGCCCAACAAAAAGGACCACCATGGATGCCACAACTCAGAGCTATTGCACAAATACCATCTTTCATTCACCTCCATTACTAGGATATTTTTAACATCAAAACTCGTTGTACTATTAAAAGGCTCCGTTTGTTCTAGCTTTTAGTCCGTGATCTAAATTTGCATTTGTTTTAGCAACAATTTAATTTGATCTAAATATTATGTTTTTATTCCTTCTCCATGATAAAAGATTCACCCAATTAGAACAAAGTACTTGAACATACAATAAACTAGCCTCCAATTGCCTATCGACACTGAATCAAGAGAAGCTTGTGCTCATGAACAAGAAATGAACACAATAGAAAATTGTGGAGGCAATAAATATTAAAAAAATGTTGTGAAAGCTTTTACCGACCAGAAAGAATAAGTAAACCTGAAGTGTTAAAAGGTGAAAGAAAATAATTAAACCTGAAGTCGTGATCTAGCCACCAAGTCAGGTTGAGATTTCTGGAAATCAACTGCAAACTGGGAAATCTCTTCTACACTGGGATTAAGAGGCAATAAACATATATCATCTAAATCTCCAAGAAGCTTCTCAAAATAATCTATAGCCTGCAAAGAACATAACCGTTTGTTAAAATTCAGATGCATTAATATCTTTAAAAGCAAAAGGTACAGTTGAGGAAGAACAAAATCTTCAGAAACAATAAAATGATAAGAAGTTAAGAAGACCGCAACATACCATTTTCCATCTAAGGATTTTGATTGACCGTGGTGGTGTTGGGGCTAGTAGTCGACTGTTTATACTAGCATCAAATCCAATTGAAATTTGGCCTGAAGCTGTAGCGATATCATCAACATTTGGTATGCCAGAGCTGGCTACTATAGATTGTAAAAATTGTGATGATCCACGCATCTCTGCCAACACTATCAACCCCGACCTAATGTGCTTGTGTGCCATCTCTAAGCCCCTTCCTTGGGGCTTTCCCATGTATGTTAATGCCTGGTACAAAAACTACAAGAAGAATGTGCCCCAGTTAGTACTTCCATTAAATAACAAATAATGCAATCTAATATTACATTCACAATCCCAATAATTCAATACTGATACTGTATTCCAAACAAGTAAATGGCATATAGAACACATGCCAAACCTAAAATAACATCATCATTCTGATAATACAGAGCAATTCTAGATTTCATTCACCTGATAATTCCTCAATATCTCATGCACAAAAGAAGAAAATGAAATTAGAATTTAGGAGAATGACATCATACTGCTACAAACTGTCAAACAAGAAATCTAGAAACATCATTACACTGAACACTACTATTATAAGCCTTAAAAAGCTCATGATGCTACTACATGGCATGACATTCATCGTGTTCAAAAAACAAAGCTTCACAATGCAAGGATACCTTCTGGGCATTTCAAATTACTTGACCTAAATAATCTATCAGCCACAGAGAGGATCAAGTTGATCCAAGACTATAATATTGGTTCAATTGTAAGTTGACAGGAGAAAAGTTAAAGACAAAACTATCTGTGTCTCATTTAACACGTTGTCGATTATTGAAAGTTTGCAACAGTCACAAAAGACTATTTAGACTGCTTTTATAAATAATGATCTATAGCAGAAACCTGATTCCAAAAAATATAAAATGCTTGCAGATGTTATGCTTGACATTTGAACATATAAACGACATCAAAACCATATGAGCATAAATCTAACCACATGAATGCAACAAAATAATGAAAACTTAGTATACGGAAAATGAAAACAAGATTTTTTCCCCAATATGGAGACAATTTAGGAGAAGACCCTCGTGTATTGGAAGTTAGCAATGGTACAATTACAATGAAATCTCCTTCACAATCATTAGAGGAACCAAACACCAAGGGCATAGCATAATAGAATCTCCACATGCATCTATTACACACCTTAAAAAAGAGAGAGAACTATAATTAAAGAGTGAGAAATAAGACACAACTCCACCATATTGATGGGGCAAAGGTGATGCAGACTTCTTTCTCAATGTCGACAAAGGGCCAAGGGGCAAAAAGTTAGAGAAAACCTAATGTGACAAGAAAAACAGATATTGTTCAACACCAATGACACACATTGTGCACCTGATAGTGCATAAGAGGTGAGTCCAGCACTAAAGCAACTACAGGTTGGTGTAAAGGACATTGTGCACAATGGGAGTTTGACACCAAAACAACTGCAAGTTGGTCTGAAGGACAATGTGTGAGATGAGAGTCCAACACTGAGCAACTACAGATTGGCACAATGAACGATGCACAAGATAAGAGTTTGACACCAAAGCAATTGTAGGTTGGTGCATTCAACAAAGACATAACGTTGGCACTTCAGCACTTGCAAGTTGGCACATTCGACAATGCACAAGATGGGAGTCTGACATCAAAGCAACTACAGTTTAATACATCTAAACATGCATGGGACAAGGGTCCAACACAATCAACTACAAATGCGACGAGAGTTCCACATGGGCACAATATTAGTGTGGTGCATTCAACAAGGGGCACAATGGGTGTCAGACATAAGTGCAATTGTCGCCCATACCTAATCAACCAAATCAAGCCATCCCAACATTGATCGGTATTGAGGTGACACATAAGTTTCCAATGTCTTATGGCATTGAAATAAAGGACCCAATCAAACATTAGAAAATTTGCTCCGATAGTTTCACAAGAATAACCTCTTCCAATCTGCTTCACTCATCTTTCCATTGTAAAACATTGGAACAACTACAAAGAGGTGCGTGTAACAAGGGTTCCATAGGGGCACGATAGTAGTGTGGTGCATTCAAAAATGGGCACGATGGGTGTCAAACATAAGCACAATCGTTGCCCATACGCAATCAACCAAATCAAGTCATCCAAACATTGATCAATATTGAGGGGACACGTAAGTGTCCCATGTTTCACGGTGGTGAAATAAAGGACCCAATCAGCATTAGAAAATTTGCATTACAATGGAAAGATGAATGAAGCTGATTGGAGGAGGTTATTCCCGTGACACATGGAACCACAATTGACTAGTACATAGTACTATTAAAAGACAAGTACCAAACTTGGGAGAAGTTGCAAGAAGCATTCAAGAAAGAATTTGAGTTGTTGCACAATGAGAATGAGGTCACCACACAAGTCTATAGAATAGAGCAACCTGAGACAGATTCTATTTGGTCCTACAACAAAATGTTTTTAGGCATTGGCCAATCAATTTAAGAAGCCATCAGACACACTAAAATAAAGATGATTTATTGAGGGCCTTCTTCTTGCTTATAGGAAAAAGATCAAGGCGGTCAATCCAACATCATACCAAGAGGCCTTTCAGTAGGCCATCAACCTAGAAAGAGATCCAGAGATATAATCTTGACGTTGGGATTGAGAATTCAGCAACTCCAAAGACAATATTGATAACTCCACGAATGAAAGCAAACTAAAGGACGATTCAAGAATATAATCCAAATGTTAGAATAAAGATGTCAATGATGAACTTCAAATATAAGAGCAATGACTCCAAGGATGAACATGACATACCAACGTGACTAAGCAAAAATGTTAGTAGATGCTCTCAATAAGGACATTATGTGCATGATTAGCGAATTCAAAATGGAACAAGACTCAAGGTGCAATGAGTCCAAAGAAGCAAACTAGGTATTGAGCAATGATTGTCAAAGGAGAACATTCAATGAAGGAATGCCTCTTGAATTTGAACACTCAACAAGCATATCCAACATAGAGAAAGCTTGGTCCAATAGGAGGTGCTACTAGTGATGTGTTTTGAAAAAACCACCCACACAATAAAAGAAGCTAAAGTGCATATGATTCTATGGGTAAATTAATTGTGCATTGTCAAAAACTTTACCGATGGGGCATTTCCCATGAAATTCTCATAGCAATGCAAATTGAGATGAACCAATGATGTGCAAAGGGTTTAAGAACCAAGAGGATAGTTATGCTCATTGTCAACTCAATTGCAATAAAATATAAGGAGGTAGCATACATTGTGGTAGATGGGTGATTAGTACAAAAACAAGTAGTACAAACATCAACATAGACGTTGCCAAAGGCATCTATCTCCAACTCCAATTAGACCTTGGGAAATTTTGGCATTTTTCTTTTGAATGGTTTTGTCTACAAACAGAAGAAGAGAACAAAGATGAAGCTAGCTACCTATCTAACAACAATGGACAAAAATGAGGAAGCGTGTGTTATGATCCTGCTATAAAATAAACTCAAATAACACGCTCTCACACAATTGCTCGGAAATAACTCACATAAACATCACATTAATATAACAGAAATTTGCATAAAGAACAATCTCACAATAGGACTGAATCGCAGGCCTCTTCGAGGGGGCAACCTCCTTCAATACTTCATTAATTTTGCAAAAGATGGTTACATTGGTGCCCTTTCGGGTATTTAAGGAGTTTCCTTCCAAGGTTGGCTTACATGCAAAATGCCACCTGGATTACATGCATAATGCCACCTGAATTACATGCATAGTGCCACTTTGAATTACATGCACAATGCCACTCGAATTACATGCACAAGGCCACTCGAATTACATGCATAATGCCACACGAATTACATGCACAATGCCACCTATCTACCATGTGTTACATAAAAAGGGTGCCATTTTTCATGGGCACTACCTAAGCTAAAACTTAGAACATTACAAAATATTAATCATGGGTACTACCCACATTCACTAGGAATTATTACATCATGGAAGTTATTACATTAAGGGTTAGGATGAGATCCTAACATGCCCTTCTCCTTGAAGAAGCTTTGTCCTCAAAGCTGAAAATGAGGAAACTGTTGCTGAAGTTGATGGAGAGACTCCCATGTAGCATCCTCAGGTTGAAGTCCACGCCACTGAACCAGGACCTCTGTGATGGTACGGTTGCGAGTTCGACGATACAGCAGCTGCTTTGGTGCAAGTAAGATGGAGCCTTCTTCATCCAATTCGGGAAGTGTTGATGGAACCTGTACCTTGGAGCTGCCCGAAATGTAGGAGGGAGGTGTGAGTGGAGGGTGCCCGTAAACTGCCTCTGGTGGCGGTATGATAGGAAGTGTTGTACCACCATTCGGCCAAAGAAAGCCATTTTGCCCAATGAGTAGGATGATCGGAGGCAAGCAGCGAAGGTAGGTTTCCAAGCAGTTATTAACAACCTCTGTTTGACCATCCGTTTGCGGATGGTAGGCTAAACTCATTGTGAGCTGAGTCACCTGCAACTTAAACAACTCTTGCCAAAAATTGCTAGTAAGGTTGGGATCACGATCAGATACAATGGAGGTTGGCATGCCATGAAGGCGAAATATGGAGTCAAGAAAAATTTGGGCAATAGTGAATGCTGTGTAAGGATGGGTTAGGGCACAAAAGTGAGCATACTTTGAAAGGCGGTCCACTACCACAAAAATAACGAGACTTGTCTCCGGATTTAGGTAGCCCTTCTATGAAATCCATAGAGATGTCGATCCACACCGATCCGGTATCGGCAAGGGGGAAGAGTGCCCGAAGAGTGCACTTGTTTCTCTTTTCATCCTTTGACCTGTGTCGCAGTCTGCCACAAAAGAGCGAATGTCCTGTTTCCTACCTTTTCAAAATAAGGTGCGCTTGAGTCGCTCATAAGGTGGTCTGATATTGGGAGGTGTACTTGTTGTCACATTTTTGCACGGGGTGCAATGTCTTCAATGTTGTTTTGTAACAGTGCTGCTCTTCTTTTCCTCCTTCCGTTTTTCTCGCTTCTCTCCCTTTCCTTTTCTTTCCCATTCTCTTTCTCTCCCCCCTTTTTTACATGGAGTTCCCCGATTGATTTTCCAGCTTTCCAGCGAGTCTATCCGAAATTGGCTAAGTCCGGGTGCGAAGTTCGCACTCGCCCAATTTTGGTGCGAGTGCGCACTTCGCCCAGTTTTGGTGCGAAGTGCGCACTTCGCCCAGTTTTGGTGCGAAGTTCGCACTTCGCCCCACCTCCTGGGCGCACCTTGCACTAGCAGACTGACAGGTCAATGCAGAAAAAAGGTAAAATGTCGGAGCAGGTCCATATGGCGGCGGACACCAGTGTTCGCCTGTGCGCAGTTCGACTTCTCAACGGAGCGGGAATGCGCCCTTGACAGGTGTACAGTAGGGGAACAAACCCGGAATTTGACCAAGGCTTGAAGGCCTTCCCCGACTGCACTGATTTTTGCACGCATCCCAAGGAGCCCCGATCCCAAGCAAAGATAGAATGCCCTCTAAGGCAGGCATGTGTCACACGGCATAACCCATCATCAGACAAGTGTCCAGCTTCGGGATTTGAACCAAGACTGCCGACCAAAAGGGATAAGCATGGGCTGCTTGCACCGCCTGCGTTAATAGCCACATTCAAAGCTGATCCGAGGTTTCACCTGCTCCGACTACTAGCAACCCCTGCCGACTTGAAGAATTACCCAACACTCCGCCACGTAGCTGTCCAATTTCCGGGAAGACCATGCTTGCGGGTACGACCTGATCCGACAAAAGGTCGGCATTTGCAGCTCTTTCGCCGCTTCTGTCAGCTCATGTTTGACTGGGACTCTGTGCCCATTAATGTAACAAGTGGGACTCGGGCTATAAAAGCCCATCTGAAATTCATTGTAAAGGGTGGAAGGGGAATGTTTGTTAGGGAACTACTGTGCTTACTGTAACTGTACTTCTGCTTATAAATACAATCTGTATGCCTGGTTCTGTTCTACTATCTTTATTCTTTTATGCTGTCTTTCATTATATGCCTTAGGCCCACATGTGTCGCTGCTCGTTAATTCACTTTGGCATTTGGCGATCGGGTTCCTCTAGCATTGTTTGCTTAAAGCACCTTCGTACTTCATTATTTAAAGCATTCATTATAAATTTGGTAGCAGTTCCATCGGTTGTGTGTGACGTTGTCTGGCCCGTATCACGGTGATTGATGCGATCCCTGCTCGTTAGTTCCTTGTAGGGAATGTTTGCTAGGGAGCCATTGAAGTCTGTGCGGTTAAACTCTCTACCTAACACATATACCGGCTCCGGCATCTCTAGGTTTACTTTCTACCCCTGTCGGTGTATGTATCCGGTGATTGATACGATCCTCGCTTGTTAGTTCCTTGTAGGGAATGTTTGCTAGGGAGCTATTGAAGTCGTGCATACGCTGGCTGGTGTATCGGAAGTACGCCTAGGTTTTGCGGTTCCTTGTCATGCTCTGTGTTTGTATGCGGTAAGTAGCGGTGATTGGTGTGTTCCCGTACTGTTAGTTCCCCTCCACCAACCTTTGGACATATTTGTATCTCTTTTTGTACATTTGTCTCTTTCCGTTCCTTTATTTCTTTCTTGTTCCCTTTAGCTTAAATCACCCCCCCCCAAAAAGGAGCCGGCCTTCTCCGGAGATTGGCTCGGAAGGCATCTCTTCCTTCCGGCCTTTCATGCTGGTGGGCGAATCTGGGCGCATTAACCAAAAATCCTTTCCTCATGGCAGATTCGTAACCAACAGTTTCTCTGTTGGTTACGGCCGAAGTCCGAACAAAGCGGCCAGCGCCCGTGCGAAGTCCATCTAAAGAGAAAAAGGCAAAGACCCAGATCGCGCCCAAACCTTGGGCGCAGCTAAAAACAGAGGTAGAATAGTTCAAGCACGCACTTCGCCCAGTTTTGGTGCGAAGTTCGTACTTCGCCCAGTTTTGGTGCGAAGTTCGTACTTCGCCCGAAATTCGGGCGAAGTCCGACTTCGCCGGCGAGGTCGGGCCGTGCCCAACTTCGGGCGAAGTCCGGCTGCGCCTAGTTTTCCGGGCCAGTATTGGGACGCGGTTTAAAGAATAATAAAAAAAAAAAAAATTTCAAAAACCCCAAGCTGGGCCCAGGGCGCGTTTGCACTTGTTTTAATGTGGGTTTCCGCACCGAAGGTTTTGTCTTGATCAGCGTGCCCAAGTGGTGGCAGCAACGTCAACCATGGTGCAGTCCCCAACGCTGAGTTAATGATTGCGCGTTTTTCAAGCGAAACGCAACTAAAAAAGCAAGGGACGGCTGCCGGGCGCGTCTTTTCCTAAACGTTCTCTTGCGCGGCCACCAAGGGTTTTAACTCAGCCGACCTACCCCTCCTGCGTTGCATTAATGACGCTGTTTTTATCTAGAAAAGGGGGTCGAATCATGCCAACATTCCAGTTGCGGAGATTATTCCTCGGACGAGTGCTAATTATTCTTCGATAGCGAAATTTGTTGCGAGACGACTGAACTCGTCATTATTGCGACTCGGAGAGATGGACAAAGGAAAAATGCCTGTGTCAGCGCAGTCCAGCGGCAGCAGCGAACCAGGGGATTTGCCGCGGCCAGGAGTTTTCAAAGGCGATCCTCCGCCAGAGAAAAAGTCAAAGGCCCGGACGAAGAAGGTACAGCGTGGGCAATCCCCACCACCTCCGGTGAATTACCCGGCGAGGATATGTGGACGGCTCGTTTTCCATGAGCCTAACTCAGTCGAGAGCGAATGTGGAGAGGCTGGGTCGACAAGGTTTCGCCCTCCCATCATTTTAGAGCGGCGTACAAATCAAACCTCTTCGATTCATGTGCCCTCCTGTCCACCAATGCCCGGAGTCGATAGACTTAATTGTCGGACACTATAAACCGGCTTCCGGCAAATCTGCAGTTCCAGCGGCAAACCCTTGTTCGCACTGCGCAGGGAGACTGTGCAGCCAGCTTTTGCCCCGGGTGCGAGTACGACTCCAGCACCATCCTCAGAAAAATCAATTTGGGCGAACAAGCGGGACGTTTCACGCACACCAAGCGAATGAGGGATTTCCTCAATTCAGAGCTGAGCGCCCCGCTTCCAGCCAGACAATGGCCGACTGGCCCCATGCCTTTGGTAAAATTTCGAGCAAGTATCTATATACCATCTTGGCATGGATCCTCGGCTGCGACTCCGATGAGTCGGTACACCCGTGCCAGTGGCGCGCAGTGAATGCCTCCTGTGTGGAGAATCTTACGAACCGGCGGCGCGGCGGAGCGGAAAACGCCCCATCTCTTTCGGCCGGGCAGGTCGGCTGGCTTACGCCATTCATTCCAGTCTGCTGAAGATCCAGAAGCGCCAGTCAACCAATTTTCGTTTCAGTTATGTTCTGGTCTGGCTCTGCTTGTACCATCTGCACCCCCAAATGCCGATCCTGAACCTGAAGAAGGTTAACGAGAAGGGAGAACCCCGACCCGTCTATAACCGGACGGATGACTTATACCGGAAAGGGTCCTACTACAAGTTCAACTTCAACTTTCTGGGATTCGTCATGTCGGTCTTCACCGAAAGTGAAATCCCCGTCCCCCGAGAGAAATGACGAGTGCTTTGATAAATCGGAAGCTCGGGGACGTTTCGAGGCCGGCGCAGGGGATTGTGATCAGAATCTACGGATTCAAGGGCAAACCCTATTTGCTGCCCTATTGGTGCTCAGAGCATCTGTTCGGGATGGAAGTTGCCCGACAGATGGACTATGTGGAAGAAGAGTTCGGCCTAGGGAAGAAAAGAGGACAGATTTTTCAATATCCTCTTTCCTGGGCCAATGTTGAGATTATTGAGGTAGGACAACATGTCTACCTAGGGCAAGCGCTGTCCCGGATTGGCCTGGTTTTGCTGCCACAGCGCTGGAAGTATGACCCTCATGGGATAAGGGGAAAGTTTGCACATCTGTGCCCCCGGGACATAACCGAAGATAGATGCGACGTGGTCCATGTGGACCTTGACTGGGAGATTGAATTAATGGAAGCTTCTCCCCCTTGGCGGGATTTCTCTGCGAGGAGGTGACATATGACCCCAAGAGAAACCGGGACCATCACTTCTCATCTCCAGGGTTCAAAAAATTTCTGTCCAAGATTGCAGGCCTTAACTGGTCTAAAGAAAAGATTATTGAATGCTGGAAAATGAGATGCCGCACACAGCACGATAAATCCACAAGGAGAAACCTGGCCGTAGATGACGACTTCTCGGTTCTCTATGACCAAGCATCATGACGCTGGCGGTCGTTCGCATATCAAGGTTACGTTCCCCGAGGCCCCTTTGAGGATTATAAAAGTGGGTCTCCTCCCAAACAGTTGTACACTTCGGCAACTGCCAGCGCCGGCCCAGCAAGTACCCAGGCCGATCCAATGCAGTTCGTAGCTCCTAAGGCGGCGCCTGAAAAGGCGAAAAAGTTAGCCGAGGCAGCGCCAGAGGCACTTCCTCAGGCAAGAAAAGCACCAGCACCGCCGGAACGCGAGACCGGTTGCGGCGGACCTTCGCAAGTCAAACCCCGGTACAAGTTTACCGTGGGGGCATCGGCGCTCGCTTGCACCCGCTTCGTCTCCTTCCCCGATCCGACGGTTGTTCCCGGAAGAAAAGAAGCGGAGGAGAGTTGAGAAAATCAGGCGACCTAGCCTGATAGTGCAGCAGCCAGTCGCAGAGCCGCAGCCGCGTCCTGCCGCCGCAGAGACGGTTTCTCTGGGCAGTCCCAAGCCAGCCGCCGAGACAATAAGAGAAGACATTCACCCGGCATCGGCTCAGGCGGAGCCCGCAGGTACGTTTGCTGTCCCTGTCTCTCTTGTCTCACCCAGTTCTACTTCTACTCAGTCCCCCGCTCAATCTAGGCGAGCCATGACCACATCCTCCTCCCCGTCTCCGCGCCCTTCTAGCGGTCCCCATTCTTTCGACCAGTTTGCTCAGAACCCTAACGTCTCTCTTTCTCTGAGCACAACTCCAAACCCTTCGCCCGAGGTTAGTGCTGAGGCTGTCCATTCACCATCACATCCTCCGCCTCAGCCGCTTCAAACCCTCACAATCTCAGCCTCTCCCATTTCCGTTTCCCGGTCGCCCCCACAAGCGACCGATTCTTCCAAGGTCTGTCCGGTTCCTCCTGATCCCATCCCCGCAGGAGAGACGTCTCAGCAGATCCCTAAGCTGGGGGAACCAGATTTTATGGACGACCTCCGGAACTCAGATGACTTGCCCCTGGCAACGAGAGCCGTAGAGTATTCAGTCTCTTTCCGCCAAGACCTGAAGCGAAGGAGACATGAAGAGATAGCCGCCCCGGCAAAACGCGCAAAGTATGATTTCGGAAGGAGAGTGATTACAACGGAGAAAATAATCCCAATAGTGAAGAAGCCTCTCCGAGAAATGACTAAGACGGACTACGTGCTCCAGACAAAGGAGAAAAGCTTTGATGACATTGATAAACAGTATGAGATTCAAACGATCATGCGCAAGGCTGACAATCTCTTTGTCAAGAGTCTGGAGGAGCAGGAAGAACTTTTTGCGTTGCAGGACAAAGTAAGGCAACTTGAAGAGGACCTATCTAGGTCCATTGAGCAGCTGGAAGCGGCGCGGCGAGAAACCGATGAATTCAAAGCCCAGCTAGCCGCTTCTCGGCAACAGGCCGCAACCGAAAGAAAGCAGCCTCGGAGCAGATTTCTCGGCTCCGGGAGTCTTTGAAGCGAGCACGATCGCGGCTTGTAGAAAAAACATCTCAAGCGGCTGTCTTTTCAAAGGCAAAAGTTAAGGAAATGAGGGCTGGTTTGCTGAGGGAATGCAAGCCCCATACCTTTAAGGCGATGGCAGTCCTGGACTTCGCATCCAGGATTCAAGAAGTTTCACGCCGGGAAAGCCTTGTGGTAGAGGAGGCCGAGCGCCGGGCAAAGCAATGGCTGGACACGGCGATAAACCTTCGAGGAGCGCGAGCGCGCCGGCGTCCTTTTTTCCCCCGTGTCCTCATTCGGCTGCAGAATGGGCAGGTGCAAGGGTGACCTTGCACAAATATTTTAGAAAAGTTGAAGAGGTGAGAGTGGCCGGACGAATGCTTGATGCATTCGGGCATGAAAAAGATATCCTGTCGGCCCCCTTTCACGCTCTTACGGAACTTGGGTGTCCGGGTTTTGTTGAGAATGGCGAGCTCCTTACCCTAGATCGGGTAAAGAGGAATTGGCGAGTCCTTTGAAGCGGATACTGACTGAAATTGATAGGCTGGACAGAGCCAATTCAAGACGGTCGAGTCACTCGGATGGTGTCCGAGATATTCCGGGATCCGCTCCTATTTTCGGGAGTTAGAGAAAAGATACCTCACCATCGACACCGCACGCGGTCGTCTGCTTTCACGGAGCATTAGAAGACATAGCTTACCGCAAGCCATTCGAAGCGAAGCCCGGCGCTCGGCCCGAGAGGCGTACACTCGCATGTCCGAGGCGAAGCGAGGAAATGGAGACCTTTCGGAAGGAGATACCGATGAGGCGACCGACAAAGATGAATCGAAGAACGGTTGCCGCAAGGAGAACAGTTAGAGCAGAAAAAGGCAGGGGAGGCAAGTTCCTCTGCACCCAAAGGATGAAGGCATGGATTCTTTGCGCCGAGGCGAGCTCGACACCCCGCGAGCCGCCAGAAATGTTGTCACATTTTTGCACGGGGTGCAATGTCTTCAATGTTGTTTTGTAACAATCTTTGCTCTTCTTTTCCTCCTTCCGTTTTTCTCGCTTCTCTCCCTTTCCTTTTCTTTCCCATTCTCTTTCTCTCCCCCCTTTTTTCCATGGAGTTCCCCGAGTTGATTTTCCGGCTTTCCAGCGAGTCTATCCGAAATTGGCTAAGTCTGGGTGCGAAGTTCGCACTTCGCCCAGTTTTGGTGCGAAGTGCGCACTTCGCCCAGTTTTGGTGCGAAGTGCGCACTTCGCCCAGTTTTGGTGCGAAGTTCGCACTTCGCCCCACCTCCTGGGCGCACCTTGCACTAGCAGACTGACAGGTCAATGCAGAAAAAAGGTAACTTCGCACCAAAACTGGGCGCACCTTGCACTAGCAGACTGACAGGTCAATGCAGAAAAAAGGTAAAATGCCGGAGCGAGTCCATATGGCGGCGAGACACCGGTGTTCGCTCGTGCGCGATTCGACTTCTCAACGGAGCGGGAATGCGCCCTTGACGAGGTGTACGATAGGGGAACAAACCCGGAATTTGACCAAGGCTTGAAGGCCTTCCCCGAGCGCACTCATTTTTGCACGCATCCCAAGGAGCCCCGATCCCAAGCAAAGATAGAATGCCCTCTAAGGCAGGCATGTGTCACACGGCATAACCCATCATCAGACAAGTGTCCAGCTTCGGGATTTGAACCAAGACTGCCGACCAAAAGGGATAAGCATGGGCTGCCTGCACCGCCTGCGTTAATAGCCACATTCAAAGCTGATCTGAGGTTTCACCTGCTCCAGCTACTAGCAACCCTGCCGACTTGAAGAATTACCCAGCACTCCGCCACGTAGCTGTCCAATTTCCAGGAAGACCATGCTGCGGGTACAACCCAGTCCGACAAAAGGTCGGCATTTGCGGCTCTTTCGCCGCTTCGTCGGCTCATGTTTGGTCGGGACTACTGTGCCCATTAATGTAACAAGTGGGACTCGGGCTATAAAAGCCCATCCGAAATTCATTGTAAAGGGTGGAAGGGGAATGTTTGTTAGGGAACTACCGTGCTTACTGTATGCTTGTACTTCGCTTATAAATACAATCTGTATGCCGGTTCCGTTCTACTATCTTTATTCTTTTATGCTTGTCTTTCATTATATGCCTTAGGCCCACCCGTGTCGCTGCTCGTTAATTCACTTTGGCATTTGGCGATCGGGTTCCTCTAGCATTGCTTGCTTAAAGCACCTTATGTACTTCATTATTTAAAGCATTCATTATAAATTTGGTAGCAGTTCCATCGGTTGTGTGTGACGTTGCTGGCCCGTATCCGGTGATTGATGCGATCCCTCGCTGTTAGTTCCTTGTAGGGAATGTTTGCTAGGGAGCCATTGAAGGCTGTGCGGTTAAACTCTCTACCTAACACATATACACGGCTCCGGCATCTCTAGGTTTACTTTCTACCCCTGTCAGTGTATGTATCTGGTGATTGATACGATCCCCTGCTGTTAGTTCCTTGTAGGGAATGTTTGCTAGGGAGCTATTGAAGCTGTGCATACGCTGCTGGTGTATCGGAAGTACGCCTAGGTTTTGCGGTTCCTTGTCATGCTCTGTGTTTGTATGCAGTAAGTAGCGGTGATTGGTGTGTTCCCGTACTGTTAGTTCCCCCCCACCAACCTTTGGACATATTTGTATCTCTTTATGTACATTTGTCTCTTTCCGTTCCTTTATTTCTTTCCTGTTCCCTTTAGCTTAAATCACCCCCCCCCCAAAAAGGAGCCGGCCTTCTCCGGAGATTGGCTCGGAAGGCATCTCTTCCTTCCGGCCTTTCATGCTGGTGGGCGAATCTGGGCGCATTAACCAAAAATCCTTTCCTCATGGCAGATTTGTAACCAACAGTACTATCCGGCAATAATGGAATGGCATGGTCGTGAGAGCGATGCAGTGGTAGTGTGATGGGTTCTGAAAAGATGGCCTCATGTTTGTGGAGAATCTGTTGCATGTCTGGTGGGATTTCACCCATTGGAGATGTGGATGGTCTGGATGGAGAATAGTTGTGCAATGACCCCATGTGATGATTTCTTTAGCAATTTCTCCATGCCGTTTGAACTGATAATTTGAGGTGTTCCTGTCGGGGAGCCCTTGATGATGTGTGTTTGTCCGTTCTGGAAGAACTGCATCCAAAGTTTAGCAAAGTTCCAACTGATAGTGCCCAACGTACTCAACCATTGGCATCCCAAAACAAATCACATCCACCCAAATGGAGGGCAAACATGTCCTGCTTGAGTTCATAGTCCCCTATCTTGATTTTAACATTGCGACACTTTCCTTGACAAGATAAGGTTCCCCCATTGGCTACCATGACCTCAAAGGAACTACAATTGTGGATATAGCAATTTGCCCGTTGAGCAACTCTAGGGTCAATGAAGTTGTGCGTGCTTCCCGAATCCAAAAGGATGGAAAGACGTTGGCCCTTGAAACATCCTGTAACCTTCATGGTTTGAGGAGTAGTAATGCCCGCAAGGGCATGGATTGTAATTGATGTCTCGGGTTCCTGTTTCCCTTCTTCTTGTGGAGGAGGTGTTTCTGGAGGGTCCTCATCCTCATCACTCTCGTCAGCGGTATCAGGTTCTCCAACATCTATCAAGAACAATTTTTTGTGTGCACACTTATGCCCCTTGAAAAACTTTTCATCACAATTGTGGCATAATCCTTGGGCACGACGTGCATCCATCTCTTCGGCGGTGAGGCGCTTGGGTGCAGCAGGTTTATTATCATCTGGGTGTTGGGCTCTAGGGGGAAATGAAGGTCTATTTTGAGGAAACTTTGATGGGTGTCTTTGGGCAGAGAGTTTAGATTCGGCCAAACGGGCCAAACCGATAGCTTCCATCATAGTTCGTGGTTTCAACATTTTGACTTCGCTTGGAGTTCCATCTTCAACCCATCGATATAACAACTCCGGAAGAACCCTTCACTCAATCCTCTTGTCCGATTGGCCAATTTTTCAAATTGAGCTTGGTACTCTCGGACCGACCACTGTTTGTTGTAGTTTGGTTAAGGCTCCTGTAAAGTCCTCAAACTCACTAGGACCAAATCGAGTGAGTAGTTGGGATTCAAAATCCTCCCAAGAGAGATTTGGGTAGGCAAGACGCAACCATTGAAACCAATGTAGAGCCTCAGATTCCAAGTTAAAGGAAGCCATCTGGACTCGATGAAATATGGGTACATTATGAAGTCGAAAGAATTGGTCAACCCGACATAGCCACCCATCAACATCCTTCCCACTAAATTTGGGAAAGTCCAATTTGGGCATTCTAAAGGGTGGATCATGGTCACAATTCCTTGTAGAACTCTCAGCTTGGTATTCTGATTTGGGTGGTTCTCTTCTCAGTTTGCTGTCCACTTCTGTCAGTGCTTCTTCTAGGCGGTTGCTAGTGGCCTCATGCTCTAGGCGAAGACCTTGGACTTCTTCCCTTATGGAGTGAAAAGCCGAGTGCAAGTTCTCAATGGCTTTTGTTAGGGACTCCAAGTGTTCTAGTTCTTTCTGGTGTCCACGAGTACCCTGGGCCATTTTTTTGACCTTTTGTGACCAGTTACTAAAAATAGAATTGAATTTTTAGGACTTACTATTTTTAGTAAGTGCCCAAAAAAGTGCTTGGGTGCTATATATCAAAATGATCAGTAGAAGGAGGTGGTCACAATGAGCTATATATCTCAACACTACTTTTTTTTTTTTTTTTTTTTTTTTATCTCCTGTTTTGCTGAGTCTAACGGTGTTTACAGATTCTGATTCTGAGCTACTGAGCAAAAGTTGGCTACTGGAGCACTATCTATAACTGGCCGTGTTTCACACTCAAGATTCTCTGTATTTTGCAGGTGACTGATATGACAATTCTGTTCTGACCCTGAAGACTGTGAATTCTGCCCTGACCGTGTCTTGACCTCTCGACTCGATCGACTCGACTCGTGGATCGCGCATCGTAAATTTCTATCGTTATTCTCCAGACTTTCAACTTAAGTGTCACCCTCATGGCTTATCCCGAATGCATGTCCCTTCTGTTATTTTTTTAGTAGAGGACTCCTTTCTCATATGCTCACTTTTGAAATGCACGTTTACGAACATGGATGTTTGGATTTTTATTTTTATTTTTACGTTTTTTACAGGTTGAAGTTTTAACAGAACCAGGGAATGCTAAGTATAGGAGTATGTACCACCCATAGGCCCTCCAATATACCGACAGTGACGAACAATAGTGCTCGGACCAATATTTCAGGCCACTTCTCAAGGAGGATTCCACACATACCCTTGAGCACACTACCCGCCTCTCTGACAATACGGGAGGGTAATCGTCCAGGATGCTGTGTCCCGTAGACTGAGTAATACAAGGCCGAAGAGCTTCCTAATGGCTAAAAGTTTGTTTAATCCTAGATGGTCTCCCGATATACCCGAAGATACGTAGGAGCTCAAGTCCGTGCGCGAGTTCTGTCTGAGGCCTGGGTATTGGAGCCTGATCGCCCCTCACTTCACTAGACGCTTTATGGGCTATCTAGCTTAGCCAATAACGACGAGATCCTTCGCGATATTTTAAAACCCCCGGTACGGGGTTTCTACCTACTCAACTAACAATATATTTTTTTGTTTCTAGTCTGGAAAAAAAAAAAACACTGTATTTTTTTTTGGATTTTTTTAATAAGGAACAACAGAATGGAAAAAACACACGGAATTTATACCTAACAGGCGGATTGGATGGCAAGAATCGTTGCAGTTGCAGCAGAACTTGGCCCTGGAAAGCGCTCTGATACCACTTGTTATGATCCTGCTATAAAATAAACTCAAATAACACGCTCTCACACAATTGCTCGGAAATAACTCACATAAACATCACATTAATATAACAGAAATTTGCATAAAGAACAATCTCACAATAGGACTGAATCGCAGGCCTCTTCGAGGGGGCAACCTCCTTCAACACTTCATTAATTTTGCAAAAGATGGTTACATTGGTGCCCTTTCGGATATTTAAGGAGTTTCCTTCCAAGGTTGGCTTACATGCAAAATGCCACCTGGATTACATGCATAATGCCACCCGAATTACATGCATAGTGCCACTTTGAATTACATGCACAATGCCACTCGAATTACATGCACAAGGCCACTTGAATTACATGCATAATGCCACACGAATTACATGCACAATGCCACCTATCTACCATGTGTTACATAAAAAGGGTGCCATTTGTCATGGGCACTACCTAAGCTAAAACTTAGAACATTACAAAATATTAATCATGGGTACTACCCACGTTCACTAGGAATTATTACATCATGGAAGTTATTACATTAAGGGTTAGGATGAGATCCTAACAGCGTGCACTCTAGACTATGGAGGACATAGTGTAGAGTGTCAAGTTGAGAAGCAATTTGTGTGACTACCTAATGAAATTCAATCACATTAACTTCTTCTATCTCATACCTGACTACATAATGAATCCTACGAGCTTTTGCAAATGTTGATAGCCCCATCAATCTTATTCCCTATTGATTTCCCACCTTACATCTTACATGTAGGGGCAACCGCCCAACAGCAAAATGTCTCCCCAACTGGGGGCATCATCTATTATCATGCCAATCAACCATAAGTCTTCTATAACACTTCCCTATGAGGCAACTCAAATCAAAAATCAATCACATTAACTTCTTCTATCTCATACCTGACTACATAATGAATCCTACGAGCTTTTGCAAATGTTGATAGCCCCATCAATCTTATTCTCTATTGATTTCCCACCTAACATCTTACATGTAGGGGCAACCGCCCAACAGCAAAATGTCTCCCCAACTGGGGGCATCATCTATTATCATGCCAATCAACCATAAGTCTTCTATAACACTTCCCTATGAGGCAACTCAAATCAAAAATCAATCCAATCGCCCCAAAGCTAAGGGGTAAAATCAATCAAGGCACCCTATGGCCAACAGGCTATCAGATTTGTCCAAATGTTCTATGGCTAACAAATGAATCAAATCATCAAAGCGTCTTTTAAGCAGGTGCTTAAAAGTAATCCAATCAACAAAATGCCCTTTAATCACTTGCTTAAAGAAATTGCATCTCATCAACTCATTAGAATCTCCTTTAAGCATTTGCTTAAGGTAATCATGTTCATCAAAATGTCCTTTGGGCGCTTCCCCAAAGGTAAGCATGTTCATCAAAAAAAAATTACTTTGGGCGCTTCCTCAAAGGTAATCATATTCATTAAAAAATGCACTTTGGGCACTCATTCAAAGGTAATCAATTTACCAAAAAATTTCCCTTAAGCGTCTACTCAAAAGTAATCAGTTTTTCAAAAAATTTCCTTTAAGTTCATGCTTAAAGGTAGTCAATCTCAAATGTTGTCTTTTAAGTTCACACTCAAAGGTAATCAATCCCAAAAATTGTCCTTTAAGTTCATGCTTAAAGATAATCGATCTCAAAAATTGTCCTCTAAATTCACGTTTAAAGGTAATTGATTTAAAAAAAAATGCCCTTAAAAACTCACACTTAAAGGTGACTAACAAATAAAAAGCCATTTAAGTTCAGGCTTAAAGGTAGTCGATTTCACAATATATATCCTTTAAGTTCACACTTAAAGTTAGTTGATTTCAAAAATGTCCTTTAAGGTAATCACTTACAAAATTGTCCTTTAAGGTAATCAATTTTAAAAACATTGTCTTTTAAGTTGAAGCTTAAAGGTAATCGAATACAAAATGCTCCTTTACACATTTAAAAATCTCACGAAGACAAATCTATCACCATTTTAGTGCTCATCCAATAATCAAGCTAGGAGGCCACCACTTCAAGGTGAATCGCTTTGTATGTAGCTATATATTTATATTTCAGAAAAATGTTCTTTAAGGTAACACTTAAAGGTAATCAACTACCTAACTTGAGTATGTTATGTCAGTGGTAGTTAGGTAGTTACCAACCACAAGTAGTTGATTCAAGGACTTCTTGTGCTCGAAGATCATCATACTCAGGTCTTTCTTCCCACCTTTCGGTCCTGATCCTCTTTCCATTCTTCTTGGTCTCATTAGCCTTTCATTCAATCTCAACCAATCCTACACATGCCTATTTCTACGACTCCTCTCCATGATGGGGATTGGGTATTGGCAAATTCTCTCTAGTCAATGGAACCTCTTTATATTTCTACAACTCCCCTACATTAAGTGTTCTAACTTGTTTCCTCTTACATGCAAGGCTAAAAATTGTTATTAAAACAACCAAGCCTTATCCCAAGGATTTCTCTACCACTTTGTCTTGGTATCAAGAGTCCCAATGGGGGCACCGTACCACTTAACGAATTTAAATAGTGATGGTCCACTTTGTTCCTTATTATCTAGCTTCAAAGACTCACTCGTAATTCACCATCATCAAAATTATTAAAAAATTTAATGTCAGATTGCTTATTTAAATTATCAATAAAAATTCTAGTATGTCATTTGTCTTCCTCTTGCAAACAATAACATTCAAAGAAATAATGCCAACATTTCCCAAGACTTCGATGATTCCACATTTAAGTCAAAGGTAGATGGCTATGGTTGTTTGAATATTGACGTCAACATTTGGACAACTTGTCACACATCCACAAACTCATGCTCTGCTCCTACAATCAACATCCACATGCGAAGTGCCTTAATCTACACGTCATTGGCTTATATCAACATGCCTTAATCTAACATCCACATGCGAAGTGCCCTAAGAGATGACATTGTCAACATTGCATAATGGTTATGTCCTTGGTATCATACTCAATTCGGTGTCTTCCAATTCTCTGGTGGTTGTCAAGGACCACACTACCAATGGCATTCTTCCTTTGAATAATCTTCGATTCTCCACTATACTGATCACCACATTTTTTTTTTGTTTCTGTCTTGCAAGATTTTGATTGGTTCTGCGAAAGCACCAGCAAAGACCAATAGCATTGGCAAGGAGCCAGTGGCACTTCTGCAAGCGGACAACACTTATGCTTTGTGACAGAAATCAGGTATTTTTTGTCCCACATTTTGTCATTACTATTTTTCTTCAGGACTTTTCTTTCCGTTTGTTGATTAATTAGCGAACGGAAAATTGTATATCTTGTTTTAACAATGATCAAAATAGGGGGAAAATTGAAATATTCTTTTGTAGCTTGTGCATTTAATGGGCAAATTGTTTGCTGCGTTGTTCTTAGGTTTCTGTTTGTTGCATTTTCTATTATGCATCGTAGCTCAAAGATAAGATCAACTCCCAAAATCAAAAAGGTTTGTGCTAGATAGAAGTGGATCTTAGGAGGAAACTTGGTTCCCCAATTTCCTTAGAAACGTAGGTGTTTGCAAAAATACACATTAAACATAGTCTTAGTCTTATCACTTTTATTCCCCCTAATCTTGACGTGAAAAGCAGTAAGAGGAAAGTTGTTGAGATCTCCCCTTCATGATCCTTCTTTTCCCCCTACTCAAATTTTGGTGAACCCAATGTGAACACCGTAACAGTTTCCAAAAGGTCCTTTCTTTCCCAGCCAAACCTTAATCAAGTTATAATCAACCTCACTTTGATCAAGATCACTTAAATCTTGTTTGTGTAATTAGACCACATTAATCAAGATTAACAACAGCATAACCAAAGGCTAGTCCTAGTCCAAGTAACCATAGTACAAGCCACCAAGCTATATTGGGTCTAAAGTGAGCCTGCGCTGCTAGCCGCCCACATAGGATCTAACACATACTTACGCATAGTGAGGAGTATATTATAGTGGGCTAGTGGGAGTCATAAGGAGGATTTCTATCACCCCTCACATATTGCCTTGGGCCACATATGTAGAGGACCACCTTGAATCATACAATCAGGCAATAAGGGTATTTTTTATTTATGACAACAATTGGAAAGTACCCTAGCGAAGGACCTCTCCAATGCACAGAGACATCTTCCTCAAGCTCTTGAGTGAGCAAGTTGTTCCTCAAGATTTAAAGCCTAATGACCTTAATAACATAGTGGGGTCTATTGAGGTAAATCATACAACAATATCATTCTAAGAGGATGATATTCCATCCACCCCTATGGGCAGAGAACTCCTATATATTATCAATGACACGATTATCAAACAAATTCTCATCAATGATGGCTTAGCCCTCAACAAGTGCAACTTGATATTCATTAGCAATTTTGTGCTCACTAAGCATTATTTGAACAAGTCTGATTTGGTCGTTAGGGCATTCGACAATGGTGAACGCAAAGCTAGCAATACTATAGTCTTACCCCTTTAAATTGGACCCTACAATCAACACCATGTTCTATGTCATGCCTTGCAATCTGACTTACAACATTCTTCTAGGACGACCATAGATTCATGTGATGCGGGTCGTTCCTTCCACCTTCCATCAATACCTTAAATACGAATATCAAAGAAAGACAATCCACATTCCAGCCAACCCCGAATCTTTCACTTATTGCCTAAGGGGATTTTGTGCCCTACCATCCATAAATACATGGCCCAAGGCAATATGTGAGGGCTAATATAAATCCTCCTTATGACTCCCTCTAGCCTACTATAATATACTCCTCACTAAGTGTAAGTACGTGTGATACCCTATGTGGGTGCCTAGCAACCCAAGCTCACTATAGACCCAATATAGCTTAGTGGCTTGTACTACAGTTATTCAAAGGATTGTGTACGGTCCCCAGTAGGACTAGCCCTTGGTTATGTTATTGTTAATCTTGATTAATGTGGTCTAATTACACAAACAAGATTGAAGAGAGGTTCATTTTATCTTGATTAAGGTCTGGTTGGGAAAGAAAGGACCTTTTGGGAACCACTATGGTGTTCACATTGGGTTCAACAAAATGTGGGGAGGTAGAAAAGGAGGAGCACGAAAAGGAGATCCCAACGCCTTTCCTCTCCATGCTTCTCACTTCGAGATTAGGGGGAATAAAAGTGATAATACTAAGACTATGTTTAATGTGTATTTTCGCAAACAACTATGTTCCTACGATACACTTCTATCTAACACAGACCTTTTTTATTTTGGGAGTTGATCGTATCTTTGATCTAAAATGCATAAATAGAAAATGCAACAAACAAAAACCTAAGAAGCAACGATGCAACAAACAATTTGCCCTAAAATGCAAGCTACTTGCAATTTTTGTTTGAATGCCTATAAAAGAATGATTCAATTTTCCCCCCTTTTTCGATCACAGTTACGACAGGGTTCACAATTTTTCCTTTGGTAATTAATCAATAAACAGAAACAAAATCCCTAATTACCACACAAAAGATACCAATCTAATGCCCTAAAACAAAAATGACAAAATGCAGGACAAAAACTATAAAAGAAACCAATCTAATGCCCTAAAACAAAAATGACAAAATGCAGGACAAAAAATACCCAACATGTCAGAAAGCGAAAGTGTTGCCCGCTTCTAGAAACGCCACACAAGCTCTTTGTCGGTGCTATCACTCTTTGTTGTCATTTTCGCAAAACCTATCAAAATACTACAAGACAAAAACAAAAAAAAAAGGAAGAGATCAGTGTAGAGTAATCTGTCAAGTCTTAGTGAAGACAGTGGCTTTCTTGCTTCGACAACCAAACGCCTGTTTCTTGAGACAAAAGGATTGAAAACATGTGAATCATGAAAAGGATATTGAATGCTAAAAGACGAATGTTGAGTAGACGCAAAAAAATGGGAGAATAAACACAACCGAAGACCAAAATTTGTTCCTTTTCTGAAGAAAGATTGCTAAAAGAAGCTTGTTAACAACTTGATTTGATGACGATTTGATGCTTACTACGAATTGCTAGAAAAATGAATGGATGCAGGTTTGCCAAACAAGTTTTCTGCAAAGTAACTCCAATAGCATATGGATCTCTTCTAATAATTCTTCTTAGAAGAACTGTATCTTATCTTTTTTTTCTTTTTTGCAATCTGCCCTAGACCTTCCCAAAGGATGGCTTTATATAAGGTTTTGGGTTTTGGGTTGTGGTTTTAACATGCTAATAGGCCAACTTTGGCACCAAAAGTTTCAAAAAAAATTCAAAAACATCGGATTTTGACAAGGAAAATGTCAAAAACACCCGATTGTCATCTTTTCCCAATTTGAGGCATTGATCATTGTATGAGTATAGGCAATATACATACTTGTTGAAAAGCAGTTTTATTAAGATTTGCAATGGATATTAATGCAACAAAGATGCCATTGCTTTTGGAGCGCTAAATGTTCCAAATTTGGACATGAGGAGGGTGGATTCAGTTAAGTTGATTGGAAGATTGGTCGATGGGGTTACAGTGGGCTAAAGTGTGCAAAATTGGGTGTCCATAGTCAGACCTCGGAAGCAACTTATCCCTTTGTCATTTAAGATTCAAGTCTCCTTCACCAATAATACAGCAAAATATGAAGCTCTCATCCTAAGACTTCGTGCAGCCCTAACCTTGTAGGTTAGGATCCTCTCCGATTTCAGAGGTTCCCAACTCGTAGTTAACCAAGTCAACAGTGTTTATCAAACACAAAATGAAAAGCTTAAGCCATACAAAGACACCATTGCCAAGCTCATGTCTTCTTGATAAAATCACTGTTGATGCCATCCCTCAATCTAGTAATCACCACACCGATGCTATGGCCGCAACAGCATCCCTTATCCCCTTTGAGTTGGATGATAAACAAGCCTCAATCGTTATTTAGCAAGTTAGGGACCCCACAAACTTAGAGTCTTAGCCAACTTCCTTTAGAGGTCTTCTCCATAGATGCAACCTCTCCTTTTGATCCTTGGTATAAGAATATCTTGTGCCTACTTCCTTTAGAGGTCTTCTCCATAGATGCAACCTCTCCTTTTGATCCTTGGTATAAGAATATCTTGTGCCTAGTACATTGCCTGATGGTTTGGACCGTAATGAGCCTAAGAACCTGAAGCAACAAGCCTGTCACGATGTCATTATGGACGATATCTTGCATTGTCATTTGACAACATCCTTTTTAGATGTATGTCCCTCGTTGATGCCTAAAAAGTTGTCAAGGAGGCCCATGACGGATCCTTCAGTGGTCACTTTAATGGCATCGCCATCGCCAAGAAACTCCTACAAATTGGTTATTATTGACCCTCCATGGAAATGATGTTCACACAATGACACTGAGAGGGGGGGGTGAATCAGTGTAGTTATTTAACTTCAATTCAACAGCATTCAAAGACTGAAGCACAGAAAAATTATAAAACCAGAAGAACAAAATGAGAGCACACCACAACACACAATATAACGAGGTTCACCAATTTGGCTACTCCTCAAAAATTAACTGTTTGGACTTCAATCCAAATCCAGTCTTTGCAAAATTTCAATTTTACAACTTCTTTACCAGCATCCACCTGGAAGGAGCACCAACCCCCGTAAATTTTCTCGCCGCAATGGATGGAGCACCAACCCCTAGTACCAAGCACCAACTTGGACTACAATTCCGATCAATTAGAATGACATAAAAGTGTCTTCACTTCATGCACAACCCTGACTGGTCTGCAATTAATCCAACTCTGCACACTCTCACGGCTCTGCTAATTTTCTTATTCAAACCCTCTTTTCACAGCAATATTTCTCTTTCTGCAACAACTTCTCTCTCACAGCAGCAACATTATTCTGTGCTCGACTGTCCTTTTATACCCTATTTTTCTCATCGGGACTCTTTGTCTTCTATCGCGTTTCAATTCTTCATGCAGTCGGATGACATTCTCGAGCCGTTCGAATTCTTTTCTTCTTTCCAATGCGGCTTTTTGAATCCTTCCAAATGCGACTGTTCGAATGCTGCACATCCTTCTTCTCGAAAGCTTTTCGATCCTTCCTATTTTATGTTTCGAATGCTGTAAATGCGTCTATTTTAATCGGCTGTTCTAATGCATTCTTCAATCGGCTGTTCGTTTGCACTTTCAATCGGCTATTTGAATGCTACACTTCGGCCGTTCGAATGCTTTTTCGATACAGCCTATACGACACTTAGAAAGCGTTTCAAGCATGCATCTACATCTGTTTCCATGCATGTTCGACACCTGTCAATGTGTAACTGTCTGTTCGACATCGATTCATCGTTTACGTAACAGTCGCATGATTATGCTTTTTCGACACGTGTCATTTTGCATGCTCTTGCGGCTTTTACCCGCCAAACAGTTGCCTGTCGTGATATCGCGACACTTTTAATTTTTGCTGACGTCATCCTTCATAATGTCGTGAAATCGCGACACTTCCAGATTCCAGCACCTTTCCTAGCATCCTGTCGCGAAATCGCGACACTTTCTGACTTTGCTGACGTCATCATCATTCTTGTCGCGAAATCGCGACGCTTCTGGCTTCTGCTGACGTCATCATCCTTCTTGTCGCGAAATCGCGACGTTTCCGACTCTTGCTGACGTCATCATCCTGCTTGTCGCGAAATCGCGACACTTCCGGCTTCCGTACACTCTTCTTTGCCAGCAGCAGCGAAAAAGGAACATGTCGCAAAATCGCGACACTATGCTTCATGCAATGGCGAAATTTTTACATCTTTGTGCCTTGTGTTTTCACCTTGCCTCTTTTCATGAAATTTTGACTTGTGATATCATTGTTGCATCTTTCAGTTCTACACTTTTGACTAGTAGCGAAATCGCTACACCTTAGTTTCCCTTTGTTTCAACATGTAGCGCCATCGCTACACCTTAGTTTCTCTTTGTTTCAACATGTAGCGCCATCGCTACACCTTAGTTTCTCTTTGTTTCAACATGTAGCGAAATCGCTACACCTTCTTCTTGTGAATTTTTACTTGTGTCGAAATCGCTGCATCTCAGTTTTCTTAACTTCCGATTTGTAGCGAAATCGCTACACCTTTGTTTCCATACATTTCCAACTGTGCTTTGAAATGCGAAACTTCAACATGCATGGAAATCGCTACTCTCTTCATTGCAAGCTCCTTTCCTCCATTTATGTCGCGAAATCGCGACACATTTTCTCTCTCAGCGAAAACTCGACATGTCGCGACATCGCGACATTTTGGCGTGCATTTTCTCTCTCCTGCTTTTTGTCGCGAAATCGCGACAGAAAACATGTCGCAATATCGCGACAGTTTTCTTCCTTGTCTCTTTCTGTCAATTTCTAAATCTGGGTCACCTCTGTTTTGCTTGAAACTTTCTGCACTTGATCTGACTGACCTCTGAACTGCATCAACTGCATCAATCTGTCTGTGTTGACAACAATGACAATACTTTCTCAATGCTTTTGCTGCACCTTGCTCAACAATTGAAAATGTCTCTTTACAACTATGTCAAGAAGTGTGATAAGTATCAAAAACATGACAACCTTATCAAAGCTTAGTCTCAAGCTCTCCAACCTTTGACCTCTCCATGGCCTTTTTCATTTTGGGGCTTAGACATCATTGGGAAGATAAACCCTCGTTTGATGGACACAAGTTCATTATCATGGCTACCAAATACTTCACCAAGTGGGTCGAAGCCATGTCGTTATCCTCAACCACTTGAGTACAAGTCTCCAAGTTTATCCTTAACCAGATCCTTTATCGTTTTGGCATCCCTTATGTGCTAATCTTGGAAAATTGAACACCCTTTTAGAACAATAATGTTCAAAAAAATTGTGCTGAGTACAAAATATAGCACAAATGGTCAACGGCTTAATATCCTCGAGGCAATGGCCAAGCCGAAGCTTCTAACAAGACATTGATCAAAATCCTTAAGAAGCTCGACAGCAAAACTAGACAAGACCGATATCTTCAACTTTACTCCACTTTGTGGGTTTGTTGCACTAGTGTTTGAACCCCCACTTGCGCAAAGCCCTATGCTTCAATATATGGGACTGCAGTTGTCTTCCCATTCGAATTGAAGGTGTCTGCCTTATGCATTCTACTATAGGACTCCTTTGTGCTTGCTTTAGCCAATTAGAGTTGCTTGACGAAAAGCAAATGCATTAGAAAACCTACAGGCCTACCAACATAGGCTAAAGCGCACCTACGACAAAAAGGCATGTGACCTCGTTCCTTCGAAGTTGGTGATCTCGTTCTCAAAGAGAACCAAAAAAATACAAAAGCCAAAGCAAAGCTCAAAGGTAAGTTTTAGCTTAATTGGTTAGTCCATTCATCATCTCTGCTAAGTTTGGTTCAAGAGCTTACCGCCTGGCTACACTTGACGGGAAAGAATTAAAGAACCCATTAACATCGTGCATCTTAAGAAATATTACATGAGTCTGCATTATTTGCCTGTTGCATTTTGTCGATTGTCGTTGCCTACTTGCATGATTGCATGTTCTCATATTTGCCTGTATGCACGTGCTTGTCTCTACCTGGACTGCCCGATTGCATATCGAGTCAAGGATCAACAATGATGCAAACGATGATCCTAGTTAGAATAGTTCATCCTTATATTGCACTTGCACTAGGTCACTAATGCAAGTGGATCCTTCTAGTCTCCATATTTTACAAACCAAATCAAGGTCCACACAATCTATCTATTATTATCAATATAAATCAATCAACCTAGTTAAACTTTCCCTCTCAATTTCAATCTCTATTATCATCAAATCAAGATATCTCAATCCGTTTCTCTCGATCAATCCATCCTTGTCGACCTTGGTCAATCTATCTCTTTCATATCAATTTTCAATCAAATCTATCTCTGATCAACTTAAATCAATTTGTTTCAAGAAATTTAGATCAACCTATCCCTATGAATGTAAGTCAATTCAAATTGATAAATCTCTTACTATCAATTTGAATCCAATCATCCCTAGCAATATGAATCCAGATATCTCTATCAACTCAAATCAATCTCTCTATCAATTGATCCAACTTAGTCCATCTTTATCAATTTACACTAGTATATCAGCCATCGATCTATCTCTTCATCAATGAAAATCAATCTACCTCTTCATCAACTTAAGTCAATCTATTTTTATCAATCTAAATCATCAATCTATCATTTATCTCTATCTAGCTCAATCTACTTTGTCTCAAAATCAAATCTTCAAGATCCTTCAAACTACAACATCCTTGCCATATGATGAATTGAAGATCATAAATATTGATGGCAAATTCAATCACATTAACTTCTTCTATCTCATACCTGACTACATAATGAATCCTACAAGCTTTTGCAAATGTTGATAGCCGCATCAATCTTATTCTCTATTGATTTCCCACCTAACATCTTACATGTAGGTGCAACCACCCAACAGAAAATGTCTCCCCAACTGGGGGCATAATCTGTTATCATGCCAATCAACCATAAGTCTACTATAATACTTCCCTATGAGGCAACTCATATAAAAAATCAATCCAATCGCCCCAAGGCTAAGGGGTAAAATCAATCAAGGCACCCTATGGCCAACATGCTATCATATTTGTCCAAATGTTCTATGGCTAACAAATGAATCAAATCATCAAAGCGTCTTTTAAGCAGGTGCTTAAAAGTAATCCAATCAACAAAATGCCCTTTAATCACTTGCTTAAAGAAATTACATCTCATCAACTATCATGTTCATCAAAATGTCCTTTGGACGCTTCCCCAAAGGTAAGCATGTTCATCAAAAAAAAATTGCTTTGGGCGCTTTCTCAAAGGTAATCATATCCATTAAAAAAAATGCACTTTGGGCACTCATTCAAAGGTAATCAATTTATCAAAAAAATTCCCTTAAGCATCTACTCAAAAGTAATCAGTTTTTCAAAAATTGTCCTTTAAGTTCATGCTTAAAGGTAGTCAATCTCAAATGTTGTCTTTTAAGTTCACACTCAAAGGCAATCGATCCCAAAAATTGTCCTTTATGTTCATGCTTAAAGATAATCGATCTCAAAAATTGTCCTCTGAATTCACGTTTAAAGGTAATTGATTTCAAAAAAAATGCCCTTAAAAACTCACACTTAAAGGTGACTAACAAATAAAAAGTCATTTAAGTTCAGGCTTAACAGTAGTCGATTTCAATATATATATATCCTTTAAGTTCACACTTAAAGGTAGTTGATTTCAAAAATGTCCTTTGAGGTAATCACTTACAAAATTGTCCTTTAAGGTAACACTTGAAGGTAATCAATTTTAAAAACATTGTCTTTTAAGTTGAAGCTTAAAGGTAATCGAATACAAAATGCTCCTTTACACACATTTGAAAAACTCACGAAGACAAATCTATCACCATTTTAGTGCTCATCCAATAATCAAGCTAGGAGGCCACCGCTTCAGGGTGAATCGCTCTGTACGTAGCTATATATTTATATTTTTCAGAAAAATGTTCTTTAAGGTAACACTTAAAGGTAATTAGTCGCAAAAATGTCCTTTAAGTTAAAGGTGATCGATTTCACAAAAAAAAAAATATTAAACTTTCGACAGCGTTCAATGTTTCTCATTCTTTCATTCTCTCTTTCATTTGTTTATTTGATCTTCCTTAACCCATCCTTATTTCAACATCAGCCATAAATCATCAAATTTCTAATCAATTATCATCTCATCCAAATGCCCCCTCATCCAATCAAACCAAAGCCCTTTTGCACTCTTGATTAAATTTCCTTTTAATCTTTCATTCCATCTTAATCAATTTCTCACCATTGTCCTCATGTGGATCATAGTTGAATCGAGTTTCCTCGGTTCCGCATGATTTTCCCTCCAAAACTCAAGGGGGCACATCAAGGCAAGGCAGCATTTAACGACGCTCGAAACACAATCCTTAACATCACTTTAATCAATCTTTGCATCCCTCGTCAACCTTCAACACCAACGCAAAATTGGGGCATCTACGTCAATTTTTGAAGAATTTATTTTACAATAAACACATCAAAAAGGGGCAAAATGCAGACACCCAGTTTTACCCACTTTAGTCCAGCGTAACCCTCATCCACCAGTCTTCTGATCTCAACCAAATTGAATCCACATTCTTCATACCCAATTTTGGAACATTCCTCCAAAAGCAATGGCATCTTTAGGGCATTAATATCCATTAGAACACTCGAAAAGAGCTTTCCAACCAATAAATGTATGCCTATACTCCTATAAAGATCAATGCCTCAAAATGCGAGAAAACAATACCTGGGTCTTTTTTTATTTTTTTTTCCACCAAAAGCCGATGTTTTTGGAGAAAAAAAAAAGCACCAAAGTTGGCTCAGTAGCGTGTTAAAAGTCAAAACCTTAAACCCTATATAAATCTACCCTTTGGTAAGGCCTAGGGCAGATCTGAAAGAAGAAAACAAAAAGATTTCTAAGATTGCAAAAGCAAAAAAAAGACATAGCTAATATCGCAAAAAGAGGGGAAAAAAAATCACAGATTGTTAAGTCTTTGTGCTCCTCCTTTTCCCCCTCCTCACAATCTTCCTCAACAGTTTTGGGTGACCCTTCACCATGACAATCAAAGTTCCATAAATCTTGTCCACAATCCAGTATTTCATTAGCAAACTAAGCACATCTTGGATGCGCTATGTTTGATGGCTTCATGCCCATGTGATGCTTAATACAGTCTGTGTTGTAAGCGGATCAGACAACGGATATCCTGACCCAAGTCATGCCCGAGGTGCATTTTATGCGATTGCATGGGCGTCTTAGAGTAAGAGAGTGTCCCTTAAAGGAGGATGATTGATAAGAGTCTCTCTTTCTGTTTCTAAGCAGCTTAAAGACAGATGTTGGAATATATGGTGTTAAGATTCACTTGAGGCCACAACTGAATTTTTTATTGTATTTATTTGTATAGCCCTATGGCCCTTGTATACCTTGTATAGGTGGGTTTATTGTAATATTTTAATAATAAACCTTAAGGTTGATTCTTTAACCTTGACCTAAGGTCACATGTAATTTGGGTATTTATACCCCTTGAGACCAACCATTTCATCATCGATTGAAGTACTTTATTTCTATTGTTAGAGATATTATTTGGTGACTAAGGGCACCATTCATATTGCATTCTAATTATCAATGATCTGTTCTTTTTCTAGGTAATGTGATTGATTCCATTAATTCCTGAATATATTTCCATATCTGACAAGGAGATGGAAGCATTTGCAAATAAATGAAGGGAAGACGTTGTTTTGGTTTTCAATTATGTTCCTCAAATCGAATACAGTACTCGCAAGAAATGGCAATCAACAAAACTTTTGAAACCTCCATAACAAAGACTTTTACTCCCTCCTCTCCAGTACTAGTAGGTGTTCTCCATACAACTAAAAAATTGTCTCATGGACCAAGAAATCTTAGTATAATAAGTTGAAGTCATCCAAAAATATAGAAAGGGCACCAAGGTGGCAGACTTGCTAGCAAACACAACTGCCTCCCATCTTCAACAGGTCTGCCTACAAATGATAGGCAAATAATACAGCATCATGATTAGGAATCTTTAATGAGTCAAGTGACTCTGCAAGGGCTCATTACTGCAGACGATGCCAAAGGAGATTCAACCCAATTACCATAATGTTGCTTCTTTAGGATTATGGATTTACTCGTTGGTATTACTTTCATTGTCCCTCCTAAGCTTTGATACATAGTTATTGACAATTAAGTAACTGGATGTCCTATTAATCTAGGTCTCTCTCTCTCTCTCTCTCCCACACACACAATTGTAAATAATCAAAATACATAATTCCCTGTCAATGAAATACCTGGAAACAGAAACATTGAATTTTCCCTTTTATAGTTGGTCAATAAATAAAAGCAGCTTATGGGGATCAAGTGTATGCATCCTACCCCTGCTTTCTCTTTTCTCATATATCAATAGATCAAAAATGTCCATGCAGCTTTTTGTGCCTTTGAAAAATAATAATTGAAAATTAAAATCAAAGAGAGAGAGAATAAAAACTTATATGAGAGAATAAGAACTTGAATGAGACCTTTCGAAAGCGTAAGCGACATAGAACTGCTTTACAAAATCTTTCTTCAAGTTCGGGATCTGGCTGTAATGGCTCATAATCTGTACAAACATAAAAAACACAATAACCAAAGGAAAATAAAAATGATTACATTCAAAAAATTATAAAACCATGCATCCTCCTTGTCAAAGAAAGATTAGACACAACAGTGCTAAGGATGGAATAGCGTAAACATAAGTAGTTATTATGCTGCAATAACACTAATAAAACTTGGCATGATTTTGATAACATTCAGGCAATTATCAGGTATTAGGAACTAAAACACCATACTTGTCACTACTGATTTAACCTTTAATATCTTCATGATAAGACCCTACAAAGGCCTACTGAAATACAACAGTTCATAAATAATACCTTCTGCCATTTTCTTCCTAGCCAAAGGGTTTTTGCAAGCTCGTAGTTGTCGAGATACTGTCTCTTCCACCGAATTCAAAATAGATAGGCACTTGTCATCACCCTCTCTTTTTAGTGGTAGGCCAAATGCCATAGTGAAAAAATCTTCCTCCTACACAAGTTAGAAAAACAAAAAATAGCATCAATAATGATTATATCTTTTTAGAAGTAGCAACTTTAGTAAAAGAAAGCACATTAAAAAAAGAAAAGATAAATAACTTTAAAAATTTATTTCCTCCAGAAACTTATCAATGTCATAAATATCATCGTGGGGATTTTTTTTAAATAAATAAAAACCTCATGTAGAGAACCTCTGATGGCCTGGGAACCATATAATTTTGAACAATGGATTTTGAATTCATATGTGCCCTATATATCATTCTTTCAAGGCATTTCATAAAACAGTCGTCACTCATGCATACTATGTTACTTCAGTGTATTTTCAGTCGTCGAATTTTTAGTGTTACTTCTCAACCTATGTTATACAAGGTATCCCCATGGTTGTACACCCATGGGGACTCATCCCATACGGGATGGTGATGAGAGGCCGTCCCACCTCCCCCATTACCCTCATTTATGAGGGAACACATAGGTGATGCCTACACGTCCCCTTGAGAGACAAGGGAACGCCTGGGCATCCCCTACATAATATACATTATTTTGCAGCTTAAATCTGAAAACTTGATATAGAAAGAGAACAATAAAATTGGATGGGTGCCTCCAAAACTGAAATATGGAGAATTGTTAGAGAACAATAAAATTGGATGGGTGCCTGCAAAATTGAAATATGGAGAATTGTTTAGTGTAATATAAAGAGTTGTCAGATTAGATAAACAGCTGAAATCTAGAAACTCAATTCCCCCATATTCTAAAACTTAAGAATTCCTGCATAGCTGCTGTTGAAAGTTAACTCTAGCATAGGTATAAAGAAGCTCTGAAATCCATTCATGCACATACGGTGATTGCATGACATTGCCACCTAAAAATTTTGGATGTTTTTAACAGCTACAGATAATCAAAAAAACAAGTCATCAGAAACAAGAAGTTAAGCACAATACTTTGAAGAGCATCCTTGGCAGTCCATTGGCCCGATCAAATTGAACGAATCACTATACTCTCTAAATAATGCATCATTGTATTTTCATTTTGACTATGATTGCTGTTTCATAATGTGAAGACCAATGACTAACTCAAATTTGTACATTTTAAATATTTTCTATTTTAAATTTTAAATTCTTATATTTATATAGTTTTAAAATTTTTATGTAGCCATCCATTCTTTACTAAAATTTAGCAGTGTCTTCTCACCATCACCTTCTTGCATCCCTATGTTTCTCCATCCTCACCAAAAGGGTACTCTGAGTAACATAGTTTTCCATTGAATTCTTTGAAAAAATTCAGGGTCACCATTCTGCAATTATTCTGATTCAGCAGTCCACCCTGTCAAAATTCCTAGTCAAAGGTTTCCCCTCCTTTTTCGGTTATGGGTTATGTGCTTCCAAGGAATGGGAGCACAAGTAATTATATGCACACCTATAAAGTGATTGGGGCAAGGATTGTGCAATACAGTTAGATGAGTTTCTTCATTCAATTATTTGCAAAAGCAGTGAGACAGAAAGAGGATGATGTATATGTGTGTGTGTGAGTGGGACACAAAGAGGATGACGTATATGTGTGTGTGCTACAATATAGATCTTTTAAAACATGAGTATGCAGCATTACCCAATCTACACACTCAAATAAGATCAGAGCTTCAAATTTCATGTGACGTGATGATATGTCAACTATTAGGCACAAAAATAAAGAAGAGCTACTGCCATGATTATAAGTTTAAAGCCATAATGATAAAGAGTAAAACTAGAATCTAAATTTAATCAGTCGTAATATAAAGACCAAATACAGAAGTCAATTGAAATCTAAAATTCTACAGAAATGTATAACATAATAATAATTATCAAGTATACTCTACATCATTTGCTCCAATGAGATTGCCACACACGTCCATCATCACTACTCTTTGGGCTCATGTTGTGTGACCCCACACAATCCTGACTGCTCATCATCATCCTTGTCAATATGTCTCGCATCCTCAGAGTCAGCATCCCTTCAAGCTATTGCACTTTTACAGTACTCAAGTGTCATATGACCATAGGGACGCAAAGCATTATGACGCTTTATAACTAGCTTCTCTGCTCATCTAGAGGTATGTTTATTTCTTTTGATAAAGCAAATGAAGCTATAGGTTGACCTGTTTCTCTCAATAGCGAAGGAACAAGCAAGTTGTGAAAGAAGACAAAGGGCAAGCATCTATAGCAATGGAGCTATGTAATGATTTTTACTCCCTCCCTTCATTTTTTGACTTTACATTCAAAGAATGTTCAAATAAAACTGGAGACATCAAGATCAAAAGGGACATCTTCAAAGCACAGCAATATTCAGAGAAGTCAGCATGACAAACTAAGCAAATGGGGATAAGTTTGAAAATATTCAAACGATGTTGCTGAGTCCTCTCAATCTGCTAATAATGATGACATTAGCATGACATCATCCCTGATTCGTTAATTTGGTGACACAAGCATGATTACATCCCAACCAATCAGACTCTTGGATCAGAAAATTGAAGAATTAAACCACCAGAAAGAGAATAAAAATCTGATACGTTATAATATTGACATCATTGTGATGTCATCCAACCAATAAGAGTTCAGAAATATTTTTTTAAAGGGATTTTCAATGGATCAACAGCTTTTCAAGGTTGAAGGGCTATATATTCAATTGGGACAGCATTGACAGGGTAGTCTTGAAAAAGGCAAAACTCAATCATTCAATATTATTCTGGCTTGAAATTTATTTGGATGCATTCCTCACATCACAAAGCATCTACAGAATGTTGGTTAGACCAAAATTCCTTGATTTGGCCCTTAAGTAGGCAGCTGAACAGGACTGTTTGTTTTCAGAGAGCAGATCATATTTTGGCTGTAAATCAATCATCCAGTAACAACAATTCAAATTGAGAAGATGAAAGGAGACTCAAAGGACTACTTTTAGATGAAATCTTAACCCAAAATTCAATAAGCTGAGCAGACAATATTAAAACATTATTTTAAATATTTTTGGCATAAAACAGTGAAGAATGGTCAAAACTTGAGGAAATTTGAATTGTAGCATCTTGAGACCATTTTGCAACATTCTACAACATTTGAGCTCAAAATCCATCCATTCAACATACCAATTGCTATAAATAAAATCTGGTCGGGTGCATGAGCAGCTTGAAGTGGATCACAATAATTTTCTAAGTTTGGATTAACAGATTGATTCATCCGCAGTTGTCAACCAATTGAAAAGTGACATTAGCATAAGATCATCTAGATGAACCGAATTAATGAATCAAGAAATTGCAACGCTTAGAGGCTAGATGGTGTTACAATCATCCACTCTGTTATATGATGATGTCAGCATAGACAATAAGAGTGTAGGATGAATTTTTTTAATCATTTTTGTATAATTTTCTAGGAAAAATTATCTGATACATGAGGTAGATATCCAAAAAGAGTAGCACATGAGGGAGCCAGTTTGATAAATAACCATTAATTTTTTGGCATCGGCACATATTTCTAGGGAAAACCATGTTAAATAAAAACGAATATTTGGGCAAATAAGAAAACTGAAATAAAGATGTAGCCAAAAATAGAGTTTGAAGTTGAGATCCAATATCCAAGCAGATTTTGTTAGGAGGTGAAGTCAATATCCAGATCTCCAATGTTCTTCAGCAGAGAGGTGCATGATGGTGCAGCTTATAAAGAGGAAACAAACAGTATTCTGCAGTCTTCCTTTGGGAGAGGAAACAAACAGTATTTTGGACTCTTCCTTTGGAAAAGGAAACGAACAGTTTTTTGGACTCTTCCTTTGGAAGACGAAACGAACAGTTTTTGTTTTTTCTATAAAAGGTGAATGACCCCTTGCATGTAGATGTTGATTGAATGTAATTCTGCCGAAATCAATAAAAGATCAAGCTGCCATTGCCCCGTGGTTTTTCCTGCACATTGCAGGTTTTCCACGTAAAATTTGTGTTACTGTTTTTTTCCTGTGTTATTGTGTTTTTCTGCTTGCACATAATTTTGTTATATTTTCTAACATCTGGTATCAGAGCCTAGGGTTTTGTGTGAGTGGTAGCTGCAACAATGACTGGAAGTGTAACTAATTTTGAGATTGAAAAGTTTGATGGCAGGAACTTCGCCCTATGGAAGATGAAGGTGGAGGATTTGTTGGTTCAAAATGACCAAGCCCTAGCCTTGAAAGGTGTCGCGAGTAAACCAAGCAGCATGAAAGATGAGGAGTGGGCAACATTGGATAGGAAGGAGGTTTCTACAATCCGTCTATGCCTAGCGGACTCCGTCTTGTTCAATGTTGTTGAAGAAAAAACCGCGGAAGCCCTTTGGAAGAAGCTTGAAAAGTTGTATGAGACAAAATCTACAACAAATAAGGTTTTTCTGAAAAAACAGCTTTACAGCCTAAGGATGAGGGAGGGCTCATTTATGGCAGATTACTTGAATGAGTTTGATACCCTTATCAGTAAACTGGTTTCAATTAATGTGAAGATGGAGGATGAGGACAGAGCTATCACCCTACTTTGTTCCCTCCCGGAGACTTGGGATCATTTGGTGATGACCATCAGCAATTCATCATCAGGAGCTCTAACTTTTGATGATGTGGTAGCCGCTTTGTTAGCACAAGAGTTGAGGCGGAAAACGTCTTTGGAACCCTCAACCAATGAAGCCCTAGCTATGAGAGGTCGATATTTCAAGAAGAGTCAACAAAGTAGATCACAATCCAGATCTAAGTCTAAAGGACGCAAGCTGAAAGGGAAGTTCTGGCATTGCGGGAAGCCAGGGCACTCAAAGGACTGTTGGCAGTTAAAAAAAGGAAAAAAATGGTGAAAACCAATTTCAGCCTTCAGTTGAGGCCAATACAGTAAATTCTGGAGAGACGGCAACATGTGAGGCTTTCTGTATCAGCAACAACAAATCTGTTTTATATACTGGGTTTTGGACTCGGGTGCATCTTTCCACATGTCTCCTCACGAGACCGGTTTGACAAATATCAGCCATATAGTGGTGGGAAGGTCTACTTGGGTGATGCTCACCCTTTAGAAATTGTGGGAAGAGGGGACATAAGGATCAGGCTGGACGATGGTAGAGAAAGGATGTTATGTGATGTGCGACATGTGCCATATTTGCGGAATAACTTGCTCTCAATCAAGATGATGGATAAGCTAGGGTATTTTGTCACTTTCGGTAACAACTATTGCAAAATTACCAGAGGTGCTATTGTAGTAGCAAAGGGAGAATCTTATGGGACCCTATATCGTTTATGCGGTGATACGGTGACAAACCATGCAGCAACAACAACTTCAGTTCAGGATGCAATAATGCTATGGCATCAACGCCTAGGCCATATGAGTGAAAAAGGTCTGAAAATTCTGCATGACAGAGGTATGCTTTCTGGGATTAAGTCTTGCAATTTAGACTTGTGTGAGCACCTGTATTTTTGGTAAACAAAAGAGGGTTCGGTTTATCGCAAGCCCTGGTAAGAGTTCTGATTTTCTGCAACTTATACATTCTGATATATTTGGACCAGTCCCCACTCAGTCCTTAAATGGTGCCATCTATTTTCTAACTTTTATAGATGATTATTTTAGGAGAGTGTGGGTTTATATTCTGAAGAAGAAGTCGGAAGCTTTGCAGAAATTTAAAGAGTTCAAAACTCGAGTAGAGAAAAGTTTGGGAAAGCCTATTTTATGTCTTAGGTCAGATAATGGGGGTGAATATTGCTCCAAGGAATTACGCAGGAAGGAATTAAGCACCAGAAGACTGTACCATATACTCCACAACAAAATGGTGTGGTTGAGCGAATGAATCGCACAATCATGGAACATGCAAGAAGCATGCTCAGCGCATCCATGTTGGATAAAAGGTTTTGGGCAGAGGCTGTTAATACAACTGTTTACCTCATTAACAAGTCACCTACAGCTGCGTTGGATGGACAGATTCCAAAGGAGGTTTGGTGTGGTAAGCCATTTGATTACTCTCATTTGCGTACCTTTGGTTGTGATGCATTTGCCCATGTGCCTAAAGCAAAAAGTTCCAAACTTGACCCGAAGTCAAGCAAATGTGTTTTTCTCGGCTATGGAGATGCAGTAAAGGGATATAGACTGTGGGATCCTACTGCCCACAAGGTAATTATTAGCCGAGATGTTATTTTTGATGAAAAATCCATGCAAAGGAAGGAGGTACAGCAAACACCTAATGTTGTACCAGTTGAAGTAGACATGAACGAAGATGAAAATGAAAATCAGCATGCTGAAATTTTTGACCAGCATGCAGAACAGCAAGTAGAGCAGCCACAACAGTCACAAGACCAAGAGCCACAATCAACAAATCATTGGGTTAGAAGATCTACATGTCCACAAAAGTGTCCGGAAAGGTATTCTCATGTTTATCAGTCCTCTTTTGCTTTGTTAATTGATGATGGTGAGCCTAGTTCATTTCAGGAAGCTAGAGAGTCTGAGAATGCACAAAAGTGGAGGAAATCCATGGAGGAGGAAATCGAGGCACTTTGCAAGAATAAAACGTGGGAACTTGTGGATCTCCCACTTGGAAGAAAGACTGTTGGAAACAAGTGGGTGTACAAAGTGAATAAGAACAGCGATGGGCTGTTGGAACGCTATAAAGCTCACTTGGTGGCAAAAGGCTATGTGCAAAAGTCAGATATTGACTTTAATGAAATTTTCTCCCCAGTTATGAAGATGACTACTATTAGGGTTCTACTTGCACTTGTAGCTGCACAGGATTTAGAACTGGAGTAGCTTGATGTAAAGACTGCTTTCTTGCATGGTGATCTCGAGGAGGAGATTTATATGGATCAGCCTGAGGGCTATGAGGAAAGAGGCAAAGAGCATTTGGTTTGCAGACTGAAGAAATCTCTGTACGGGTTGAAACAAGCGCCAAGGATGTGGTACAGGAAATTTGACACCTTCATGAAGAGCCAAGGTTTCAGCAGGAGTGAAGCTGACCATTGTGGATACTATAAGAGGTTTGATGATGGCAGTCTTATTATTTTGTTGTTGTATGTTGATGATATGCTGGTTGCAAGCCCCAGCATGAAGAAAATCATTGATCTTAAGGCTCAGTTGGCTAGGAAATTTGAAATGAAGGATTTTGGACCAGCAAACCAAATTTTAGGGATGAAGATACACAGGGACAGAAAAGGAAGAAAGATCTGGTTAAGTCAAAAGTCATATATAGAAAAGATTCTGCAACGCTTCAATATGCAGAATGCAAAACTAGTTAGTACCCCACTTCTTTCAAACTTAAAATTGTCTTCCAACCAGTGTCCTACAACAAAAGCAGAGAAAACAAGCATGTCTCGTGTACCGTATTCATCAGCAGTAGGAAGCCTCATGTATGCCATGGTGAGCAACAGACCGGATATTGCCCAAGCAGTGGGAATAGTAAGTCAGTACATGGCAAATCCTGGTAAGGAGCATTGGAATGCGGTGAAGTGGATATTTAGTTAAAGGTTTTGTGGATTCTGATTATGGTGGAGATAGAGATGGGAGAAAGTCCACTACAGGATATACTTTCACTTTTGCTGGTGGAGCTATGAGTTGGGCTTCTAAGTTGCAGTCTATGGTGGCTTTATCAACCACTGAAGCAGAATATATTACAGCGACTCATGCCAACAAAGAGGCAATTTGGCTAGAGCGACTGTTGGGTGACTTCAAGGTAATGCAGGGTAAAATTACATTGCTTTGTGAAAGCCAAAGTGCTATTCAGCTAGTGAAGAACCCAACATTCCATGATCGCACGAAACACATTGATGTCAAGTACCACTTTATAAGAAATGTGGTGGAAGAAAGTAGGATCCTGTTGCAGAAAATCGACACTGAAGTGAATCCTGCAGATATGCTTACTAAGCCGGTCAAGACAGAGAAGTTTGAGTGGTGCAGAACTTCTCTGGGCTTGCTGAAAATGTGATAAGGTTAGCATTGGGCAATTGGCACTTGAATGGAAAAACATAGGCAAAGAATTCCTGTATATCGACTTCAAATGGGAGAATGTTAGGAGGTGAAGTCAATATCCAGATCTCCAATGTTCTTAAGCAGAGAGGTGCATGGTGGTGCAGCTTATAAAGAGGAAACAAACAGTATTCTGTAGTCTTCCTTTGGAAGAGGAAACGAACAGTTTTTTGGACTCTTCCTTTGGAAGAGGAAACGAACAGTTTTTGTTTTTTCTATAAAAGGGGAATGACCCCTTGCATGTAAATGTTGATTGAATGTAATTCTGCCGAAATCAATAAAATATCAAGCTGCCATTGCCCCGTGGTTTTTCCTGCACATTGCAGGTTTTCCACGTAAAATCTGTGTTACTGTTTTTTCCTGTGTTATTGTGTTTTTCTGCTTGCACATAATTTTGCTATATTTTCTAACAGATTTTTCTACGAAAGCAATTGAAGATCACGTCCATCTTTGGGCAATTTTGACAAAGATGGAACAAGGACTCTTAGAAGTGAAATTTTTAGTTGCAAAGAAACTATTTTGGTAGTGGCTATTTTCAGATAACAAGACATTATAAATAAGTGCTATGGCACAATGTAACAGATCCTTTTCACAATACTCAAACATAAGCTCCACTAGTCTTTTATGATTTCTAGTTGATGTAACCAGTATATTTCATTAATTAATTTCATAATTGTGTGTGGTTGACTTCAATCTTCTTGTGTATTTTCTTTCTTACCTTGTGGATGTGGGTCAGAATATGAATTATAGTTATAAAGTTTCGACCATTTTCATTCCAGTTAATCTTTTCATGAATTTACATACTTTAATTTCATTGCTGGTGATAATGAATTGGTTCAAAATTGTAGTTATTTCAGCAAATATCCTTGTGATCATTGAATAGGATCAAGACTTCAGCCTCTCGAATATTTTATTTTACCGAAGAGTTCCTAACCTTTTCTCCTTTCCTCTAAAAAAAATAAAAAATGGAACCAGTCCTCTCCAAAGATTGATATGGAGATGAAATGGAACAAGTTCCAGAAATATAATAATAGCAGTAGCAATTCAATAATGTGCAACAATAAACATCCACAGAGAACAATAATATAAGATTTAATACCAGAAAATCAGAAATGAAAGTAATCAGATTACAGATTCAAATCAATGCAAATCCTCATATGCACAACAAAGGCAACTAAGATCCAAATATGAAAAATGATCCCAACTACAATATAACTCCTCCTATTTACAGGCTAAATCAACATTAACCCTAACCCTGATGCTCAAGGGCCAACTAACTCAACCTAGGACCTGAGCTAATAAAAATAAATATGGCCAATGTGGCTACATTGAAGCCATTACAGGGGAACAACCAATTATCTAATCTTACTATGATCCAAGGTGCAATTATAACCTTAGGCAGATCAACAAGCTTCATCCCCATTGTCACTTGCAACATCCAATGTAATTCTCTTACACGATAGTGAGTCTATCCTCTCTAACTTCACATGTACTAAAGCCTTCAATTATCACATAATGATTGTGCGTCATCTCTAGCATGCATCACTTCACATGTACTAAAGCCTTCAATTATCACATAAACCCCTTCTTCACCCTATTGTCCTCTATGGGAAGTACTCTGCTAGGCCTCACTGCATCACTTAGAGTTAAAAGCAGATGTCGCCATGTGGCAAGGAGTGTTCATCCTATCCCAACTCTTCCAAACAGTGAGTTGAATTTGCTCCTCATAAAATGCCAGCTTGGAATCCCTCTCGCAAAGGATTACTTTTACGTGACCAAGCACGTTATCAACAGTCTCATAAATCTATCCAAGATTAGAAGAATCCATGTTTACATATCTAATGATACATAGAACAGGTGCCACAATGGATACTCCATACTTGGCATTGTTTCATCAATCATTATTTGATACCATTTGTTTTAATTTCTTCCCTTGTTTTGCTTTGAACTCTCCCCATCCACTCCACTCATTACACACAACCATAGATTATAGGCCCTGTTGCACCTCAATCATCCTCTTCAACAAAATAGATTAGCTAGAATATCTTATCTATGCATCAAAAAGGGTTAACAAATATAAACATCTACACATCTCAGCATCAACAAATATCTGTTTAACCTACTCAATTTTGCTTGTTTTTTAGTCCATGAACACTATACATATTACAGAGCATCATCCTTTCTAATCTCTAAATATGGCCTACATCTGTCACCACCGAACCATGATAAAAGGCCCAACCATCTCTATGGCATCCTTCAATTATTGAAATTAAAAAGTGAAATCCTTACTTCTTCAAAACAATCAAACTGTCTAGGTGCTTGTTTTGCATGTAACAATGATATCTACAGGTGGCTTATGGGCAAATATTAGCCCACCCCATCCATGATAATGGAGTAACCCGACCATGCCAACTGGTCCTTGGTTCAATGGTTGGGATAAATAGTTGATGTAGCCCACATCAAGGTTCAAATCTCGGCAGCACCAAACAGTTCAATGTGACTAAATTGATATAAAAGGGAAAGAATAGCCCTTTCAAAACCCTATTTTAACCAATTGAAAAAAATGGAGTAACCCGACCACACTCATGTCTTCCAAGATAGTAACCTGAGAGTAGATCTTATCAAGAAGAGTTGATGGCATCCTTATCTTTGTTGGAGGCACATACCAACAAGTTAATCTTAGCCGTTCTTGAATTGGATTGACAAAGAACAATAGCATCATACACCTCCTTGCATGTTTGTACATTGTACATTATTATAATTGTGTCGACCTTCCTTTCAGCTCTACAAAACCCCTCCAACATCTTCCCCTTTGGCTATCATTGGCTGCAGTAGTACAGCTATTAAAATGAGTACAAGTTGGTGTCTCACCCACATCTAAAGCCATTGGAACTAATCTCAAAGGTTTTGATTTTCCAATAGCCATACACTAAATGTATAGTTTTGTCATACGACCCCTTCTCAAATGAGATTTATAGGGTTATAGACACTTATGAATGAAAATTTGTAAATGTGACATTCAAAGTATTTTGTGCCCCCATCCTTCAGCTTATCCTCCAATTATCCTGTCCTTGTCTAAAATGGTGACAAATTGTTTCAACAGTTTTGTAGGTTTGAAGGGCCACTCTATATGTGATCTCAAAAATGTTGAGGGGCAATCATATGAGATGTTTAGTTCCATTTCTATTACCACTTCAGCTTGAACTTCCAATTCCACCCCTTGCGTCTCTAGTCTTCCACCCACACCACTCCCACCACCCATTTCTCCACTTTCCCCATTTGGCTGAGAGGGATTTCTCCCGCTAACTTATTGATTGTACTCATAGTAGCTGCTTCTTTTTCTTCCAAAACAAAAATGAAGAGGAAAAACAACTCAATAGCTACAAAATGCATAAAAACTTCACAAAAAGAGGCGGAAACACATTGCACCTTGTTGCCTCTCTTATTTTGATCCCTAAAGATGAAAATGTGGCCTTCGACCTTGTTGGTTTTCTCCTAAAAGCTCACCTTCAACACCTTTTCTCATTAAGCAGATTCAAATTATGAATAAAGGACAAAAAAGGGTAAGAGACCCTAGTTGAACCATTTTCTTTGTTTTTTAAAATCCCAAAAGTGGTCGGATGCCACTCTCAAGGCAATCAAGGAGCATCTTGTGTCCCCAAGTTGTCACAAGGACAATTAGGCATTCCAAAAGAGGTCTTGTCTTGAGTAGACACCAAAAAGCCCAATAAATTTGAAGTATGACTGGCCCAAAAGAGGAGATACCAAGGTATGTCCCCCACCTTTCCTAGAGTCCCCAAAATATTGTGTACAACAAGAGGGGGCCTCAAAGCCCAAAGACACATCTACATGTAACACGTGCACCCACTAAATAGGTGTAATTTCACACCTTGGGTGCCTAATCTTATATTTGCATCAATTCCCATTTTCAAAGAGATCAAGTTCTTCATTCCACAATGACATTTGTCCTGCTACTTATTCTTCATTGTCAATTCTACCTCTTTTAATGATTTAGTTCATCCCTGGATGATGTTCCTCCTTATAATTCATCTCTCCATAACCTGCTTATGTATCCAGTTCAAATGATGTGAGTTCCTCATTGCATAATGGTATTGTTATTTCTCACATTACAAAAAGAATGTAATTCTTTATCACAAGAAACACTTATCATTGGACGATTTGATTCCTCAAAGATGGAGGATATTGCTTCTGCTTTTGATGGGTCCCTCCATGGTCATCCTATGATTCCACTAGAGAGCAAACATCTCTTGGCATAGGTGGATTTGAGAAGCACAAGAAAGGTTTTGGCTTGAAGGTGTTCATACGATATATTGGTTCTGCGTTGGACGTATGGCAAACATGGGAATGATATTGTCACTCCAACTGTACATGAGATGAAAAAACAGTGATGTCATGGTTATCCATGGATTGTGTTAGAGCACGTAAACCAAACAAGCAACAAAATTTAAAGGATCTATGCAAAACCAAATCCTCAAATGCAATAACAGGCACTACTTAATGGCAACTTACTCTGTTCATGCAAAAATCTTAGAATAGAACCCATTTAGGTTTTCAAAAAGACCATAGTTCTGATGCAATGTAATGTGATCTACTATATTAATTGGAGTAATGATATTGAATGTATTGTCCATAAGCTCCATGCCTTTGTTTAAGTACTACAAGGCATGACTAAATCAGCAGCATGCAGCCTTTCGAAATGTTTGCATGGGTACCCGTCTAGAGGTGGCAAACTATGAAATTTATTTCATGGCTTTTTGAAACTAAGTGTGTAATAGAAAGCCAACATTAAACAGCATTATATTCTCTAAGAGACTCAACAAACAGTGAAAGAAGCACTTGCATAACCACAGACTACAAAAAAGAAATGACACTCCAAGCACAAAATTGATTGACCATCAGTACAATCTATACAGATCTCTTAACATTCATATCATTCTCAGTAGACTAAATTTTAACAGAAACACAACAAACCAGAAAGAAATAGAATCTTTAGAGGAAGACAACTAACTTCGTGAGTGCGAGATTCAGAAACAGCAGAGCGAATCAAATCGCAAGTTGCACGAGTCATTTTGCAAAACGAGTGTAAAAGAGAATTTGGTGAAGTCCTCTCCACATCTAGAAGGTAAAGGCAAGAGAACACAGTCTGAGCCAATGAATGCCCTTTGTGCCATGTCGCCTGAAAAATTAAGCCAAATTCAATAGGTTATCACCATCCATTCAAAATTCATTATCTTAGTGCTTTGATATAAGAAATATGATTAAGTAAATAGTACCTCACATGCCAGAAGATGGTCCATAACATTAATGGTCTCTAAGACACTCAAGTTGATTGGAGCTGCATTGCTCTCAATGGCTTCCTCCAAAGAATTAAACCCACAAGTAGTCATGCCAGCATCCATTTTGGGATCCATAATCTGAAGATTAAATAGTTGAGTTACATTTTATAAGTTTGAAATTCAATATGCGATTGTACTAAATAAGTACTTAAAATGCCCTCCAATAGATGCTAAAGTTAACTTCAAGACACAGTTGTGTAGAGAATTACACAACATACTTGATTTTAAAAAAATCACACATTTCACAAACACTACATTCAAATGGACACACAATAGATAGAAAAGCCATAAAAGAGCAAAAACAAAATTCCTCTGGTGGTCTGAAAATTGCAGGTGCAAACTCTTTAGATAAGATTAGTACTACTTGCATGAGACTATTATGGCATCCACAGATGGCTTGTGAGAAAACCAAAAAAAACGGAAGAGTAAAAATCTAGCTTGGAAAGTGTAAAGACAACTTGAAAATTTCAAATACCATGTAGATTAGCTTATTGTTAAACCTTAGAACCTTCCAAATATTCATAAGTGATAATGGATCACATATAGCCAGGGGACACTTAGAAAATCGGCATAATCAAACAAAAGTTTTTGGGATTTCTAAAAAGTTCAAGTCATATGTTTCTAGTTCTACAAGGAACCTATATTTCAAAGCAAATCTGTAAGGTGGTAACAAAAGAAGTCAAACTACTCTGAAGTGGCTTCTAACTCATGAAAACATGCAACAGGAGAAGCAATGCTATCAACCCCGGAAAAACTGTACTTGTTTTCTGTACATATTAACTTAAAAGGCACAATTCTCATTTAGAGAAGATAGATATTGGTGACTACCATATAAGCCAAAACAATAACAGCCATTTTAGCCAAGAGTTAGGTTCTAAAAACCCCTCTTAAATTTTCAACAGTTTATTCTACGTTAGGTTTATAAAGACCTCTAAATTTTTGGATCAGTGTTCCTTTTCCTCATTCTTGTATCGTTTCATAGTTTTCCTTTTATATTCTGGTTGAGCATGCACAATTCTTCTCTCCGCAAACTGAATGAAAATGTGCCAACTCATTCAAAGTAAATGAAGAGATGGAGGTGATAAATGGTTTAAACTTTAAACAACTCACATAATCATAATTCAGATAAGGAAAACCACTTGGGTGTTGTTCATGTATTTACTTCATTTTAACCATGTCCATTTCTCTTTTTGTTTTTTGCATTGCAGTGCAACATCGGTTTTCTACCAAATAAATATTAATTGTGACTAAATACATTTAAAAACACCACAAATATGCATGGTCATTTGGGACTAACATAATAACATTTTCAGTGATTTATAACATGCCACATACATTATAGAGTCCAGACTATCTGTTGTTCATCATTCCATTGTCTATTAATTGGATATCTTATCCTATCCTGTGAAAGTTGTCTCAAGTGACATCAAAGGCATCATTCTCGTGCTTGTGAATCTTAAAGTCTGGCATCTTTGGAAACATTCCACCAGCTTCTTCATTTCATTCTTCACTTCTTATACTACGTTTAGATATTTTGTATTTACTTGTACAAATTAATCCAAAAAAAATGTTTGATGTTTGCATCCGAACTGTTGGTTAATTTTCACTTCAGTTAGTTAAAAATAGCTGAGTAATGACTTCTCTGAATTTCTTCCAACTTTGATGCTGCCTCTGTACAGCCTATATTTAGTATTGACATTACAACAACAAAAAGTGGAGCTGGTAAACTCAAATAAGGAGGATGTCAAAGAGGATGGCACTGCAACAACAAAAATGGGAGTTGGTAGACTCAAGCAGCCAATCCAAACTTAATTGCCCAATCACCTAATTGAAATTAGCTTTGAAGTAGGATGTTCAGTTAAAACTTAATATTTCTGATAACATCAAGAAAATTTACTAAAGATCAAAAAGAAAAAGGAAATAATGCATTTACATGAGAAATAAGTTTTATTCAGCCGACCTTCAAAGGGTAGGGAACCCAAGTATAACCCCTCTTTCTCAAGCAAAAAAATATATGTTTTATTCAGCTGTCAAACATAAAATGCTAGCCAATTCTTCTCTCAATGCAGATGCAAGTAATGCATGCTTGTATTAAGACATAATTTTCAATAAAAGAGATGTGTTGCACTAAAAGCAGACAAAATACCAAATGCTAAGTCAATAAATCCTTGACTCAAATGACTCTGAATATACATACACAACACTCTAGATACAAATCGCAATGGGGTAAAGGATTACAACAAAATAAAATACAGATGTAAGTTCATCATAAAACTAACAGTAAGGATCCTCAATCACAAAGGTTAATGAAGCACCTCTAATGCTGACATAGCCTCAAAAAGGCTAAAATTCTCTCCATGTATAAGCTCACCAACTGGTAAATCTGCCAAAGTTCGCAAAAGAAACTCTTTTTTTTAGCATCACGTCATTCAATTAAATGAAATGGCTAAAACAACTTACCACTTGCTATTACTGAGGTTGTATCAAATTACATAAATAACGTAACATCTATAAACTGTCTCATGTAAAATGGTTGGGACCCATTCAACCCCACAATAATTAACACAAATAAAAGGAGAACAAGAGAAAAATGGAAAGCAAGCATTAATATCCTTGACAGTCGTGTTATTTGCAAGGCAAAGTTGCATGTAATTATGTTTTTAATAAGCTATGTGTACTTCTCTTTGGGGCCGCTCACATCAAAATATCAAAACATTACATTTGCTCTCAAGTCTATTAAACCATATCCAACTTACCTTTTTATCAAAGATATTCACCTGCAACCTTTTTATTGTTAGGATTGTTTGTTACAATGTTTATCCTTTTGTGAATTCTACCAATACTCTTCTTGAGTCATTCATTATAATCCCTCCTCCTCCCAGATTATTTTTCGATGCACCATCAAAAAATAGATGGTATGCTCCAGTACTAAATCTTGGGGGCTCATCTTTCTTACTTACCTGTTTGGTTACAAACGAGATTTCCAAAATCTGAACTATTCTTTTTTCAGCTTCCACTAGTGAGTCTTCATTCTCAATCCCGCTTCTATTGGCTTTACTTAAGAGTACGAGAATCGCTATGCTATGCGAATATTCCCCAAAACAAGACTGAACTGACCCAAACCAGTTCAATCCAGTTCGAACTCCTAGTCCAGGTTTAGACAAACTTGGTAACTATGCAATTAATAGAGAAGACTTTACACTCTACACACTCTTCCAATTCTTCAATGACAATAGATGATCTAGAAAAAATCAAGTAACCCTACCATACTTGTGAATTATGGAGTTTAGAACAACAAAAGATTGCTCTAAACTGCCATTAAAAAAAACAATTCTTGATCATTGGTATTATTAACTACCCCCCTCTCATTCACATATGTTCTCTTTTATCTTGTAATTGTCCTAAATTTTTGGCATTTAAGAGAATATAGCTAAGATTTTTTTTGTGAAATCTTGCATAATTAAGATGGAGTCACAAACCATTAGCATGCTAGTGAGAAACCATGAGATGTGTCAACACACAATCATACCACAAAGATATGTAAGAATGCACTAACAATCTCCAAACTATATAAGAGAGAGACTGGCAATTTTGCTTCTATATTGGAATATAGGTTCCTAAATGAAGATAGCTAGATCATTTTAAAATTGATTTAGAAAAATCTAATTGAGAACATTAAGCTACATAAGGTCAACAGTGTGTTATGATCCTGGTGTATTCGGATTTCACTTCCGCCTCGAGGTTTTGGTGTAACGGTTCGTTACATTTGGTATCAAAGCAACCACCCAAGTTCAAGTCGCAAAGCGGGCGAGAAGTCGGGTTTGTCGTGCCAGAGTCCCTGTGTGGGAGCGGACGGAGAGTCAGGCCTGTTGTCCAAAGTCCGATCTCGAAGTGTGTGGGAATGTTATGATCCTAATGTATTCGGATTTCACTTCCGCCTCGAGGTTTTGGTGTAACGGTTCATCACATTAATGTTAGGTACCAAGATAATTTTTTAGTACTATAATATTGTCTAAATAATATAATATTATATTATATGTAATTATCCCACATGCATTGATAAGTGGGAGTGGTGGGTAGTTAGGCATTATAAATAGAGGCAAAGAATCATGGAGAGGATATGAAGAGAATTATATTGTAGAAGTCTTGGCTCGTGGAGTTGAAGATCTTATGGAGTGGCTTCCTTCCAATAAGGAGCATTGTACGGTGTTGCCCTACCTCAAGGGTTTGAATATTAAATTGAACACATTGCAATTTTGAATCTACATCAATGTTTATTGTGAAATTATTATTGTGCTTAGTATTTGTGGATGAATGACATTATTTTATTAAATGTGAGTGATTTTTCTATAATAAGAAAAGCAAGTTCATAACAAGTGGTATCAGAGCAGCAATTTGGGCAAAGTGGGTTTGTTTTTGTAGAGCTAGGGCACGTTTTTCAGGAGCAGTGATTTGGGCAAAGTGGGTTGTTTTTGCAAAGCTAGGGCACATTTTTTAGAAAAAAAGTCACATTTTGCGAAGGCCATATCTTTTATTTCAGCAGTCATTTTTAGAAGGTTTTTGCTCCATTGTGTAGATCTTTTTGAGTACTACAAAAAAGACTGCTCATTTGTTAAATTCTGATATGTATTGAGACAGTTATGGCTGTCTGGATTTGAATTATTTTTGCTGTTTCTTTTGGCTGCACGCAATTTTTTTTCAAAATAAAAAAAATTCGTATTAAATTTTTCAGCAGTCATTTGCAGAAGATTTTGGCACCAGCATATAGATTATTTTGAGTACTATAAAAATGACTACTCACTTGTGAAATTCTGATACATATTGAAAGAGTTACAGCTGTTGCAAGTTGGGCTTTTGGTGCTATTTTTGGGGTTGCCTACAAAAAGGGAAAAAAATCATAACTTTCAATCCGGGTAAGCAAATCAGTTGCCGTTTGTTTTGTTTTGAAGAAAATGTTCAGATTTAATGGTTGAAGAAGGGCATAGCTGAGATTTCATAAATTTCAATTTTTGAGCAATTCCAGTTATTTCAAACCCTAGCTACTTTTGAAAAAAAAAATTCATGGATTTGCCAAAGTTCAATGGTTGCATTCAAAACCAAAAAATTATTGTTTCCATTAACCCTAGCAGCAAATACAATTTTATCAATATGTCTTTGACTAAGAGGTTGCAAGTCCAAGCAAAGAAAATCAAAGACATATAGTTTGAGGGTCACAATGTTCAAATTTTTGAAGATTTGAAAATAAATATGTTTTACATTCAAATTTTCATGCTACTAAGATGAATGATGCACATATAGTTCTTGGTTATCCCTGGTTTCATTATTTGGGTACTCTTAACATTAATGTGCAAAAGAAATTCATGAAGTTATGGTACCGAAAGAAGAAGATAACATTACAAGACATTTCTCAATGTAAGGAAAAACAGGTAGCTATTGCAAGGGAACAAAGTGAAGAGAAAGAAAAAGAATATGAAATTGAATGTCAACAGGAGATCCAAGAAGAAGTAAAAGAAAAGGGATAAAACAAATGAAGAAAGAAAGGAGTAGTCAAAAAAAGTAGAACATCAAGTTAAGGTTGCACCATATTGCCACCCACACCACCATGAGAGGCAACAATTTCGGAGGTATGGCTTAAGGCAACAATCTTATGGTTCTACATGGATTCAACAAGGCACCAACTATGGCAAGGGTTGGCAAAGAATGCATAGTGAGTCTGGTGTTCAAGGTGGTGTAGCCGCATCACAAAACAAATGGACTCATCATCAAAGGAGATCACCAAAAGCATGGAGCAAATCCAACAATTTTGGCTACTCAAATGGACACATGGCATATCAACATCAAGGAAGACCACCACCAATCATAGTTCCACTCGGATGGATGGATGATTGAGATTGGTACCAATACTCAACATGGCTCCGAAGATCATATTATTTAGCTTCTTCTAATGTTTCGAGGACGAAACATTTGTAAAAGGGATGGAATGTTAGGTACCAAGATAAATATTTAATATTATAATATTATATTATATGTAATTATCCCACATGCATTGATAAGTGGGAGTGGTGGGTAGTTAGGCATTATAAATAGAAGCAAAGAATAATGGAGAGGATATGAAGAGAATTATATTGTAGAAGTCTTTGTGTTAGGAGGTGAAGTCAATATCCAGATCTCCAATGTTCTTCAGCAGAGAGGTGCATGGTGGTGCAGCTTATAAAGAGGAAACAAACAGTATTCTGTAGTCTTCCTTTGGGAGAGGAAACAAACAGTCTTTTGGACTCTTCCTTTGGAAGAGGAAACGAACAGTTTTTGGACTCTTCCTTTGGAAGAGGAATTGGACTCTTCCTTTGGAAGAGGAAGCGAACAATTTTTGTTTTTTCTATAAAAGGGGAATGACCCCTTGCATGTAAATTATGATTGAATGTAATTCTGCCGAAATCAATAAAAGATCAAGCTGCCATTGCCCCGTGGTTTTTCCTGCACATTGCAGGTTTTCCACGTAAAATCTGTATTATCTTTTTTTCTGTGTTATTGTGTTTTTCTGCTTGCACATAATTTTGCTATATTTTCTAACATACGGTGTCAGAGCCTTGGGTTTTGTGCGAGTGGGAGTTGCAACAATGGTTGGAAGTGTAACCAAGTTTGAGATTGAAAAGTTTGATGGTAGGAACTTCGCCCTATGGAAGATGAAGGTGGAGGATTTGTTGGTTCAAAATGACCAAGCCCTAGCCTTGAAAGGGGTCGCGAGTAAACCAAGCAGCATGAAAGATGAGGAGTGGGCAACGCTGGATAGGAAGGCGGTTTCTACAATCCGTCTATGCCTAGCGGACTCCGTCTTGTTCAATGTTGTTGAAGAAAAAACCGCGGAAGCCCTTTGGAAGAAGCTTGAAAAGTTGTATGAGACGAAATCTGCAACAAATAAGGTTTTCTGAAAAAACAGCTTTACAGCCTAAGGATGAAAGAGGGCTCATACGTGGGGAGATCACTTGAATGAGTTTAATACCCTTATCAGTAAACTGGTTTCAATTAATGTGAAGATGGAGGATGAGGACAGAGCTATCACCCTACTTTGTTCCCTCCCGGAGACTTGGGATCATTTGGTGATGACCATCAGCAATTCATCATCAGGAGCTCTAACTTTTGATGATGTGGTAGCCGCTTTGTTGGCAGAAGAGTTGAGGCGGAAAACGTCTTTGGAACCCTCAACCAATGAAGCCCTAGTTGTGAGAGGTCGATCTTTCGAGAAGAGTCAACAAAGTAGATCACGGTCCAGGATCTAAGTCTAAAGGACGAAAGCTGAAAGGGAAGTGTTGGCATTGCGGGAAGCCGGGGCACTCAAAGAAGGATTGTTGGCGAGTTAAAAAGGAAAAAAATGGTGAAAACCAATTTCAGCCTTCAGGTGAAGCCGGTACGATAAATTACGGAGAGACAGCAACATGTGAGGCTTTACGTATCAGCAACAACATATCTGTTTTATATACATGGGTTTTGGACTCGGGTGCATCTTTCCACATGTCTCCTCACAGAGGCTGGTTTGACAAATATCAGCCATATAGTGGTGGGAAGGTCTACTTGGGTGATGATCACCCTTTAGAAATTGTGGGAAGAGGGGACATAAGGATCAGGTTGGACGATGGTAGAGAAAGGATGTTATGTGATGTGCGACATGTGCGAGATTTGCGGAAGAATTTGCTCTCAATCAAGATGATGGATAAGCTAGGGTATTCTGTCACTTTCGGTAACAACTATTGCAAAATTACCGGAGGTGCTATTGTAGTAGCAAAGGGAGAATCTTATGGGACCCTATATCGTTTATGCGGTGATACGGTGACGAACCATGCAGCGGTAGCAACTTCGATTCGGGATGCGGTAATGCTATGGCATCAACGCCTAGGCCATATGAGTGAAAAAGGTCTGAAAATTCTGCATGACAGAGGTATGCTTTCTGGGATTAAGTCTTGCAATTTAGACTTGTGTGAGCATTGTATTTTTGGTAAACAAAAGAGGGTTCGGTTTCCTGCAAGCCATGGTAAGAGTTCTGATTTTCTGCAACTTATACATTCGGATATATTTGGACCAGTCCCCACTCGGTCCTTAAATGGTGCCATCTATTTTCTGACATTTATAGATGATTATTCTAGGAGAGTGTGGGTTTATTTTCTGAAGAAGAAGTCGGAAGCTTTGCAGAAATTTAAAGAGTTCAAAACTCGAGTAGAGAAAAGTTTGGGCAAGCTCTGTTTTATGTCTTAGGTCAGATAATGGGGGTGAATATTGCTCCAAGGAATTTGATAAATTTTGTACGCGGGAAGGAATTAAGCACCAGAAGGCTTGTACCATATACTCCACAACAAAATGGTGTGGGTGAGCGAATGAACCGCACAATCATGGAACGTGCAAGAAGCATGCTCAGTGCATCCATGTTGGATAAAAGGTTAAGGGCGGAGGCTGTTAATACAGTTGTTTACCTCATTAACAGGTCACCTACAGCTGCGTTGGATGGACAAATTCCAGAGGAGGTTTGGTGTGGTAAGCCATTTGATTACTCTCATTTGCGTACCTTTGGTTGTGATGCATTTGCCCATGTGCCTAAAGAAAAAAGGTCCAAACTTGACCCGAAGTCAAGCAAATGTGTTTTTCTCGGCTATGGAGATGCAATAAAGGGGTATAGGCTGTGGGATCCTACTGCCCACAAGGTAATTATTAGCCGAGATGTTATTTTTGATGAAAAATCCATGCAAAGGAAGGAGGTACAACAAACACCTAATGTTGTACCGGTTGAAGTAGACATGAACGAAGATGAAAATGAAAATCAGCATGCTGAAATTTTTGACCATCATGCTGAATTTTTTGACCAGCATGCAGAACAGCAAGTAGAACAACAAGTAGAGCAGCCACAACGAGTCACAAGACCAAGAGCCACAATCAACGAATCATTGGGTTAGAAGATCTACACGTCCACAAAAGTATCCGGAAAGGTATTCTCATGTTTATCAGTCCTCTTTTGCTTTGTTAGCTGATGATGGTGAGCCTAGTTCATTTCAGGAAGCTAGAGAGTACGAGAATGCGAGAAAAGTGGAGGAAATCCATGGAGGAGGAAATCGAGGCACTTCGCAAGAATAAAACGTGGGAACTTGTGGATCTCCCACTTGGAAGAAAGGCTGTTGGAAACAAGTGGGTGTACAAAGTAAAGAAGAACAGCGATGGGTTGTTGGAAAGCTATAAAGCTCGCTTGGTGGCAAAAGGCTATGTGCAGAAGTCAGGTATTGACTTTAATGAAATTTTCTCTCCAGTTGTGAAGATGACTACTATTAGAGTTCTATTTGCACTTGTAGTTGCACGGGATCTAGAACTAGAGCAGCTTTATGTGAAGACTGCTTTCCTGCATGGTGATCTCGAGGAGGAGATTTATATGGATCAGCTTTGAGGGCTATGAGGAAAGAGGCAAAGAGCATTTGGTTTGCGAGCTGAAGAAATCTTTGTACGGGTTGAAACAGGCGCCAAGGATGTGGTACAGGAAATTTGACACCTTCATGAAGAGCCAAGGTTTCAGCGGGAGTGAAGCTGACCATTGTGGATACTATAAGAGGTTTGATGATGGCAGTTTTATTATTTTGTTGTTGTATGTTGATGATATGTTGGTTGCGAGGCCCCGACACGAAGAAAATAATTGATCTAAAGGCTCAGTTGACTAGGACATTTGAAATGAAGGATTTAGGAGCAGCAAACCAAATTTTAGGGATGAAGATACACGGGGACAGAAAAGGAAGAAAGATCTGGTTAAGTCAAAAGTCATATATAGAAAAGATTCTGCAACGCTTCAATATACAGAATGCAAAACCAGTTAGTACCCCACTTCTTTCAAACTTAAAATTGTCTTCCAACCAGTGTCCTAGAACGAAGAGAGAAGACAAGCATGTCTCGTGTACCGTATTCATCAGCAGTAGGAAGCCTCATGTATGCCATGGTGAGCACCAGACCGGATATTGCCCAAGCAGTGGGAGTAGTTAGCCGGTACATGGCAAATCCTGGTAAGGAGCATTGGAATGCTGTGAAGTGGATATTTAGATATTTAAGAGGCACTTCAGGATGTTGCTATTTACTACGGATCGGATAGTTTGCAAGTTAAAGGTTTTGTGGATTCTGATTATGGTGGGGATAGAGATGGGAGAAAGTCCACTACGGGATATACTTTCACTCTTGCTTGGTGGAGTTGTGAGTTGGGCTTCTAAGTTGCGGTCTGTGGTGGCTTTATCAACCATTGAAGCGAGAATATATTGCAGCGACTCATGCCGGCAAAGAGGCAATTTGGCTAGAGCGGCTGTTGGGTGACTTCAAGGTAATGCAGGGGAAAATTATGTTGCATTGTGATAGCCAAAGTGCTATTCAGCTAGTGAAGAACCCAACATTCCATGATCGCACGAAACACATTGATGTCAAGTACCACTTTATAAGAAATGTGGTGGAAGAAGGTAGGATCCTGTTGCAGAAAATCGACACTGAAGTGAATCCTGCAGATATGCTTACTAAGCCGGTCAAGACGAGAGAAGTTTGAGTGGTGCAGAACTTCTCTGGGCTTGCTGAAAATGTGATAAGGGCAGCATTGGGCAATTGGCACTTGGATGGAAAAACATAGGCAAAGAATTCCTGTATATCGACTTCAAGTGGGAGAATGTTAGGAGGTGAAGTCAATATCCGGATCTCCAATGTTCTTCAGCAGAGAGGTGCATGGTGGTGCAGCTTATAAAGAGGAAACAAACAGTATTCTGTAGTCTTCCTTTGGGAGAGGAAACAAACAGTCTTTTGGACTCTTCCTTTGGAAGAGGAAACGAACAGATTTTTGGACTCTTCCTTTGGAAGAGGAAACAAACAGTTTTTGGACTCTTCCTTTGGAAGAGGAAACGAACAGTTTTTTGTTTTTTCTATAAAAGGGGAATGACCCCTTGCATGTAAATTATGATTGAATGTAATTCTGCCGAAATCAATAAAAGATCAAGCTGCCATTGCCCCGTGGTTTTTCCTGCACATTGCGGGTTTTCCACGTAAAATCTGTGTTACTTGTTTTTTCTGTGTTATTGTGTTTTTCTGCTTGCACATAATTTTGCTATATTTTCTAACACTTGGCTCGTGGAGTTGAAGATCTTGTGGAGTGGCTTCCTTCCAATAAGGAGCATTGTAGGGTGTTTCCCTACCTCAAGGGTTTGAATATTAAATTGAACACATTGCAGTTTTGAATCTACATCAGTGTTTATTGTGAAATTATTATTGTGCTTAGTATTTATGGATGAATGACATTATTTTATTAAATGTGAGTGATTTTTCTATAATAAGAAAAGTAGGTTCATAACATAGTGCAAGTCCAAATCTAAGCTTGGGCATCACCTATTCACCATTACACACAGAAGGTTGGAAATGGTTGACTGAGACCTTAAACATTGAAAGTTATGGCAAACTATTTGGGGAATTTATTTCAATTTTATAAAAAGCAGCTAACATAGCTATTTTAACTCAACTAGAGTTGTAAATGGTTTAAATATATAAATACCATAAGATATAATTTTGGAATTTAATCAAAGAAAGAGGCATCCACAATTGGCCTCTGTGAATGTCATATTTTTGTGCCATGCTTGACATGCCTACTGAAATATAGCAACTTTGTGCCCTTTGAAGCAGCCCTTTGCTTCCAGGAATATAAACAGATTCTCAAAGTCCCAATGTCAGAAACAGGGTCAAACAATATGTTAAAAAGCACTTTCCAACACTATTTCAGAGACCAAAACGGAACAAAGAAAGTTACCTTCTAAGAGTGACCAAGCAAAGAACCCTTCATACATGTTCCACACAAACCCATTCACCCATAAATACATGAGGATTGCATTGCTAATAGGTCTTCTTAATCCTTGAAGCTAACATGGAACTTGAGAAAACAAGATGTCATAGATGAAGACCTTCACAACATATTAGATGGTTTCAAAACTGCAGCTACAGAAGTTTTGACCACTTCAGGATTCAGACATTTTTTGTCCCTCTTTGGATCTTCACATACTAACTTTGTGATTCAATTTACTATATAGAATCAGATTTTCCCTGATTCTAAATAATTTATTAATTATGCCTTCATTATTTGTATTCAGCCCTGGGGTCTAGCAGCAATGAGAAACAATGATAACATGATGGAACTGTTGGTTACGAATCTGCCATTTAGGAAAGGATTTTGGTCTTTTGCGCCCTAGATTCGCCCAACAGAATGGAAGGCCGGAAGGAAGGGATGCCTTCCGTGCCAATCTCCGGAGAAGGCCGGCTCCTATACTACACTACTATGGTTTGAGATAAGAGAACAGGAAAGAGATTTGTAAATGCAGAAAGAGATGTGAAAGTATAGCAGTAGTTGTGGGAAAGAACAAGCAGCACAGTCACTAACTTATACTCAAACCAACAGCAATCAAAACAAAACATGTAACAGAAATTGACACTGCGATTCCTTCCTATGTATCCTTCATTCAGTATTCCAGATTCACTTAATTGTCAATGCCCTAATCCAGAGTGCAGAATTACAGCAATCAGAAAAATAAATGAACATGAAGCAGAAATACTTGCAGAAGGCAGCATAAAAGAAAGAGACAAGAATCAGAGCCAAGTATGCTTTGTAATTGAGGCAAGTGTTTGATTACAGTAGCTTCCTTAGCAATATGTTCCCCCCCTTTTACAATGAAAGATCACTACTATATATAGCAAAATTTTCCCCCCAATTAAAATGATGCACAAAACCCAAAGACTGCAAAAGCTGCCGAGATTTGACCCCTACTGGCTGTGAGCGTACCTGCAGCAAGATTCACCTGAATTTGGTACAACTCCGGACAGATATGGTGGGTGAGAAGGCGTGTCTTATTAATGTGGTAGGTGCAGTACAATTTGTCGTTGAATACCTGCTATCAATGCTCACCTACCCTGTCCTTGAAGTATGCCTTTAGCTCGGATCTGACTGGCTCAAATCCTGAAATTTCCATGTTTATGGCCTAAGTCTGAGATTCGCTAAAATAGGGGAAGATGACAAGAATCGCTCAAAAGAAACGACCCTGGGACTCGCTCCGGAATGGAGCGAACCCGAGACGTGCGTGCCTTAGGAAATTGGCAGGATTTTGTCCTATTCTGCTCGAGGTCATTGGATGGGGGGGCGACTACGGGAGTCGCCAAGCTACTTCAGCGACAACGGGAGTCGCTTAAAGACGGAGCGACCGGAGGGAGACTTCATGCCTTAGAACATTTCTTGGAAACCCCTTTGCCCACGGTCGTTGAAAAGGAAGAGAGACGCCAGAAGTCGTTGGAATGCCGCAGCGACGCCAGGAGTCGCTCCAAAACAGAGCGACCGGCGTTAACACTCCAAACACTACAGTTGTTGGCGATCGCTGGAAGAGCGAGCGACGACGGGAGTCGCTGGGAGAAAGGAGCGACGATGGGTGCACACTTAGAAACTTTTGTCTTCGCCTCCGCCGCAGGTCGCTAAAAACCTTAGCAACGACGGGAGTCGCTGAAAAGGAGGGGCGACTACGGGGTTCGCTCCATAATTGAGCGACCGGCGTCAACGATTCATGCCTTAGGATTTTTTCATGTTTTTTGCCTGTCGTTGTGGGTCGCTGACGCTGTCGAGGGTCATTGGGGGAGGTCGGCGATGACGGGAGTCGCTCCAAAACGGAGCGACTCACGGGAAGCCACACTTAGACAAATTTTGAAATTTTCTCCCGTCAGTCGCGCGTCGCTGCTGGGTGTCGTCGTCGGTCGCCGGAGGGAGGAACAAAGATGGGAATCGCCGAAAAAAGGGAGCAACTCCCGGAATCGCTCAAAAAGGGAGCGACCACGGGAGTGCCCCTGACTTAGAAAAATTTTGGCCTTTTCCCAAACTTTGCTAGAACCTGCTGAGCACTTAGAAACTGAACCTGAAAACCGGAAACCTGGAGATTGCATGGAATGAAGGATAGGGAAGGAGGAAGGACGATCTGATCCGAAAAATGCAACAGTGTTTTTTCAAATTTTTCAAAACTTTTACCCCTTAGCAAAATGTGGCAACAAGAACATGTCCAATGTCCATGGGACATATTTCATGCATTAATTCCAAAGCATAGTTGAGAAAATCAGAATCGGCATGGAATCAGCATATGATTGACTCAGAAAAAAATTCCCTAAATTGGGAAAAAATCAGCAAAAAGAAAACGAAGAAAAAGCATTTTTTCATTGGGAAAAAGTTTTTGCATGCATATCACAATGAATTAACATTATGCAAATCAAATATTAATTATGTAAGACTGTAAGCTTAAACTACACATGAAAGTGACAAGTGATACAAACTTAATGCCTTAAACTAAACATAAAAATGACAAAACACATCTTAGATAAAGAAATTTGTATGCTTCCAAAAGTCAAATATTCTTATATTGCTTATAATATAAAAAAGATGCAAATAACAAAATGTGTCATGAGTTATGACAAATACAATGTCTCCAGATCTTTGAATGCCTTTGCCCCTTGCCCTAACACAAGTTCTAATCTCTCTTTGTCGTTGTGTCCATGCCTCTTTTTGTGCCTTGGCTGCTAACATCAATCACCACTTATGTCGGGGGTCAAGGGGACAGAAGAAGGGAGCTCAAGGGGTAGCACCTCTCGCAAGGTCGAGGGGCAGCGCCCGAAACCTCAATGGCAATACCATTAATCCCTTCACTATCTGAACTAAATTTTTCAATAAACAAGCATACAAGCATATCATTTGTGGTTTTAAATATTACTCCTATATACAAGCATATTGAGCAATAAGGTTGGATTGATAGTTCAACATCTTTTTATGGAGAATTTCATCAATTAATAATGTATAGCATTGTCGTTGGTGGCTATTGTTGGCTATCAGATTCCTTCAAACCGCAATCGCTTACTCTTAGGATGCCCTAGTGTGTTTGGGTCAAGGTGGTAGCAAGTAAGCAATGTCTTTCCTTGTTTGGAAAAGCTCAAGTTGAAAAAAGAGAGAAAAATCAAAAAAATGAAATTTTCCCTTAAATCGGCCGCAACCTCTACCCATGCAGCTACAGCCAATTATTTGACGATTTTTTGGCGATTTTTTCAAAAAATCGCCAAAGAATTGCCAACTCGGCAATTCGATGCGATTAGACTCAAGAAGTCAAAAAATTGCATCAAAATCACAATTTTGGCGATTCTTTGCCGATTTTCGCTACTATGTTCAAAAGTAAAATTTGTAGGCCACCGGTCAAGGCTTGTTGCAAATTCCACATACAGTTTGACAAAATAGTTACATGCTGAACATGAATTCCAAGCCAAACAGTATTCAAAGCTTGATAGTTCATTCCCTTGTGCATTAAACAATATCGACTAAACATTACGGGCTCACCACAGTCAGACACGCACAATAAAATTTAAAAATAAAATTAAAAAAAATTAAAATCCCAAAATTTGGTTTGTTTTTCATTATCTAGATCACATCACATGTTGCTGCAAGCAGTCCCTAAGTAGTAGCTCAAGTAGTTCTGAGCAATTCAGGGTGCAGGGTTCCCTACTGAGCAACCAGACAGAAAACTTGAAATTGTACTGAATGACAAATTGTAATGAGGGAGATTCATGGTTCCTCTATAGAAAAGCATTGTCCAATCAAAAAAAAATCTCGAGCCTCTGCTGCTCTGCTACTGCTATTGTTTCTCCTTGGATAGATAACCCATCCTCATTTGAACATTTGCAATAACCAGGATTTTTCTGAGTTGCTTAAAAAGAACTTGTGGATGTCATTCAAGTGAGCTGTTGTTTAATTCGTTCCTGGCTAGCAATTGGTTTCTGGCATGAGCGCACGTGTCTGATTCTGCTTTTCCATGTAAATTGATCTCAGTAGCCTGTATGAAAAGAGCCATGGAAGGTTCAACGAGAGTGAAGAAGAGATGTGCATGGTATTCAAGAAGACTTTAATATGCATGGAGCTATGTCATCCCTGCACAAGGCCTCTCATTTCACTGCCTTGCAAGGGGATTTTTGTGGCATAATTCTCACAAGGGCACCTGACACAAGTGTCCACCAATACCACCAGTAGTTACAACCTTATGATCTCTCGCCTCAGATATTCTGCCATGTGCTCAATGTGAATCTCGATATGAGTAAACATTATTCTCAGAATTTGAATAATCTGTTGATATTTTAACCTGCCTGGGGGTTGCCTTAAATTTCGAGAGTCCCCATGTAAATTTATTCCTTCCACTGTTTTACCATGCAGACCAGGAGATTGACAAGGTGTATGCCCAAGTTCCATTGGTTCCTGAACCAGAGGTATGTTTTGCAATGTATATTCTTAATTAGTTCTACCCTCTTTTTCTTACATTTTAGCATAGTTACAAAAATCCCAATTTAATCCCAATCCGATCCGTTTTTTTCTGATTCAGCAGGGTTGCCAATTCAAATTGCAGCAGAATCCCAATTTTTTCAAAAATCAGTGATTTTTGCCAAATTTTTCCAAAAAATTATGATATGCATAAAAAAGCTTTTTTTCGATGAAAATTTCCATTTTCTTCAGGTTCTGTTTTTTTGCCAATTTTTCCCCCCTTTTTTTGCCAATTCCCAATTTTTCTCGATTCTTTTTCCATGCCTCAACTATGCAATTTAGCATATGATCGGTCACAAGGCCTTTGATGCTGACATATTTCACCTGCTACACTAAGATCCTTCTATAGGAAACCACTAACTATGGCCTTAAAAGAGCCATAGATAGGAGGACAGATTACCAAGAGATTTTTTCAACTCTACCTGCACACAGCACCAACCGCCATTCTAGAGCATTCACGCTCCAATTTCTTCAAGGTTCTTGTGGTCTCCCTTCTGTCTTATGTGAAAGATCTAGAGCAGACAGTGAATTCTGTGACAAGGTGCAGTTTTATAGTTAGATATTACAATTTGAACATTTGCAAAATTGGCAAACACTGCATGCTGTTTACAAGGGCGCTCTGTTAGATTAGATCTTTGAAATTATATGTTTAAATTCAATGTAAATTTAATTTTCAAGCAGTGGTTGAAAGTAGGATAGATGATCACAATACTACACCACATCAACACTGAAGATTTTTCCACACATGTGGGAATGTGTGATGTGGAGCAGTCTCTGGGCAAGTAATGGAGATTTATAAACTGGCAAACTCTCTGGATGCTGTTGACCATGAAGCTCTATGAGGTCGTAAGATCTCTAGTATTACACATAATAATTCAATGAAATTTTATTTTGCTTGTGGCTGATGTAAGTGTGATACATACCCACAACCTGCACCAAATCAAAAACAGACTTTGCTTGTTACAGGTTGGAAAGTGAAATGCACTGCAGATTATGGGACGGATATTGACATTTGAACCTCTTCAAAAAGAAACTAAAGAATATATTACATTGCTCAAACCAATTGGCATGATGTTTTCTATGGGGTACATATTCTACTCCAACCAAGTCATCCTCATATGTATGGAGTGAGTCTACAATATTGTTTGTGTGCAGTTTGTGGGTCACATCCTATTGACATTGTTGCTTCACAAATTACTATTGGTTACTCTGTACTCAATGCAAGTGTTATTGTAAGGATGGCCTTCTACAAATTTATACTTGTTGACTTCAACTTTCTCTTTTGTGGTCTAAGACTATAACCTATGTATCCATTGATCTCTTGGTGCAACTGTAATCTATTTTGCAACCATAGATACTTGAAGAAACAAGCAGATCGCGTTTGTGTTTGTAATTGCTTTTATGTGTGGTGACTACTATATTCACTCATCTCTGACTAATTAAGGGCATCCAGCATGTCTTTGTTCTCCCTTGGTCGTATAGATGACATTACAGATCATTTTGGTGTAGTCTACCAGAAACTTTTTAATAAATGTTTCTAGCCCATTAGTCTTATACTTTGCATTCCTCAAATTAACCTAGTGGTGAAAATTCTGTTTGTTAAAAATTAATTTTTATCGTTCTGTTTGTTAAAATTAGTTTTTATCCATCTTTTTCTCTATGATCATCTTTATGCACAAATTTATGTGCCTTTGCTAAATATTGCAGGGGCGTGTGTTCCTTATCTTTACATTTCTTATACAATAAATCGCATATTTTTTTGGCTCGTTTATCACTGTACTCTTTTAGCTTTTAGTAATCAGGGTCAACCATTGTACAAAACTGTTTATATATCATTCATTTCCACTTTTTCTCTTTTTAACAGTGGTGGCACCCAATTTGCAGTGCGTTTACTCAGGGATTTATGATTTTGTTCACTTCATCCAGCTCATAAAATTTTTAAGCATAGGATTCAAAGCAGATTGTATTGGGCATTTTTTAGTAATTCAAGCAGCATTTCAAGATAAATAATACTTTTGAGATGTTTATCTTTACAAGTTTGAAATGAAATTTATAAGTAACTTAAGGCAACTTCTAACAAGTGGTCATCCTGCACATCCAACAATCTTGTTTTTTCAAGAAAATGCTGAAGAAAACAAAAACTCCATATTTGCCAAACCGGCAGCGAACATTGGGAGCATAGCTAGTTTGATAACAAAATAAGACATTATAATATAATATAATAAATTAGTATATTATGTATGCACAGAACAAAGACCTCTTTTATTCACTCTCTATTAAGTGTTAGCCAGAGTTGCACTTAATGAAAGGCCTCTAAGACAAAGGTCTTCATGTCTTGCATTTATTCTCATAGATTGGAAATTCAGGATTTTAACAAATTGATTAAAATGGCGAGTATCTGCAAATATAATCTTTAGATCTAGTCTGAAAATTTTACAGCTTAATGCCTTGGAACTTACAATGTTAAGTTATCAATGGCAGGAGCTTAACTAGTTACATGCATTAACTTTCAAGGTGGAGACCAGGGTTCAAATCCTGCCAAGTGGTATATGAGTAATTGCCAAGATGGCAAGATGTTGTAATACTGTGGAAACAACAGTCATTCAATCCCATGCTGGAACTTAATAAGAACATCAAATTTTTCAAGCACTCAAATGGTAAGGCTAAGCTTTAAAAAACTGTTGGCCAGGATTATTTAGCTTGCCTTTTTATCCAGAATAGTTGGCCCAAAATTATTTAGCTTCTGTTTTAATCTAGAATATTCTCTAGTTACCCACAATTGAACCTCTGGAAAAAAAGTAAAAATATATTTTTTAAAAAGAGTTAAAAGACAGACAAAATAATATTGAGAACAATACAAAGCAACAAAAGCATAAGATTTATGAAAAAATAACAGCAAGTGCAAGTCGAGAGCAAGCCTGACTAGCGTGTATGTAAGGAAAGTCATATTTAAAAGCTCCAATGGGAAGTCAGGATGCCCTCGCTAGAAATCAGGATGCCCAAGTTGGAGATAAGGAGAAGAGCAAATATATGGAAAGTTCAATCCAAATAGCAGATGTTAATCTAGAAGTGATTATCACCAATGAGATGATCAAGCATGATAAAATGGTTCTTAAACGTAGAGGGTTAATATGTAAGTTCCATGGACACTAGCCAAGGTTTTTGGAGACTCAAAATTGGATCAAGTGGAAGTGGGGATTGAAATCAAATTACTCTATCAATTTTCTTCCTACAGGTTTTTTCCTCGTCATCTTTTCCAGTTGGAAATCAAGGATAAAATAATGGGTGGTGGCCCATGGTTGAGGGGGAGAGATGCCCTTTAGAAAAATTCTCTGTTGAGACAAAAACTTTTAAGAAGCTTCTGATGCAGAGTGATGCATGGTGATGCAGCTTTCAAAGTGCTTTTGCTTTTAAAGCTGCTTTTGCTTTTAAAGCTGCTTTTGTTATAAAACGCAGTTGATAAAAGCAGTTTTTTAATAGAACACTTACATTTGGACAGTGTGAATGTATGAAAGCTAGCTGAGAATAATAAAAGAGAAAAGTTGCCTTTTGCCCCGTGGTTTTTCCCTGCACACTGCAGGGTTTTCCACGTAAAATCTCGTGTACTGTTTATTGTTGTTTATCTTGCTTGCTTTTTTATTTCCTAACATCTGATTAGAGTGAGGTTCTTTGAAAACTCGTTGGTCAAGGTTTTGTGCGAGTGGGAGCTGCAACAATGACAAGAGGTTTAATGGTAAGAACTTCGCCCTATGGAAGATGAAGGTGGAGGATTTGTTGGTTCAAAACAACCAAGCCCTAGCCTTGGAAGGGCTCACAGGTAAATCTAATAGCATGATAGATGCGGAGTGGATAAAGCTAGACAGGAAGGTGATGTCTACAATTCGTCTCTGCCTAGCAGACTCTGTCTTGTTCAATGTTGTTGATCAAACGATCGCGGGAGCCCTTTGGGAAGAGCTTGAGAAGTTATATGAGGCTAAATCAGCAACAAATAAGGTCTTCTTGAAAAAGCAACTTTATAGCCTGAGGATAAAGGAGGGTTCATCTGTGGCAGATCATTTGAATGAGTTAAATACTCTAATCCGTAAGCTGATCTTTGTTGATGTGAAGATGAAGGATGAAGACAAAGCAATCACCCTACTTTGTTCTCTCTCGGACTGGGATCTTTTAGTGATGATCATCAGCAATGCATCATCTGGAACTCTAAGAGTTGATGATATCGTAGCCGCTTTGTTGGTAGAAGAGTTGAGGCAAAAATCGTCTCTAGAACCCTTAACCAATGAAGCCCTAGCTATGAGAGGTTGATCTAACGAAAGGAGTCAACAAGGTAGATCACAGTCCGTATCTAAGTCAAAAGGACGCAAGCTAAAAAGGAGGTGTTGGCATTGTGGGAAGCCAAGGCACTCGAAGAAGGATTGATGGCATCTAAAAAAGGAGAAGAATGGTGAAAAGCAAAATCTACCATTAGTTGAGGTCAATATTGGAGATGCAATAGAGATGGCAACATGTGAGGCCTTCTGTACCAGTAGCAGCAGATCTATTTTATATACTTGGGTTTTGGACTTAGGTGCATCTTTCCACATGTCTCCACATGGAGACTGGTTTGTCAAATATCAGTCCTATAATGGAGGGATAGTCTATTTGGGTGATGATCATTCTTTAGAAATTGTGGGAAGAGGGGACATAAGGATTAGGTTGGACGATGGTGTGCTTGCTTTGCGGAAGAATTTGCTCTCAATCAAGATGACGAACAAGCTTGGGTATTATACTACTTTTGGTAACAATTATTATAAAATTACCAAAGGATCCCTCGTAGTAGCAAAAGGAGAACATTATGGAACCCTATATCGTTTGAGTGGTAATACGGTGACAAACCATCCAGCAGCAACAGCTTCAGGCAATGCTCAGGATAGAGTAATGCTATAGCATCAACGCCTAGGGCATATGAGTGAAAAAACGATTGAAAATTCTGCATGACCATGGTATACTATCTGGGATTAGTCTTGCAATTTAGACTTGTGTGAGCACTGTATTTTTGGCAAACAGAAGAAAGTTCGATTTAATGCAAGTCCTGGTAAGAGTTATGTTTTTTTTGCAGCTTATACATTCTGACAAATTTGGACCAGTCCCCACTCAATCCTTGAAAGGCACTAGATATTTCTTGACATTTATAGATGATTATTCTAGAAGAGTGTGGGTTTATTTTCTGTCAAAGAAGTCAGAAGTTTGGAAAAATTCAAAGAGTTCAAGGCAGGAGTAGAGAAAAGTTTGGACAAACCTATTTTTGCCTCAAGTCAGATAATTGAGAAGAATATTGCTCCAAGGAGTTTGATCAATTTTGTACGCAGGAAAGGATTAAGCACCAAAAGACTGTGCCATATACTCCACAGCAAAATGGTGTGGCTGAGCGGATGAATCGCACAATCATGGAACGTGCAAGAAGCATGCTCAGCACATCTGGGTTGGAGAAAAGGTTCTAGGCAGAGGTTGTTAATACAGCTGCTTACCTTATTAATAGGTCACCTACAGCTACGTTGGATGGACAAATTCCATAGGAGGTTTGCTATGGTAGGCCAGTTAATTACTCTCATTTTCGTAGCTTTGGCTGTGATGCATTTGCCCATGTGCCAAAAGAAAACAGGTCCAAACTTGCCCCAAAGTCAAGGAAATGTATTTTTCTCGGCTATGGAGATATAGTTAAGGGGTATAAACTGTGGGATCCTACTACCCACAAGGTGATTATTAGCCGGGATATTATTTTTAATGAAAAATCCAAGCAAAGAAAGGAGGTACAGCAAACACCTAAAGTTGTACCTATTGAAGTAGATATGAACAAAGCTGAAAATGAAGATAAGGTTGTTGAATTTTTTAATCAGCATGTAGATCAGCAAGTTCAACAGCCTGAACAATCACAAGACCAGAGCCACAACCAACAAAACATTGGGTTAGAAGATCTACACATTCACAAAAACATCCGGATAGATATTCTCCTGATGTTTACTCCTCTTTTGCTTTGTTAATTGATGATGGTGAGCCTAGCTTGTTTCATGAAACTGGAGAATCTGAAAATACAAATAAGTGGAGGAAAGCCATGGATGAGGAGATGGAATCACTATGGAAGAAAGAAATGTGGGAACTTGTGGATCTTCCATCTGGAAGAAAGGCTGTTGGTAGCAAGTGGGTATACAAAGTAAAGAAAAATAGTGATGGGCTGTTGGAACGATATAAAGCTCGCTTGGTGGCAAAAGGTTATGTGCAGAAGTTAGGTATAGACTTCAATGAAATCTTCACTCTAGTTGTGAAGCTGACTACTATTAGAATTTTACTTGTACTTGTGGCAGCACAGGATTTAGCGCTTGATGTAAAAACTGCTTTCCTGCATGGTGATCTTGAGGAGGAGATTTATATGGATCAGCTTGAGGGCTATGAAGAAAGAGGCAAAGAACATTTGGTTTGCAGACTTAAGAAATCTCTGTATGGATTGAAACAAGCGCCAAGGATGTGGTACAGAAAATTTGACACCTTCATGAAGAGTTAAGGTTTCATTAGGAGTGAATCTGACCATTGTGCATACTATAAGAGGTTTTATGATGACAGTTTTATTATCTTGTTGTTGTATGTTGATGATATGCTAGTTGCAAGCCCTAGCATGAAGAAAATCAGTGATCTTAAGGCTCATATGGCTAGGACGTTTGATATGAAGGATTTAGGAGCACCAAACCATACTTTAGGGATGAAGATACACAGAGACAGAGCAGGAAGGAAGATCTGGCTATGTCAAAAGACATATATAGAAAATATTCTGCAACGCTTCAATTTGCAGAATGCAAAACCAATCAATACCCCGCTTCCTCCACACTTCAGATTGTCTTCCAAACAGTGTACTGAAACAGACGCAGAGAAGACAAGCATGTTCCGTGTACCGTATTCATCACCAGTAAGAAGCCTCATGTACGCCATGGTGAGCACCAAACCAAATATTGCCCAAGCAGTGGGAGTAATCCGCCGGTACATGGCGAATCCTAGTAAGGAGCATTGGAATGCAATGAAGTGGACATTTAGATATTTAAGAGGCACTTTAGATGTTGCCATTTACTTTAGATCGGCATATTTGCAAGTTAAAGGTTTTGTGGATTCTGATTATGGAGGAGATAGAGATGGACAAAAGTCCACTACAGGATATACTTTCACTCTTTTTGGTGGAGTGGTGGGTTGGACTTCTAAGTTGCAGTCTGTGGTGGCTTTATCAACCACTAAAGCAGAATATATTGCAGCGACTCATGCTCGCAAAGAGGCAATATGGCTAGAGTAACTGTTGGGTGACTTCAAGATATGAAAGGAAAGATTGTGTTGCATTGTGATCGTCGAAGTGCTATTCAGTTAGTGAAGAACCCAACATTCCATGATCGCACCAATCATATTGATGTTCATTACCATTTTATAAGAACTGTGGTGGAAGTAGGTAGGATCTTGTTAAAGAAGATTGATATTGAAGTGAATCCTGCAAATATGTTTACAAAACCGGTCAAGAGATAGAAGTTTGAGTGGTGCAAAACTTCTCTGGGCTTGCTGAAAACATGATAAGGGCAGCATTGGGCAATTGGCACTTGGATGGAAAACAAAGGCAAAAAATTCCTGTATATCGACTTCAAGTGGAAGAATGTTAGGAGGTGAAGTCAATATCTAGATCTTCGATGTTCTTCAGCATAGTGGTGCATGGTGGTTCAGCTTTTAAAGTGATTTTGCTTTTAAAGTGATTTTGCTTTTAAAGTCGTTTTGCTTTTAAAGTGCTTTTGCTTTTAAAGCGCGTTTGTTATAAAACGCAGTTGATAAAAGCAGTTTTTTAATAAAACACTTTTATCTGGAATGTGCCATGGCTTTTTGGAATCTTGCTTTGTATTTCTATAAAAAGGGGAATGCCCCTTGAATTTGGACAGTGCGAATGTATAAAAGCTACCTGAGAATAATAAAAGAAAAAAGCTGCCTTTTGCCCCGTGGCTTTTCCCTGCACACTTCAGGGTTTTCCACATAAAATCCCATGTACTGTTTATTTTTGTTTAGTTTGCTTGCTTTTTAATTTCCTAACAAAATTCATCAAGGAGGGACTAACTATTAAGGAGCGAAAGCATGCTATATATACCCAAATATGTGTCGTTATGGATATTTAAAAACTTTGCCACAATCCATTTAAATTAAATCTGAATCAAGAGAATGGGATCAGATTATGAAAATATCGCATTTGGATGCCACAATTGTTATGAGATTGGACACATGGCAAAAGATTGCAAAGTGAAAACTATGAAGAAAGAGATAAAATTTTAGTCATGAGATAAACTTCAAGACGAAGCAAGGAAATTATATTGTAATAGAAGCTAGATCAGATTAAGGATATTCCACTCCAAAAGAAGAGGCAAAGAAAGCCTATCTACAACATCATATGGCAAAGGCCACCATAGCTCACTTGGATCAACCATTAGAAGAAACAAATAAGGATATAAGGGATGAGAAAGTACAATGTGTAAGTTCAAGTTCAGAAGGAATTAAAGGTGCAAAGGAATATATGGAGGAAAATCCTAAAACAAAAACAACAAAAAGGTCAAGTTTATTCCAAGTAAATCATCTTCATTTTCTTCAATAAGTATAGAATCCTCCCTTGGTAATAAAAGTGAAAGTAGCGTAGAAATTATCCCTTGCACTTAAGGGTTCCAAGAGCAGCATAATAAAGAAATGAGGATGGAGGAAACCCTTAAAAATTTAGGGGTTTTAGGGCAGCATAAGCAAGTAATTGCTATGAAAGAGGATCCTTGCACTTTAGGGTTTTCAAGGCAACATAAAGAAGAAAGCACTTTTGAGATTATTCTTTGCACTTCAAATCCTTTAGAGCAAGACAAACCTATAGATGATAAGTCTTACTATGAGCAGTGTGAGAAGATTGAAGAGATTGATGAAGATGAAAGTATTGACGAGAATGAAAAAAGAAAGGAAGACACAACAAGCAAAGGAAAGAAGAAAAGAAAACGTAGAGGGATATTGATATGGGAAAACAAATGCAAATATCACAAGTGTTAACAAGAAGTGGGGTTAAACTCATCAAACAAAAACAAAAAATGATGAAGATGAAAATAAAATCTTGGAATATTAGGGGCATGAAGAAGAACCCTAAAAAAGAGTATTAAGAAATTGTCAGGTTATTATAGACAATATATTTATAGATATGGCAACTGGATAGTAATTATTTTAGCCATGTGTAGTATTGAATTTCATCTTGGCAAAATTTTTAAATTTTTATAAGTGAGATTTTATCTATTAATAAAAATGATATCAAAGAGTTGATTGTGGCAGTTTGAAGAAGATCACAAATATCTTTGATAGAAGGGTAAATGGAGAAAAATTTTGATAGAAAAAACAAGTTAGATCTTGATAGCAATGTAATGTTTTGTTTTTTTAATGGGAATGGCCCCAATAAAAGCCACACATAGCTTCTTAAAAGAAAAGTGCATATGCAGCCACTTGTTATTATTAATGCCTACAGGGAATTCCACATCCAGGAGGGGAGCGGTTAAACGAGATCAACACGCGAAGAGCAATTCAAACCTACGCATTTTCTTAAGACTCGAAAATTTCTATTGTTTTACACCGTTGTTATATAGATTATGACTGAACACACAGTAAAATTCATTTGCTGCATAGGCTAATCCGTCCCCGACAGGACCTAATTCTTTCAGTTGCACTTGCTATAATTTGTGTATATATAAATATGTTTTTTTTTATGTGTGTATTTATGCATGTCTGTGGATGCAATTTATCACAACTGCAGGGCCTATATATGAAAAGGCATACACATTTATATATTCATTAATGATTTTTTTTTTGAGTAATATTTCTTTAACACATTTACTATGAGGATTGAACCCGGGTCACATCACCTATAATGCAAGTGACGTCCTGGTTAAACCACACTCACCAAGATTTTTTTTATGAGATTTATTTTTATTTACTATTATTACAACAACATTCTACAAGCAAACTATTATTATCATTATAACATGGCAAACAACATTTTACATGAATATATATACACATAATATATATGTATAAAAACCCTAAATCAGAGGTTGAAATTCAGACGACTTGCCTCTGCAAACGGCGTCTATAAACGGAGAAATATCGGCCCAAACCGTCTGATCACCGGCAGGAAAAGATGTTAAACCGTTGCCATCTTGCTCGGCCATGGCTTACCAGAGCATTCAACTTCGATTTACTCTGCCGATATTTATTGTTCTGCTCTGTTGTGTTTCGTCGGTCGAGTTAAGTGACGGAGCTCGAACATGACCACTCGAGAATATATACAAGACGAATGACGCACACGGATTTTTTCGCTAAGATTGATGGAGAGTAAACCCTCCTCCTTAGATTTAATTAAGTTTTCATGTCCGGTTTAGAGGTTGTTTTGGGTTTGTCGTCGGATGTTGAAATGCTACTCATTCGAGGGACCCGCAGAGCTTCACGGGCTTTGTTCACAATATATTTAAATTCAAGAGAGAGATTTTGAACAGAAAAAGGGAAAGAAATGGTTTAAGCAACCCGAAAAAAAAATTAGTGGAAAGTTTTTTATTTTATTTTTTTCCCTATAAAGATTTTAAAAAATGTTGTTTTTTTTCTTATATTTTATTTGGTGCTGTAGGATTTGAATTTTGGTGTGAGGTGTATTATCTATATATCTTATATCTCAACCATTGAATCAAATTTCATTGATATATTAAGTAGTCTTTTTATCGAAGTTTTGATTTTAAAATATATAATTATAAAAGTACCATATTTGGGTCTTGCAGACGTAATTAAAATCTTTCATTCATTCAAAGCAAGTTGAACAAGAAGCAAAAGTAAATTGTAAAAAGGGCAAGAGCTTGTTGTTCTATATTGTAAGATTAACTTAAAAAATAAAAGATTCATATGAAGAAAATATAAGTAAGATGACAAGGAAGTCATTTTTAAAAGTCTTTACTAAAAGCAAGGATGTCTTAGTTAAAAGTATGGATGCCTTAAATAGCGATAAGATAAAGAGTGAATCTACAACAAACCCTATCCAAATTACAAATACTACAAAAGAGATGATTATCAAGGATAAGATGATCGAGTATAATATAATGGTTTTTAAAACTAAAGGGTTAATATGTAAGTTCAATGGATACTAGCTAGGTTATTCTAAGATTCATAATTGGATCAAGTAGAAGCGGGGATTGAGTTCAAGTTGCTCCATGACTTTTCTTTTGAATGGATTTTTCTTCATTATCTCCTCCAATTCATAAATAAAGAATAAAATATTAAATGGTGACCTTTGGTTTAGGGGTAAAGATGCATTATATTGAAGACCATGGAATGAGAATATTTTTTGAAGACAAAGTCTATTAAAAAAAATTTGATGTGGATTAGGCTTTTTGGACTACCTTATTAGCTCATCAATAAGGAGGTTTTGAAGAATATCGACAATACTCTGGGGAAGTTCATCTAGGAGGGATCAACTACTAAGGAAACAAGATCGGACCTGTGAGGGACATTGTAGTGGTAAGTCCTTGGGTTTTCATTTGGGAGATCTAAGTTCAAACCCCGATAAGAGGGGATCAAGACGCCTCATAAAAACTCATGCAAACTTAAATATATTGGTGTAAACCCTAGGTGTAATCAAGCAATGGAACAAAGTGACAAATTTGGTTATAGTCTTCGCAAAAGGGATGCAAACCCTAGGTGTAGTCAAGCATTGAATAAAGAGGGTTGTTTGCAGACAGTCTCTTCAGCCTGTGAGAAAGCCTCTTCGATCAAGAAATATCTCTTAGGGATCTTTGGGTTTGCATGCGGATGAACCTCTGCCCTCTATCATGATTTTAGAGGATGAATTTGGATTGGATTTGATTTTGATCATGAAGCTCGAACAATTATCTGCAAACTCAATGGCAAAATACCAGGCCTAGAGAAGCTCAAAGAATACATTAAAGATTGGTGGACTAGTATAGAATTTCAAGTAACTCTCCTATCCAAAAATTTCTTTTTTGTTTCCTTTTCTAATTTAGCAAATAGATATAGGGTAATGGATTATAGATATAATTGTTTTTTCAAATAAAGGGGTGTCTATATAAGAACTTGGACTCCTAGTCTCAATCCATTTATAGAAGAATTTAATGGCTTTCCAATCTGGGTGAATCTTTATGCTCTTCCTATGGAGTTTTGGGGAAAGAAAATAAACACCAAAATCGGTAATGTCATTGGTGCATTCCAGTATATGGATGCCTAAACAGAGGAAAACTTGTCCAGCAAAATTAATATAAGTAAAGCAAGATTGGTTGTTTGATGGATGTTTCAGTTCCTGGACCTCAATCCATTACTATCTCCTCAAGCGAAGGGGAATGAATCCAAAAGATTGAATATGAAAACTTCTCCCTAAGATGTTATGGTTGCCAACAATATGGCCACCTAAATAAGAGATGTCTGATCATCCAATCATGCTCTAATTCCTCCTTAGTGGAGAAGAAGGCCCTACATACAAATTAATTAAAATCTTCAAATGTCCCAATTCAAAATAAAGAAGCTCATCCTCCATATGCACTAACTGTCCAATATGAATCGTGCAAGAAACAAAAGACTCAACCCCAAAAGGATAATTTGAATGAGATCATTGATAAAAACCAACTAGTTACTAAAGACCATCAAGATAATTCCATGGAAATTATTAGCACCTCAGATGGTATTCTTGAAGCTAATTATGAAACAATCGATGATGGTTAGTTTTCTAAAAAATGAAGATCCTATTATAACTAGATATTACCTCGGGAGCTTAAAGTGCATAAATGCATTCTCATATCTTACCACTCTAAAGGAGGAAGAACCTCTAATATAAAAGAAAAATAATTGAACTAATTTCCTCTTTGATGGATGATTGTTATGTTTGTTTTCCTTCTATCTATTGGAGTTATGTGTCATGTAAGGGTTGTTCTTGTTGTTAGTTCCTTAAAAGAAAAAACTTTGATTGTGGAGACTTAGCATTTTGAGGAATATAGAGAATATCTTTGATAGAAAGACAAATATGGGTATGCTTTAATTAACTTGTTAGAAATGTAATGAGAGCAATGCAATATTTTGTTTTTGTAATGGAAGTGACCCCAATAGAAGCCACACATAGCTTTTATATATGTGGTGGGGATATATCTCTTTGGTGTCCCACTCTGTTCTTATCAATGGCAAGTCTTCTCAATTGTTACTTGCTTCCAGAGGTATTAGGCAAGGTGACCCCCTCTCCCCTTATTTATTCATCATTCTTGTTGAATGCTTGAGTAGGACTATAACCAAAAATAGAGAAAATGGAACCCTTAAGGGGGTAACCATTGCTCATGGAGCTAGGCCTATTTCTCATATTCAATTTGTTGATGACTCTACTTTGTTAGGTAAAGCTACAGTTAAGGAAGCTTTTAAAATTAAGCAAATCATTAGCTATTTTTCTAATGCTACTGAGAATTTGATCAATGAAGCTAAATCTAAAGTCATTTTATTTTATTGCTCTCCTAGACAAGGATCCATGGTCTTGGATAAATTAAGATATAATAAGACTTCCTTTTTGATCATTTATTTAGGAATTCCTATATTCAAAGAAAAAAATAAAGACTAGAATTGGTTGTTGGATAGAGTTAAGAAAAAAATGGTAAGTGGACCAATAGGTGGCTTTCATTTGGGGGTAAAATTACCTTGGTAAAATCAGTACTTCAAGCTATACCTATTGTTGAGAATACTTAGCCTAAGTATCCTCAACACCTATTTATGTTTTTGTTGGATTGAATATCCCAAAGGTTGTTCTTCGATAATTGGATAAAATCAGTCATTAGTTCCTCTAGAGTGGCACTAAGGAGAAAAAAAATGGGCCTTGGTGAAATGGGATACTTTATGCCTCCCCAAGAATGAAGGGGGGTTAGGTTTTCGGTTTGCTATTAATAACAATAAGGCTTTAGTTGCTAAACTATATTGGAGGATTTTGCATAACCCCAATGCTCTTTGGACCAAGAATCTTCGTACTAAATATGTTGAGAACAAAAGTCCTGAAGATCTTTTTTTTTTTTTTTTTTGTGGAAAACATCCCAAAAGGGATGCCACTTTCGGGTAAGACCCAAGGAGGTAGGGGTATCCATTCCGCCAAAAACGCCCAGGACTCGGACCTGGCCTACCACCTTTGACATACTCAAGGAGCAAACAAACACACAAAACCAATTTAAAAATAAGTAAATAACAACAAAAATAATAAAATAAAATAAAAAACATGCTCCTTGAGTGTGTCAAAAACAAAAGCACAACCAAACACGCACAATAAGATAAAAGAAACCACAACACAAACCACATAGAAAAACACAAGAACCACATAACAAAACACAAACAAGACAAAAACAACAGAACACTACAAAGACATAACCCAAAAAAAACATGAAAAATAAACACAACCAAAACCTAAAAAATAAAATAAAATAAAATAAAAATAAAAAACAACCAACAACAAACAATAAACAAAAACAAAAAACATAGAAAACACTCACACATAAAAACACGAAATAACACAAACAAAGAGAAACCCAAGAACAAGAACGAAAAAAACACAAGAACAATAACAAAAAACATAAAAAAAAAACAACAAAAACACAAGAACAACAAAAAACAACACAAAGAACACAAAAACAAAACAAAACAAAAGAACCCACCCACCTTAAAAAACTAAACAAAAAAACAAAGAAGAAAAAAAGAAAAAAATGAACAAAACAATGACCTATCTAGACCAGAAGACTATTAAGGCAAGAATCAATAGAGGAAACAAAATAAAGAATAGAATGAGCTAGGGAACTAAAAAAAACCGAATGAACCAAAGAGAAGCAAAAAAAAAACAAGAAGAAACTAGGTACCTTCAGAACTGGAGCCATCCAAAGAAATGATAGAAAGAAGAGCTTCCCTAATTTGAGAAGCCCACCATATAGGAGGGTGGCCATAACAAGTAAGATCACCTTTGTCCAAAGCCCAATTAGCTAAAGCATCAACACTCTTGTTTTGATCTCCGACCACATGATTGTAATCAACTTTCAAAAATCCCATCCTGGATTAACCGAATCTTCTCAATAATTCTTTTTATTCTCCAATCCACCTTATGATTCTTAGAAGGAGTCTTCAAGAGATTAATCATAAGTTGAGAGTCAGACTCAACTAACACCTTTTCCCATCCAACCTTAGTAGCCTCCTGAAGGCCTCTCGAGGATACCATACCCCTCAAGAAGGTTATTGGAAAGAATACCCAAATTCTCAAGCAAAAGTAAAAACCAGGGAGCCATCCGAAAGTCTACCAATTCCTCCCACACCGGCTTTTCCAGGGTTCCCTCTAGAGGCTCCATCAGTATTGACTTTTCCAAAATCCTTAGGAGGAGGTTGCCAATTTCTAGTCCTATCCATCTTACTAATACTCACATTCCCTTTAAGTTGGTTGCCCTTAGAAGGTTTAATCTTCAATCTTTGCATCACTTGATCCCATCTTTGGTGGGAGTTTTGGGGGTGATTAAGGAGTTGATGGACTGATTCAACTAAGTTGGCTATGGTCTTTTGCCAAATATAGTGAATATCCTTCCTATCTTGATTAAAAATTTGGTTGTTCCTTTCATTCCAAATATTCCAAAGAAGAATGGTAGAACCCATCCAAACTAACTCGCCTAATAAAATGATCAACACCCTCTTGATTAGGCCAATCCCTCCAAAGTTGTTCAAAAGTAAAAAAATTGGACCACTGTAAGCCAAGTAAAGTGGCCATTCTCCTCCATAGCTCGGAGGCTAAAGTACACTCAATAAAAATATGGTTGATATTTTCTACATTCTCTTCACACATTTCACATCTAAAAGGGCCATGAAAACCACGCTTCATAAGTTGCTCACCAGTAAGCACCCTACGATGCAATAAAAGCCAATTAAAGAACCTCACCTTAGGCCAGAGTTGAGCCCACAATCGAGAAAATATGTCAGAAGAATGGTTGGGATTATTATGGCATAAGGTCAAATAACCTTGAGCAACCGAATACTCACCCTTAGTAGTGTTGTTCCATCCAAAACAATCTTTTTCATGGGACCAAGAGAGGGATCTCATATGAAGGATGCCTTGGATATCTTGTCTTTGCCTTTCTGGGATTTGAATAGGCCAATCCTCAATAGGGATCCAATATCTACCAACCTTTGAATTACCAAGTATGGTACCGACAGTAATTAGCCACCTTTATCCAATTAGCTCGATGAAGCTCCTCCATCCAAGGCCTCCAATCGGGAAACTGAGTTATCAAAGGCTTGTGACCATCCCAAGAATCTGTCCAAAAATTTGCATGTTGACCATTATGAATGATCCAAAATAATTTTTTCTTTATCAAATCCTCACCAGCTTTAAGAACTCGCTAAAATGGGAGAACCTTTGGTAGGAAGTTGATAGCGAACAAGGTCTTCAGGACTTTTGTTCTCAACGATATTTAGCACGAAGATTATTGGCCCAAAGAGCATTGGGGTTATGCAACATCCTCCAATATAATTTAGCAGCTAAAGCTTTGTTGTTATTAATTGAAGACCGGAATCCTAACCCCCTTCACTCTTAGGAAGACATAAAGTATCCCATTTCACCAAGGCCCATTTTCTTTTCTCCTTAGTACCACTCCAAAGGAAACGATGACCGATTTGATCCAATTCTCGAAGAACAACCTTTGGGATATTCAAAATGGAAGAAACATAAATAGGAATAGCTTGAAGGACTGATTTTACCAAGGTGATTCTACCCCTGAAGAAAGCCACTTGTTGGTCCACTTTCCAATTTTCTTCTTGACTTTGTCCAACAACCAATTCCAATATTTATTTTTCTGCCTTTGAATATTTATGGGAATACCTAAATAAGTGATTGGAAGAGAGGTCTTCTTATATCTTAATTTATCCAAGACCATGGATTCCTCGTCTAGCAGAGCAGTGAAAGAAAATAACTTTAGATTTGTCTTCATTGATCAACTGCCCAGTAGCCTTAGAAAAACAGCTAATGATTTGCTTAATATTAGAAGCTTCCTTAACCGTAGCTTTACCTAAAAGAGTAGAGTCATCCACAAATTGAAGATGAGAGATAGGTCTAGCTCCATGAGCAATGGTAACTCCCTCAAGGGTTTTGTTTTCCCTCTTTTTGGTTATAGTCCTACCCAAGCATTCAACAAGAATGATGAATAAATAAGGGGATAGCGGGTCACCTTGCCTAATACCTCTGGAAGTCGGGAAAGACCGAGAAGGTCTGCCATTGATAAGAACTAAGTAGGAAACCGAAGAGATACATCCCATAATCCAATCCATCCAATCCTTAGAGAAACCAAATTGCCTCAAAACTTTGATAAGGAAGTGCCAATCCACTCTGTCATAAGCTTTGGATAAGTCTAACCGAATGAACATAGAAGGAGAATTTTGCATATCCATGGAATGGATGGCTTCCCGAGCAAGAACTATCTCATCTACTATTTGACGTCCTTCCACATATCCCCCTTGCTCGGGGGAAATAATCTTATGCAAAAGAGGCTTCAACCTTTCTGCCATGATTTTAGTAATGATTTTGAGAAGAACATTACATAAAGCAATAGGTCTAAAAGCTGAGATATGATCAACCTCTTGAGCTTTTGGAACAAGAGTAATATAAGTTTTATTGATAACCTTCAAAATTTCTTTGGCTTTCCTGGCTTCTTCCACCACCTCTAATAAATCAACATGAAGGATATCCCAGAACTCTTGGTAGAACTCAATAGGAAAACCATCAAGACCTGGGGTTTTCCCTTTTTGCATTTTAAAAACTACTTGTTGAAGCTCATTGATAGTAACAGGAGCAGTCAAAATAGAGTTCTCCTCGAAGTGATAAGAGAAGGTATTTCTTGAAGAACATTTTGTTGTGAAGTCGAGTCAAGAGGAGTAGCAAAAAAAATATTGGAAAAGTAATCAACAACAATAGAGTTCATGCCATCCCAAGTATAAACAACATCTCCGGAATCTGATTTTAAGGAAGAAATAAAGTTGTGAGATCTTTGAGCTAGAAGAGATTTGTGGAAGAAATTTGTGTTTCGATCTCCTTCTTTGAGCCATTGAATTCTAGATTTTTGCTTCCATAAGATTTCTTCTCTTTTTTCCCATTCCTCTAACCGAGTTGTGAGTTTAATTTCATCCGCACTTCTCTTCTCTGTGAGGCCATCTAAATGGATTTTCTTATTCAAATTTTCAAGATGAGCAATAACTTCATGTTTTTTTTATGAACATCCCCAAACTCTTTCCAGTTCCAAGTCTTGATTTTGGATTTAATGTATTGCAGTCTTTTGGCAAAATAGAACATCTTAGTCCCATGCCTAGGTTTACCTTCCTTCCACCATTGTTGCACACGAGGTCCGAAGGAAATGTCTCTAAGCCACATTAATTGAAAACGAAAAGGAGAGAAACTCACATTGGTTTTCCACATTTCCACCATGACTGGCCAATGATCCGAACCAACATTATTAAGAGTCTTCACTTTAGGAATGTGACCATGGATTAAGAAATTTTTAGAGAGCAAAAACCTATCCAATCTCTCCATTATACAAGCTAAGCCTTGCCTTCCGTTAGACCAAGTCATAAGGCCATTATCTCGGTTGGATATCCACAAGATGGAGGTTTGCAATATATTCGCTCATGAGGTCGTTGCTTTTGTCCAAATTTCTATTTCCCCCCTTTTCTCATCCAGAGAGAGGATGGTATTGAAATCTCCTCCGATCAAGATCCAAGCTTTAGGAAAATGAGAGATAATATGAGTAATATCCTTCCACTGTCTTCTTTTTTCCTCCAAAGAAGTCGGGGCATAAACAAGAATGCAGAGCATAATCTGGTTGGAATGTCTACTTTGAATAGCTATAGCCAACAAACCCCAACTCGCCAACCATATGGTGAATAACTACCTCTTTTGGGTCCCAAAGACAAGCAATGCCACCCGAAGTCCCTTGGGAACCGAGGGAAACCACTTTTCCAGCTGGCCAAATTTTACTCGGCAATTAAGTCCATATCCTCCATTGACATCTTTGTTTCTTGAAGGAAAACAAGATGTGGATGATTTATCCGAATCATTCTTCTAATTTCATTTTGTTTTGAAAGACTCCCTTTGAGTCCTCTAATATTCCAAGTGATGATCTTCATTAATACCAGGGCTAAAAAATTTGGGAAGGGCATTAATCTTACCTTCCTCTACAAGCTTTTCACCTTCTTTTACCATATGATATTGATTGGTCTTGCGACCTACTTTTTGATTAGAATCCATCTTCAATTTTTTTTCCCTATTTCTTGACTTATTCCAATTGAATCTGAGATGGCTTCTAACCTTGAAGAATGCTCATACACAACCAAAATTTTACTAGATGGTTCAATGGAGTCTATATTGGGACTTGCATTATTTGAAGTTTTGACATTTGAAATATTGTTTTTCTTGTGTAAATTTTCTCCTTTTTTTTCTCTATTGAAAACCTTTGATTTGTTGGTTTGTCTCTGAGTTCTTCCCTTCATATTTAAATTGTGTTTCTAAGATTTCAGTTTCCATTATTTCCTCTTCCTCACTTGGGACATCATTTGTGGAAAGGATTTCAAACATATTAGCAAATGACTTTGATTGATCCTTCATAACTCGTTTTTTTTTGAGTGTTCTTCTTCTTAGGTATTTGGAAACCTCGCTGAGTTTATATCTTCTTTCTTTTGATCAGGAATTTTATTTGGGCAAGCACTGGCCAAATGACCATATTCATGGCAAATTCTACAACGAAAAGGAATGTTCTCATAGTCCACTACTTGCTCCCAAGTGTCTTCCCCAAATTGTAATGTGATCTTTTTAGGTAGGGGTTTGTCAAAATCCATTAAAACACAAATTCGAGCATAAATAATATGTTCAAAATTTTGAGTACAATCAGCAATCATCATAAAAGTTCCTAAAGAGTTTCCAATTGAAGAAAAAATAGTAGGATTCCAAAATTCAATAGGGAGGCCAAAGAGTCTAACCCACACGGGAGCTATAGAAGGCATCTCTTCTTCGGCTTTAAATTTAGTATGCCAGGGCTTCATGAAAAGCCCTGCCCTTCCAAAAAACCAAGGACCCCCTTGAAAATTTTTCTCTCTATCTTCATTATTAGCAAATAAAACAAGAAAATAACCATTTGGATAAATAGAGATTTGTAACTCACCTTTAGTTTTCCAGCTTTTTGCAGCCTAGACTTTGAAAGCAGATAGACTCGGACGAAAACCCACGAACCGACAAATTAGTCCTCTTTTTTCCAAATCTTCAATGCCAGTCTGAATGTTACCCATATCAAGCTTAACAATAGGAGTTCCATCACCGCTTTAAGACATCCCGACTCTGTTTTCCTAGGATCAATCATAGGTATTCTTAGAGGTTTACAGGAAGACCTAATATTAATATTAGCATTGGTCTGAGGTCTGTCCACCATGAAGGGTATCCCTAAAATTCATTTTTGGGACCGAGTCTTCAAAATTCTTACCCTTGACAGGGGTTTTCACAGTAGAATTATTTTGTGGGTGCACCTTAGCACCAGATTCACTTGAGATATGAGCCATTTTTTGATCAACTGCTTGAAACTTGTTTTGTGATCTCTTTAATCCTTGCCCTAGACGTCGTGGAAAGGTATGGTTTTCACTTTTCTTTTGTGTAGCAAATTGGAAGCCGTTGTCACTCAAGTTCACAGTATGATCTGTTGAAAGACAAATTTCTAACCCATCTTGTATCCCCTGCAACATTTCCTACTAAAATATTGAGCATAAACCACAAAAATATTGGCCGCTAGGGCCCAAAGGCCCTAAAAACCAACCTCTGGAGCTGCTTGCACTCAACCCAGATGAAACCCTCGCATAGCCGCTTGCCAAATATATCGTTCACACATAGGGATGTGCTAGGATTTGTGTTGCTCCAAATGATATCAAAGTCCTGAAGACCTTGTTCACTATCAATTGCATACCAAAGGTTCACCCATTTTAGTTGTTCTTAAGACTGGTGAGGATTTGATTAAGCAAAAGTTATTTTGGATTAATTTTAATGGTCAATAGGTAAATTTTTGGATAGATTCTTATGATGGTCACCAGCCTTTGATAACTTAGTTTTCGGATTGGAAGCCTTGGATGGAGGAGCTTCATCGAGCTAATTGGATAAAGGTTGCTAATTACTATCGATACCATACTGGTATTTCATAGGTTGGTGATATTGGATCCCTATTGAAGATTGGCCTATTCAAATGCTAGAAAGGCAAAGAAAAAACGTCCAAAGCATCCTTCATATGAGATATCTCTCTTGGTCCCACAATAAAGACTATTTTAGATGAAACAACACTACTAATGGTGAGTATTCAATTGCTCAAGGTTATTTGGCCTTATCCCATAATAATCCCAATCAATCATATGATATATTTACTTAGTTGTGGGTCCAAAAGCTCTGGCCTAAGGTGAGGTTCTTTACTTGGATTTTATTGCATCGCAGGTTGCTTATTGGTGAGCAACTTATGAAATGTGGTTTTCATGGCCCATCTAGATGTGAGATGTGTGAAGAGAATGTGGAAACTCTCAAGCATCTATTTATTGAGTGTACCTTAGCCTTTGAACTATGGAGGAGAATGGCCATCTTACTTGGCTTACAGTGGTCTATTTTTTTTTACTTTTGAATAGCTTTGGAGGGATTGGCCTAATCAGGAGGGTGTTGATCATTTTATTAGGCAACTAGTTTGGATGGGTTCTACCATTCTACCTTGGAATATCTAGAAGGAAAGAAACAACCAGATTTTCAATCAAGAAAGGAAGTACATTCACTATATATAGAAAAATATCATTGCCAACTTAGTTAAATCAATCCAACAACTCCTTAAACATCCCAAAACTCCCACAAAAGATGGGATGAAGTGATGCAAAGATTGAATATTAACTCTTTTAAGGACAACCAACTTAAAGGGAATGTGAGTAATCAAAAGATGGATATAACAAGGAATTGGTAGCCTCCTCCTAAGGATTTTAGAAAATTCAATACCGATGGAGCCTCTGGGGGGAACCTTGGAAAATCCAATGCAGGAGGAATTGGTAGACTTTCATATGGTTCCTTAGTTTTCACTTTTACTAAGAATTTGGGTATCCTTTCCAATAACCTTGTTGAGGGATATTGTATCCTTAGAGGCCTTCAAGAGGCTACTAAGGTCGGATGGAAAAAGGTGTTGGTTGAATTTGACTCTCAAGTCATGATTAATCTATTGAAGACTCCTTCTAAGAATCATAAGGTTGATTGGAGAATAAAAATAATTGTTGAGAAGATTCAATTAATCCATATGGGCTTTTTGAAAGTTGAATACAATCATGTGGTTAGAGAATAAAACATGAATGTTGATGCTTTAGCTAATTGGAATTTGGACAAAGGTGACCTTACTACGACCACCGTCCTAGGTGGTGGGGTTCGTAAATAAGGGAAGCTCTTCTTTCTATAATTTTTCTCGATGGCTCCAGTACTAAAGGTACATAGTTCCTTTTTTTGCTTCTCTTTGGTTTAGTTAGGATATTTTAGTTCCCTTGCTCAAACTAATATTTCTTATGTTTCCTATGTTGACTCTTGCCTAAATAGCCTTTTGAAGTAGAAAGGCCAAATTTGTTTTCTATATTTTTCTTCTTTTTAGTTTTTTGGTATGTGTGTTGTTTTGTTTTTCCTTCACGATTCATGCAAGAACCAAGATAAATTCATTGGAAAGATACAAAAAGAATATTGCAATATATTAAGAAAACCATTGATTATGGCCTAACTTATAGGAAGAATATCAAGGATTTTTGTCTACAGGGTTACTCAGATTCAGACTATGTTGGTTCTATTGATGATAGAAAGTCTAATTTATGTTTTATCTTGGATTAGGACCTATATCTTGACACAGTAGGAAAAAAAATGCAGTGGCACAATCATCTACTGAAGCAGAATATTGAGCAACAAGAGATACAACATGTGAAGCACTGTGGTTACAATATATACTATCAGATATAGGCATCAAACAAACTCCAAATTTGATATTTTGTGACAATCAAGGAGTACTCAATTTGATCAAAATCCAATTGTCCATGAATGAATCAAGCATATTGAAGCATAATACCATTTCATCAGGGATCACTTTCAGAATTATCATATCATCTTGAAGCATATTCCTATAGAAGAACAACTAGTAGATATCTTTACAAAAGCTCTTGGGAGAACCAAGTTTCAAACTTTCAAAGATCAATTATGCAATTCAAGGGAATTTCATACCAAATAATGTGATACGAGGGGGTGTTAGAGTATATTACATTATTTGGTACATGTTAATATACCACCTTGGGTACATTTTTTGATTAGGAGTTTATCTTAGGTTAAGTAGTTTTTTTTTCTTAACATGGTGGAATCAGTAGCCACCATAAATCCGGGAAAGCTGTCCAAATTTTATGGCCGCCAAAATATTTTATGTAGTCTGCCCTAAAAGTCGCCACACAGATCTTCGTGCAGTTCGCCCCTATAACTGCCATGCCACAATCATTTTAAACCTTTTACATCACTGAAAGCACCAGGAAAGGGACAAGCGTTCAGTCTGGTGAGGCCTGAGTTTGAACCTTGGACCTCCTCTCCTCTTATGGGGTTTGGATGAACCAATTGGTCTACACCTCAGACCTTTAGGTTAAGTAGTTAGTTGAGGAAGAAGTAATAAATACACAAGTGTTAGAATATGCAATGGTGTAAATGTGCATGTAGTCCACTTGTACATGAGTCATAGGATAGGTACATGAAGATTCATGGGTTGAGTAAAGACCAAGGAATATATATTCCTATATAATGGACTCATAGTTCCATTCTTTATTGTACAACTTCATTTTTATGTAATATGAAGTGATTATTCTTTTATTCATATTTAATAGTTCCAAAACCATCAATTTTGGAGTGAGCAGGTATTTGAAATCATTAGTAATTCTCTTGAAAGATATTTGGGGGTTTAAAGAGACACAATGGAAGGGAACACAACTGTTTATGCTAGATTATGCATGGAAATGGATCTCAGGTAGCCTTTGTCAATAAAGGTGAAACTTGAACTTGTAGGACTATCTTGGATTCAACAATTAGATTATGAGGCATTGCCCTTTAGGTGTAGAGTTTGCCACAAATATGGGAATTTGGTACTGTCCTTCCCAAAAAATATGAACACAAAAATGGAGGATATTCTAGGAATGTCAAATATTCCTAAGGAGGGTAAGTCAACAATCAATAAAGAAACAACCAACATTTCTCAGGGTGGAGAAGCACAAGGAGATGGTTTTAAACAACCCAAAAGAAGAAGAATAAGGAAAAAGAAAAAATATGGTAAAGAGCAATCCCAATTTAATCCCTCAAATAGATATGAGATCTTCAAGACACTAGTGGACTAGGAAGAAGAGTAATTCATGGAAGGAGTGGATGTAAATAATAAAAATAATAACAACCATGTTCAAGCCCCTCTTTCATATCCTATTCTAGATCATGCAATAGAGTACAACGAGTTATCACAATTAGTGCATAACCAAGAGCAACCAATAATAAAGGATGTCATCATGGGTATGGAAAAAAATAGAGAAAATCCAACTCTAGGGATAATCTAGGTGGAGAAGAGATCAAAGAATATTGGCTCTCAAGGAGTGGATAGAAAATCAAATAAGGAATTGATAGTAGTTCAAGGAGATAAACTAATCATTGGGGGATTAGTGAGGCCAATAGAATATTATTGGCCTCAAGGTAATCAATGATTATAAAATCGTGGAATATTAGAGCTTTAAACAACATAACCCATCAATCTATTATTCGAAGACTCTTACAAAAAGTAAAACATATTTTTTGCTTATCCAGGAGACGTAAATGTCATTGGATCTTATGTGTAAAACAATAAATAGACTTTGGAGGGGTGTTGGTCATATGGAAGTGGTTGTCCGAGGGGTCTTAGAGGATAGTTATATTTTGGAACCCTCTTGAATGGATAATAATAGAACATATAGCTTGGAGGGGTTTCCTCACATCACATTTTAGGAACAATGTGATAATTGAGCAGGTTTTAATAACAATTTTTTATGGGGTTCAAAACCTAGATGGTCAAATTCATCAATGGAAAGTGATGCATAATATGAGAGTCTCAAGGGAGAAGTTAGATCGGATCACTTCTAGATATTTTAATGCTAAATTATCATCCAAAGATCAAGGAGGAACCCCGATTTTTGACCCAGGGGATCATCTTATGATTTCCCAAGTCCATGCATTATACTTGGTGGATATTAAATATCCTAGAACCAACTATACTTGGACTAATAAGAGGAGAGAACCACATAGCGAAAAGGTGAGGTTAGGTCATTTTTAGTTTTAGAGGAGGTATTTGTGAAATGTAATCTAAAAGTTTAGATTTTGGAGAATCTAGTTTCAAATTACTTCCCCATTATATTGGAATATGGGATCAAGATAGGGCAACATTGCAAACCATTCAAATTTAAAAATGATTGGTTAAAAAAGAGAAACTTCAAAAGAAAATCCCACAATGGTGGGAAGAGGGATGTCTGACATATGGTACAACAATGTTTATATTCCCAAGAAACTTCATTATGTTAAGGATAAACTAAAACAATGGAGGTGAGCTAACACGATAAACTTCTAGGTCCAAAGAGCTCCATTGGTGGCCAGATGGGATGAGGTGCAAAAATAGTTTAGGGAAGGAACAATTATAGAGTAGCTCAAAGTGAAGTGGTTGAGGACATTGATAATTAAGAGGATATCTACTAGAAACAGAGATCAAGAACCAGTTCCATCAGGCTACTTGTGCTAGGGGATAGAGAAACAAGATGGAGTCTCTTCAGGATGAGAATGGACACTCCTTTGATACAATATCAAGTATGCATTTCCATTAATTCTTTTGCTAATTTTTTTAAGGAAAGGATGGTGCAATATGAAGAGGCTCAAAAATAAGTTCTTATTTTCATACCCTCTATTAGCTATGAAGAAGAAAATCAAGCCCTGGTTAAGCCCCATTTATAAAGAGAAACTGAAGAAAGTAATCTTTGGAATGAGTACGAGAAAAATGGCAGGTCCATATGTCTTTCCAATTGGTTTTTTTAGACCTTCTAAGACAACTTGGAGGAGGATGTAATGGCTATTATAGGGGAGTCCAAAGGTAGTAAAATAATGCTTAAATCATTAAATCATACATTCATTTCCTTAATTTTAAAATGGGAGGAGGGGTGCATATTTCAAATTATAGACCTATTTCCTTATGCAATGTCATATAAAATAATCACGAAGGTAATGGTTGAGTAGCTAAAATATGTCCTACATATCGTTATCTCCTCAAAGCAAGGGGATTTTATAGAGGGTATGCAAATATTGGATGGTGTGGTTCTATCTTAGGAGGCAATCCACTCAATGTAAAAATCTAGCAATAGAGGAATGTTCATAAAATTGGATATGTCAAAGGCTTATGATAGGGTGGAATGGAGTTTCTTATCGAGGATGAAGACAACCTTTAGTTTCTCTCAGTATTGGATAGAATGGGTCATGACCTATATTTCTACTCTAACATACTTAGTGTTAATCAAAGGCCCTCCCTCACAATTGTTTGGAGCCATTCAAGGCCTTCATCAAGGAAATCCTTGTTCCCCTTATATTTTTATCATATTGGCTAAAGGCTTGGGTAGATTCATCTTGAGGAGAAGACAACAGGATTTTCTAATAGGTATCAAGGTGGGTGAGGAGGTTTTGACTCACCTACAATTTATGGATGACATAGGATTGGTGGGAGTGGCCAACTTCAAGAAACCAAGAATGATTAAAGTTGATGTTAATGTTTACCTTAGGGACAAAAACCAAGTCATCAATGATAAAAAATCCAAAGTGGTCTTCTTCAATCTTGATCGAATGCTTTAGGACAAAATTTTAGAGATCTTGGGATTCATGAGGACTTATCTCCTATTGGTAAATTTGGGAGTCCCTTTTCATTTTAAAAAACTAAAGATAGATATCTGGAAGAATATTTTAGATTGTATCAAAGAAAGAATTAATTATTGATCTCACAAAGGATTAACCTTTGGGGGTATATTAATTTTTTTGTAGTCAATAATTCAGACCATATCAATTTGAAAGTTTTCTATCCTTGTTGTCCCACATACCATATGGAAAGCGTTGGACAAGATGGCTAAAAACATTTTATGGGGAGGAGTAAAAGGAGAGATGAAATGGACCTTAGTAGGTTCAAACCAAGGTAAAGGGAGGTTTAGGACTGATGAGATCAAAGTTAAATAATAAATATTTGGCTAGAAAGCTTTACTAGAGGTGGGTCTCCTAACCAATTTCTTTATTCAATAAATTTTTAATTAGTAAATATTTAGGATAGATGAACCCGAATGAGGTGATCAATTTCTCTTTGGATGGTAATGGGTCTTTAGTCTGGCAGGCTCTAAATTTAGGATCTTAGGTAGTGAAAGATGTATTATTTTGGAAAGTGAGGAGAAGGAGAAGGCACGAGTTTGGATAGATTCATGGGATCAATAACTACCTATCATTGTTGAATTATTAGAACTGCAACCAGTAAAAACAATCATGGAAAGTAGGGGTTGGATCAAAATTAAAAGTGATTTAAATGCTATTCAGCCAAGGGATTATATGTTTAAGGAGTTTAATAAGTTGGATGAGTGGTCAATTCTAATCCCTTTGAAATTGACACCCATCGTGACTAAAATCTTGACAAAAATATTTCTCATAGGTAGAGATGAGGAGGATGAATTAGATTGGGGCTATGGGAGCCATGGAGTCTACATAGTGAAGGATGGATATGAAAATATCCTTCCAAAATCTCCTCCTTATGCATATCAGGTTGAGGATTGGAGAAAGATTTGGTAGTCCAAGGGTTGGCCAAAAGTAAACTTTTTGCTTGGCGGTTCATGCACAATGGAATTCTTACTTTTTATAATCTGACATGTAGGGGAATATTTGGTCCATCTCAATGTATTTCATGCTACAAGAGTGAGAAAACATCTGATCACTTGATTTTTGAGTGCTCGTTCATGTGTCAAATCTAGAAACGATGATTTTTAGCTTATAAAATTTGAGTCAATGATGATTTGAAATAGATTAATATTTAGGAAAGATGGAAGAAGGGTAGATTTAAATTTGAAGCTCTTCATATCGGGTGGAAGCTTGGATTAAAATTTATTTGGTGGTAAGTGTGGTTGGAGAGAAATGATAAAATTTTTAGAGAAATATTTTCATCCTTGGATGGTGTCTATTAGGTCATTTAGAGCAAAGTCACAAACATTATGGCAGTGTATGCTAAAAAGGAAACTTAGTCTAATATAGGGATGATGGAGAAGGAAATCAAAGTGCAAGAGGGAAAAGACAAAGCTAGTTGGAAACCATACTAAAAATAGTGGATTAAAATTAATACTGATGGAGCTGCAAAAGGCAATCTAAGTAGAACTAGAATTGGAGTGTTGTAGGAGTCATATTGGGACAATGCTTTATTAGGATCTAAAGGGGATGGGAAAGGCCATGAACAATGAAGCAGAAGCCTTAGCTACTAAATTTTCTACTATCTAGGTAGTAATGTAAGGTTATAGGAGGATAATCATAAAATCAATTTTTCAAATCTTGTTAGGAGCTTTGGACTGCATGAGGAACTTTTCTTTGGAGGCATTGAGGTTGAGGATTCTTGTAACCCAAATTAAGGAGTCATGGAGGGAATTAGATGATGTGATTTTGATGTATGTGGATAGATATCTAAATAAAGTGCTAGACTTCCTGGCTAAGATGGGTACTAAGAAACAAATAGGTATTTAGTGGTACAGTGGCATGTCTATTAAGGATGAGAGGATTAGGCAGGTTGGTGAACAAATCCAGTATTTAGCTAATTTGAATAACCATTGGGAGTTTTGGCTATAATGTAGATCTCCTTTTACTATTGTAAATATGTGTTCTCGCTTTCTAAATCTAGGAGGAGTCTCATACCAAGTTGTAAATGATATTTGTTTAAATACAATTTTTTTTTTCAAAAAACAAATTACATCGATCTTGTAACAATGAATTTAGTTTCATAATCCTCAAAGTCCTTATATTGTTTCTATAGAACATGAAAATATCTCTTTTATAAAGTGTGATAAGGCCATTGAAAAATAGAAAAAAGAGTGATATGTAATGTGAAGGTGAAGATAAAGTTGACTTCCAATCCCTTCATCTCCAAGATCTTCTTTTGGGTATTATTCTAATTTCTTCTAAAACCCCACCTATTTCTTATACTATAGATCACATGTGTCCATCTAGAAGGTGGAAAAAAAAGAAAAATGAAAGGAAAATGAAGAGAAAGTAGTGGTTGCTAAATTCCTAGTAAAATAAGATCTTTTAGAAATAAATAATTATAAAGTATCAATAATGAGGTTATAACTTTGAAGAGGCAACAATTTGCAAGGCCTTAGTTCAAAGAGAGGCAAGGTGTTCAGTTTTAACCAAGGCCTAAGAGATATTAGATAAATTTCCTAAGGCGTATACCTTTTGTTCTAATGGAAAATTATGTGGATTCTATGCAATATTGTAAATTATACCAAATTAGAGAGCATGATCAATCAATCTATACAATTTACCAACAGGTTGTCAAGTTAGGACCTTTGGATTTATATCTATAAATAGAAGATACCTCAAAGCAATATACTTTAAATAGTAAGCCTAAATCAACTAAAATATCTAATTGCATATCATTCGTAGGATGAGGTGCTTAACTTTCAAGACAATGAAGAAGAATTTCAACTTGCTCAATAGAGAACTTGGCCATTAAAACTAATTTTAAATTCAAGTAGAATCAAATGGACAAGTGTAGTAATTCCAAAGTAATGAGGGCAACAAATTCATAAAATTATTCTAAGAAAACAAAATTTGGTGTCTCATTGGAGTAGGCTTTGAAAGACGATATAGTCAATGTCTTATCAAAAACACACACCCACATGTCATTCCTAGAAGTGTATAGAAGTGTCCAAAGTAGAGACAAAAATTATTTAGTCAATGTCTTATCAAAAATACATACCCACATGTCATTCCTAGAAGTGTATAGAAGTGTCCAAAGTAGAGACAAAAATTGTTTGATTTTATTTATAAATTAATGAAAGATAATAATGGAGAAGAAAGTAATAGAGTGAACTAGCATATTCTATTCACCCATGTGGTGTTGGAATTCCTAAAATTTTCTAGAAATGAACTAAAAAAACCATTCAATCAGATCTTATACATAGAATAAAAAATATTAATAATTTTATGGGTGCCTATAGGTACCATAAATAATCATTATCCATAGATATTATTGCACAAGACTTTGTTGATAAATGAGGAATTTGAAGGGGGTATTTATATAAATACCAAAACCCTTAATTACATCATAAAGTTTAACCTAAGCCAAAATAACAAGTGGGATTTAAGTTAATTATAAATATTAAATGAGGTTTAACATTACCATGGTTAACCATTTCCCATTGGGCTTCTATTATAAAATATTACAAAATAATAAGTACATTGCATAGTGAATTGCTCTTAGGCCTATCCGGTATATCACACAATGTCAGCTCTTGACCATGAATCAAATTACAAATTCAACACCCCTATATTCTAAATTGAGATGCCAAGGAGAGAAGATGTTAACTATAATTATATCTTCCTTGCCATAATAAATACTCTAGTGGTCATTTGCATTTGAGGTAGATCCATTCGAATCTCCCTCATCATAGGAAATATGTCCACCTTGCTTCAAGAACTTAGCTTCAATCTTCTATAGCTTCAACAAGCAATTCTTCGTAGGATATCCCTCTCTCTTATAGTAACCACAAGTGGTCTTCAATTTCTTTGAAGACTTAGCATTTCCCATGGGCCCTTGGATCTTAGCCTCCCTAGAATGGAATTCCTTTGCATGAACTTATATTTGAGAAGTTCCACTACATAATTTTGCATTGCAACTTGAAAGTGAACTAAAAGATAAAAGAGCTAATCAAAAGTAAGAGTCTTTTGGGATCCAAGACCATAGGAATCATGTGAACCATTAGGTTCAACATTTGAAAGGAGGGGAAGATATTAGCAAGGACAATATTAACATATTTTGCATCATCTTTATTTTTTCCTCTAGCAGATGCAATATTTTCCCTCAAAGCCTTGAATCTCATAATATAGTCCTCAATGTTATTAATCTTAACTAGCTTAAGAGAAGAAAGCTTAATTTCCAACCGATTTACTTTAGTAGTATTAACCTTTCTAAAAAGTTCATGCAACTTTAATCATACCTTGATAGGTTCACTCTCTTCTTTGATATGGAAAAGCAACTTTAGTTCAATTAGTAAGGAAAATAAACATAGAGCCTCATCTATCTTTTGGTGAGCTTAATCATCAAGAACTATTGCTTTATCCTCCTAAAATATGCCCTGTAGGTTTTTACTTCATAGCACACCAATCAATTTAGTTGACCAAATACTGTAATTTCATCCATTAAGAAAAGGAACTAGGGATTTGTGATCCATCTTGCACAATCACCCCTAACACCATAGCATGTCCATGAACTGATGTCACCAATGTGTAGAGCTTAAAAATTCATACGATTTGAAAAAGGGGGCTTAAAATACTTTCATATGCAAAAGTTATGGCATCTAGAATATTTTCCTAAATGGACCCCAACAAATAAGAAACTATAGGCTCTATCATTAGGGTTGCAAGCACCAATCTCAACCAGCCACTTGGTGAGCTCTAGTTTAATGGTGTGATCCAATCACTTTTCACCATCTGACCTCCTATGATATGTCTAGTCATTAAACAATTATTTTGATTAGTTGAGCAATTATATATATCTATATATGTGTGTATGTTTTCTTATGGTACTAAAGAGTCCATGTCGGCCAAGGGGTTGACCAAAATTCTATATTATGAGTAATAAGGAACCATTGAGACTCAAACCTAAGTTTCCTTCATGATAAGACTTGTGTCCTATCCAAATTTTCATAGCACCCAATGTGAAGAGAATGGGATGCCACCACTTTTAAATGGCCCATAACTTCATCAAGGCTTTGCAAAAAGTGGAGGTGCAAAGTTTGAACATGTGACATCCCCTCCAAAGAGTGCATTTTTAATCAATTTTCCTACACAAATTTAGACAATGGTGAGCTAGTGCTTCCCATAGAATAGCATGAACTTAGATTTGTAGAAGAAAAGGAAGGAACATGAATTTAACTCACATCATGCTCCCTCTAATGAAACACTCAAACATCAACACCATCCATAAATTTAGGTCAGAAGGGTAGCAACCAAAAGTTGTTATTGCATGATTATTAAGTGGGTCAAGTTTTGCCTTTTCTCTAAGCAGTCAAGGGCATGTAATTTAAACTCAAAATACGAGGACCCAAATGCCTTAATGCTTCCTCCCTAGCCACCATGGTGCCATCCATGGATGGATATTGTCGCATCCCTCTTTTGTAGAAAGAGGGAGTGTTCCCTTCTATTGTAAAGGACACTAGGGTCAAGCAGGAAAAAATATGAGTTTGATTTCAAAAATTGGTGTATGATCCTATTGGATCATGAGTGCCTCTTCCTTGCTAGATGTTTAATTCTAGAAGAAAATTCTGCAACAAAAAATTCTTGGTAATTTTTAGGATAGAGGGAGATTTTTTAAGCGAAGATCTTTCAAAAAATGAGGAAAAATATAGAATATTTTTTTATTACGTATACTAGAGGAATGGGTAACTCGTTTCATTTTTTCATCATCTTGTCGTGGGTTTGAATCCTCCTCCTTGCTACCACTCTAACCTCCAATTGCATTGAGTAAACATTTTAACATAGCTGATAGTGTCGGTGTGACACACCCTTTGGTTCTACGAGGTCTAAGGGTTTGAACAGTGGTCTCCACCCTCGCAAGGGAGCACTTTGACTAATAGGCTAGACCCTCCGACCTAAAAAATATATAATATTTATCATAGACACAAATAAATAGTGAAGGCTCTAAATATCATATTTCATGACCAAGTGAGGTTGCTCCATTCCTATTTTGATACCATGTTGGAATTCACAATATTTTCTCGAAATAAACCTTACACATAAATCTTATACAGAACCAAAAATTAGAATGAAAGAAGTATTTGGTGGGCATTTTTAGGCAACATAAATAATCACTATCCTTAGATATTATTTGCACAACACTTTGATGATAAATGAGAAGGCAAAGGGGTATTTATAACAATACCAAAACCCCTTACTACATCATAAATTTTAATATAATCTAACATAAAAAACTATCTTAGGTTAATTATAAACAATAAATGAGGTTTAACCTTAACAAGATTAATCATGGTCCATTAGGCTTACATAATAAAATATTATAAAATAGTAAATACATTTCACAATGAAACACCCTTAGGCCTATCCATTACATCGTACAATGATAACTCTTGGCCATGAATTAGATTACAAATTCAACACGTGGTTGATAAAACATAGATATTTTAAATCTCACTCTTTATTGGAGATAAAAGTTTTAATAACTACGTCTTGGATTCAAGAGGAGTCAACAACATAATTCCTATTAGAATTGTCAATATGCTCAAGTTCTTTCTCCAAAAAATAAATCAAAATTGCTTCCATTTAGATTCTTGGATAGTGACTAATTTTGTCTATATCAAATATTTTGTGGTCCAACTAGCAAGGTTTTTGTTAAGAAGGTCCTATTAAACATTATAGTTGTTGATGCATTTAAAAATTAAGGAATGCCACTCAATCAATAGTTTTCAAAAGACGTAATCAAGTGGCATTAGCTCAATCGGTTAGATTCCTCAAAATTTAAGGAGGAGACCAAGGTTCAAATATTGTCAAGTGATACATGGATTATATCCAAGCTTTGTTGTAATACCACTATGTAGTAAATGGGTGGGGCCTATTTCAATCCCATATAACCAATTGAAAAAAATAATTTTCAAAAGACACAGGAGGACATATGGACATGGACTAGTCTTACATATATTTTGAGTTTGTCACCTTTGGATGACCAATATATAAAATAAAAATAGAACAAATAAAATGATATCTTTATAAATGAAACAAGGATCATGTATATTTTTGGAAATATGAATAAAGCAAGTAACAAAGTAGGGTTAATTTTCCAATACCATATAGGTGAATTGTGCCCATACATGTTCCAACTTGAATTCAATTGTACAAAACATATGATGGAAAATGAAGCCCTTCTTGAGATTTTAATTGTAAATAAGTTCAAAATTTATAGCTTATCAATATTTAGTATAGAGTTGATCATCAAGTAAGTGAAAGGACAATTCCAAACCAAAAAAGATTACCTCAAACATTATAAAAACTTGGTATTAGATGAATTTATAGGCATTCAATTCATTCAACTCGAATTCTATACCAAGAGAAAATAAGAGGATGGCATATTTTTTCATTATTTTAGCTTTTTTTTCTTCTAAATTTATCTCTAACCAATATTTGATATTCAATGGAGATAGTGTATAGGTTGCAAACACCAAACAATGTCAATTTATGGCAAACATTTAATGTTGAAAAATAACTTGAGAAATTTTTGAAGTTATTGGGAGAATATCACCACTTATATTTTTAAGGAAACCAATCTCAATTATATGATGTATCAGAAGAGGTGAAATTGTTCATCTCACAATTGAAAAGAAACAAAATTCCAAAGGGATTAGTTTCTCTTGAAGAGTTGCTTGACCATCATGAATGGAATTTATAGAAGAAAGTTTACAACAATAATGTTACTCCAATGGAGCGTGAATAAGTCAATATAGACACTAAGGAGAACACAAAGCATAAATTGCTTGGGAAATGTTGTACTCACAAAGAGAAACAAAAGCTCACATTCTTATTCAGAAAATTTGAAGATGTCTTCACTTGTTCATATCATTTTTTGAAGACATATAAGTTGGAGGAGTTATGCCACATTATTTATCTGAATGAAGAGCACAAACATTTGGGAATAAGCAACATAAGTTTAATCCTATAATTGAAGATACAATTAGAAAAGAGGTGGATTAATTGCTAAAAGCAAGGATCATATTTCCCATAAGGTATTCCATGTGGATTGCAAATATTATTCTTGTATGGAATATTAATGGAGAGATAAACCTTTTCATAGTTTTCTAAAATTGAACTAAGCTTTGATTAAATATAACTACTCTCTCTCAACAATGGATTAGCTACTTCAAGTAGTTGATAGGGCCTAAATGATGTTTGTGCTCAATGGATTTTTAGAAGTATAACTAGATTCAAGTGGCTATTTAAGATCAACTTAAGACAACATTTATAACTCCTTGGAGTACATTTTCTTATAAAATAATATCTATTATATTAATAAATTTAAGAGCAATATTCTAAAGATCAAAGTATTATGCATTCAACGACGTGAAGAACAAGTTTACTTTCATATACTTGGATGATCTAATAGGATTTTTTAAAAAGGAGATAGGATCACATCATGCACATGAGAAAAGTGTTAAAAAGACATAGGAGATGTGAAATTTCTTTTAATTCTAAGAAATCCATATTTGTGTACTCGAGGAAAAATTATTAGTCCACATCATTTTTGAACAAGGGACCAAAATTGATCTTGATGTCAAAGCAATTAGAGAACTTCTATCGCCTTTTAGCAAAAGAGGTATGCAATGCTTATTTGGTAAAATAAGTTTTTCTAGAACGTCTATCCTTGAATTTGCTAAGATTCTTCATCCTCTTAGTTGTATGATGAAAAAGAATATTTATTTCAAATGGGATGAAAAATCTAAGCAAACATTCCAAGAAAAAAAGAAGGTTATTGGTTTTGGCCCTATTTTGGCCTACCCAATATTGAAAGTGTAATATAATTCATAGCCAAGGCTAAAATTTTATGATATAATATTGGATAAGCCTAAGGGCATTCATTGCACAATGTATTTAAATGTATTGTGATATTTTATTATGTGAGAACTATGGGTCATGGTTAACTTTGCTATGGTTAAACCCACTTTATAACTTGTAATTAACCTTAAGCCCTCTTGTTATGTTGAATTAGGTTAAACTTGTCTATGTAATTGGGATTTTGGTATTAGTATAAACACCCCTTCACTCATTTTATTAATGGAATGTTGTGAATCTTATCTATGGATAATATAGTGATTATTTATGGTGCATATAACCACCCTCAATCTTTATGTCACTTTTCTTTTCTTTTGTCCTTTTATGATTTTTGTATAAGATTTGAGCAGATGGATTGATTCTATTCATTTCTTGAAAATATTATAAACCTTGGCATGGTATCAGACTAGGCACAAAGCCACCCCACTTGGTCATGCAAAAGTGGTTACTAGAGCTTTTGATTTTTCTTCCAAGTTGTAGGATGTTTCTTCCTTGAAGTCTCATGAGCTATTCTTCATAAGAGGTAAAGAAATTTTTTAATGTACTTTTTATCTACCTTTTTACAAGCATTAGATAAATATGGCCTGCTTCACTCAAAATCATCATGGTAGATCCTTGCAAAGCACAAGAGTGGAGATAAAAAAGATTTTTTGGTTCACAAAATTACATATACACCAAATATTTGATTTTGGTATGCTTTTTCTACTTTGGTTTCATCCCCTATTGACTAGATGATATGGAATGAACACTCGAGAGTAAGTACACAAAGAATAGCACAATGAAAACTGATCATTACATTCACACCAAAAACATTTTTATAGGTATGTCTGCCTTTACAAAAGTGATATTTAATGCACCAATCCATGGGAGCATTAAATGTGATCCATGTGAATAGGGATAATATTAGGAATTAAATATTAATCCCTATCATTCCTCCCCACCCTAGAAGCATTGGGCTCCAATATGTCCAAAAGAGAGGGAAATCATGAGCCAGATGTGCTGAAGTGATCCACTTGGCCTGGTGAGGAAGCTCTTTGCGATGTGCAACCAGATACGAAGTGGAGAAACCCTAGCAAGTGTGACGAGTCCTGGTGTCGAACAGACGGTCCTCCTCCAATGGAAGTTGGAAATATGGAACAACATCGAAAGGATGACTTATGGTCGGTGGGCTCTCTAGTGTGGACTCATGATATGGACAGAGGAGATCAACATTGACAACATCATGAATACCCAAGTGTGTTGGAAGGTCCAATCTGAATGCATTCTCAAAAAATTGTTGAATGATGGTGTAAGACCCATAGCGGAGAGGTTTGATCTTGCTATGTGCCTTCTTTGGAAATCTCTTACGATCAAGATACAAAAAGACTCGATCACCTATCTGAAAGGAATGTGGAACATGATGGCACTCCATTGCCTATTTCTGTTGCTTATGTGTTTGTTGTAGGATGTGGACAACCTTGGACTAGAGCCGTTGTAGGTTCTGTATGAATGACTATGCTTTATCTTGTTCTGTCTTCATGTGGACTGTAACTAGATATGGAAGAGCCAAGGGTAACTCATATGGAGTGACAAGTTGAAACCATAGACATACTTCAAAAGGACTATGAACTGTGGATGCATGAATGGCTCTATTATATGCATGCTCAATATGAGTTAGAATGAGATCCCACTTTGCTGGTGATGCATGGTGGTAGACTCGAAGACTCTGGACAAGTGTACGATTGACGACTTCTGTTTGACCATCGGAATGGGGATGAAATGTTGTGGAAAAATTAAGGGACACACCTAATAGTTTCCACAAATACCTCCAAAAATGATCGATAAAATAGGAATCACGATCGGACACAATACTTGTGGGAAGACCAAAGGAGTGCCAGATGACATCAAAGAACAATTTGGCTAAGTCTACAGTAGAACTTTTTTTTCAACATGGAATGAACTTAGCCATCTTGCTAAAATGATCGACTATGACAAAGACACAATCATGTTGATGGACAATCATGGGAAAACCACTTACAAGATCCATAGATATACTTTCCCAAGGATGTGACGCAATGGGTAAAGGTATACTAAGACCAAGCCTACGGTTGGATGATTTAGACCAACTACATGGGACACATTGTTTTAAGTACTTGAGAACATCTCGTTGCATGTGTGGCCAATAGAAGAATATTTTCAAATGGTGAAGGGTCTTATGCTTGCCAAAATGACCGCCATAGAGGGTGGAATGAGCCTCTCTTAGAAGGGATGGTCTGATATGAGTAGGAACACAAAGTTTATCTAGACAGTAAAGCAAACCCTCCTTGAGATGGAAATCCTGAAAGGGACTTAAATTGGAGGAGGGTGAATTATGTAATTTCTAATAAACTATGGCAAAGTCAGGATCAATAAGATACTCTATAGGCCAATATTGGAATGCTAAATTAGAGGTAGTGGCAATGGTTAAAGCGTTTGCAGATGGAGGACGACTCAAACAATCGACAAATTTTTTTTGACTACCCTTCTTGTATTTGATGACTAAATGAAATTGTTGTAGATAGGAGGCCCATTTCATGTGGCGTGCTTCTTGGATTTTTGTTTGGGATTGAAGAAACTGCAAGGGCAAATGATTTGTGTGGACAATAGTTTCTTTACCAAGAAGGTAGTGACGCCAATATTTTATAGCTTGGACTAAGGCATAGAGTTCCTTATCATAAGTGGAGTAATTATGTTTTGCTATGGAAAAGGACTCAGAATGATAAGTGATAGGATGGCCATTTTGTTTGAGAACAGCACCGAGAGCAAATTGAGAGGCATCAATTTCTATTTCAAATGGTTGTTGAAGGTCAGGAATGGCCAAGACAGGAGTGGAGCAAAGCTTGTCTTTGAGAGTGGCAAAAGCTTGGTTGTGGGTATTTGTCCAATAAAACACAGATTTGGCCTTAGTCAGAGAATGCAATGGAGCAGCAATGGTTGAGTATCCTTGAATGAATTTACGGTAGAAGTTAGCAAGGCCAAGAAAAATTCTTAGTTTAGTGATGTTTGTGGGAGAAGGCCAATTGAGTAGAACTTCTACTTTGACAGGATCCACCTGGATTCATTTGGCATTGATGATGAAGCCGAGGTATGAAATGGAAGTTTGGGCAAATGAGCACTTGTTCAAGCTAGCAAACAACTGGTTCTTTTGAAGTATGGCAAGGACATTCTCTAGATGTTGCAAGTGTGTTGGCCATGTTTTGGAAAATATCAAGATATCATCCAAATAAATAATGACATATTCATCTAGGCATTCCCGAAACACTTCATTCATGAGCCTCATAAATGTAGTTGGAGCATTAGTGAGGCCAAAGGGCATAACCAACCATTCAAACAAACCCATATTGGTCTTGAAAGTTGTTTTCCAAGTATCCTCTGCCTGTATTCTCACCTGATGGTATCCACTTTTAAGATCAAGTTTGCTGAAGAATTTAGCCCCTTGTAGTTGATCTAATAGGTCATCAATTCTTGGAAGGGGATACCTATTTTTGATAGTTATTTTATTGAGTGCCTTGAAATCAATACAAAAATGCCAAGTGCCATTTTTTTTTAGAACAAGTAAAATTGGTGAGGCACAAGGAGAAGTGTTGTGTTTGATGAAGCCCTTATCCAACAATTCCTGTAATTGTTTTTTTATCTCATCATACTGAATGATGGATTGCCTGTACATTGGAACATTTGGAAGAGGTGTTGCTGGAATGATCTCAATTGTATGATTAATTGCCCTTTCAGGTGGTAAATAAGTGGGTTCTTGAAACACACTTTCATATTTTTGCAGTATTTTGTTTACTTGGGAATTGTTTACTTGAGAAGTAGTGGTGTGCTTGTGCCCTTTTTCTTGTGCTTGTTGTACTTTGGGATGAATGAAAATTAGTGCAAGTGCTTGAGCATTATTATTGGCTTTTCTGGCTTGGCAGCAAGTAAGCAAAATATTAGTGGATTGCTTTGTAGATATTGGAGTGCTTTTAATGAGAAAATGCTTTTGATATTTTTGCAGTGTGTATGTATTTTTATATGCATCATATGTTGATCTCCTATCATATTGATATGGTTTACCCAGAAGTAACCCACAACAATCCATTGGTGTGACATCACACGTTACTGAATATCAAAATTTGGGGCCAAATGCAAAAGCTAGTGTGTATGTGTGTGATGTGTTTATGTTGTCCTTCCACCCAAGAGAGTATGGGTGAGGATGTTTTGATGTAGGGAGCTTAAGCTTATCGACAATGGACTACGCAATCAGATTCTTCTACGATCCATTATCGATTATACAATCTACTGCAAAGTTATGGAGCAAGTGAGCCCTAGTGACAAATAGATGGTCACGATCACCGGCTCTAGAATAGTGATTCATGAGTGTTACATTATTGAGTTGCCCTCTCAACTCTTCATAAATTTCTTCTTCACCCGAAGTCTCAATGGGGTTATCACAAGACCCCTCATCAGACTGTACAAAAAGATTCTTCTTCTTTTGTAGTTGTGGACACTGAGTTTTATCATGTCCTTACCTCTTACAATAGTTACAAAATTTATTTGTTTGAACATGAGAGAGTGAAGAAGAATGAGAAGAAGGAAATTTATTTTTAGAAGAAGAGGATGAGTAAGAAGTGGGGATAGCAGAAGAAAAAGTAGAAGATATCTTTTTGTGTAGCTGCTTCTTTGTCCCTTCTTCTATTGATCCATTGGATGAGTATCGTGGTTCCCTCCGTTGTGCCCCGTGTTTCTCCTCAGCCAGTTGTGCATATTTGAAGACATCGTCCAAAGTAGTGCACGTAGTGTATTTGATCTCCCTATAAAAGTGTGCTTGAAGACCACTTTTAAATTTTACAATCAAGACATCTGAATCAGAGATGTCAAGCAAGACTCGAAGGCGGTTGAAGTGATGAATGTAATCTTGGATAGAATCCCTTTTTCCTTGATTGAGTCGTAGCCATTGATGCAATAAATCTTCCTCATAAGTTGATGGATAAAATGAGGCCTTCAACACTCTTACCATTTCCTCCTAGGTGGCAATTTTGTGATTGGCGATGAGGACTTTGACGATGCTAGAAATTCTGAGTTTTGCTACTAGGACCTTATCTTCATCAGGAGTGCGAGTATATTCAAACCATGTCTCCATGTCCAAGATCCAGATATTGAGTACATCAGGGTCTCGAGAGCCTTCATATATTTTTACGTCACACTTTGGACAAGAAGGATGGGAAGAACAATAGATGTTTTACAAAATGGTAGTCATTTTTGCCATTCTTTCTTCATGGGTTGCTAGTTTTTCATCGTTGGCTACCACTATTTCTACCATTTTTTCATCATGGGCTGTCATCATTTCTGCCAATTTTTTAGCAATGGCCATGTTTGTAGCCATTGCTCTACTTGGAGTGGCTTGAGACTTCCTAGTTGCCAGTGTGAGCTACAAAAATTATTTTTCAACTTTAGTGGACCTTTCCTCTTCGATTGACCAAGGGTTAGACAACGAATAATTTTTCTAACTAATAGAAACAATTCTTTGTACCCGAACCAATTTCTCCAATGGTCGCCAACGGTCAACCACTAAATTCTAAATTCCAACCAACGACCACCATGCAATTCCTTCCAATGGTCGCCAACGATCAATCTAAGGGCCAAATTTCAATCGACCCAGGATTAGTGATGCAAGACACGAAGGACATTAGTGTCAACCCAACGACTAAATTTCAATCGACCAAGGACTAGTGATGCAGGACACGAAAGGACATTAATGGGGATTGATGATCGATGACTTGGATACATGACAATCGATGAGGAACACAAGACGTAACTGACTAGGAGACATGCGACACAAGGGATGAGCGATGAGGGAGAACCTACGGCGATGGATGCAACCGACCAGGTAACATGTGACACAAGGGACATCGATGAAAGATTGTTTGACTGACGACACAGACAAGCGGTGTTATGTCTGGCTATGAACGATAGGGTCAATGGAGGAGAAAGGTATCCAGCGTACGTTGGCTACCACTAATGGGCACGCGGGGTGTTAAAACCAATTGAAGGCTCACCCACTGTATACATGTAGGATAAACCCACGAACGTTATGCAGCGCGAACCCTTTCTTCTGGTCGATGTTATGAAATAACGTCATCAATGACCATGAACTCCTCAAAAAACTAAATATAGTGAATAAAAATTGTAAAAATAAATGCGTAAATCTTAGTAATAATTTATTTGATACCAAAAAATAGTTTAGATCATCGAAAAACACAGACAACAGGGAAAAACTACGACAAATGGATTGTTGTGCAATGTATGGAGGCACCGAATGTTTTAGGAGCCATCGGTGGTCTTCAAACGTCATCGGGAACTCCAAGTTGTGTGTGCACCAATTGGGAAGGCGCAGATCATCCAGGGCAGTGGGACACAGTGGCAAAATATTATCGAGAGACACTAAAAATTATAGCAGCGTCTATGGGCGTCGGACATCGCTGAAAATCCCAAGCGAAGTTTGTAATAGCTGAGAAGGCGTAGATCAGCAAGGACGATAGAACACGGTGGTGGTAGATATTTTGGAGACACCAAAAATTGTAGCAACATTGGTGTTCTTCAGACATCACTAAAAATCGTGAGTTGAGTGTGCAACAGGAGAGGAAAATGCGACCAAAGTGGAGAGAGGAGTGAGTGGCAGCAATAATCCGTCAATCCCATCAACTCATGCAAGGCGAGGGGATCAGATCTGCGGGTTTATTATGCGAACACCCGAGAAGTAGATGAATAATGAAAATAAAAACTACCTTTATCCAAGGCCAAAAGGTATCTTGAGGATGTATTTGCGCATAAGAAAGCGATACCCTCTAGTCATTTTGGTGGAGGGAAAAAATTGTAGAAGATGCTAATTCACGGTAATGCATTTGGCCACCAAACCAACAAGCGATCGATCTGCCATGGATGTGATACAACCTTTTTTACTATATTTCATATGGTGGGTATGCTCCGAATATGTAGAATATTACCAAGGTTTCCCTATTAAACTGGTAATCACAACGATTGAAGAGCCCATACGAAGGGTTTGCTAGACTGTGTCAAGTCATCAAGGGACGAAAAATCCAAGTGTGAGAACTTGGATCAAGAGCCAAGGGTGATGTCAGAGGAACCTTGGATGGCTGAAGGTCAGTGATAAAAGAGATCCCAACGAGAGTTTTCGAATAAGGAGTGCTCCTTCCAAGCCAAGACCTACTGGTGGTTTTCTTATTCTCCCTGTGAACCAGCCTGGCCTAGGGGAAGAGGATACTTACCAATCCAGCACTCGGCTCTTATACCACTAATAGGAATGAACACTCGAGAGCAAGTACACAAAGAATAGTACGATGAAAACTGATCATTACATTCACATCAAAAATATTCTTATAGGCATGTTTGCCTTTACAAAAAGTGGCATTTAACGCACCAATATGTGGGAGCATTAAATGCGATCCGTGTGAATAGGGATAATATTAGGAATTAAATATTAATCCCTATCACTAGAAGAGTGTATGCCCTTCTTCAAGGATAAGGGGAACACCCTCGTCTAGTCAAGACAAGTGATATTGTGGCTAGGAAAACAACCTTTAAGGGATTTGGTTATTGGAAGTTTAGGTTTGAATCATCACAATGCATGTTTTATGAAGAACCTTTTTTCAAGTACTTGATTATGAGAGGAAAAGCTTATAGTCTAGAGACTCAATTTCCCTCTCAATACCTATTGTAATGTGGTAGTATGCATTATGGTTTAGAGACAAAGGGGTATAGGTTTGAATCTCACAAACCCTTCATTTTGTTGCATTTTATTGATTGAAGGAGATTCTACAGGACTCCATCACACTAGTAATGACTAACAAGATGGATAGTGGATTGCTTTTACACAAGTTAGGTCACATGTTTGAATCTCATGATCTCTTTTCCCTTTATCACTAATTAAAGGCCTATCACATAAAAGGAGTCCTTTTTCCTTCCAAATGATAATTGACAAATTTTGGATAGTGTGATGTTATTGGTGATGAAGAGACTCAAGTTCAAGTCCCTCCAACGCTTCTTGGGATTTTTATAAAGCAAGGAAAATTTGAGTCTAATGTGGCCACCTTTTATACCATGTCAAACCCATTTTCATATTTATACCAACTTGACCAATTGAAAACAAGCAAGTGATGATAGCATAATGGTTGAGAGCAGCTAAAATGGTAAAAAATATGTGGAGCACATCAGCAAATCAAAGACTAACAAGTGGTAGTCTAGGATTTGCTTCTTTCTTAATAAGGTTTAGATATTTTTATTATTAGGTTAAATCATTCGAAGGCCATAACTTTTGCATATGAAAGCATTTTTAGCCCTATTTTTTTCAAATTGCATGATTTTCAAGCTCAATGTATTGGTGATATCAATTTATGGATATGTTTCAATTTTAGGGTCTAAATTATATGTTATAATCCTAAAATACTTTTCCCTAGTTTGAAAGGGTAGGTTTATTTTATTCTATGTAATCATAATCTTTGTCCTAATCTTTTGGGAGGTATAGATGGATTTATGATAGTTGCAATAAAGTTTAAGTTTTTTGGAGGATTTTAGGAAAATGATTTAGGATGTGCTTTAGTAAATCCCTTTTCCTCCTTTGGGAGAGTGATTTAGCTTATTCATGAAGATATTATATTTCATGATTTTTTTCTTCTTCTATTTCTTGTGCAAGTACTCTTAGAAGTTTGTTAGATCTCTTCTTTGAAGTTCGTTCATGCAAAGCCTCTTTTGGTGACTAAAATAAAGTGGTCCAAGGGCAAGATGAAGTCTTCAAATAGGATGATGTATGTCATAAAAGAAAATTCTATGCCTTCAAGTCGTACGTTATGATACTATGGAAGATTTAAGGAGCTTATATTTAAAAGATGTGGTGATATTGAATTCTCTTCTCCATTTTAAGTTCTAGTAGAAGTGTTTTTTGGATGTGTAGGAGTGTCTAATAGTGGCAGTGATGACTGTGGTATAGCCTAAAAAGAAAATAATTTTGCAATAGTGGATTTTAGGTAATGAGGGGGAGCAAGATAAGTCTACCTCAAAAATGTAGAGGCCCACTAGAGAATCCATTATGGGGGTGGTATTACTATCATTAATGTCTTCTCTCCTTGGTCCCTTAGTTCAAATTATGAAGGGTGTAAAGTGTACTTTGATTCATCGACAAGACCAACTTTGTATGTTGTAATGTTGGATAGACTTGAAAGAATTCATTGCACAATATATCTAAGTTTATTCTAATATTTTATTATGTAAGCCCTATGGGTCGGAGTTATCCTTGTTATGGTTAAAGACATTTTAGAACTTGTAATTAACCTTAGACCCTCTTGTTATGTCAACTTAAGTTAAACTCTTTTATGTAATTAGGGTTTTAGTACTAGTATAAATACCCCCATTCACTTCCCATTTTATTTTTGAAGTGTTGTGAATTTTATCTATGGATAATACATTGATTATTTATGGTGTCTATGGGTATCCCCTAATATTTGTGTCTATTTTTCTTTCTTTCATCCTTTTATACTTTTTGTATAATATTTGAGTGGATGTAGTGCTTCTATTTATTTTTGGAAAATATTATTAAATTAGACACCCTATGTATAATAGGGACTTCATATTATTTTCCTATGCCTCTAAACATACTATTGTTGGAATATTAATGCAAAAAATGATGATGGCATGGACTACATATCATAGCCTAGAGAATGATGAATTGAACTATATACAACTAGAAAAGTATGGCTTTGTAATGGTGAAAACCTTGAAAAGTTTCTAATTTTATGTTTCAAATTCTAAGGTAGTTGTGTTTATTCTTGATATTTCAAGTAAAGAACATATTAAATAAAACATAATATGAAAATACAAAATCACATTAATAGCCAGAGTTCAAGAATATAATTTGGATATAAGGCCTACCAATATCATCCATGGGAAGGGACTTTGTTAGTTAACGTTCCTTAACTATGAACACATTTCAAACAAAATGGAAAATGCTCAACTAATTTTATGGACACAAAGTATCGATATATGGTATAGCAACTCGATCCACTATTTGACATATGGCACTTATTCCCTTGGATTTTTTGGAAAGAAGAAATTTAAAAATAAATGAAACTAACTTCACTTTGTCAAATTGAATGATATATCAGAAGGGATTTGATGAAGATTTGATAAAATATTTAAATTGAAAACAAAACAAATAGCCATACCATCATAAGACGTGGTAAACATTTTATCAAAACATAATCTATCGTATCATCAAGACAAGGTATTATTGGCCAGTCATTTTTTAGGATGTCTCAAGAAATCAAAAGTATGTTCCATATTAGAAACATTTAGAGAAAGAACAACACTTGCCCTCGAATCTGGTAGTGATTGATGCCTCATTTAGACAATGGGCCATAGATATCATAGGGTCAAAAAACCCTCTTCTAATCATAATCATGCATAAATTTCACCATAACTAACTATTTTACATAATAGATCAAGTCTATCCCAACCAAATATTGCAAGGCTTCTATAGTTATTGACTTCTTTGAGTAACAACTAATGCAAAAGTGTGAAGTATCAATAAAGGTGGTGTCTAAGGATGCCATCTATTTCCTTTCTACATATTTTTAAGATTTTTTAGATCTTATGATATAATTGTAAGAACTTTATCAAATTATTATCCATAAGGCAATACTATGATTGATTCCTCAAAAAACAGTATTTTATCAATTTTAATAAATCATTGATTATAATAAGGGGACTTGGCATAAGAAACTCATATTCACATCATGGGACAATAGGATCTTAATAGAAAAAGAATTTAGAACATATCCATATGCTTTGGTCAATGGGAAATAAGAACTTCTCCCTATCAATATAAAATACCTTCTATCCAATTATGTGTTATATTTTAGAGTAGTTTCTAGAAATAAATGGAATCAACACATTACCTAGTATTTTTGAAAATGAAATATACACAAATCAATGCATATAGTATATGAGGGTGTTCATGGACATAAGTAATATCATTACCAAGAATAGAATACACTCCAACTAATAGTGATATGGTTGGTATGATGGTGTTGGTTTCCAAAAATAAATGGAATCAACACATTATGTAGTATTACTTAAAAAAGAAATATACACAAAGTAATGCATACAATAAATGGAGGTTTCCATGGACACAAGTAATACCACTATCAAATAATAGAATACACTCCAACCAATAGTGAAGTGGTTCGTATTATGGTGTATATCTATCCAAATACAGGTTACCTTTAGGTCAAGGTTATGCAACCAACCTTCAGTTTTAAAGTAATAAAATATTAAAAAAATACCTTGTTCATGGTTTGCAAGGACCCAAAGGGCTTATATATACAATACAATAAAAAAGTTGGTCGTGGCCTCAAGAGAAGCTTAAACACCACATATTCCAACACTCTTATCTAACACCTATATTTTAGAGAAAGATAATTTTTTGAAAGTAAGATGTTTAGAATTTGATTAAACAAGAAGAAATCATGGAAGATGCCCATCAAAAATCATTAGACATAAATCATAAGTGAAAAGAAGATCAAAGAGGGATATTTGGCCCTAATTTAAGATAATAAAAAATAAAAGATCCAATATAATACAAAGTTTGATTCTGTATGGCTTGGACCCCTTTAAATTCCATGGTGTAAAAGGTCAAAACTTCTTTTATCTCATATCTTTATGGAACTTTCCCTAGGTTTTTAAATAGTGGGTAGCATTTGAGGATATTTCATCAATAAATTTGTTTGAATAATTCCTCTCTCTAGGCGTGTATATATACTAAAAAACAATTTTTGATTGATGATAAAGGGTTTTGGTTAATAAGGACCAATGGATAAAGCACGAGTCAATAAAATAGAAATTTTGGTGGCTCATGATCATCAAAATAATAATCATCCCTTGCTAGATCCAAATAATGGTGCTAATTGGCCATGTTTTGAAAACTTAAAAAATGACCTGGATGAAGGAGGTTTCCTTTAAAAGGAATACTCTTGGATTGGGAAAATTCAAAGACATGATTCAAAGTATTTCCCTCAACCAATTTTCAAGAAAAAAATTCCTTTAAGTCCCTTATGGAGTGCAAATGTAGGAATGCAACGAACAATGAACATCTATAGACATCCAAATGTTAATGCACACCTACATCTGACACCCACACTTGCTTGCATTCAATCCTTTATGACGAGGGTTTCATGTAGATGCAAAGTTAAGGTTAGTAATTCTCTACCTCCTACAAGCAACCTTTTATTAGGGTTTCTTTGTGTAGGGATGTCAATCTAAATCTACAACTCATCCTTTAGTGCACCTTTTGTCTTGTTATCCCACATTTGTACACCTTTAATATAGTTCATCTACAAATGATGGTATATTTTCCAAAGTTACTAACTATATCACCATTTCATAATTAATATATCCACAACCTTCATTAATCTCATGCACTTGTGATAAAGTATCCATTTATTATGCTTCCTATAAATATGTTCTACCTCAGATATTTTTTATTTTATTTTAGGTTAGGACAAGCGTGCAAGGAACCAGGTGTTGTAGGTGATTTTGAGAGGAGAGGGCAATCCTCCAAGGGAGGTCCGAGGTTCAAGTCTCCACCCTACCAAAAATTTGAAATGGGTAACCAAAATCCAATTGATAATGTTGGTGCGAGCAGGACCAGGTGCAACTCTTGGGGGACTTTGACGGTGTAGAACTCCCTGGTCATGGTCTCTCAGACCAAGGTGGCCCTGCAAGGGTTTTTTTTTCTAAAAAAAAGGACAAGCGTGCAAGGAATTGACTTGATTCCATGCAAATCATACATACTTATTCTTTCTAAATTGCGGTGACCTTTCTTGGTAAGGGTATGCATCTCTTTACTAGCCATTTTTTCTTGTATTTAACATCTTTCTATAGTTTTTGTTCCTTTGTTTTGCTTTAATTTGTAGGACAAATGCCCCCTTTAACCTGAGCAATACTCATGCCTCTTCTTAGAAAACTTGTCCTTACATGTCTTTTATTTTTCTTTTGGATGATTTGATGCCACACCTAAAGTTTGTGGTTTCTTTTAACTACTTTATGAAGCAAACCTTGAAAATTTCCTAGGGGTCGTC